>CM017566.1:16257809-16975309 GCA_007844125.1 Sinonovacula constricta | reverse complement strand
GTCATTAAAAAGAAGTGAGTGACGTTTTTAAAATGTCCACAACATAGATGAAAAGATAAATATTTTTTTCTCTAAGATGTACACTCAATTCTTGATTTTAAAAGAAATTTAATATTTCAATGAAATGCGAAATTAAGAAAAGATTTTTGAATGGTTGTAGCTTACAGTTCGTGTCAAGATGTCTAAATGTAGCAATCTTGATGGGATTAATTAATTGACAACAGCTATTACATTGGTTACCAAAACAACTGTAGTGCTAACATTATTCAAATAATCTGACTTGGATGATATGTGTGTAAGCTACATAGTATCAGTTTTTCACTTAAGGTATAGGTGTTCCTAATAGATACATAAAAGTAGCAATAGATGATGGTATATAGTAAAATAACTGAAAGATTCGTTGTATTTTTTTATTATCGTATTTATAATGTGAACACGTTTATTTCAAAGTATGTATACCTTTTATAAATAGGAAATAATATCGTATAAACCCACAAGTATTTGTGTACAACATGTAAATATATATTCAGTAAGTTATCATTTAGAACTACTAGTATAACGTTTTAGCTAGAGAAAACATCCGAGAAAATATGTAGTCTTTAATTTTTAAATTAGGCTATATTCAATTGCATGTCTTAATCAAATTAGAATATTGTACAATTATACATTTAAATGCGGTTGGATAAAATGTGTTTTATTAATTTTAATTCCTTTGAATGGAATTATAATTATCAACTCTACTTTTGTCTATGCACATATTTTATTTTATAAATAGAATCACGTGTTCTTTCGAAATGGAAACATTGTTTATATTGCTTTTAGCTTCGGTGATTGGTCCACATTTAGCAAGACCTGAAATAAGATTAAATATTATCCACGGCAATGTTATTGTTGTTTTAAAACTGTGCGAAAAAAGGATTTACTATTTTAATTTATTGGCAAATCTATTGACAACTACGAAGTACGTAGCCGTATAAACTTACAAATACACAGCAGAAATATTAAAAAAACAGATACAAAAATCACCCAATGAACAAAGAGATTTTTATTGCTAACAAATTCATTTGCAAATTACGCTTCATGGAACGAGGCTTCGCAGCTCATCATCTTACCATTAAAGTAAACGATTCAGGCGTACTGACCATAGATAATTGAATTAGAATAGAATTAGGAAATTTGCATATTTAAAGAGACAAACAGACAATTAATTATTCGCATTGTTTAATCTCTCTTTGTATACAAAATCTTGTAACGGCTGCCAGACATCTGAACTTTCTAGGTTTTGTGTTGATTACCCACTATAAATAAACTACAAGAAAGAAACCCACCTAGATGTTAACTTGTTGTCTTTTATTAGGCAAAACATAGTGCCAAGGGTATTGACTTCATTTGCCTTTGAATGGCAAATTGATTGCTCCGAGGCCAACCTTTCTTGAGAAACTTCAGCCGCAAGCACCAATATTCTTTAGTGGATTTCGTATTTAGTTGGGCCTTCGTACATGGAGAAGGTAATTTTGATAAATACGTTAAGTACTCTTATCGCAAATTCGTAATATCCATCATAAAGTATAGGAGATAATATATTTGGGAAAACACATCCTAAACGTGTCTATGTTACGCTGCTACAAATACCAGTATTTGTCTGTTTTATTGTTTAATTGTTCTTTACAGCATTTATAAAAGAACACGTACATTTGTCTTTGTTAATTTATAACTAAAACGATATTCCAATTCCAATAAGCACAAAACAGAAAAACATGTAATTTTACAAGCCAATATAAGAAGACACGATTTGCTGCGGATTCGCTGTGCACTCACTATCAACATCATTACATAATAGTATATACAAAATATGACAAAGTCCTACAAATACTGTTACATATATTAAAATTTGAAAAGGCACATGACGCTTATCCACGAGGTAGTCACATCAAAAAGTTACACCGGAACTGTGACGATTAATGACACAAAAATAGGAGAACACATCAGTTACCGTCTTGAAACTGCTACTTGTGAAAAGGTCAAATGGGGTGCTTTAACCAGTTTAACAGAGCTTTAACTTTGCACGTCGTAATGGGTCTCTGAGAGGCAGGCAGTGAAAAGTAAAAGGTCTATTAAAATAAAGCAGTGTTTGAATTTAAATAGTAGTCGAGATTTTATGTAGATCTTTAGTAATCACAACATAGAAAGCTCTTCTTATAGATCTATTTCTACAGAAAACAAAAATGTATGGTAGAAAATAATTATAAATTGTTTTTACTTCGTTATTTGACCTGTTACATGTTGAACGGACGTAAAAGATATGTGTTTGTTTATTGGGTTTTTCCTTCCACCAGTATTATTTCAGTTATCTGAAGACTGTGTCCACTTGAAACATGTTGAAATAGAAACACCATTACATTACCTAACTTAAGTAGACTCTTAGTTAAACACATCTAAACTGACACTTTCGCAAGATCCTTGTTTTCTAACATGATAAACCTTCTAACCTCATTTCTGGCCTAATTTCAAACGCGGACGCATAATCGGTGTGGATAAATATTAAAGCGAGGCGCATTGAAAAGAAATGCCGTACAACATCTAAACAAGGGACAGCGCTCCTTTAAGAGCCAATACAAACAGTGTATTGCCAACCTTTACAAATATAATCGACGTTTGTCTATAAGTATATACACTTGTAGCAGACAATAATACATGCGTCGAATTAGTCACTTCTTACAGCTGCAACCGTCCCACTAATTAAATAACATATTCTTCTAACTTGAGTTATAAACATTTACAGGTAGAAATGAACTTTACATGTTTTTATTGTGTCGTTTTTTAACACAACCATGGTCATTGCAGCGATGTTCAGTTATTTCGGTGGAGGATGATCTAGACAAATGTCTTGGTATGATAGTAGAACCATCGGCGTCTAGCAGGTCAACAGAAAGACCTATCAATAAAAGCATTTGCCACGACCGGGACTCCAACCAACAGGGTTGGAGGCTTAGCACTCAGATGTACAACCAGGCAAAGCGCTGCCTCCCCACACCCCTAACAAAGATAAACACACACAAAAAACAACAACAAAGGTAGAACTTTCAAAAATAAATGTTAATTCGTATAGGTAGATCTACATAACATAGGAAAATAGTTTACTAGTTATATATATCGGAGAGTTTTACCTTGGCATTTGATAACTTTAGATTGCAACAAGCTTAACAAGAAATGGCAACACTAAGCTGACAATTGTACAGATTGGTTTTAAGTTTAAAACTCATCTGAATGTGTTCGTCCGTGTCATATTCAACTAAGGATTAAAGATATGTGATCTTTTGGGATCATGTTTCTCACTTTTGTTTTCTTTTAAGATGGCAAAAATAAGTAGGTTGTGTTTTATATGGTCTCCAGTTGTGTGCTTGTATGTTGTATGAATGATATTTCTGTGTAAGAAGCTACAAATCTACCTCTCAAGAATATAGTAATTACATGTATGCATGGTTAAAGCAGGATTATGGTCGTCATTTCGTTAATGCTTGTTTCATTGATTATGCATTCTGCGTCATTCCTCTAATACCTCGATGGCAATCAGCAATATCATTGGTATTGTACCAGTTGTATTTGCAGCGTATGCAAATTTGTCTGAAAAAGTCTGAAATATCCTTTTAAGCTAATACCACGCGCTTTGAGGCACATAAGATACGCGACACTATTTATGCTTAATGCTTGTGGCTAAAATATACTTTATGGTTCAAAATTAAAACTAGGGGTGGAATGTATACATGTATCGTATTCAATACAACATATATACATTACTATTTTTTCTCGCTTAGCTCATTTTTGTAAAACAATGCTGACATTCGACATGGTATATCCTTCATCACCTCTTTTAAACTAAAGCATACAAATCTAATTGAAAATATGGCTGATAAAGTTATCAGAACGAGTATTTTCTGTAGACTTACTGTTGTCTTTAATGTACACAGTGAACACTGTCAACCGTCTGTAGGTGCATGTTTAATAGTTTGAAAGAACAAGTATTAAATTGCTTGCACTTACATAGAATAAGTCAATGCTATGTTAAATACCAAACAAAGAAGTGCCTTAAATATGTGTAACCGGGTGTGACACCATTGACGAGATGTTTGCTTGACAACTCTGCCAACAAGTCTCTGTATACGTGTAATTCATTCACTGATAGCAGCCTAATGCCGATGTGTAAAGAGGTATGATGACGTTTACGTGAGGAAAGATATTGCAATTATACTACAATTAGTTTGAATACAGCACACTGATAACAAACAATAAAAGTAGTCACACCGAAAAATCAATTAACTGTCGTTTAACAATCATTATATTATTCAAAACGCGACGTAGACTAACAAATAACCACGTCTCTTTCTGCATTACCGATAGCATAATCTTCCGTTTTAACTCTCATATCTAACAGTTAAAACATTTAAACAGCCTTAATAGCGGCTGGCATATGAGAACACATGCTGTAAAACAATTATTTCACAACCATTGTATTTACGATACAACATAGGGACAATTTAATTGATTGATGCCGTGTGTCGACAATATGTCGGTTGTGTGTCATGGCGTTATTTTTTCGTGGTAAAGTGCGTAAACATTAGTCATATTTATTTCTGCAAAACCACAGAAAATATAAGGATTAATCTTAACGGACATATGCTAATGATATGCACACAGGTATGCAAAGAAAAATTGTGAAATAATTAACCTTTAAACATCATCGAACTAGTCAAAACTGGGTTTACCTATTTTTATTTAACATATGGAAACTTTAAACAGAGATTAGCTCACGGTTATGAGCTATTTACTCTCACACGGGGGAATTGAGACCAAATCTCACTTTAGGCTGATTGTTTTAGACTTGCTTTCATGTTTAAAGTTCCTCTTGTAAAGGGTGATTGGTTTATATGTTATAATATGTATTTAACAAAAAACGCATTTGCTATATGAAAAATAAATTATAGGTATAACTAAACTCAGATTAACAGTGAAATATATCGTTACTTCAATCATTTAGAGAAAAATCAACAATCACAGCCATTTTGACTTTAGTTTTAGTTTTAGTTTAAACAGATTTCCTATTTCCCATCATGTGAGCCAAATGAGGCCACTGTACTTTATAACACTAAGAAAGGTGAAAGAGAAATTTAACTTTCTAGTGAGCGAAACAGAAACAATCAACGCAGACGGAAAGTTTAGATATGAGGCTGATTGACTGTGCTATGTACACATAAGCTGATGTTGCACCGACCAGTGAGGTTCGTGTAGATAATTGCCGAGCAAAATTAAAACATTACGTAAGATCAAATTTGATGATATCTACTTTCATGATATTAATAGGACACGCTGTCTATATATTTTGATTGAATAGCATATGTTTTATCATTCTTATTACAAAGCCAGATAAATACATTGTACATGAATAGACAACTCTGGCGATAAAACCCCGTGCTTAGTTCGAAGCAAGTAAGCGGATTTTAATGTGTGCATATAAAGAAAGTCGACATTGTATCTAACCGTTATCCATAAATATAAGTAGGAGTACATTATTTTCGAGGTGAATCCGACAGTTTGGTCCTCAGACAATCATATACTTGTATATTGTTGTTACATGTAGGTTAATGCTGTTTATTGGCAACCCTTCGTCTGTGTGGAAAGTGGATCAAAACAACCCTCTCGTCATTTCTACTACGCGTTTTCACAGTTGCTTATATTTGGAACTAAGAAAACCATAGGTACAATGACCTTTGAGAACACATTATTACATTTCTACGTTAATCCGCTCTGACGTCGAAATTTTCTTTTATAAGAAATCCCCATTCGTGATATGTTTATCAATTTGAAAGAATTAACATTTTACTTTTTTAATTCATAATATGTTCTGACTATCATTTGTGTAACCACTTTAAATCGTCTTTACTACGATTTCAGAATGACTTCACGCAGGCATAATGCTCGAAATCCTCAAACAAGGCGTAAGCTATTGCTATATTTATTTGATGTATGTAGGTTGTCGGATACTACCGCTAATTATTGTTTTGTGCAAATAAAGTAAAGTACAAACCAGGGTAATTGATATTTTCAGAATAATACTCATATAAAATCAACATGGTTTGAAATTGTTGCAAACATGTATTATTCTTTTATATTTAGCCCAGCGTAAGTATTATTATCTCTTTAGTCGTGTCCTATATAGGTGAGACAACTTGAGCAGTCTCCATACCCTTTACGTGAGATTACACAGTAGGTATAACATCGGGATTTTACCTTTCTTACATATAATATGGCAAATGCGGATTAATCCTCGGCTTTTCATGAACTGTTTTTTTTTTTAACTTATTAGCTCTTAACAATACTACGTTTTATTTTGTTGGTAGGTTGTTTTCTAAATTTCGTTGTTTTCTTTCGTATTTTTTACATTTCACTTTTGGCAGTTTTAGAACATGATGTCATGGCATTATGTCATATTTAAATTGATCTTGTTATATATCAGCGCTTGGGCTGTTTTATTTATTTGTTCTTATAATTTATCAGCGCTTGGGCTGTTTTATTTGTTCCTATAATACATGTATCTTCTAATATATCAGCGCATGGGCTGTTTTATTTCAAACTGATCTCGTTTGGGATTTTTGTTTTTACGTTGCCGAGGATTTTATCTACTGTACATACTGTACATATGTTTATAGTTTATTTTGTTGCTTGTTGTAATGTATGTATATAAGTTCATTGTATTTGCTTTAACTCCCGATGCAGGTGCTTACTGTTAGTTGTTTCACTTTGACGGGATGTTGTTATTTACACTGTTTGTTTGCTAGAAAACCCTTCAGGAAGTGCGAGGTTGGAGCGCTCCACAAACCAGGTTTAAGAACCCCAGTTGGCCCTTTTGCCGACTGACCGTTCCAAGGCGGTAACTGATGGTTTTTCTTTATGTTTGTTATGTCTCGTCTCTGTGTTTGTTTTTCACATTTGCATTTACCTTCTTTGCCTTTGTCTACTGGCGGATAAAATTTAAATATCTGTTTAGTTTTGATAGGACCTTTTCTAATTTACCTATTATTACGTTCTCACATATTTCATTTTGGGAGTAATTACTGGCCGAATTAAAATTCTGGAGTACATGCTGCATATTCCTTTGTAGGTTTTTGATGAGTCTTCAAGCAACAATGCATACACACTGACTGCGACTGTAAGGCCCTTAGTGGTTGTTGTCAGCCAGCCAGTGACTTCAAATGAGACTATTTGATATCATACATGGAAATTAGCAGACTGAAAATAATTATACAATTCTTGTAAGCTGTAGTCGGTTCGGTGAAAGAATTAAGGTGAATTCCTGATAAATATTTATATTTAGAACTTGCAACAATAGTTTAAGACGAAAACCTTCCTTGTGCTCCCACGTATAGTTTCAAATATACTTTCCAACCTTTAAAGCGACGCCATCGTAGTTAAGCGTCGGTATATGCCACATATAACCAAATGATACACACTCCATGTATAATCACCCTATATGTCATGGACATGTGTTTCCTCACTTTGTTCATTACAACTGAAACATTCTCATTCTCAATATCTGTCGATATTTTTTTTAATGTTTTATAGTCATATTGACTTAAAAGGTGTTGTATTTATAATAGGAAAGAAAATATTTCCTTGGAAAATTATATACTTGAACATGTTGTTTTCTTCAATTCAGATTAAGTTAATAATGTTCTTTATGTATGTTTCCCATTAGGAGAACTATCAATCATGTCGCAAAGGACTCACATGTTCTGTATACAGAACGTATCACAATGGGGTTTTACATTCTTTATATACCAATTACTACACGTCATTATGTACAATATTTGTACATGTTTTGTTATTGTTATTATAAGATTTTTGTTTTCATTTTTTATAATTATTGTTATTATTATTATCATTATCATCATCCTGATCATCCTGATCATCATGATCATAATATTCATCCTCATCATCATTATGTTATGTTTAAATTTGATAACACATTTCAAAAAATGACTAGAATGTTAGACACAAGAACTCTAAGCACGACGTTGTCAGTAGTTGTTGTGTCGTATCGTTCGTTATAATTTGTCTAAAAAAAAGTTCCCATCTTAAGAAGTACTCCATCGAATTAAGTATCGTTCCGATTGATAAGAAAGTGATAAAATATAATCTACATGTATTTGTCTGTTTACATTATCTTTAACGAACGGAATACTTTACAATTGGTGATTCGACAAACAATCTATGCTATTGTTTAATGATATTTTACGGTAGCGGGATTTCTTGCTACCTTATTAATATTTAAAACCAGACGTCACTATAATGGCCGTATATGTCTCTCTAAGATGCATTCCTAAAACAAATATAAACGTTCAATATACATGTATGTCATGATATTCGTACAAGATATATGAGCATGTAATGTACAGTGATATTGTCAAGCAAAATTTTACAGTGAAATTTAAGGATAACTGTTCATGCTCCTTGTTTGATAAACATTGCTATTTAGTAGTTAATTGAAATAACGCATTCTGCAATATTGACAGAACCCCCAACTTTGTTGGAATTATCTGCTTAAATAATCTGCAATGCCATGTCTTGTATAGCATGTAAACAATTCACTAATCGTTGGTCAATATTGCATTGTAGAATAAATATAAAGGCTTTTATACAGTCTTTAAATAACTGAAATACTCTTGATAGGAAAATCAATCAAAGAGACATACAAACAGGCAAATGCTTTTATGAGCGTAATGAATAAGAATAAGATTTGATCTAATTCTTTTCATCGTAAATCATTTAGAACATTTTTCTGTATTTTTTTCATATAGTAGGTCTAACCTGCTATTGGACCTTCCTTTGTTGCGTTCGTTGTTAATAAAGTAAACAGCGAGACGGACACAATAACATGCGAATACATCCAAGGTAGCTAGCTAGTCTAACGAACGCTTTTATTTTCGTAAACAATCATAAAACGTCCTTTATATGTCTATAAACAATACGGTAAGTTTATAAATTATACTGACCATTTTTCAAGCTATGATTGGTAACCTTAATTTAAATTTTTAATGTCGTATATTTACTTGAAGAGGTACGATTTTTTTATGGGATGATATACACGGTGAGATATTTTACGGCTGTCACACGGCACAAGAGATATTGCCGTAACAATACTGTACGTTTCTAAATTATACTGATCATGTTTGAAGCTATGTCTAGTAACCTTAATTTGAGAAAGCAGTTCCCATGCAATTTTAAAAGTCGTATATTTCCTTGAAGAGGTACGATAATTTTAATGGAAAGATATGCACGGTGAGATATCTTACGGCTGTCACACGGCACAAGTGATATTGCTGTAAGCATTAATAAGAAAATATGGCCTACGAGTGCTGCAACAAATAAAATTGTAAAACTTCACATGCCAGTCAGATGAAAAAGTTACAACAAAACTAAGGCGGAAAATCTTACAAAAAGAGCAAACCCAATAGTTACCGCCTCGGAACGAACAGTGGTAAAAGGGGGTAGATGAGGCTTCTTTAATGCGAGCAGTGAAAGGGATCATATCCTTTAAAAATGAAACAGTCCAAGTGATGACGTACTATTGTACCTAAGTCATTAACGTCATTAATACGAAGTTGGTGATGTTTTTAAAATGTCCACAACATGGATGAGAAGATAAGTTTTTTTCTCTTAGATGTACACTCAATTTTTCATTTTAAAAGATATTAAATATCTAAATAAAATGCGAAATTTCGAAAAGAATTTTGAATGGTTGTATCTTCCCGTTCGTGTCTAGATGTCTAAATGTAACAATCTTTATGGGATTAATTAATTCACAACATCTATTACATTGGTTACCATAGCAACTGTACTGCTAACATTATTCACATAATATGACTTTGATGATATGTGTGTAAGCTACATAGTATCATTTTTTCAATAAATGTATTGGTGTACCTAATAGACACATAAAAGTAGCAATAGATAATGGTATATTGTAAAATACCTGAAAGGTTCGTTGTAGTTTATTTTTTTTATTATCGTATTTATAATGTGAACACGTTTATTTCAAGGTATGTATACCTTTTATGAAAGAGAATGAATCTCGAGAAAATATGTATTCTCAAATTTGTAAATTAGGCTATATTCAGTTGCATGTTTTAATCAAATTAGAATATTGTACAATTGTATATTTGAATGTGGTTGACTAACATCAAGATCGTACATCAAGAAATCTGTAGTCAATTTAATAAAGTAATACGTATGCTTGAAACTGTGGTGAATTTGTGGCAACCATGATTGTCATTTTCGTACGTAGTATAGAGTACTGAACTCGCGTTTAATAGGAACTACTGTTATACCATTATACTTTGCAAACGCGCCAAATAGTTTCTATAATCAAATGTTGAAATTACTTCCTGTCGCGTACGTTGAAAGTTGCATGGATAGTGTAAATATTTCACAGAAGTAGGGTACCCTGAGAATTCATATCCGAAGTAATCTGGTTTGTACAGTTGTAAAGTTTGACAAAGACGTGTTTTCCGAAATACAATTATAACAAGGCAATAAAAACAGATAACGACAACTGTCTTGTGAACATCTGTAATCATGGACCGACAAAAGCATGTATTTTCATGGATTAAATATTTACATAAGATTATTTTTAAAGTTTCTCGGTTTACGTCTTTTCAAATTGACACACAGTAGATGTATATTGTAACGTGGCCGTTGCAGTGCCTACAAGCAATAGGTAAGCAGATTATTTTTCAAAACTGTCTTGCGGAATTGATAAGAACTTTAGAAATTCTAAAAATAAACATATCTACTATTGTTACATATGCACGTTTATGCGACCGTCGTCTGTCTAAGATTCGCCACTCACCTATCTGTTTTGTGATGTCAGTGGTACTTTTTGCAGTTCTATTACTTAAATATATTGCATTTACAAACATGAACAACAAAGTCTATTACGATTCCGAAATATTTTTAGTATTGATTATTACAAGTCATATGTGATTACATTACAATATGTGATTGCAATTACATTTTCAAAGTAACATGAACGTAGTCAGCTTAATGTACCGTCGTGAAGTCGACACCATATTCTACTATCTGATATCAAAATAGCATTAGAATATATTACATCATTTCGTAACTCTATTACTTACTTTCCCGTTGAAGTCGGAACCTTTTGTTTAAATTATAAATGCATTTAATAATTATACATTATACTTGAAAACAAAGGGATGCATTTTTCTGAAGCTGATTTTGTAGCGAAGTGGAATCTGCAAGAACTTATCTAGGTCGTTAAAACACCTAGGTACTTACGCTTGTGTTAGACTAAGCGATATGTTTGACCACACAGCATTGGCATCTGGTCATCACTAAGAATGACTCAGAAATGTCCTGTTGATACACTGTTTATATCTGTAACATAATTTTGAAGTCTTAATAACAAAGCAATCAGAATACAATTCTTTAATCTGGTGTCAATTAGCTGCCCATACTCCAGTTGTTAACATTTGTGAAGCCGAGTGGTGGTTCGTTTCATGAACGTGTAAAATACACATCCCCAAGAACAAATGGCACGACAATCAGTCGTCGATGTGGACTGTTTGAACGAAAGGGTGTGAAAATACAGGTACAAATGTAAATGAGCTGTAGCGTCAATCTATTAATTCTAGTTACCCAGCGAATCGATGTACTAGCGATCAAAATAGAACTAATATATAGAAATAAGAAGAAAAACCAAGCGACCAGCGGATAAATTCTACCGAACCGATGACATCTAGTGATCTCATGTTTGAGCGACGGAGGTTTGACTGTACTTCACCTATATAAATCGCATGGTTGTCCAAGCTCGGTTGAACCTACCAGCAAGCCTGTATCATAAGGACAAAAATTGTAGAACATATAGAGACTGATAAATACATCTAAAGCTGAAGTATTTACCCATTCTGTTTGATAATGGAGCAAACCAAATTAAAACAGTGTTTACCCTGTTATCAATGTAGGCATTAATAATGAATAATAGCGAAGAAGACCTACGCTGAGTTAAGCTTCCCATAAACAGCTACAACAGGAAACATGGTTATGGAACTGGAACGACAATGATACCGACATACTAGTCGAGTGGATATTTATCAAACACCGAGACTATTGCAGCTGGTTGCAAATTTGCAACTGTTTCATTTTGTGTTTTAAGAAAAGTGTCTGATTGTATTGACCCATTATCTTACAGCATAGTAAACATCCTTTAAACTGTGCTGCGTCCTATCTACAGTTTGCAGTTTATCCGAAATATTAACGTATCAATCTACAAGGCAATATATGTTTAAGTTATTATATTTTAAGAGGAAAAGAAATATAGAGGCATTAACGCAACACGAACTTTCCGAAAACATTGTTTGTTTCTTCAACAACCTATGAATGTGAAAACATGGACTAAGTTGATATATTCTGTATTATATATTGGCCAAGGATAAGTTTGAAATAAGCGTAGTTAAAAAATGAGTTCTTTTTTTCTTTCGCAATAGACTTGCATGTTCTCATTGTCTGAAAATGAATAAGAATTTTTTATTTAGAACATTTTGAATAAATGAAATGTTATCAAAGAAACTCATTCCGACACACCTTTTAGTTTCAGTGATTGGCCAACATTTAGCAAGACCTGAAATAAGATTAAATGGTAATCCACGACCATGTTATAGTTGTTTTCATTAGAAATGTTTTGAAACTGTGTTAAACGGGGCTTTACTGTTTAAGTTTATTGGCAAAACTATTGACAACAAAGTTCGTAGCCGCATAAAAATATATATACAAAACAGTAGTATTAAAATAACAGATACAAAAATCACCAAATGAATAAAGAAAATCTTTATTGTTCATCAATTCATTTGCAAATTATGCTACATAGAAGGAACGAGGCTTCACAGATTACCAGCTTACCAATAAAGTAAACGATTTAAGCATATGACAATAGAAAATTAAATTAGAATCAAATTAGAAAATTTGCATATTTAAAGAGACAAACGGGCATTTAATTATTCACTTTGTTTAATCTACATTTGTAATAAAACTATTGTAACGGCTGTCAGACCACTTAACTTTGTACGTTTGTCTGTCTTCCCCACTATGATTAAACAACCAGAAAAAACCTCCTAGATGTTAACTTGTTGTCTATAATTATGCAAAACATAGTGCCAAGGGTATTGACTTCATTTGCCTTTGAATGGCAAATTGATTGCTCCGAGGCCAACCTTTCTTGAGAAACTTCAGCCGCAAGCACCAATATTCCTTAGTGGATGTCGTATTTAGTTGGGCCTTCGTACATGGAGGATGTAATTTTGATAAATACGTTAAGTACTCTAATCGCATATTCGTTTTATGCATCAACAACTCAAGAAGATATTATGTTTGGGAAAACACATCTTAAACGTTTCTATTAAAAATGCATCATATATTGTATATACTTTATGTTGCGACAATGACTAGTATTTATGTCCCAAATTTTTTAACTGTTCCTCAGAGCATTTATAATAGAACACGTACCACATTTTTCTCTATTATCTTATTTTTTAAAAAAAAACGATATTCCAAATTTAATTTGCATAAAACACATGCAATTTTACAAACCAATCAAGTTGACACGTTTTAATGCAGTTTCCTGTCGACTATCAACATCATTGTATCATATTATATACAAAATATGACATACAAGCATATTGTTACATATTTTAAAATTTGAAAAGGCGTGTATCCACATGGTAGTCACATGACGAATGATTACAAAAAATAGGAAAACTACATCAGTTACCGCCTTGGAACTGCTACTTGTCAATAGAGAAATGGGGTGCTTACACAGTTTTACAGAGCTCTAACTTTGCACGTCATGGTGGGTCTCTGGAAGGCACGCAGTGAAAAGAAATCAGATCTATTAAAACAGTCCTCAATTTAAATAATTTAGATAGAAACGTCTAAATTTTTATGTAGATCTTTAGTTATAAAAAAATAAAAAATAATACTTATCGATCTATATGTACAGGCAAAAATGCTTGGAGTAAAATAAATATAGATCTTCTTTACTTCGCAATTTGAACTTGTATGTGTTAAACGCACGTAAAATATGTTTGTTTATTGAGTTTATTGTTCCACCAGCAGTACTTAAGTTATCTGGAGACTGTGTCCACTTGAAGCAGATATAATGCTGCCTTCACTGTGTATAGATGCCGTGAACTCCTAGTATGATACTAAAACCAGTCATATTATCCTGACAACTGACTGAACAGTCGTGGAACTACCCTTATATTGGCTTGAGCATCAGCAAGGGAGCTATACCACTACCACTCTAACGACATTGGTATATCGCGACCTGGAATCAGGTACCTGCCGTACCTGGAGCCGACGTACTTGTTCATTATCTTACAAACATATCTGTTCTGAAACACATTAATAAAATATTGCCATATTTAATCTTTGTTGGTCGATTAGGCGCTCGTCAGTTTGTTTAAAGTCTGCCTTAATGTATCATTTTTAATTCATGTTTTATGATTAACACTTTAACCTAATCAAGCATTTAATAATGAATTGAAAGGTGTTTATTGTAATGATCTACGTCATCAACAATAGAAAAGTCAAATTATTTATCACGAGTATGCAATGTTATACATACGGATCATATATATATATATATATATATATATATATATATATATATATATATATATATATATATATATATATATATATTCGAATGAATATTCAAAAAACAAAAAAAAATCAATAACAAATTAGATCTGAGCTATATGAGTGGTTCAATGACAAATGGTGAAAAAAGAAAGATTAAATGTGGTTTTAAGCTATAACTTATAACCGATTTTGAATCCAGAATGAATATTTGCTGTGCAGATTTGTTTGACATTAAGGAAATGATGAAATACAATTGTAACGAACATTCATTCTAATTGAGGCAGTTTAATGCATCTATTTGCAACCAACCAATCATTTAATTAAGCTAGACGTTTAATTAGAAGCACTTAAATGCATTAATTGTTTAAACAGGAAACACAAAATAGACACCATTGAATTTAAACCAGTCTTTTAAATTATCATTTTCCTTAGGCAAGGAGTTTGTGCCTGTCGTATAAAACCATAAATATTAAACTCGTATACTGTCAAAACAAAAATGTCACCAAAATCTTTATCACATAACTTTGATTGGAATATGCTGTAAGTATATGGTAATACACGCTTGGTCTCTTATATAACAGCCCTAGTAGTGATGTATTCAGAGAGCCGAGTCATAGAATTAAACCATAGAATAGAATTAAAAGGGACATACATAATTGCATGGTGTTAAAATTCAATTGACCAGTGTGTGCATTTTTATTTATTTAAAGTATTATACAAAACCAATGTTGTTTACATGGAACTTGCTCAAAGCCGATCACGAGCTATTTGTTATCTGGTTTTGCATATTCTGTAGCTAGACTTACTGTTTCTGCTGACAATTTTGCTAGTACCGTGTCTTTCTCATTTTTCAAAAGAAGTCAACACCCACCGATATGAAGTTCTGACATCAGTTATTTAAATACAATCATTGCTTTTACATCAAGTGACACAATTTTTTGTCGTTTTCAAAATATTTTAAAACAAATTAGGCAGAAACATGCACTTCGCTAAATCATACAATTTGTAAAAGGTCAAACATTTAGCCAAATCTGTCGTAAGTTTGTTTATAAAACGTATTTAGATAAATTTTACTTATAAACAAGAAACGCTTATCTTTATTTTCGTCGGGTTTAATTTGACGAATTGCACTTAAAACAAATCTGCAGCTGGCACACATTTGATATACACATAAAAATTGTCATTAAATATTACAAAGAAACTGCTTAAACACGTGAAAAATGCTGTCTGGATTTGATAATTGGATGATATCGAAACAGACATTTACAGACACATGCTGTAATTATGAAATTTTACCTCGACGTATGTTTCTCCATCCAGTGTTTGTGCATCATCAAGTGAATACTGTCTATTCATAAATTTGTGTTACATAATGCAACAAAACAAATAAAATAGTATTCTTATAAGATTAAAAGTATGACATATGTTGTTGTCGTTGTTGTTGTTGTTTCCTCTATTTATTGCAGTTTTAATTTTATTTCATAATTCAACTCCACAAGTATGTTTTTTCAATACGCTATAATCATACCTTCAAACACAATTGAACAACTCAATATGTGCACGGTGTTACCGTTGTATATCGTCTTTATATATTCATATTATGCTTTGCATTCGTGTCAGCACGTTAATTGTATTGTTGGTTCTTGGTAGCTTGCCATTATTTGCACCGTCTCTTCATATGACAGTCCGGTATAGATTATTATAAGTGTATTTTATTATAAATGCATTGCGATTGAACATTATTTATCAAACACGGTAATAAATCGTTCGCACGCATCACTTAAGTATACATACAAGGCGTAAGGTATTGCTACATTTATTTGATGTATGTAGGTTGTCGGATACTACCTCTAAATTGTTTTTTTTGCTAATAAAGTGAAGTACAAACCAGGGGTATGAATATTTTCAGGGTCATACTCATAAAAATCAGCATGGTTTGAAATTGTTGTAAACATGTATTACTCTTTTATTTTCAGGCCAGCGTAAGTATTATTACGTTCTCACATATTTCATTTTAGGAGTATTTACTGGCCGAATTCAAATTCTGGAGTCCATGCTGCATATTGCAGTAGAGGTTTTTGATGGACCTCCAAGCGACAATGCATATACACTGACTGCGGCTCTACCCCCCCCCCCCCCCCCCCCCCCCTTAGAGGATATTGTCAACCAGTCAGTGACATCAAATGAAACTGTTCGATATCGTACATGGAAATGGACAGACTGAAAATTGTTCTATAATTCTTGGAAGCTGTAGTCGGTTCGATGAGAGGATTAAGGTAAATACCAGATAAATATTTATTTATAGAACTTGCATCATTAATTTAAGACAAGAACAATCCCTCTGCTCCCACGTATGGTTTCAAATATACGTTCCAACCTTTAAAGCGACGCCATCGTAGTTAAGCGTCGTTATATGCCACACATAACCAAATGATACACACTCCATGTATAATCACCCTATATGTCATGGACATGTGTTTCCTCACTTTATTCAGTACAACTGAAACATGCTTAATATCTGTCGATATTTATTTAATATTTTATAGTCATATTGACTTAAAACGTGGTCTATTTATAACACGAAAGAAAATATTTCCTTGAATAATTATATATTTGAACATGTTGTTTTCTTCAATTCACATTCAGTTAATAATTATCTATATGTTTGTTTCCTACATGTATTCGGAGAACTATCAATCATGTCGCAAAGGACTCACATGTTCTGTATACAGAACGTATCAGAATGGGGTTTTACATTCTTTATATACCAATTACTACACGTCATTATGTGCAATATATGTTTTGTAAAACGAGATCAACCTTTCTAATGGGAACCATATACATTTATAATCATGTCTGACGTTTTAGCACAATGTTAGTAATCAATACTGCGAGATCCTTCTAGTAGATAAATCCACTAATACGCTTTTTTAGAGCAATCTGACACGTTATTTACCGTTTGCATTTTGGTTTTATTGTATACATTAAATGAATGATTTAATCTGCACTTATGTAAAGGCTGGGAACTATTTGTCTAACATCCCTTTTAAGTGGCAAACCTTAGTTTTATTGCAGTATAGATAAATTTTAGTAGCTTTATTATTTTCCACCATTTATTATTACTATGATTATTATTAGTAGTATAATTTAAATTATAATAAGTAGTAGTATAATAAAAGTTGTTATTATTGTTTTATTATTATAATTGTTATTATAAGTATTATTATTATTATTATTATTATTATTATTATTATTATTATTATTATTATTATTATTATTATACATATTGCATCGAATCATGTATCGTTACCAGTGAAATGAAACTGATACAATATAAAACGAATTCAACGAATGGAATATTTTACAATAGGTGATTTGACAAACATATTATGCTATTGTTTAAGGATCTTTTATGGTAGGGTTATTTCTTGCTACCTTATTATTATTTAAAACCAGACGACACTATAATAACCGGATATGTCTCTCTTAGATGCATTCCTAAAGAAATTAAAACGTTCAATATACATGCATGTCATGATAATTGTACAAGATCTATGAGCACGAGATGTACAGTGAAATTGTCAAGCCAAATTTTACAGAGTGAAATTTAAGGACAACTATTCAGGCTACATGTTTTATAAACATTGCTGATTTTTAGTTATTGAAATAACGCATCCAACAAAATTGACAGAACCCCCAACTTTGTTGTTATCTGCTTAATTAATCTGCAATACCATGTCTTGTATAACATGTAAACAATTTACTAATCGTTGATCAATATTACATTGTAGAATAAATACAAAGGCTTTTATACCATCTTTAAATAACTAAAACATTGTTTTAAGGACTATCAAACAAACAAAACAAACAGACAAATGCATTTATGAGCGTTATGAATAAGAATAAGATCTGATCGAATTATTTTCAATTTACATCACTTAGAACAGTTTTCATAAAGTAGGTCTAACCTGCTATTGGGCCTTCCTTCGGTGCGTTCGTTGTACATTAAGTAAACAGCGAGACGGACACATGGGGAAACAGGGACAAAAGCCCCTGAGGACAGAAGCCCCTGGCTTTTGTCCTACACTCGGGGAAACATTCAAATACATCATAGGCAGCTAGTTATTATATAGCAGTAGTTCTAACGAACGCTTTTATTTTTGCAACAAATCGCAAAACGTCCTTTATATATCCATGGACAATAGTTAGGTTTTTTAATTATACTGAGCATGTTTGAAGCTATGTTTGGTAATCTTTATTTGAGAAAGCTGTTTTCATGCAGTTTTGAAAGTCGTATATTTCCTTGAATAGATACGATTATTTTAATGGAAAAATATGCACGGTGAGATCTTTTACGGCTGTCACACGACACAAGTGATATTGCTGTACGCATGAATAACAACATATGACCTACGAGTAGATGTAAAAGTTACAACAAAGCTGTGACGAGAAATCGTAGAAAAAAGAGCAAACCCAACAGTTACCGCCTCGGAACGGACAGTGGGCAAAAAGACAGATGTGGTTTTCTAAATGCGAGCTGTGAAAGGGATCCTATCCTTTAAAAAATGAAACAGTCCAAGTGATGACGTACTTGTGTTTCTAAGTTATTTACGTCATTAATTAGAAATTAGTGACGTTATTAAAATGTCAACAACATGGATGAGATGATAAGTCTTTTTTCTATAAGATGTAAACTCGATTCTTCATTTAAAAAGTAATTAAATATGTAAATGAAATATGAAATAATGACTCAAGAAGTATTGTGAATAGTTGTAGCTTCCCGTTAGTGTCTAGGTTGAAGCTACATGGTATCAGTTTTTCACTTAATGTATAGGTGTGGCTAAAAATACATAAAAGTAGCAATAGATGATGGTATATTGCAAATTAACTGAAAGGTTAGTTGTATTTTATTCTTTTATTAACGTATTTATAATGTGAACATGCTTATTTCAAATTGTGTATACCTTTTCTGAATAAGAATGAATAACGTATTAAACCATAACTATTTGTATACCACATGTACTCATCTATTCAGTAAATAATCATTTCGAACTGTAACGTCCTAGCTGGAGAAAACATCTCGAGAATATATGAATTCTCATTTTTTAATTAGGCTTTATTCAATTGTATGTTTTAATCAAGTTAGACAATTTTACAATTCTATATTTAAATGCGGTTGGCTAAAATGTATTTTTTTAATTTAATTCCTTTGAATGGAATTATAACGACTTTGTCTACACATTATATTTTTTAAATAGATTCACTTGTTTTTTCAAAATGAAAACACTGTTTATATTGCTTATTACACACATACGTTGTCAGTTTTTATAATCAATGCCTTTTGTACATTTTACCTTGGTTATCGATGTGGCACTTATCGAATATTAAAAATGTTTAGGTAATTTTAAAACCGTTGTGTTTTCAAATATAGAACGATCGTACATCGAGAAACCTGCAGCCAATTTAATAAAGAAATACGTATTCATGATATCAAAGTGAAATATATTTGATTGCTGTAGCATGTTTTATACGATCGCTTTAAACCGTGGTAACCTTGTGGCTACCTTAATTGCCATTTACGTATGTAGTAAAGAGTACTGTACTTGCGTTTAATAGGAACTACTGTTGTACTAAAATACTTTGCAAACTAGCAAAATAGTTTCTATAATCACAAGTTGAAATTACTTCCTTGTCACGTACGTTGAAAGTTACCTGGATAGTGTAAATATTTCACAGCTGTAGGGTACACTGAGAATGCATATCCGAAGTATTCCAGTCTGTACAATTGTAAAGTTTGACATAGACGTGATTTCCGACAAACAATTATAATAAGGTCATAAAACAGGTAATAACAACTGTCTTGTGAACATCTATAATCATGAGAGGACAACATTGGTGTATTTTCATGGATTTAATATTTACATAAGTTTATCTTCAAAGTTCCTCGGTTTATGTCTTTTCAAATTGACCCACGGTAAATGTACATGGTAACGTGGTCGTTGCAGTGCATTTAAGCAATAGGTAATTAGATTATTTTCCAAAGCTAATAAATATATACTGTTGATACATATGCACGTTTATGCGATTGTCGTCTATTCGCCCCTCACCTATCTGTTTTGCGATGTCAGTCGTACTTTGTGCAATTCTATTACTTAAATATATTTCATTTACAAACATGAAAAACAAAGTTTATTAGAATTATTTCCGAAATAGTATTAAGTATTAATTATCACAAGACACAAGTGGAGGCATACTATTTCATTCAAGTCGACACCACATTCTACTGTCTGATATCAAAAAAGCATTAAAATATATTGCATCATTTCGTAACTCTATGACTTGCTTTCCAGTTGAAGGCGGAATCTTTGTTTTAATTATAAATAAACTTATTAATTATACATTATACTTAAAAAACAAACTGTCCAAGTGATGACGTACTATTGTACCTAAGTCATTAACGTCATTAATACGAAGTTGGTGATGTTTTTAAAATGTCCACAACATGGATGAGAAGATATGTTTTTTTTCTCTTAGATGTACACTCAATTTTTCATTTTAAAAGAAATTAAATATCTAAATAAAATGCGAAATTTCGAAAAGAATTGTGAATGGTCTTCCCGTTCGTGTCTAGATGTCTAAATGTAACAATCTTTATGGGATTAATTAATTCACAACATCTATTACATTGGTTACCATAGCAACTGTACTGCTAACATTATTCACATAATCTGACTTTGATGATATATGTGTAAGCTACATAGTATCATTTTTTCAATAAATGTATAGGTGTACCTTATAGACACATAAAAGTAGCAATAGATAATGGTATATTGTAAAATAACTGAAAGGTTCGTTGTAGTTTATTTTTTATTATCGTATTTATAATGTGAACACGTTTATTTCAAGGTATGTATACCTTTTATGAAAGAGACTGAATCTCGAGAATATATGTATTCTCAAATTTGTAAATTAGGTTATATTCAGTTGCATGTTTAATCAAATTAGAATATTGTACAATTGTATATTTAAATTTGGTTGACTAAAATGTATTTTTTAGATTTAATTCATTTGAATGGAAATATATCAACTATACTTTTGTCTATGCACACATTTTATTTTATAAATAGAATCACTTGTTCTTTCGAAATGAAAACATTGTTTATATTGCTTATTACATACATACGCCTCAGTCTTTATAATTAATTACTTTTGTACATTTTACCTTAGTTAACGATGTGGCACTTATCTTAAAATGTATACGCAACTTAAAAACCGTTGTGTTATGAAATATGAAACGATCGTACATCAAGAAACCTGTAGTCAATTTAATAAAGTAATACGTATTGATGATATCAAAGTGAAATATATTTTATTTCTGTAGCACGTTTCATCGTACGCTTGAAACTGTGGTGAATTTGTGGCAACCGTGATTGTCATTTTCGTACGTAGTATAGAGTACTGAACTCGCGTTTAATAGGAACTACTGTTATACCATTATACTTTGCAAACGCGTCAAATAGTTTCTATAATCAAATGTTGAAATTACTTCCTGTCGCGTGCGTTGAAAGTTGCATGGATAGTGTAAATATTTCACAGAAGTAGGGTACCCTGAGAATCCATATCCGAAGTATTCTGGTTTGTACAGTTGTAAAGTTTGACAAAGACGTGTTTTCCGAAATACAATTATAACAAGGCAATAAAAACAGATAACGACAACTGTCTTGTGAACATCTGTAATCATGGACCGACAAAAGCATGTATTTTCATGGATTAAATATTTACATAAGATTATTTTTAAAGTTTCTCGGTTTATGTCTTTTCAAATTGACACACAGTAGATGTATATTGTAACGTGGCCGTTGCAGTGCCTACAAGCAATAGGTAATCAGATTATTTTTCAAAACTGTCTTGCGGAAATGAAAAGAACTTTAGAAATTCTAAAAATAAACATATGTACTATTGTTACATATGCACGTTTATGCGACCGTCGTCTTCTAAGATTCGCCACTCACCTGTCTGTTTTGTGATGTCAGTGGTACTTTTTGCAGTTCTGTTACTTAAATATATTGCATTTACAAACATGAACAACAAAGTCTATTACGATTCCGAAATATTTTTAGTATTGATTATTACAAGTCATATGTGATTACATTACAATATGTGATTGCAATTACATTTTCAAAGTAACATGAACGTAGTCAGCTTAATGTACCGTCGTGAAGTCGACAACATATTTTACTATCTGATATCAAAATAGCATTAGAATATATTACATCATTTCGTAACTCTATTACTTACTTTCCCGTTTAAGTCGGAACCTTTTGTTTTAATTATAAATGCACTTCATAATTATACATTATACTTGAAAACAAAGGGGTGCATTTTTCTGAAGCTGATTTTGTAGCGAAGCGGAATCTGCAAGAACTTCACCTTTCTAGGTACTTACGCTTGTGTTAGACTAAGCGATATGTTTGACCGAATAGCATCGGCATCTGTTCATCACTAAGACTGACTCAGAAATGTCCCGTTAGTACACTGTTTGTATCTGTAACATAATTTTGAAGTCTTAATAACAAAGCAATCAGAATACAATT
The DNA here is from genome assembly GCA_007844125.1 of Sinonovacula constricta. NCBI lineage: Eukaryota > Metazoa > Mollusca > Bivalvia > Cardiida > Solecurtidae > Sinonovacula > Sinonovacula constricta. Next base: position 16,952,006 of record CM017566.1, on the reverse strand, counting down.
CTTTAATCTGGTGTCAATTAGCTGCCCATACTCCAGTAATTAACATATGTGAAGCCGAGTGGTGGTTCGTTTCATGAACGTGTAAAATACACATCCCCAAGAACAAATGGCACGACAATCAGTCGTCAATGTGGACTGTTTGAACGAAAGGGTGTGAAAATACAGGTACAAATGTAAATGAGCTGTAGCGTCAATCTATTAATTCTAGTTACCCAGCGAATCGATGTACTAGCGATCAAAATAGAACTAATATATAGAAATAAGAAGAAAAACCAAGCGACCAGCGGATAAATTCTACCGAACCGATGACATCTAGTGATCTCATGTTTGAGCGACGGAGGTTTGACTGTACTTCACCTATATAAATCGCATGGTTGTCCAAGCTCGGTTGAACCTACCAGCAAGCCTGTGTCATAAGGACAAAAATTGTAGAACATATAGAGACTGATAAATACATCTATAGTTGAAGTATTTACCCATTCTGTTTGATAATGGAGCCAACCAAATTAAAACAGTGTTTACCCTGTTATCAATGTAGGCATTAATAATGAATAATAGCGAAGAAGACCTACGCTGAGTTAAGCTTCCCATAAACAGCTACAACAGGAAACATGGTTATGGAACTGGAACGACAATGATACCGACATACTAGTCGAGTGGATATTTATCAAACACCGAGACTATTGCAGCTGGTTGCAAATTTGCAACTGTTTCATTTTGTGTTTTAAGAAAAGTGTCTGATTGTATTGACCCATTATCTTACAGCATAGTAAACATCCTTTAAACTGTGCTGCGTCCTATCTACAGTTTGCAGTTTATCCGAAATATTAACGTATCAATCTACAAGGCAATATATGTTTAAGTTATTATATTTTAAAAGGAAAAGAAATATAGAGGCATTAACGCAACACGAACTTTCCGAAAACATTGTTTGTTTCTTCAACAACCTATGAATGTGAAAACATGGACTAAGTTGATATATTCTGTATTATATATTGGCCAAGGATAAGTTTGAAATAAGCGTAGTTAAAAAATGAGTTCTTTTTTTCTTTCGCAATAGACTTGCATGTTCTCATTGTCTGAAAATGAATAAGAATTTTCATTTAGAACATTTTGAATAAATGAAATGTTATCAAAGAAACTCATTCCGACACACCTTTTAGCTTCAGTGATTGGCCAACATTTAGCAAGACCTGAAATAAGATTAAATGGTAATCCACGACCATGTTATAGTTGTTTTCATTAGAAATGTTTTGAAACTGTGTTAAACGGGGCTTTACTGTTTAAGTTTATTGGCAAAACTATTGACAACAAAGTTCGTAGCCGCATAAAAATACATATACAAAACAGTAGTATTAAAATAACAGATACAAAAATCACCAAATGAATAAAGAAAATCTTTATTGTTCATCAATTCATTTGCAAATTATGCTACATAGAAGGAACGAGGCTTCACAGATTACCAGCTTACCAATAAAGTAAACGATTTAAGCATATGACAATAGAAAATTAAATTAGAATCAAATTAGAAAATTTGCATATTTAAAGAGACAAACGGGCATTTAATTATTCACTTTGTTTAATCTACATTTGTAATAAAAATATTGTAACGGCTGTCAGACCACTTAACTTTGTACGTTTGTCTGTCTTCCCCACTATCATTAAACAACCAGAAAAAAAACCTCCTAGATGTTAACTTGTTGTCTATAATTATGCAAAACATAGTGCCAAGGGTATTGACTTCATTTGCCTTTGAATGGCAAATTGATTGCTCCGAGGCCAATCTTTCTTGAGAAACTTCAGCCGCAAGCACCAATATTCCTTAGTGGATGTCGTATTTAGTTGGGCCTTCGTACATGGAGGAGGTAATTTTGATAAATACGTTAAGTACTCTAATCGCATATTCGTTTTATGCATCAACAACTCAAGAAGATATTATGTTTGGGAAAACACATCTTAAACGTTTCTATTAAAAATGCATCATATATTGTAAATACTTTATGTTGCGACAATGACTAGTATTTATGTCCCAAATTTTTAACTGTTCCTCAGAGCATTTATAATAGAACACGTACCACATTTTTCTCTATTATCTTATTTTTTAAAAAAAACGATATTCCAAATTTAATTTGCATAAAACACATGCAATTTTACAAACCAATCAAGTTGACACGTTTTAATGCAGTTTCCTGTCGACTATCAACATCATTGTATCATATTATATACAAAATATGACATACAAGCATATTGTTACATATTTTAAAATTTGAAAAGGCGTGTATCCACATGGTAGTCACATGACGAATGATTACAAAAAATAGGAAAACTACCTCAGTTACCGCCTTGGAACTGCTACTTGTCAATAGGGAAATGGGGTGCTTACACAGTTTTACAGAGCTCTAACTTTGCACGTCATGGTGGGTCTCTGGAAGGCACGCAGTGAAAAGAAATCAGATCTATTAAAACAGTCCTCAATTTAAATAATTTATATAGAAACGTCTAAATTTTTATGTAGATCTTTAGTTATAAAAAAATAAAAAATAATACTTATCGATCTATATGTACAGGAAAAAATGCATGGAGTAAAATAAATATAGATCTTCTTTACTTCGCAATTTGAACTTGTATGTGTTAAACGCACGTAAAATATGTTTGTTTATTGAGTTTATTGTTCCACCAGCAGTACTTAAGTTATCTGGAGACTGTGTCCACTTGAAGCAGATATAATGCTGCCTTCACTGTGTATAGATGCCGTGAACTCCTAGTATGATACTAAAACCAGTCATAATATCCTGACAACTGACTGAACAGTCGTGGAACTACCCTTATATTGGCTTGAGCATCAGCAAGGGAGCTATACCACTACCATTCTAACGACATTGGTATATCGCGACCTGGAATCAATCCCGGTACCTGCCGTACCTGGAGCCGACGTACTTGTTCATTATCTTACAAACATATCTGTTCTGAAACACATTAATAAAATATTGCCATATTTAATCTTTGTTGGTCGATTAGGCGCTCGTCAGTTTGTTTAAAGTCTGCCTAAATGTATCATTTTTTAATTCATGTTTTATGATTAACACTTTAACCTAATTAAGCATTTAATAATGAATTGAAAGGTGTTTATTGTAATGATCTACGTCATCAACAATAGATAAGTCAAATTATTTACGAGTATGCAATGTTATACATACGGATCATATATATATATATTATATACTTTATATATATATATATATTCGAATGAATATTCAAAAAAAAAAAAATCAATAACAAATTAGAAAAAAGAAAGATTAAATGTGGTTTTAAGCTATAACTTATAACCGATTTTGAATCCAGAATGAATATTTGCTGTGCAGATTTGTTTGACATTAAGGAAATGATGGAATACAATTGTAACGAACATTCATTCTAATTAAGGCAGTTTAATGCATCTATTTGCAACCAACCAATCATTTAATTAAGCTAGACGTTTAATTAGAAGCGCTTAAATGCATTAATTGTTTAAACAGGAAACACAAAATAGACACCATTGAATTTAAACCAGTCTTTTAAATTATCATTTTCCTTAGGCAAGGAGTTTGTGCCTGTCGTATAAAACCATAAATATTAAACTCGTATACTGTCAAAACAAAAATGTCACCAAAATCTTTATCACATAACTTTGATTGGAATATGCTGTAAGTATATGGTAATACACGCTTGGTCTCTTATATAACAGCCCTAGTAGTGATGTATTCAGAGAGCCGAGTCATAGAATTAAACCATAGAATAGAATTAAAAGGGACATACATAATTGCATGGTGTTAAAATTCAATTGACCAGTGTGTGCATTTTTATTTATTTAAAGTATTATACAAAACCAATGTTGTTTACATGGAACTTGCTCAAAGCCGATCACGAGCTATTTGTTATCTGGTTTTGCATATTCTGTAGCTAGACTTACTGTTTCTGCTGACAATTTTGCTAGTACCGTGTCTTTCTCATTTTTCAAAAGAAGTCAACACCCACCGATATGAAGTTCTGACATCAGTTATTTAAATACAATCATTGCTTTTACATCAAAATATTTTAAAACAAATTAGGCAGAAACATGCACTTCGCTAAATCATACAATTTGTAAAAGGTCAAACATTTAGCCAAATCTGTCGTAAGTTTGATTATAAAACGTATTTAGATAAATTTTACTTATAAACAAGAAACGCTTATCTTTATTTTCGTCGGGTTTAATTTGACGAATTGCACTTATAACAAATTTGCAGCTGGCACACATTTAATATACACATAAAAATTGTCATTAAATATTACAAAGAAACTGCTTAAACACGTGAAAAATGGTGTCTGGATTTGATAATTGGATGATATCGAAACAGACATTTACAGACACATGCTGTAATTATGAAATTTTACCTCGACGTATGTTTCTCCATCCAGTGTTTGTGCATCATCAAGTGAATACTGTCTATTCATAAATTTGTGTTACATAATGCAACAAAACAAATAAAATAGTATTCTTATAAGATTAAAAGTATGACATATGTTGTTGTTGTTGTTGTTGTTGGTTCCTCTATTTATTGCAGTTTTAATTTTATTTCATAATTCAACTCCACAAGTATGTTTTTTCAATACGCTATAATCATACCTTCAAACACAATTGAACAACTCAATATGTGCACGGTGTTACCGTTGTATATCGTCTTTATATATTCATATTATGCTTTGCATTCGTGTCAGCACATTAATTGTATTGTTGGTTCTTGGTAGCTTGCCATTATTTGCACCGTCTCTTCATATGACAGTCCGGTATAGATTATTATAAGTGTATTTTATTATAAATGCATTGCGATTGAACATTATTTATCAAACACGGTAATAAATCGATCGCACGCATCACTTAAGTATACATACAAGGCGTAAGGTATTGCTACATTTATTTGATGTATGTAGGTTGTCGGATACTACCTCTAAATTTTTGTGCTAATAAAGTAAAGTACAAACCAGGGGTATGAATATTTTCAGGGTAATACTCATAAAAAACAGCATGGTTTGAAATTGTTGTAAACATGTATTACTCTTTTATGTTCAGGCCAGCGTAAGTATTATTACGTTCTCACATATTTCATTTTAGGAGTAATTACTGGCCGAATTCAAATTCTGGAGTCCATGCTGCATATTGCAGTGGACGTTTTTGATGGACCTCCAAGCGACAATGCATATACACTGACTGCGGCTCTTCCCCCTTAGAGGTTATTGTCAACCAGTCAGTGACATCAAATAATACTGTTCGATATCGTACATGGAAATGGACAGACTGAAAATTGTTCTATAATTCTTGGAAGCTGTAGTCGGTTCGATGAGAGGATTAAGGTAAATACCAGATAAATATTTATTTATAGAACTTGCAACATTAATTTAAGACAAGAACAATCCCTCTGCTCCCACGTATGGTTTCAAATATACGTTCCAACCTTTAAAGCGACGCCATCGTAGTTAAGCGTCGGTATATGCCACATATAACCAAATGATACACACTCCATATATAATTACCCTTAATGTCATGGACATGTGTTTCCTCACTTTGTTCAGTACAACTGAAACATGCTTAATATCTGTCGATATTTTTTTTAATGTTTTATAGTCATATTGACTTAAAACGTGGTCTATTTATAACACGAAATAAAATATTTCCTTGAATAATTATATATTTGAACATGTTGTTTTCTTCAATTCACATTCAGTTAATAATGGTCTATATGTTTGTTTCCTACATGTATTCGGAGAACTATCAATCATGTCGCAAAGGACTCACATGTTCTGTATACAGAACGTATCAGAATGGGGTTTTACATTCTTTATATACCAATTACTACACGTCATTATGTGCAATATATGTTTTGTAAAACGAGATCATCCTTTCTAATGGGAACCATATACATTTATAATAATGTCTGACGTTTTAGCACAATGTTAGTAATCAATACTGCGAGAGCCTTCTAGTAGATAAATCCACTAATACGCCTTTTTAGAGCAATCTGACACGTTATTTACCGTTTGCATTTTGGTTTTATTGTATACATTAAATGAATGATTTAATCTGCACTTATGTAAAGGCTGGGAACTATTTGTCTAACATCCCTTTTAAGTGGCAAACCTTAGTTTTATTGCAGTATAGATAGATTTTAGTAGCTTTATTATTTTCCACCATTTATTATTACTATGATTATTAGTAGTAGTATAATTTAAATTATAATAAGTAGTAGTATAATAAAAGTTGTTATTATTGTTTTATTATTATAATTGTTATTATAAGTATTATTATTATTATTATTATTATTATTATTATTATTATTATTATTATTATTATTATTATTATTATACATATTGCATCGAATCATGTATCGTTACCAGTGATATGAAACTGATACAATATAAAACGAATTCAACGAATGGAATATTTTACAATAGGTGATTCGACAAACATATTATGCTATTGTTTAAGGATCTTTTATGGTAGGGTTATTTCTTGCTACCTTATTATTATTTAAAACCAGACGACACCATAATAACCGGATATGTCTCTCTTAGATGCATTCCTAAAGAAATTAAAACGTTCAATATACATGCATGTCATGATAATTGTACAAATTAGAGTACGAGATGTACAGTGAAATTGTCAAGCCAAATTTTACAGAGTGAATTTTAAGGACAACTATTCAAGCTACATGTTTTATAAACATAACTGATTTTTAGTTATTGAAATTACGCATCCAACAAAATTGACAGAACCCCCAACTTTGTTGTTATCTGCTTAATTAATCTGCAATACCATGTCTTGTATAACATGTAAACAATTCACTAATCGTTGATCAATATTACATTGTAGAATAAATACAAAGGCTTTTATACCATCTTTAAATAACTAAAACATTGTTTTAAGGACTATCAAACAAACAAAACAAACAGACAAATGCATTTATGAGCGTTATGAATAAGAATAAGATCTGATCGAATTATTTTCAATTTACATCACTTAGAACAGTTTTCATAAAGTAGGTCTAACCTGCTATTGGGCCTTCCTTCGGTGCGTTCGTTGTACATTAAGTAAACACCGAGACGGACACAAGGGGAAACAGGGACAAAAGCCCCTGAGGATAGAAGCCCCTGGCTTTTGTCCTACACTCGGGGAAACATTCGAATACATCATAGGCAGCTAGTTATTATATAGCAGTAGTTCTAACGAACGCTTTTATTTTTGCAACAAATCGCAATACGTCCTTTATATGTCCATGGACAGTAGTTAGGTTTTTAACTTATACTGAGCATGTTTGAAGCTATGTTTGGTAATCTTTATTTGAGAAAGCTGTTTTCATGCAGTTTTGAAAGTCGTATATTTCCTTGAATAGATACGATTATTTTAATGGAAAAATATGCACGGTGAGATCTTTTACGGCTGTCACACGACACAAGTGATATTGCTGTACGCATGAATAACAACATATGACCTACGAGTAGATGTAAAAGTTACAACAAAGCTGTGACGAGAAATCGTAGAAAAAAGAGCAAACCAAACAGTTACCGCCTCGGAAGGGACAGTGGGCAAAAAGACAGATGTGGTTTTCTAAATGCGAGCTGTGAAAGGGATCCTATCCTTTAAAAAATGAAACTGTCCAAGTGATGACGTACTTGTGTTTCTAAGTTATTTACGTCATTTATAAGAAATTAGTGACGTTATTAAAATGTCAACAACATGGATGAGATGATAAGTCTTTTTTCTATAAGATGTAAACTCGATTCTTCATTTAAAAAGTAATTAAATATGTAAATGAAATATGAAATAATGACTCAATAAGTATTGTGAATAGTTGTAGCTTCCCGTTAGTGTCTAGATTGAAGCTACATGGTATCAGTTTTTCACTTAATGTATAGGTGTGGCTAAAAATACATAAAAGTAGCAATAGATGATGGTATATTGCAAATTAACTGAAAGGTTAGTTGTATTTTATTCTTTTATTAACGTATTTATAATGTGAACATGCTTATTTCAAATTATATATACCTTTTCTGAATAAGAATGAATAACGTATTAAACCATAACTATTTGTATACCACATGTACTCATCTATTCAGTAAATAATCATTTCGAACTGTAACGTCCTAGCTGGAGAAAACATCTCGAGAATATATGAATTCTCATTTTTTAATTAGGCTTTATTCAATTGTATGTTTTAATCAAGTTAGACAATTTTACAATTCTATATTTAAATGCGGTTGGCTAAAATGTATTTTTTTTAATTTAATTCCTTTGAATGGAATTATAACGACTCTAGTTTTGTCTACACATTATATTTTTTAAATAGATTCACTTGTTTTTTCAAAATGAAAACGCTGTTTATATTGCTTATTACACACATACGTTGTCAGTTTTTATAATCAATTCCTTTTGTACATTTTACCTTGGTTATCGATGTGGCACTTATCGAATATTAAAAATGTTTAGGTAATTTTAAAACCGTTGTGTTTTCAAATATAGAACGATCGTACATCGAGAAACCTGCAGCCAATTTAATAAAGAAATACGTATTCATGATATCAAAGTGAAATATATTTGATTGCTGTAGCACGTTTTATACGATCGCTTTAAACCGTGGTAACCTTGTGGCTACCTTAATTGCCATTTACGTATGTAGTAAAGAGTACTGTACTTGCGTTTAATAGGAACTACTGTTGTACTAAAATACTTTGCAAACTAGCAAAATAGTTTCTATAATCACAAGTTGAAATTACTTCCTTGTCACGTACGTTGAAAGTTACCTGGATAGTGTAAATATTTCACAGCTGTAGGGTACCCTGAGAATGCATATCCGAAGTATTCCGGTCTGTACAATTGTAAAGTTTGACATAGACGTGATTTCCGACAAACAATTATAATAAGGTCATAAAACAGGTAATAACAACTGTCTTGTGAACATCTGTATTCATGAGAGGACAACATTGGTGTATTTTCATGGATTTAATATTTACATAAGTTTATCTTCAAAGTTCCTCGGTTTATGTCTTTTCAAATTGACACACGGTAAATGTACATGGTAACGTGGTCGTTGCAGTGCATTTAAGCAATAGGTAATTAGATTATTTTCCAAAGCTAATAAATATATACTGTTGATACATATGCACGTTTATGCGATTGTCGTCTATTCGCCCCTCACCTATCTGTTTTGCGATGTCAGTCGTACTTTGTGCAATTCTATTACTTAAATATATTTCATTTACAAACATGAAAAACAAAGTTTATTAGAATTATTTCCGAAATAGTATTAAGTATTAATTATCACAAGACACAAGTGGAGGCATGCTATTTCATTCAAGTCGACACCACATTCTACTGTCTGATATAAAAAAAAGCATTAAAATATATTGCATCATTTCGTAACTCTATGACTTGCTTTCCAGTTGAAGGCGGAATCTTTGTTTTAATTATAAATAAACTTATTAATTATACATTATACTTAAAAACAAAGAGAGGTGTTTTTTTACTGAAACTTGTGTTGAAGCGAAGCGGAATCTGCAAGAACTTCACATACCTCGGTCGTTAAAACACCCAAGGTACATTGTACCTACGCTTGAGTTCGGCCGAGCGATATGTTTGACCGATCAGCATTAACATCTGGTCATCACTAAAATTGAATTAAAATATCACGTCAATACACTGTTTGTATCTGCATATGTAACATAATTTTTAAGTCTTAATAAAAAAGCAATCAAAAGACAATTGTTTAATCTGGTGTCAGTTAGTTGTCATAACACCAGTAATTAACATATGTGACGCCAGGTGTCGTTCGTTTCATGAACGTGTGAAATACACCCGACAGAACAAATGGCACGACAATCAGTCGTCGATGTGGACTGTTTGAACAAAAGAGTGTGAAAATACAGGTAAATGGGTTGTATGGTCAATCAATTAGATCTAGTTACCCAGCGAACCGGTATTATAGCGATCAATATAGAACTAATATACAGAAATAAGAAAAAACCAAGCGACCAGCGGATAAGTTCTACCGAACCGATGAGTTCTAGTGATCTCATGTTTGAGCGACGGAGGTTTGACTGTACTTCACCTATATAAATCGCATGGTTGTCCAAGCTCGGTTGAACCTACCAGCAAGCCTGTGTCATAAGGACGATACAATGAAGAACAAAAAGCATATAGAATGATAAATACATCTATAAATAAAGTATTTATCAATTCTGTTTGATAATGGAGCAATCCAAATTCAAACAGTGTTTACTGTGTTATCAATGTAGGCATTTATAATGAATAAGCGAAGAAGATCTACGCTGAGTTAAGCTTCCAATAAACAGCTACAACAGGAAACATGGTTATGGAACTGAAACTAGACAATGATATCAACATGCTAGTCGAGTGGATATGTATCAAACACACCGAGACTATACCAGCTGTTGCATATTTGAACCGGTTTCATTTTGTGTTTAAGAGAAGTGTCAAATTGTATAGACCCATTACCTTACAGCATAGTAGAGTAAAGACCTTTAAAGCTGCTGTCGTTTGGATGTGCATATCTACAGTTTACAGTATATCCGAAACAATAACGTATCAATCTACAAGCCAATTTATCTTTGTTTTATTATATCTTCAAGATGAAAAGTAATACAGATGCATTAACGAATAAATAAACTTTCCGAAAACATTGTTTGTTTCTGCAACAACAGATGTATGTGATAACATGGAGTAAGTTATAACATATTCTGTATATATTGCCAAGAATAAGAAAGGTCATTTAGAACAATTTTGGTAAAATAAATAAACAATCGCTTATGAAAGAAACTAATTCCGACACACTTTTAGCTTCGGTGATTGGTCCACATTTAGCAAGACCTGAAATAAGATTTAATAGTAATATACGACCGTGTTATTGTTTTTTGCATTAGAAATGTTTTGAAACTGTGTGAAAAGGGGATTTAGTTTTTAAATTTATTAGCAAAACTATTGACAACAACAAAATACGTAGCCGTATAAAAATACATATACAAATCAGCAGTATTAAAATAACAGATACAAAAATCACCAAATGAATAAAGAAATCTTTATTGTTCATCAATTCATTTGCAGATTACGCTACTTGGAAGGACCGAGTCTTCGCAGATTAGCAGCTTACCATTAAAGTTAACGATTCCGGCATATGACCATAGAAAATTAAATTAGAATCGAATTAGAAAATTTGCATATTTAAAGAGAAAAAAACGGGCAATTAATTATTCACTTTGTTTATTCTATCTTTGTATACAAAATCTTGTAACGGCTGCCAGACAACTTAACTTTCTAGGTTTTGTCTGCCTTCCCCACTATGATTAAACTACCAGAAAAAAAACCCTCCTAGATGTTAACTTGTTGTCTATAATTATGCAAAACATAGTGCCAAGGGTATTGACTTCATTTGCCTTTGAATGGCAAATTGATTGCTCCGAGATCGACCTTTCTTGAGAAACTTCAGCTGCGAGCACCAATATTCCTTAGTGGATGTCGTATTTAGGTTGGCCTTCGTACATGGAGAAGGTAATTCTGATAAATACGTTAAGTACTTTAACTGCATATTCGTTATATACATCATCAAGTATATGAGATATTATATTTGGGAAAACACATCCTAAACGTTTCTATGAAAAATGCATCCAATATTGAAAATAGGTTATGCTGCGACAAGTACAAGTATGTATGTCCTATCGTTCTGGTTGCAATGAAAACTGTGACGAATAATTACATAAAATAGCAAAACACCATCAGTTTCCGCCTTGGAACTGCTACTTTTCAAACAGATACGGGGTGCTAAAACCAGATGTTTTAAAGCTTTAACTACTCACGCCATGATGGGACTCTGAAAAGTCTATGAAAGGCACGCAGTGAAAAGAAATCAGATCTATTAAAAGACAGTCGTCAATTTATATAATACATGCAATCATTTAAATACGAAGGTCGAAATGTTTATGTAGATCTTTAGTAATCACAAAATAGAAAAATAATACTTATCGTTCTATATGTACAGAAAACAAAAATGCATGGAAATATAGATTGTCTATACTTCGCTAATTGACCTTTTTCGTTACGTGTTAAAGGCACGTAGAATATGTTTATTGAGTATGTCGTCCCACCAGCAGTATTTCAGTTATCTGGAGACTGTGTTCACTTGAATCAGATATAATGCTGCATTCACTGTATAAAGAGGCCGAGAACATCTAGTATGATACCAGACCCAGTCACATTATCCTGACAACGGACCTAACAGTCGTGGAACTACCCTTATATTGGCTTGAGCATCATCAAGGGGGCTATACCACTACTATTTGATATACATTGGTATATCGCGGCCTGGGATCGATCCCGGCACCTGCCGTACATGGAGCCGACTTTCTTGTTCACTATCTGACAAACATTGCTGTCCTGAATTAGAGCTGAAACACATGAATAAAATATTGCCATATTTCAGATTTGTTAATCGATTAAGTGCACGTCAATTTGTTTAAAGTCTCCCTTAAAGTATCAATTTTCATTTCATGTTTTATGTATAACACTCCAACCTAAACAAGCATTCAGAAATTATTTGGCGGGTGTTAATTAGAATATTCTACGTCACCACCATACTCGTTTCATTACACCAACAATAGCAAAGTCATATTATTTATCACGAGTATGCAATGTTATACATACGGATCACTACACACACACACACACACACACACACACACACACACACACACACACACACACACACACACACACACACACACACACACACACACACACACACAAACACACACACACACAGACACACACACAACAACAACAACAAAAACGAAAAGTTTAAATAACAAACTACAGCAATGTCCCATCTTGTATCGATAATAAATCGTGACAAGAGTAAAGTAAACCAAAATACAATTTAACGTGCTTGTATTTAACCCAAATGCATAGACAAATTAAATAAACAGTAAATTAGTCAGAAAGAAAACATGTAAAGAATTGCTATATTCAAAATATATAAATGTTATATCTCGTGATGCCTTCACATGCTTGCAATATTTTGTTTATTAAGGTTTGCATTCGCATCACTTACGCAGGAAAAATAATACAAATGCGGGTGAAGGGGAAAATAACAGCATGAAGATTTAAATTTAAAGGTGTTTCAGTTCAACTTCTTTGGATGACTTGAGGTTGAACAATGCAGAAAATGTTTGATCGGTTGTTGTTGTTGTTGTTTTTACAATACTTCTATTGCTCTAAATCCTTGTAAGTAACAGAGAGAGAGAGAGAGAGAGAGAGAGAGAGAGAGAGAGAGAGAGAGAGAGAGAGAGAGAGAGAGAGAGAGAGAAGAGGAGAGAAGAGAAGAGAAGAGAGGGAGAGAGAGAGAGTTAGACATATATATAAATACATATACGATTTATTAATATTTATACATTTAAAAATTTTTTTTATATTACTTTAAGTATTTATTATTTTGACCTTAGCTATTTGAGTGGTTCAATAACGAATGGTGAAAAAGTCAAGATTGATTATGTTTTAAGATATAATTCATAACCGATATTGAAGCCAGAAAGAATTTACTGTGCAGATTTGTTTGACATTAAGGAAATGATGAAATACAACTGTAACGAACATCCATACTAATTGAGGCAGTTTAATGCATCTATTTACAACCAATCAATCATTTAATTAAGCTAGACGTTTCATTGGAAGCACTTAAATGCATTGAATGTTTAAACAGGAAACACAAAGTAGACACCATTGAATTTAAACCTGTCTTTTAAATTATCATTTTCATTAGGCAAGGAGTTTGTTTACATGGAACCCGGTCAAAGCCTATCACGAGCTATTAGTTATCCGATTTTGCATATTCTGTAGCTAGACTACATGTAACTGTTTCTCCTGACAATTTTGCTAGTACCGTGTATCTTTCATTACTCCGCTTGTGTATGATGTATGAATGCCAAACAATGTGCACATTGATATCATTTAAAAAATAGTCAACAACCACCGAGATGAAGTTATTACATCAGTTATTCACATACAATAATTGCTTTTACATTAAGTGATTTTTTTTCGTTTTCAAAATATTTAAAAACAAAATAGACAGAAAAAGGCACTTCGGCAAATCATACAATTTGTAAAAGGACAAACATTTAAACAAATATGTCGTACGTGTCTTGTAAAAAGGTATTAAGATTAATTTTACTTATACAAAGAAATGCGAATCTTTATTTTCGTCGGGTTTAATGTAACGAATTGCACCTAACACAAATATGCAGCTGGCACATGTGACATACACATACAAATGGTCAATCAATATTTCAAAGAACCTGCTTAAACAGGTGGAAAATGCTGTCTGGATTTGACAATGCTATGACATCGCAGCAGAAATGTTTAGACACATGCTGTAATAACGACATTTTACTTCGACGTATGTTTCTCCATCCAGTGTTTGTGCATCATCATGTGTATACTGCCTATTCATAAATTTGTGTTACATAACGCATTGAGACATATATAATCGTAATCCTAATAGATAAAAAGTATGAAATATGTTGTTGTCGTTTTCTCTATTTATTGCAGTTTATATTTTATTTCATAATTCAACTCCCCAAGTATGTTTTTTTTCAATACGCTATAATCATACCTTCAAACACAATTATACAGCTCAACATGTGCACAGTCTTACCGTTGTATATCTTCTTTATATTTTGTATATCATGCTTTGCAGTCTTGTTAGAACATTCATTGTATTGTTGGTTCTCGCTAGGTTGCCATAAATTGCACCGTCTTTTCATGTGAACGTTCAGTAAAGCTTATTATAAGTGTATTGTATTATAAATGCATTGCGACAGAACATTATTTATCTGACACGGTTATAAATTGTTCGCACGCGTCAATAAAGTATAAGTACAGTAGTTTTCTTTAGAAATATATTGTTTGGATTATGATCATTATAGTAACGTCCAGCCCTTTGGGTGGAGATAGACCTCGGACACATGTTTGGGTAGAACCACTGATGCACCGCACGTCAACCGGACGACCTTATCTCATTAAGTCCTTCGCCCCGAACGGGACTCGAACCCACACTGTGAGAGGCTTAGCAGTCAGAGGAGTTACAAATCGGCGACTCCACCCCTAGGCCACATGCGCCCCGTCAATTAGAAAATAAAATAAGTGCTATAGCTTTATAGCTTTGTTAAAATGTTATTGAATTATACATGTATTATATCAAAGTTATGTGTTAATTATTTACATTTAATTTTCTGCATATAGTATGGGGAAATCACATTTTAAAATGAAATTTACTTAATTTCTGTAACGATCGTTCGCAGGAGATTTGCTATTGATATTTATAAATTAAAATGATTTGACGTTTATGGAAATGCATATGTTTATAACATTTGACGACAAAATGTGTCAATGTCTTTGACAAAATCGGATATAAAACGTTAACAACCAACATTTCTTTTTTTCATTTCGGTTCGGTTGCAGTTTAGTTGTATTTTGGAAGACATTATCAGGAGTATTCTTCTTTGGAAGATTTTACATCTTCATGGAAAAAATGCGGTTTAAGATAATTTGTTTAATCACGAAAGTGTTTTATAAAGACAAGTAAGATTTAACTAAAATTGTAATCAGGCATTGGGAGTCCCTTAATGCAATATATACAAAAAGTAAACACGAATGAATCCATTGTTTAATTCAAACACACTATATCGGGTCTTGTTTATGTTATGGTCTGCAATATAATAAAGGTTTAAGCTGTATTTCTGACCTTCTCACAGATAACAGGACGAAGTCCGTCGTCTGGAAAATTTCAAGGTGGGTCATTATTTCTATGTTCAATTCATACGAGGTATAAATAGGGTTCTCCTTGCTCAAAATTCGACGTTTTGACATGCTACGCGTCAGATCAATACTAACTAACATCATAAATGTGTATTTTAAAATGATACTGAAATTTATAAAAATGTAAAAGTAATTAAGAGGAATTCTTAATGATTTTTTTATGGAAGAACATATTACGTTAATTGCATTAGTACGTGTCAGGGTGCAATCAACACATGAACCATGTTTCTAATAATTCTGCGCGAAATGTGCATGTTTTACATTAGTAATACCTTACACTGATACTGCAGAATAATTTTTCGAAAAACAATTAAGTATTGATTATGCAAAAGAAGGACCAAACAAGCGGAAGAAAAACATAATGTTAGGATACTTTGGTTTGTTTGATAAAAATGAACAAATGTTTGTATTCTTCTGCCGTTTAGACGTTTAAAATGAATTTAATTTGGGAAACAGTTAATTTATTTCAAATTGTCACTTCATATAAAACCTTTCAAGTTATATATTAAGAATATTTATTTATTGACTGAAGTGAAAGCATTGCCAAAGAGTGATTTTTGACGCAACTTCATTTATTTTTGAGCAAGGCGAAAGTACACTTTCGCGAGTCAATATTACTTGTATGGTAGTCAATTTCTTTTGACATTGACTCCCATGTGACGAGAGATTGACCAATTAAAAAACAAGAAATTCATGGAACTTGTGACTATCTTATTATATTCCTTTTAAATATGCGCACGTATATGGGCTTAACCAGAACATTCCAGTCAATATCATAAAATATTCACAGATTGCTCGATGTTGACGAGTCTATAATTCGATTTTAATTCATTTAAAACATTTATACCTGCCTATTCCTGTTAAATTACTTTGTGCATCGAATGACCTTGTAAATGGCTACCATTGAACGAGGTATTGGAGAACACCTCAGAGCACATGCACAAAAGTAAGCGCATCGTCTCGGTAATGTTACACATATATGAATAAATGTTACGTATTGTTTACACACTTATACGCTTTTAATGGAAACGCTGTATTACATGTTGTGATGTCTTAAGTAATGATATGGATTAAATATTTTAAAAATGTAACACTATTTCAGAAATTATTATTTTAACCCTGGATAAAACGATTACATTGACGCTTTAAAGATTCGGTCGTATTTGAAATAAGACATGTTAAAACGAAAACATCTTGGAGGAACGGAGTTTGTGGATTAAACTCCGCTATTGCTTTTGTTACCACATGGAGGTGAGATGTGAAGACAACTCTGTACTTTCCACTTTTCTTCTCAGTAGCGCATCAACGTACAACGTCTAACGTTAATTGTTATACCTTATAATATAATTATTTTATATAAATTATCAAATATGTTATCACCTATATAATGTACATATACAAATGGATATAACAACATAATACGCAATAAATAAATAAACTGACTCTACTGACTCGAGTAATGTTCGAACCTGCAACGTTGGTTTTTCAAAGCAGCGGCTTTGCCAGCTGAGCTATGCTAGAGCATATCATTAATACATGAATATTATCAATATTGATCAAACAATGAAAACAAAATAGAGAACGAATGACCATGACACATTAGTACTCAGAGAGACTATATAAGTCTCCTGACATTAACGTCTCGCTTCTCCATTCGGTTCAGCATTAAGTGTTTCTACAAAGCATGTATACAGTAAGTTGTTCGTCAGTGACAAAGTCAATGTATTTTATATTATCGCGTTCCCTGCCCCTGCAGTTCATTTATGTCACAAAAATTAAGAGGGTTGTTAGGAAAGACCAACAAACGTGTAGTGATTGATACTGTCTGGCACCGATATTGGTGCCAGACGAATTTATTTAAATTTATCGTTATTTGAAAAAAAAGCATGAAAAACGATGTGACATAAAGTTGGACAATAAAAAGTCCACTGAGTTAACATCATAACAGGTTTAAAAGTTCAAAATTAAGGAACACATATCGCAAGGTAATATTTACAACAATTAGGAGTTATAATTGCACAGATAGAAACAAATATATATAAAGGGTGGTGGAGGGGTATTAGGCGGATAAACAAAATGGAGTGAACTTCTCTGATTTCCTTTGTTTCCTTGCGCTTTCAGAACGATGCTGACAAATGTGCTGTACAGAAGTATACACTGCACTAAATATATAAAGGACACGGTCCACCAAAACTATCAGTCCGCCATAAGTAATAAGTAATGGGCGCAAACATAAATTACTTTATATTATCATATAAAGTATCTTTTTAAAGATGAAGTATTTATGTGTAAGCCTAATCATTCGAAATCCCATCTGAGGAATAAATACAACTCACACCACCATTTACAAAATATGGACACCAAGAAAAGATAGCTACATTTCCACAAGTCAACAAATAGAACACTAAACACTAAGATAAAACTTTAAAAAAAACGAGTTTGATGCTTTCTATCCTTTGGTTAGCGCTGCCTTGACAAAGCTATACGACGTGCATCCAGAATTATCGCCAAACCCAGACAATACTACACAAAATTGTATTTTGCCACGACATTGTATTAGATAAATAATCTAAATTATACAAACCGTAAATAACGTTAAATTACTTCAAATGAGTGTCATTCGGGTCATGCTTACGACTTACTCATATGACTCATATGTCATTTTCCTCCATAAAAAAACAACATTTGATCTATTTTATATCTGGATATAAATCGAAATACTTGTGTAATTTTCCAGAACAGCTTTTATTAATTAAGTTGCAGCTTTGCCCAAACTCACTTTTTAACATGCAGTTCAAATGCCAAAAAAACACAAAAACAAACAAAAGCAACAACATAAAACAACAACAAAAAACTTAATTAAATGCATTGTATAAGTAATCTCAAGAAAAATGTGCTGATTTTCCTCCTTGGCTGATCTGTAATACTATGTAGTAAACTAACAACTATTGTTCCTTCCAAAATAATATTTTTTGAGGTGTAGATATGTGTCAGCTGTCTACCCAGATAGTTATCTATGTTAAGTGCAATGTCAGGCATACATGAGCCTAGTAGTGAAACATAAACTGAATTCTAGCAACTATTACATTCGTGTCAAGGTAATATTTCAAATATCACAATTGAGACAACACTTTATTAATGATCAAACATATAAAACAGTACATGATAGGATCAAGTAACATTATTTCAATGTAGTGGCAAGGGGCCAAAATAACTCTATTAGTAACTAGGCAGGCTGTCACAATAGGTCCATCGAGAGCGATATATAGTTGACAATATCGTCAACAGTGACATTGAAATAGCACAATAACGGGATTGCTAGCAGCCTAAGGCAATTCAATCATCATGACTGGCTAGAGTGAGAGACAAACGATCGGTGCCGCGATTTAAGCGTACCATGCATTTCAACACATTTAAACACGTTCAAAACACGTTTAATATGATAGGGCATAAAAAATGCTAAGATGGTAGTCGATAATGCCATTTTAGCAGACCTTACCGACTAATGAGCTTGTCAAACCATAAACCACATACAACTGATATAGTTATTAATCTTTAAGTATGATAGAACGCCGGGTTAAATCGCCTCCTTTAACCAATTTATAGCAAATATACAGTATAATTGAGTTATAATTTTTTTTATGGATAATGAAATGCCAAGAAGGTGTTACGTATCTTCGTTTACCATTGGTTTGAGATGATTTACGGACAATGCGTTTATGATGTTGCCATTTCAATAACATTATAATATGTTGAACATACAATTGTTACAGTTATTTACAAAACGGAGACAGACTTAAGCGTCACTTTTACTGATAAAGCAAACCATTAAAATCAATATGGTTAATCGCGGAAATTAACACCTTCCAGCTTTAAAGCAGACCCTCATTTCCTATTTATATTTGTTTTCTTATTTTGTAATCCAGGAAGCAATTTCCACCATCAGTTACGATATACTTAACGAATCAGCTAGTGCAAATAAATAATTATGCAAGTCATCGATACAGAATATCATGTTCTTTCTGTCTCTAGCAGTGTAAATTAATAATGAAAAAGAATATATGACAAAGTCCTATGAGTATTGCAACATATACCAAACTCCGAAAAGGCACAGAACAAAGGTATTTCACATGCAAGCCAAGCGAAAAGTAAGAAAAAATTTGTGATGAGTCATTTAAGGAAAAGAGCAAACCCAACAGTTACCGCCTTGGAACGCTCAGTCGGCAATATGAACCGACTGGGGTGCTTAAACCGGTTTTACAGAGCTCTAACCTCGCACTTTCTGACGAGTTGCTCAAATGCAAGCAACGAAAAGAAAAAACGATCTATTTAAAAAAAATGCCTTAAAAATACTTAAATATCAATATATCCTCATCCAGACATTTTGGGATATTTTTAATTCAAATATTTGTGTATGAGATGATGACTTGAATTGACAGGCAGGAATAAAAACAATATTTTACAAACGTGTTTTATTATAGATGTGTTGTATGAAATTATGATCATCGGTGTAAGGTATCTAGTTGAAATATATCGCACTAAACTACAGAAGTGTACTATGTGTGTTTCCTAATAACATAGCACGCACATATCTGAAATGGATATATCATGTTATTCATGCTGACTTTTCAATTATGTCAAGTATGATATTATAACGCCTTATACGTCATAACCAATGATACTTATTTGCACATCGTTCATCAGATATAAGTCTATTGCCTGGTTTGAGTAAACCATACAGGAACTTAATATAAATAAAAATGGCCATGATATACTGAAATAAGAAAATCTGTATAAATGACACGTCTGTATATGCCTGATTGACAAACTAAAGAACAATCAGTTTTCCTGCATTAAGGAAATTTTACCAGATGATAGCTCAAATTTAATATTATTTCTAAAATATCGAATGCTTTTTTGAAACGTAAAGGCGTAAACCTGGAGTCAAATAAATAATAATTCTCTGACAAGTGATGTCCCTTTGTATTTGTCGTAAATAGAAAATGTACAATGATTTAAATTTAACAATTGCTTTTGACTTCTCGACATAGTTTCTTGACCGAAATTATTTAACAAACGACCTTTAAGCTAGTAAGACACGTATACAATAAGGGATGTTTCAAAATATAACAGGTGCTAGTAGTACGTGGCATTCTGTAAAATGAAAATACAATTGTGTAATACCACTACTTCATTTTAGAACAGACTGTTAAAGGTAACATTAAAGTATCAATGCTAAATACTGTACAACTAAAGTTTATTATATTTACATCTTTCTGAAAGTCCAAAAGCTTACAGAATAGCCATGCCATTAAGTCACACAACTAAACAAATTATGTAATTTTTTTCCACATTTACGCGTTGTTTATAGAATTTATAATAGGTTGTTTCTCGATATTGACAACTACTACTAACCGTTTCTGCCTACGATGTTAGCACATGGTACGAATTTAAGTAATATTGCCTATATCAGGATAGTATTGAAGAAATAATATTCTTGATATGGCAGTTTCTGTTCGGACCGCTCGATCATAAATGACCCTTTTTTTTTAATTATTTGGACAGGACATCACTTACATGTCACTCAGAAGCAGTGATTTAATCGTTAAGCCTTAGATCAGAAAAGTTAAAAATATGCATGTGTGTGAACCTGGTGAAATACGAACGTTATGTGTATAATGTATGTTTGTTTGTTGTTGTTTTTAATTAATCGCTACGACCATTTTTTTATCATTAAAACGACGTTCAGATAATTTATTAGAGAAAGACCTCTGATAAAAGTCTGTATAGAACCACCGGCGTTTCGCAGGTGAGTTTGAGGACCTTCCCACATTTAATCCTTCGCTCCGAACGGGACCTGAACCTACGCAGTAAGAGGCTAAGCAGTCAGAGGAGATACAAGTTGGCGACTCTACCACTACGACACGGAAGCACCAATATTGTCTTTATCCCATGCATAAGCGTATAGAAAAGCATCAAAACAGATTAATTGCACTTAAGTTTGATTACGGGACTATCATTTGTGAGTACTATACATGTGCACGACTTTTTTTTAAAAAATGTGACGTTAAAGTATCAAATAAAAAAACATTTAAATATATAAAACGGTCATATATATTTTCCTATTTTTACTTGCTGTCTAGTATATTTACCTTGTCCGAGGCAACAGGGAATGACTGCTTATACTATTTTACATAAAGGCGTAAACGTTTGTAATGTTACAAGTAACTTCTGTGCAACCATTTAAAGGCTATGTATGCTTTTAACCCCAAGTTTAAAATAACGAAGCAGTCTGCATGCATTATGCTTTTTTGCCATAATGAGAAATAATATCTATGATTTTTTTGTTTGTATACCGAAACTAAGTAATGATATAACGGAGTTGCAAGAGTATAATAATAATAATAATAATAATAATAATAATAATAATAATAATAATAATAATGATAATAATAATAATAATAATAATAATAATAATAATAATAATAATAATAATAATAATAATAATATTGTTTAGTATGATGATGATGATGATAATGATGATGATCATGATGGTGATGATGATGATGATGATGATGATGATGATGATGATGATGATGATGATGATGATAGTAATAATAATAATAATAAATGCTATTTAAAAGTACAGCGACTGAGCAACTAAGGAAGAAAGCTGGGTTTAACAGTAAGTGAGTATATTTTTTTTCAATACACAAAGTTGCATTCCAAGCTGTCTGAACTCAAGTTGTTAAGTCATATCATCGCATATAAAGTTCTCGTAACTACAACAGTATTGACCTCGCTATAATCTGATATTGAAACACATTTCTCTGTTTGAACATTGCATACTTCTGGAAAGTTTGACGTGTCAGGGTGCAATCAACACATGAACCATGTTTCTAATAATTCTGCGCGAAATGTGCATGTTTTACATTAGTAATACCTTACACTGATACTGCAGAATAATTTTTCGAAAAACAATTAAGTATTGATTATGCAAAAGAAGGACCAAACAAGCGGAAGAAAAA
Organism: Sinonovacula constricta; assembly: GCA_007844125.1. NCBI lineage: Eukaryota > Metazoa > Mollusca > Bivalvia > Cardiida > Solecurtidae > Sinonovacula > Sinonovacula constricta. Next base: position 16,929,086 of record CM017566.1, on the reverse strand, counting down.
CATAATGTTAGGATACTTTGGTTTGTTTGATAAAAATGAACAAATGTTTGTATTCTTCTGCCGTTTAGACGTTTAAAATGAATTTAATTTGGGAAACAGTTAATTTATTTCAAATTGTCACTTCATATAAAACCTTTCAAGTTATATATTAAGAATATTTATTTATTGACTGAAGTGAAAACATTGCCAAAGAGGGATTTTTGACGCAACTTCATTTATTTTTGAGCAAGGCGAAAGTACACTTTCGCGAGTCAATATTACTTGTATGGTAGTCAATTTCTTTTGACATTGACTCCCATGTGACGAGAGATTGACCAATTAAAAAACAAGAAATTCATGGAACTTGTGACTATCTTATTATATTCCTTTTAAATATGCGCACGTATATGGGCTTAACCAGAACATTCCAGTCAATATCATAAAATATTCACAGATTGCTCGATGTTGACGAGTCTATAATTCGATTTTAATTCATTTAAAACATTTATACCTGCCTATTCCTGTTAAATTACTTTGTGCATCGAATGACCTTGTAAATGGCTACCATTGAACGAGGTATTGGAGAACACCTCAGAGCACATGCACAAAAGTAAGCGCATACATCGTCTCGGTAATGTTACACATATATGAATAAATGTTACGTATTGTTTACACACTTATACGCTTTTAATGGAAACGCTGTATTACATGTTGTGATGTCTTGAATAATGATATGGATTAAATATTTTAAAATTGTAACACTATTTCAGAAATTATTACTTAAACCCTGGATAAAACGATTACATTGACGCTTTAAAGATTCAGTCGTATTTGAAAAAAGACATGTTAAAACGAAAACATCTTGGAGGAACGGAGTTTGTGGATTAAACTCCGCTATTGCTTTTGTTACCACATGGAGGTGAGATGTGAAGACAACTCTGTACTTTCCACTTTTCTTCTCAGTAGCGCATCAACGTACAACGTCTAACGTTAATTGTTATACCTTATAATATAATTATTTTATATAAATTATTAAATATGTTATCACCTATACAATGTACATATACAAATGGATATAACAACATAATACGCAATAAATAAATAAACTGACTCTACTGACTCGAGTAATGTTCGAACCTGCAACGTTGGTTTTTCAAAGCAGCGGCTTTGCCAGCTGAGCTATGCTAGAGCATATCATTAATACATGAATATTATCAATATTGATCAAACAATGAAAACAAAATAGAGAACGAATGACCATGACACATTAGTACTCAGAGAGACTATATAAGTCTCCTGACATAATCGTCTCGCTTCTCCAATCGGTTCAGCATTAAGTGTTTCTACAAAGCATGTATACAGTAAGTTGTTCGTCAGTGACAAAGTCAATGTATTTTATATTATCGCGTTCCCCGCCCCTGCAGTTCATTTATGTCACAAAAATTAAGAGGGTTGTTAGGAAAGACCAACAAACGTGTAGTGATTGATACTGTCTGGCACCGGTATTGGTGCCAGACGAATTTATTTAAATTTATCGTTATTTGAAAAAAAAGCATGAAAAACGATGTGACATAAAGTTGGACAATAAAAAGTCCACTGAGTTAACATCATAACAGGTTTAAAAGTTCAAAATTAAGGAACACATATCGCAAGGTAATATTTACAACAATTAGAAGTTATAATTGCACAGATAGAAACAAATATATATAAAGGGTGGTGGAGGGGTATTAGGCGGATAAACAAAATGGAGTGAACTTCTCTGATTTCCTTTGTTTCCTTGCGCTTTCAGAACGATGCTGACAAATGTGCTGTACAGAAGGATACACTGCACTAAATATATAAAGGACACGGTCCACCAAAACTATCAGTCCGCCATAAGTAATAAGTAATGGGCGCAAACATAAATTACTTTATATTATCATATAAAGTATCTTTTTAAAGATGAAGTATTTATGTGTAAGCCTAATCATTCGAAATCCCATCTGAGGAATAAATACAACTCACACCACCATTTACAAAATATGGACACCAAGAAAAGATAGCTACATTTCCACAAGTCAACAAATAGAACACTAAACACTAAGATAAAACTTTAAAAAAAAACGAGTTTGATGCTTTCTATCCTTTGGTTAGCGCTGCCTTGACAAAGCTATACGACGTGCATCCAGAATTATCGCCAAACCCAGACAATACTACACAAAATTGTATTTTGCCACGACATTGTATTAGATAAATACTCTAAATTATACAAACCGTAAATAACGTTAAATTACTTCAAATGAGTGTCATTCGGGTCATGCTTACGACTTACTCATATGACTCATATGTCATTTTCCTCCATAAAAAAACAACATTTGATCTATTTTATATCTGGATATAAATCGAAATACTTGTGTAATTTTCCAGAACAGCTTTTATTAATTAAGTTGCAGCTTTGCCCAAACTCACTTTTTAACATGCAGTTCAAATGCCAAAAAAAAAACACAAAAACAAACAAAAGCAACAACATAAAACAACAACAAAAAACTTAATTAAATGCATTGTATAAGTAACCTCAAGAAAAATGTGCTGATTTTCCTCCTTGGATGATCTGTAATACTATGTAGTAAACTAACAACTATTGTTCCTTCCAAAATAATATTTTTTGAGGTGTAGATATGTGTCAGCTGTCTACCAAGATAGTTATCTATGTTAAGTGCAATGTCAGGCATACATGAGCCTAGTAGTGAAACATAAACTGAATTCTAGCAACTATTACATTCGTGTCAAGGTAATATTTCAAATATCACAATTGAGACAACACTTTATTAATGATCAAACATATAAAACAGTACATGATAGGATCAAGTAAAATTATTTCAATGTAGTGGCAAGGGGCCAAAATAACTCTATTAGTAACTAGGCAGGCTGTCACAATAGGTCCATCGAGAGCGATATATAGTTGACAATATCGTCAACAGTGACATTGAAATAGCACAATAACGGGATTGCTAGCAGCCTAAGGCAATTCAATCATCATGACTGGCTAGAGTGAGAGACAAACGATCGGTGCCGCGATTTAAGTTTACCATGCATTTCAACACATTTAAACACGTTTAAAACACGTTTAATATGATAGGACATAAAAGATGCTAAGATGATAGTCGATAATGCCATTTTAGCAGACCTTACCGACTAATGAGCTTGTCAAACCATAAACCACATACAACTGATATAGTTATTAATCTTTAAGTATGATAGAACGCCGGGTTAAATCGCCTCCTTTAACCAATTTATAGCAAATATACAGTATAATTGAGTTATAATATTTTTTATGGATAATGGAATGCCAAGAAAGTGTTACGTATCTTCATTTACCATTGGTTTGAGATGATTTACGGACAATGCGTTTATGATGTTGCCATTTCAATAACATTATAATATGTTGAACATACAATTGTTACAGTTATTTACAAAACGGAGACAGATTTAAGCGTCACTTTTACTGATAAAGCAAACCATTAAAATCAATATGGTTAATCGCGGAAATTAACACATTCCAGCTTTAAAGCAGACCCTCATTTCCTATTTATATTTGTTTTCTTATTTTGTAATCCAGGAAGCAATTTCCACCATCAGTTACGATATACTTAACAAATCAGCTAGTGCAAATAAATAATTATGCAAGTCATCGATACAGAATATCATGTTCTTTCTGTCTCTAGCAGTGTAAATTAATAATGAAAAAGAATATATGACAAAGTCCTATGAGTATTGCAACATATACCAAACTCCGAAAAGGCACAGAACAAATGTATTTCACATGCAAGCCAAGCGAAAAGTAAGAAAAAATTTGTGATGAGTCATTTAAGGAAAAGAGCAAACCCAACAGTTACCGCCTTGGAACGCTCAGTCGGCAATATGAACCGACTGGGGTGCTTAAACCGGTTTTACAGAGCTCTAACCTCGCACTTTCTGACGAGTTGCTCAAATGCAAGCAACGAAAAGAAAAAACGATCTATTTAAAAAAAAATGCCTTAAAAATACTTAAATATCAATATATCCTCATCCAGACATTTTGGGATATTTTTAATTCAAATATTTGTGTATGAGATGATGACTTGAATTGACAGGAATAAAAACAATATTTTACAAACGTGTTTTATTATAGATGTGTTGTATGAAATTATGATCATCGGTGTAAGGTATCTAGTTGAAATATATCGCACTAAACTACAGAAGTGTACTATGTGTGTTTCCTAATAACATAGCACGCACATATCTGAAATGTATATATCATGTTATTCATGCTTACTTTTCAATTATGTCAAGTATGATATTATAACGCCTTATACGTCATAACCAATGATACTTATTTGCACATCGTTCATCAGATATAAGTCTATTGCCTGGTTTGAGTAAACCATACAGGAACTTAATATAAATAAAAATGGCCATGATATACTGAAATAAGAGAATCTGTATAAATGACACGTCTGTATATGCCTGATTGACAAACTAAAGAACAATCAGTTTTCCTGCATTAAGGAAATTTTACCAGATGATAGCTCAAATTTAATATTATTTCTAAAATATCGAATGCTTATTTGAAACGTAAAGGCGTAAACCTGGAGTCAAATAAATAATAATTCTCTGACAAGTGATATCCCTTTGTATTTGTCGTAAATAGAAAATGTACAATGATTTAAATTTAACAATTGCTTTTGACTTCTCGACATAGTTTCTTGACCGAAATTATTTAACAAACGACCTTTAAGCTAGTAAGACACGTGTACAACAAGGGATGTTTCAAAATATAACAGGTGCTAGTAGTACGTGGCATTCTGTAAAATGAAAATACAATTGTGTAATACCACTACTTCATTTTAGAACAGACTGTTAAAGGTAACATTAAAGTATCAATGCTAAATACTGTACAACTAAAGTTTATTATATTTACATCTTTCTGAAATAGCCATGCCATTAAGTCACACAACTAAACAAATTATGTAATTTTTTTCCACATTTACGCGTTGTTTATAGAATTTATAATAGGTTGTTTCTCGATATTGACAACTACTACTAACCGTTTCTGCCTACGATGTTAGCACATGGTACGAATTTAAGTAATATTGCCTATATCAGGATAGTATTGAAGAAATAATATTCTTGATATGGCAGTTTCTGTTCGGACCGCTCGATCATAAATGACCCTTTTTTTTTAATTATTTGGACAGGACATCACTTACATGTCACTCAGAAGCAGTGATTTAATCGTTAAGCCTTAGATCAGAAAAGTTAAAAATATGCATGTGTGTGAACCTGGTGAAATACGAACGTCATGTGTATAATGTATGTTTGTTTGTTGTTGTTTTTAATTAATCGCTACGACCATTTTTTTATCATTAAAACGACGTTCAGATAATTTATTAGAGAAAGACCTCTGAGAAAAGTCTGTATAGAACCACCGGCGTTTCGCAGGTGAGTTTGAGGACCTTCCCACATTTAATCCTTCGCTCCGAACGGGACCTGAACCTACGCAGTAAGAGGCTAGGCAGTCAGAGGAGATACAAGTTGGCGACTCTACCACTACGACACGGAAGCACCAATATTTTCTTTATCCCATGCATAAGCGTATAGAAAAGCATCAAAACAGATTAATTGCACTTAAGTTTGTTTACGGGACTATCATTTGTGAGTACTATACATGTGCACGACTTTTTTTTTAAAAAATGTGACGTTAAAGTATCAAATAAAAAAACATTTAAATATATAAAACGGTCATATATATTTTCCTATTTTTACTTGCTGTCTAGTATATTTACCTTGTCCGAGGCAACAGGGAATGACTGCTTATACTATTTTACATAAAGGCGTAAACGTTTGTAATGTTACAAGTAACTTCTGTGCAACCATTTAAAGGCTATGTATGCTTTTAACCCCAAGTTTAAAATAACGAAGCAGTCTGCATGCATTATGCTTTTTTGCCATAATGAGAAATAATATCTATGATTTTTTTGTTTGTATACCGAAACTAAGTAATGATATAACGGAGTTGCAAGAGTATAATAATAATAATAATAATAATAATAATAATAATAATAATAATAATAATAATAATAATAATAATAATAATAATAATAATAATAATGATAATAATAATAATAATGATAATAATAATAATAATGTTTAGTATGATGATGATGATGATAATGATGATGATCATGATGGTGATGATGATGATGATGATGATGATGATAATAATAATAATAATAAATGCTATTTAAAAGTACAGCGACTGAGCAACTAAGGAAGAAAGCTGGGTTTAACAGTAAGTGAGTATATTTTTATTCAATACACAAAGTTGCATTCCAAGCTGTCTGAACTCAAGTTGTTAAGTCATATCATCGCATATACAGTTCTCGTAACTACAACAGTATTGACCTCGCTATAATCTGATATTGAAACACATTTCTCTGTTTGAACATTGCATACTTCTGAAAAGTTTGATAGTGATATGTATCGAAAACCTCATTCAATACATATATGTCTGGGAATCTTGTGTAGCAGATTGAACTGTTCTGAGGAGCTGAATCGACTTATGTCTTTATTGTGCTATTGATTACCCAAGAATCTTCTGTGATGGAGATGTTTAAGTGTTGATGCTTGAATTATTCAAGACTGGGAAGCATGACAACTGGCGGCTTTCATTCTTTGGCTGTCAGATTGCCTTGATCTTATGTAAGTGAACAAGTTCGGTGACAACTTTGACTAAAGTTTTTTTTAGATGGTAAACACCAGATTTTAAAGTAAAGTACATTGCGAAATTACAAACTGTTAAAATATACCGAAAATAACTCACAAAAACAATGGAATAAATATTTAAATTCGTTCGTCTTTTTTTGCCTATGTGTAGTGGGGTGCAACGCATTTCAACTAGATACCTTACACCAATGATAATTTGTTTTATGCCAAGTAAGGTTATTAAATTATATATTTATATTTTCAAATTGTTCTTAAATAAGCACTCAGTTTTAGAAATTAAGAAAAAATATTAAAATATGTTTAAATAGGATGGTAATGCCGAAGGTTTGGACCATAAGTTGCTCGATTAAAAACATGTTTACTGTATAATATTAGAGCGCAGTCTGCTGTGGGTGATTAAGGAACAAATTGCCCCAGAACAACATTAAATATTAACCACAAAATTCCCATTGAATGTATTTCACGCATCACAACATTTGTTATCAAACACCCGTACGTGTTAATTTCGTGGTTTCGTCGGCATTTATGTGTGAGCAATTATGATCTAGAGGCGTTTATTTCACAAACACAGTCAGATAAATGACAGGTGTGATAAAACCACCCAAACTACAATATTTCATGATATTTTGATAAATTATTTAAGGAGGAAAACATTTGTTCTTGAAGTATGAACTAAAGAGAAGTTGATACTAGTTATAATAAGAAACATGATTAAATACGTCGAGAAAATATATTCATGGTCTAGCGCAATGGTCAGTTAAATGGCTTCCTAAAACAATATATTCAAATATAATACTATAACTTACATATCCCAATAAAATTGCTTATTTATTTTCACGCCTTGAAACAAACACACACAAACATTGTAGGAGATCGAATCTATTAATTAGCATGAGACTTATGCCTGCAGTACCTTACGTATGTAGATTCTTCTGCAGTATATAACAACACAAAAGGTCGACGAATTGTGCCATAATCGTCAACTTAGCGAAAATGCATAAATCATCTGGCCGGTTCAGTGCTAACTGAAAACATTGAAGAAGTATCGGTGTATCAAAGGCACTTAGCACCATCACTCTTGCATGGTCCAATAATCCAATATATCCAGTGCAAGTCCAGTAGAACTGCGCACAGCGGCAGAGCAATTCATTCGCTTGATATTGGAACCCCGACTGTGGAACCATATAAAAGTGGATCTTTCTACGGATGACGATTGCAGTGTAGTAAGCCGTGCTATATGGTGTGAACCAGCACAGATGTCGGTCAGTTTTATGATTTTCTGGATATAATGAGATTTAAAGAGATCTGGAATCAATAGTTACCTGGCTGGTCATCTGAAACATTTAATTCTGCCTCATTGTGGATTCCGAACTTCGACTTCGTAAGTATGGTCCAGCTTTATAGTGAATATTTTATTGTTTAATACCACCTTCTGCATTTGCAGAATGGTATTTATGTCTTTCTTTTTTTCAATAAAATTGTAAATGTTTTCTTAAGTGAATAAGAAATAATAAACTAATTAATTTTGCTTCCAGTACAATGCCCATTATACATTTTTTTCCTTTTTGAAAGAAGTTATTAGACTGGTTTAATAGATGTTTAAATTAAAAACCTCTTTTTAAAGCTCGATTTTTATTAAAATGGAAGCAAAATATAAAAGTTATTTTAATTGAATATGTTATTTTTGGAGACCAAATCAAGTATATTAAATATTTAGTCTCGCATGTTAGGTCATCATGTAAGAAACCAATTAAGCAATCTATAAGAATCTATAAGAATAATTAATATGTATGTCCATTTTTTTGCGAGGGATACATGTACTTTTGAAACTAGCAGGCGAAAACGCCTTAGTAATGTGCATGTTGGTGGTATCGTCATTTTTTATCATGCGCATGTATGTACTTAATGTAATTTGATGGAAAAAGTAGCGTCAGTCAGCAAATGACAACATATCTTATAATTATCATTGTGACGATAAGCTAATATTGAAAACATGGCAAACTGTTGCAGAATATTGTTGTTGTTTTCATTCAAGTTGCCCTAGTAAATAATGAAGGCTATAGATTAAGATCATAAACACCAGTATGTTTACCAGTATTCACGTCTTGTGTGAACTAAATATCAAGACAACGACAGTTTATTATATAATATCACTTCTCATTGCTTGAAATATAAAATAATTGAAATCCTGTCACATATTGTTTATTCGTTATTGCCATCATATATCAACACAAAGTACAACAATTATATATTAACAAACAGTTGTAATTAACAGACAACAAACTATGATATTTTCTCTTTTATGATCAAATGAAATTGTAAAATAAACAGGACACTTTCGTTTTCTAATAATGTTACTACAGATGTTATCTTTCTTTTTGATAACCTCTGTTTCCGTCCGGTATATTGCAGCCAAAACACTTACACCGTGGTTGCTTTAATGCAGATGATCCTGTAAAGCTATATAGCGTAGATTGTATACAATGTTTATTTAAATTGAAATGCAGTTAATTGCCTTAACGTTACACAGCGAGCTCCATCAGACACAACAAGAAGAACATTGACCATTTGACTGTGTAAGCAGTATCAACACACCACCACCCACCCACCCCACACCACCATCCTATAATAAAAAAAACAAACTACTGAACACGATCTTCAAAGTAATTGAGGCGTGGCACACCACTAAACCACAAAGCTTTGTCAACACTGTCTTTAATCCTAACTGTATAATGTAAGTTTACATGAATATTTGGTGGAAGGTTTAACTTGGTGGCATTTTGTTTATTGAAACGCGTTCGTATATAGCCTAAATATTGTTTAAACATAATTATTATAATTTTTAGATATGAGATCTTCTGTTACATAAAGTCTGAAGTAGACATGATGTGCGTTAAATAGAAAATAATGTTAAACTATATATCTGCATTAAAACATCAAATCTGAAACAACAATATATAACACTATATATAGTTTGACCAGATAGCCTTTTTTCTTTATTAAGACTCATGATGAAAATAGTTAAAATGATTGGAAAAAATAAGAAACTCTGACATCCGCGATATCAAATTTTGGACGATATACGAAAGTTGTCGGTATTATATTGAATACTAACACATATTGATGACTTTTTTCGCCTATTGATCCACCACTGTACTTTGATATATGGCGGCGGGAACTGAATTGCGCATCCCAAGTCTTCTGCACCTATTTTTGATTAAATTACATTTGCAGGCTTCCGCCTTAATTGAATCCAGTGTACACAAAGCCTAGCACGCAACTTTTCTTGGTGTTATTATCAATCAGACGGAAATGCTACACACTGAAAAAAGAAAGGTCACTATATCTTTGTCAGTACATGTAGGGAAGATGCCAGCCTGTTTGAATGTTGGTTTTCCATGCCACGTCTGTTACAGTGAACACAGTCTTGGCCGATAAGGCGGAGAAAAAAATAAATGAATATAGCATAATGAAGAATGAGAAATTATTTTTTCTTGCATGAATATCAAAAGATTGGTCCATCTTACATTAATTGTAGCGTAACAAATATATAAACAAATCAACAGTTTGCTGTCCTGAAGTGTAGTGAAACATTTCATGTTGTGCATTTTAATTCATTGGAAGAAAACATATATTCAAAATATTTTTAAACAGTTTTGGTAAAGAGGACCATAATCAACTGGTCTTAAAATATCATACTGGTATATTTTATTGAAAATATAAACATTATTCCTGGTTCTTTCAAACACTGACAAAAGATGCATCGCATTATAAATGCTATAGTTGCTTTATCTCTTTCAAATATTATTTTGCAGAAAAAGTGACTCAAATCATTCAAGAGAATAAATCATCATTTGTATTAGCTCGCTTGTTTCTTACGGTTATTTTTCTGATATCAAATCAACTACATAAAGTAAAATATTATGTTACACGTGAAATATTCACGAGAAAATTAATTGATATCAGAGAAAATATATATTGCAATATATAAACGCGTTCCGTGTAAAGAATATCCTAAAAATTAATAAAATAGATAATAAATTAATCCACTAAAGAAGTTGTTACCAATGTACATAATTATTTCGCAGCTGAGAAGTGCTATACGCCAGGCATGCTATAAGTCATTTGGGCTAATTAAATAATTGGCTAGTTGTAAAATGTTATTTTATTTCTACGTTAATTAACGTGGGCGATCGGTCAGTTTGTCAATCCATATAGCAACCGCAACTTCTTCTTTTTATATTTTGTCGTCATAGCAAAAAAAAAAAAATGGATTCAATATCACGCATTAAATATTTAGGTATCTGCAGCTCTTTTAATTACAAGACTAGACGATACGATAACCTGAGTTATCACAAATAATATAGGTTACAAAACTATAAGCATGGCAGTAAAAGAAGGAAACACAACAGGCATGTGTATACATTTGTTTTTACTTTTCTTAAAACATGTTATCAGAGAAGTGGCATATTGTCGATTTTCCCTTTTTTGTCCTTATATCATTGGTAAGATGATTTCACACGGAAATATAATACTTCAACACATGATCCGAGTTTTCTTCTTTCTTACATATGGTGCGTGTTACTATTATTACTATTTTGTTGATATTTTTCAAAGTACGCTTACTATATATAACATGATATCTATTTGGGTTTATCCTCCCACCAGCAGTTTTACAGTTATCTGGAGATGGTGTGTACTTAAAGCAGATATAGTGCTGCCTTCACTGCTTATAGCATGCCGTGAACACTTGGCGTAATACCACAACGTTGTCATGTTATCCTGACACTGGGCCAACTAATCGTGGACCTATCCTTATATTTGCCTTAGCATTTGCAAAGGAGGTTTACCACTACCACTAACAGCTTTGGTATTTCGAGGCCCGAGATCAAACCAGGGGCCTCGCGGAAATGGAGCTTACGCTCTAGCGATTGTGCCGACAGGTCGTGTATAACATACATGTAATGATATATAGGTATATGGGTTAGTTATTCTGTTAAGGGGATACGAATATATGTAACACTATGCTTATAAGACGCGTGTTTGTCCTAAACTTGGCATGCACTCAAATTAGTTTTACACTTTTATTAACAAATGATTCGCTTCTTTAAGTAAGAAATAAAAATAAGACTATCGACATCTAGATGTCTCTTTTAACAGGGTTTGTTTCACACGTGTATCTATTGCTATGTAGATCATTGTGCAAACATCTGATTTCTTTTCTAGCTAAGATTAATACTCGATGCTTAAATGTGAAATTGACGACCCCCACCCCCTTGAACTCTGGTTCATATATGCTAGTGTCTACGTCATGACATTTAAAAAGATAAAACAATCCTAAGTAATATTGATGTGTGGTACTATTTGATGTATTGTTTTGAGAACTCGAATTCTAGAGTTTGACTTATGAGTTTAGGGTAGGTGAATATTGAACGATAATTACTTTTATGAAAGTTCATTCTTGAAGCGAGACGTTGCTTAAAATGCTCACCATTGAAGAAAAGAATGTATGAGGTCATATGAATACATACCATATGAGTTTCTGATGCCTTCGTGTATACTTTGATGTTAACTGAAATAACAAAAATAGGATAATGCATTTTAAGTGTAGGTAGCTTATATAACTATTAGGCTTGATGTTTTTTACGACACCCTTTAAGCCAGCATTGTCTTCATTAAATTAAAAGCCAATTAAATAAAATCATACGATACAAAACACTACTCTCGATGTATAGAAATTCTTAAATTTTTAAACTTACAGCAAAAGTGGCATCGTCGAAACGATGGCCGTGGAATGTATATAAATAGTTCGACGTATAATTATACACTTAGGCTTGGAAGTGGAGAAACAAGATGTCGAAATTATTTGTATTTTTAAAAATTATTAAATTCTACTATGAAAATTGTCACGAATGCATCAATATCTGTGCTATTACTCGCCAGTGTCATTAGCAAAAGCAGCTGGGGTGAAGCCTGGGCTTGATGTAAGGTAATGTTGTTTTCATTTTCTGATTTTCCTATCAAGTATGTTGATGTGGCAAAAAGGTATAAACCGCATTAGTAATTAAACGTCTGTCACAGGATGATGCTGACAAAGCATCTAGTAACTTTAAACTTATTCGTGCAAATGCATGAACCTTGTGTATTTAAGAAACATATAATATTAGGTTAGCAGTTGGAAATATCTTTGTTTTGTAGACACAAAATATTTAAACATGAACATTAGATGTTTTGCTTTCATTATTGCATTACGAAACACAGATATTATTTTATTTATCATAAAAATGTATAAAACTATTATGCAAATATATTTAGCTTGTAACGTATTTTCCGATATCACTGCTATTTTCTCTGTTCATATTCATGCATATATTAGCATTATAGTAAAGTTGCAATTTACTTTCATGGAATGCCATGTTGTTACTGTTCAAATAACAATGCGCCTAATGAGCAATTTTAGCCTGCGCCAAAATGAATCTGCATTTTTAAATCTAGCTAGCTAATTAATTTCAATTATGGTTGGATATACTGAAGCGCGTCATCTCAAGTACTTTCACTTAGCCCCACCAATAATAAATTCATCAAGAAGGCTTTATCTCGTTACCACGAACAATTTTAAATAATGCATCGACCCCTCTACTCTAAAACCGCAAGTGCATGGACATTGACTTGTACAGCTATAAGTGTGTTGGCTGCCAACGTTTCATACTTAAGGGTAAAATAATGCGATTGTCTGTCAGGAAGCTGTACATATGTTGTACAGAAATAAAAAAATAAGTAATGTTAAATTTACATGCTTATAAGAGTTGATTACATGCTAATAATAGTTTTTATCCCTAGTAACACAATAACTCGAATTGTGTTCCTTATTTCTTATTGGAAGTGCGTGTCGGGGTCCTAAAAACCGAAAGTCATACACGTAAAACTGAACGTCGCTCAGGAAAAATTACAGACTGGAAGAAACTGTCGACGCCATTTCCCGTCATTAGGCGCATTTTACAATTGGCAATCTTTGCCTTGTACTATTATAAAATTCCTGACGCTATCGCATGTTTTCGAAATTAAAATGTTCACTATTTAATCTTCAAAACGTTATTTTGTAAGCACACGTCTAAACTTTTGCAATGATTGGTCATCAAACGACAGAAACTGTATGTAATTTGTGAAAATCACATGCCTAAGTAAATAATTCAGCAACCATTTTCATAAGTAGATCGTTTATTGTTAACATTACCAAGTGTGTATCAATGAATCATTGAATAAGAGCGGTTGGGAATATTTTTTACCTTTTTAATAGACTGTACAATTATCCAAGCTGCGTGTTTTATTATATTGTGTTATAGTATTGTATTGTTGTATTGTATTTAATTGATAGATAATTAGATGTGTTGTGCTTTATTTTAAAAAAGGAACATATTGATGTGCCCTATATCTTGCCTGAATTCAAAGTTAAAAAGTGTTGCTTATTTCTTATATTGATTGTTTGCATAATAAATTTAATTTAATTAGTTCTAAAGACTCCTTCAAATCGGCACGATGGTTTTCAACCATGAACCATTTAATTGTACTTGCATTTTGAAATTATAAAAAGGATACTTTATAAAAGGAAAATCCTAACACAGATATAAGCAGTATCATAAAACCCGCATATTTATTTGTGTTTTGGTTTTGGTGCTACTATTTATCTAAGAGAATTATGTATTTGTATACGAAAGAATTTATATGAAGTCGACATAGTTCATGTTCCAATGATAGCCTATGGGCTAAAGTAATTTGCCGAAACCGATACAACATATGTCGACATATTGTGACAAGTAATATCAGAAACGTATGAATGTGACACAGCTATATTGTCAATGCTTTTGGTTTCTTAAAGTAATCAGTTACGATATTATTGTCATATATACATAGTTTGACAAAACAAGTAAACAGCAATCGAGTTTGCCCTTCATATTATTTTAATACCTTTTCCAATCTGGGATAATAGTTTTCGATTTTGAAAATGAATAATACAGCACCATGAAAATACGTTTAAAAAAATAATTCATATTAAACCAATGTCCTTGTTCATGTTCCGTTTCAATAACACTTATAAGGGTTAACTTTGTACTTAAGACAACATGCAGTTCTAACCATCAGTAATTGACAAATATTTTAGTTTAACAACTAAGTAACGTGCCATTTAACCAACAGTTTTAACTTAAAGTATGGATCATGGAAAGGAACAGCTAAACATGGCTAAAACGACAGAACAGAAAAAAATGAAAACAATTTAGTAGCAGTTCTATAGTTGTGATAGCAAACGTATATCAAATAATAAAACGTGTTCAGAATCAAGGCATTAATTCGCAGGCAACTTGTAAAATGTTTTTCGCAAGTTACTAAGTTAAAATCATTACACCGCACTAATAAAACTCACACATTTGACCGAGCAGTTTACGTTAAATATTGGAGATTCTGAAATAAGATCGATCCCTGGGCAATTTACTGGCAGTTGAACGGAAGATGAATTCAATACCCAGATATCTGTGTTTTGCATAATTATAGATAATAGGCGCACGTCTAGGCTTATTTCTAAAGATCTAACGGTGTTAGGGAAGAAAGAAAATATACTGCCATGAGGTCTGAATGATATATTTAACTGAACATATCTATATCATTTGAACATGTGTACATCTATTTATATAATAATTGCTGTCAAAAATGAGTTTGAGTATAAATGCCGTATCAAATTATCTGAGCTTAGGAAACTCGAATGTTTATTTATTTTGTATTAAACGCATCCGTGAGAACCTATACACTTGCCCATTAAACTGCTACTGACAACCTATACAAGTCAAAGAATTGTTTAAAATAAGCCTCGTTGTACTTAGATTGATTATCACAATAAACCTGGTGCTTCCGTACGCAGTCTGAATAATTCATAACAACCGTGTCTCTCTCTATATAAGCCACGGCATCTAATATTTCACCTACTTAAGGCAGTATTGTATAATTTAGTGAAACATGTAAACTTAGAGTCTCCTAAGTGTTCTCGTTTGTTGTGATCTATTGAGCGATGGTAGCAACGTCACATGACACACGAGAAGTTGTTTACTGGCTCAATAACTTATAAATTGAAAGTATGCTAATATGATATGTTTTTGTTTTGTAAATGTGTTTCAGTATGAGTTTTTGTCTTGTCTACTTTAATTCCACAGCTCAACAATATTGATTTTTATGATAACTGTTTTTATTGCTTTTACATTTTCAGTTCGTATTGTGAATTTTAAACTCTTAGACTTTAAGCAAATTAAGCATGTTTTGCGTGAAGTTTTGTTTCCCTATTACCGATTACACCACATAATTAAAAACTGTATATTCTCAGTTTTCCACTTTCCTTTAAGACAATGACAGTAAGCAGTATCTGTAGCAGTGTATGGCGAAAGAAAACGGTGATTTCGTCCTCATTGAACGACACAAAACTCAGACGGAATCTTGGCCTGGTAGATCTCATCGGGCTAGGTAAGACACGTTTTCGTTATATAAATGCATACATATTGTACATATCTAAAGACTAAATATCATGACGCAATTACTATAAAGATATTGCTGTTGTTGTTGTTGTTGTTGTTGTTTTACTCTGTTTGAGGACGATACAGTCTTAACATCAGTTCTTGCGCGGAGTTTTAGAAAAAAAGAACTCATGAGCGTCGCATAGTTTACTTATATCACAAATTCTTTAAATTTGTATAAATATACCTTCAATAACAAGTAAACCTATTATAAACACACTAAACTTTACCTTGAAAACATGAATGTCACATGTAGCTGGGACTAGCACGCAATAAATTTATTTTGAAGTAAACAAGAAAGTTTCCACTAGTCTTCCCTCCTTTGAGACAGGCACGGTAAGAAATTATTGATGCTGTTTTTTCAGGTCTGGGTTCAACACTCGGCATTGGTGTGTACGTTGTGACATCATTTGCAATAAATAATGAAGCAGGTCCATCCTACGTTATATCTGTGATAATTGCAGGTGTGGCATCACTTCTAGCAGGTGCGGTATAAGTTAAATGATTACCAATACATTTTAAATCCCATTGGATTAACATTGCATTAGGTTACACTCATTTGCATTGTCTACTTATGTGGAATAACGGATTGCAGTAATTCATTAAATATTTAATCAAATTCACTTTTTTACTTATACCTTTTATTTTTCTATTGCTTAATATACTCAACTTCTCGATTAAAGATAATACAACTTACAATGCGTTAATCAATGCGAATTTTATGTGGTTCATGACAATTATAAATGACTTAAACTAACAGGTATTCAAAAAATGAATATACTATAATGATATAACAATTGGTTCAAGACAATATCATCTTAAAATATTTCTAGGCCCACATTGATTTTCATATACCAAGAACAGAAATTCATACTTGATATATTCAAACTTTAGTCTACAGGCCAGTTCCAGATAGAAACATATCCATGAGGTGAATTTGTATTTTTTAAATTAGATTGTATATTGGGTTGTATTGTGTACCAATGCTTCGTAAAGCTGTATACTTATCACCTGGCTTTTCTAGAAAAAGATAGTTTACCTAATCTATACTTAACATTGAAGGACATATGTTCCTTTCTTTTTTGTCAAATTGGCGTTTTAATGGTCTTGATTGAGAAAATAAATGTAAACTTATCAAGAAGTAATTACATATTTATGTATACTTGTTCCTCAATTCCATCTTCACATGAGCAGGATGCTACACAATTATCTTCTCTGGTCATGTTTTCTCTTGATTCAATAAGAATATATAAGAAAAACTCCCATGAGCATTGCAACATATACAAAAATTGAAAAGACACAGGACCAAGGTATCGACATGCACGCCAAATGTAAATGTGAGAACAAATCTGTGATGAGTCAAAAGTTGATTTCATTTATAATCAACCATTTGTGTGTAGCTTTTATAATCAAAACGATATTATTTTCTAAACAATATGTGGACATTATTTTTCATTGACGTTTCCACTTTCATAACTCATCAAAGAAAACATCAGCGCTTGGACATTTTGTATTCAAATAGATCGGTTTCCTTTTCATTGCTAACATTTGAGAAACTCATCAGAAAGTGCGAGGTCAGAGCTCTGTAAAACCGGTTTAAGCACCCCAGTCGGCCAATATTGCAGACTGAGCGTTCCAAGGCGGTAACAGTTTAAAAACATGTTCTTACTTCTCAATTGGATTGCACGTGAAATCCCTTAGTCCTGTGCCTATTCAGAGTTTGATATATGTTGCCATGCTCATAGGGCTTTGTCATATATTCTAATTGTATTATGATTAAACGTATGCTAGGATGTTGCACACAATAATAGTATGCATATTTATTTTTTAACATAATAATACTTGTATGAAGTATTTAAACTGAAAAATGTGTGTAATAAGCTATAGTCAAACGACAATAATGAGTTCTTTGGTATTCTGAATATGTAGTATAATTGAAACGAATGAATATTTTTTTTATTTATCTGGTCACTTTAGGGCTAGTACCTGTTCTTGTCGCGAAGGTCTAAACGAAACATTTTTAAATCAACATTATAACCGACTTATAGAAAAAAAATATACATAATTTATATACAGTAGTACGAGTAGTTTATATGAGCATTAACCTTTATATTAAAATTCACACATGAACTATCGAAATGTATAAACATGCAAGGTAAATGTAAATGCCATAAAACCTCTGACACGAGAGAAAATAAAATAAAGAAATAAAAATAAGTTATCTCATGGGGACCGTCGAGTCGGCAAACGGTCCGACTTGTATTCGTTTTATATTGAAAGTCTCTTCATCTACCCAATATTATAGCTAGCAAATATTATATGTGTTATAATTATGTTTATATTTTTTTTCTTGGAGGTCTTTGCTATTCAGAATTATCCGCTCGACTTCCGAGATCCGGTTCAGCTTACTTATATTGTTACGTCACACTGGGCGAGCTGTACGGCTTTGTCGTAGCTTGGAACATGTTGGCAGAACACATAATCACGGCCGCTATTGCCGCCAAGGCATGGAGTCAGTATCTAGATTTCTTGCTCAACGGAACCATAAGTAGGTATGCATCCGAGATAGCTAACCTCGCTGTTTCCTGTTTAAATGTATGTAAACACAAACTGATTTCCTCTCTGTCCTGTAAGGTTTTAAGCCAGCATATAGTAAGAAATTCAACAAGGATAAAATTCAGAACGTCCCTTAATCTTTTTAATGAATGCATCACAGTGGCTGAGAACGCGGATTTGTGCAGTAAATAATGTTTTTGTTGATAATAAATACCGTTCACAATATTAATGTCTTTATTCCACACATGCCTTGCAATGCAAATGCTCTGCACGTTGGCACAATTACAACTGCACAACACATATAAACTGTACATAACTATATTTTAGTATGATTAAAGTATCGATATCATATGGAGGTGACATACAACAGATACTGTTTTGGTGGGTACATAAAATAGTTCAAATTAAGACCTAACAAAGTGTATTGGTGACGTATCAGATGACTGCGCCAATGAATTATTACCTCCGTTAAAATCTCGTATGTGAAGAACTATAGTTTTTCTCTTTAATCAAAGAGGAAGGACTATTTTTAGAAAGATTTCCTGTAGTTTTTCTTTTCCGTTCTTGTACTTTAAAGTTAAACCACTCGATGTCGGCTTTTTAGACGCTCTTTGAACTTAAGTATAAACAAGCATTTAATACAATAAAAATATGGAAAAGGAAAACGTTGTGACAGTGCCAGAACGAATAGGACATATACGAAGCTAATCATACATGTACAAGATAAATCCTTGTTTAAATTGTTTATGGTCATACATTTTAAATACATCACAGCTACATAAATATTCTAATTATTGCCCCGCGTTAAAGATTGATGGAAAGGTACATTCGAACCCGAGCAGCGAGGGGATGACAACGTTCAATTAGGAAACGCTTACCTCTTGGCCACGGAAAAACATATTTTAAAACATTACTTATAAATGCTAGATTTTAAACTTACACAAAACAGTAAGTCTATGCTCACTATAAGGGTCTAATTCTTTTCAAAAAGCATTCAGAAATTATTGGGAAGAATATCGACATTTATGCTATATGGTTTTCTACACGTAATGTAATAAACTAAAATCAACTGCACTTTTCGTAAGCACATGGAAAGTGGAAACAAAAATAATCATAAATAAATTACAACCCATGTCGTCTATATATATATATATATATATATATATATATATATATATATATATATATATATATATATATATATATATATATATATATATATATATATATATATATATATATATATATATATATATATATATATTGTACAGTCTTTAAATCAGGCTACGTTTACATAAAGTATGTTAACGCCAATGGTTCTTTTATTTCAGGTCTATTATTGATCAAACAGAATGGGAAGGCGGTGCAGTTATAGGTGAATTTCCAGATTTGATGGCATTTGGTTTGCTATTTGTCGTCACACTTCTAACAACTACAGGCTCAAAGGTTAGTAATGTATGTTTAAAACCCATCAGTTGGATTTATATTTGTATAACATGCACAGCCAAATGGCAATCGTTTACACTACCTTTCTCTCTTATCTATGTAAATAAAAATTCTGTTCGTGTTCTTGCAAATGCAATATTTACTGATTTTCTTGGTTACCATTGAGCCAAATTCATGAACCATTCCTTAGGCAGCATGCATGTATAAGCTCTATACTACAACCAGACTGGGTTTAGCTAATCTACACTAACAGTGTATTAAATATCTTAAGTATGTAGAGAAGGTATTAGTTTGGAAGAACCGGCCGCAATAGCTCAGGTGGTAGAGCGTCGGCTTGCGGATCGGGAGGTCGTGGGTTCGAACCCCGGCCTGGTCTAACCAAAGACTTTAAAGTTGGTAGTAGTGGCTTCCCTCCTAACGCTCGGGGCTACGGGGACAGCATTACGCCTGACTCGTCGGTGTCAGTATAATGGACCGGCCAGGTTCAGTCCTTGGGCACCTCATAAGTGCCCCTGTGCTATAATGATAGAAATGTCGCTGCGCAGTATCGCCAAAGATGCCGGCTAATCCCACAATCCCAATCCCTAATTTGCAAGAATTTAGTTTCAAGCTCATATATCAACGTATATTGTTGCGCCGTCGGTGCTACCAGGACATTTGTTTGGCGTCTTCCTTTACTTAAATAGCTGGACGTCGCTATAATCATTAAAAGTGTCCGCTACGATGTATTTTAAATGAAAAACGTGATTGCACGCGGCTGTGGTATTGTCAATTAACAAAGGAATGTATGTATCACTAGAGGTTTCCAGGAATATAAGTAATTGTTGACATTTTACATTTATTTACAATTCCGCTAGACTGTCTGAACAGCAAATGTAGAAAAGATTGATTATAAACATTCAAACGAAAACATTCCTTTGCTCATTTACCGAGTCTGTCTGATCAATCATGAATGTCGTAAACCCAGTTTTGTGGGCAGTTTATTTTTAAAGCAACCCACGAAATTTGATTATTAAATAGACAATATAAGATTAAAAAAAATCACGACACCATGATTAATATACAGTCCTTTTATGTTCACAGATTTCCACAATGCTGTCGTCAATATTTGTCTTCTTTAACATTCTGGTAATCGTCTGTTTTGTCTGCATCGGCTATTTTCACGTCAAACATGGCAATTGGACAGACCCTCCGGGATTCTTCGCCCATGGATTTTCAGGGGTTTGTATTTTTGCCAGGCCTTAACAGTCACCCTTTTTAATAAAGCTGACGTTTTGTCACAGTATTTCAAGATATAAATGTTTTTGCTTCGGTTTTAATATACAGCTATTTTGGTGGAAGAAAAGCATAGTAATGTGTCTGAGTAGAACCACCAGCGTACCGCAGGTTAGCTGGAGGGCGTTCCCACGTTATGTCCTTCTCCACGAACGGGACTCGATCCCTGGCATTGAAATGCCAAACAGTAAGATGAGTTACAAGTCGGTGACTCTACTACGACGCCAGGATAAAATTTATATTTTTTTAGGTCTTATGCTTTGTGTAAACTTTAAAGTGTTCTTATATGGATCATTGTTTGAAAGATTTAATTATAAAATTAATACACACTTATAACCTCAGGTGCTAAGCGGAAGTGCGACGCTTATGTTTGCTTTTGCGAACTTTGAAGTGATAACATCTGCAAGCGAAGAGACAAGAGAGCCCAGCAAAACCCTTCCGTCCGCATTGATGCACTCTGTGCTTATTAGTTCTGTCGTGTATTTCTGTGTGTCCACTGCTGCCACGTTATCGTTACATGCCGATCCAGGAGAGTTTATAACTGCCTTGCCTAAAGCAATTCAAACCATTCATATTCATGGAGCAAGTTCAGTAATTGCAATAGGAGGCGTGCTTGGACTTTTGGCGGCTGTGATATGTGCTTGTTTCTATCTTCCGCGTCTTGTTTATGCAATGTCACTAGATGGATTATTATGTGAAATGTTTTCTAAGGTACACGAAAGCACACAAACCCCAACATATTCTGTATTGCTGACAGGAAGCTTATCCTCTTTTGTTGCACTATTTATAAAATTTGAATTGTTGCTCCACATCGTTTCCATCGGGACGCTGCTTACGTATACAACTATAGCAATCTGTGTCATTTGCCTACGATATCAGAAAGACCAAATTGGATTATGTGTTGAATATTGTGATCCAAACGATAGTGACTTCATACAATGTACGGATTTTACATACGCCAATTTTCATCTTGATGCGTCCTTATCACCTTCTTACCCACTTCCCAATAAGATCAAAGTGGACAAAGGACACAACGGCATGGTCAACAAAAATATATACACAGAAAATTACAACACAAACTACTGTTACAACGGTGATAACTTTAAACAATCCTCCGGAAATGTATCATGCACAGAAGATAGCAAATTAATAGGTAAGAAACGCTCCAACAGAACATCAGAAAGTTTAGTGACTAGCACTTCTACAGGAAGTATTAGTAAGCTTTTCCAACTTCCGGGAAATGGAAAGCCTACACCAGAATCATGGCGTTCTGCTGCCATCGGCTTAATAGTCTTTTTCATCACCAGTGTCATATTCAGTGTAATAACATTATACGGAGACTTGATGGTTCACCTTGAGAGTTGGTGGATATTGTGCATATTGTTTGTCTTTGCCGTCATATTGATAGCAGCTACCACGATAGTTGCTAAGCAACCTCAAAATATGACCAAGCTCCACTTTAGTACTCCATACATTCCATTTGTGCCACTGCTTTCCATTTTGGTGAATGTGTTCCTCCTAGCGTCACTTCCAGAGCTGTGCTGGGTCCGATTTCTTGGATGGATGTTGTTAGGTAAATATTGAAAGGACACGTGTCGCGTCATATTTATTTCCAAACAACTCATTCATTTAAAAAGAGTAACAATTAAATGGATACATATAACCTAACCAATTTAGTAGTATATTGATAACCGGCATAAATGCCAGCAAAAGAGTAATTGCATATTAAAATATGTTTTAAACTAGGGGAATTTAGTTTCTGTCTTTGGTCCTAGTTTTAATTGTTTAAAATTTGAAATCGTATTTTAATGATTAAAACTAGCACTTGCTGTTTTATAAAGAGAATAGGTATAATTGTATAACTACTGGTAATAAACCTAGATACATTCATTGTTAAATACTTATACTCGGGTCGTTTTTAAGTTTCCATTTACTTTTAATTAATAATCAAGCCAGCACTTCGGGACTTGAAACAAACTTATTTTTATATAAAACTTGTGAGACATTAACGCTGCTGCCTGGTTAGTAAAACATATGTTTAATTCATTCGTTAAAGAATGCACGTCGTTCTCAGGTAAACGTTTTCTTTCTTTTTCATAAAAAATATTAACTTTTTCGATCGCTATATAAACCTGTCATGTTCATATTTTAGATTGCTTCTAATACTAATGTTTTTATTTTCTTTCTTTGTCAGGCCTTGTGTTGTATTTTGCGTACGGTTATCGGCATAGTAAAGAAAACAGGAACGACGAACAAGAAGTCATTCTCTTTGAGTTTACCGACGACGCATCAACCTCGGATGATAAATAAATGTACAATTCAATAAAATAGAAAATAACTTTTGACAAATGTGTGTTACATTTTTTAAGTTCCTTGTTCGACGCGGCGAAGGTGAATAAAATATGTATAGTTGAATATTGTAGGAGCAAACGTTTTTAGAAATATATACATTTACACAGCTGTTAGATGACGTAAAAATGTACGCGAGATAATTGCACTATGCGTATTTATAAAAGTGTAAATTTAAGCGTAATAATTAAACGAAACCTCGATTTGCCTTTACATTTTCCAAAATAGGATGACATCCTTTCAAAATTTAAAATGTCATTTGAGTAATAATTATAAAATAAGGATTTCCTGGAAGTGAAATAACTACGTAATCAGGAAATTTCAAGGTTTGTGCCATTTATGGACATTTGTCACTTAATTGCATCGATCATCGATTGGCATGTTCTACTGAACGGTAAAATAGATAGTTCAGGTTAACCAAACATCACATTTTGTAACAGTCATTTTGGATTGTAAATGGTGTGCTATGTTGCATGGACAGTACTAAACATTAAACATAAAAGTACACAACATGCAAGAAACATTGCGGTTTTGATTTATGCATAGGGAAATGATAGTTCTATTAGGCTCAGATATGTCAATAAAACAATTTGTTATAACTGCAAAATTTTGATATACATATTATATTAAAAGTATTTCCTTACCAACAACAAATATTTACTTTTTTTAATAATGTATACTTATACCAGAACATACCCATATACATGACTTAGTAGAAGGGAGAGTACACCGCAGATCAGCAAGACTATCTCCCCACACTAAAGTTTTGGTCCAGGCCGGAACACATAAAAATAATAATGTTTTATATGACATAGTTTCGAAATCTTCAATAATTGATATTGATAGTCTCAACTGACTTCGCTCTTATACATTTAATCTAACAGACGCTGTAACATACTTATCTGTCAAATCTGCCCTGCTATATTCATTGAAAATGCACAATAACACTAAATTCCTACGCAGATGTGGTAAACGGTTGCAATGGTTTCATAATAATATGCGTAGTGTATTAGAAATTTTCATATTGCTATCGTTTACTAACAGAAATACAAAAACAATGTAGGATGTCAGCTTTAATACAATACCTATGACACTGGTTTTGTGCTAATATCAGTAATATAACTTGTGAAAGAATAAATAGGAAAAAGGCATAACAACATTGTGCATTATGTGGTATTAGCAGTTAAGATTTTTTGGCTAAGACAAACATTTACTGTAGTTGCAGATAATGAATTAGAGACAATGATAGTGAACCGATTAATCCAATATAGCCTTGGTCAAAATATAGGCAGACAAAGCGAAATACACAATTCCCTAATGAATACTGGTGGTTGGAGTTGCTCAAATAATATCGACCTTTGGGCAATCAACTGTCATTTCACGGAGAATGAAGTCAATACCCATGGCAATCTTTTTTGCATAATAACACATATCGAGTTAACGGCTGTGCTTATTTCCAATGATTTAATAATGTGTGTGGCGTAGTATAGAAGACAGATGTCGGATAGAAGGTTAAAAAGTCTGGCAGTCATTTAAAGGAATGATCATACATGAATTGAATCTAGTTAAATAACACTAAGCAAAGGGGGAAAACATGACATATTAACTTCAAAATATAACTGACGACGACTTTGGTTAATTTGTGTCGATCATTAGTACGACAAATGTAAAACAAATCGAATTATAACGTACAACCCTTCTTATCACTACCTCCTAATCAAAAATATTTTTATATAAAAAATAATGAATTTCTCAAAAATAGCTATTATTTCCGTGAGCAACCGAAATAATTCCAAGCCGCCGTATCTCTCTATACATAAGCCTCCGTATCTCACCTTCTTCGTCTACATGCACCTTTCTGTAATTTCAGTGGTACATGTTAACTAATATTATAAATATATTCAAAGCAAACAAGCAAACCAAACAACGACGAGTAATTCACGCGATGTCGTAAATCTTTAAGGATATGCCCAATGTTTCTATTTTAAATAATAGTTCCGCTTAAAAATAATGTGTTCCTAAATCGTATAAAATCTTTGTGTAAAAAATAAATTCGTACTAAACCAGTTTGCAGACGTAAACTTTTATATATGTTTAAATCCATTTGACGTCAATTAATAGTAACGAAATAGTAGTTCAACCACTCATTCAGTCCTTAATGAAACTGTGACATTAAATACAAAATCCCTAGAATTAATCATTGATTTCCATAGCTCTTTCCTTTGTCGTTTTGAGGAAAAAAACCCGTTATTAAAATTAAAGACTAGTGTGTGTATGTTAAACCTAATAAGCAAATGGTGGCTTAATTTACAAGTGTGTATGGCTTTCAGCATGATGAGTTTTGTTTATATTTCCTTACTCATAAGATCTACAAATCATGCTACATGTACATTTTGTAGACACTATCTATCTAATTTTATGTAAGAAATCGGCATAAGTCCCGTATATCATTGAAACTTGACGTCATTTTCTTAATTCATATTTATTGTTTAATCATAGGATATGCATACTCTATACTGTTGACATTTGCAAAGAAAACACGACATTTCACATGCCCAATACAATAAATGCTATATCGAAGATGACTATATCATGTATTTGGTTGAAAAGTCGAATAACGTTTGCAAAGAAATTTAGGAGCAATGTAAAGGTTGTTTAATCTAGGATGCGGTATGATGTCTTATTTATATAATAAGACACATGTTTTCTAAGATAAATAAAATCGTTGCATCAAACAAAGTCAAGAAGGAAGGAGGGTTACTCGATATCAATTACAATAGACATTAGACGGCCCTTGATTAAACCAAAAAAGGCGATATTCGCATTTAAAGCGGATATTGAAACGATATATGTGTTAATTTATTTGTATTGCAAAAGAAAGTTGTTTTGACTGACTGTATCGATATCTGTTACATCAAAGTTGTACAACCCTTGAAGGTACACATATGTGTTCATATCTTTAAACATATATGGCTATGTACACATGTCACGCAGATTAATACAATCTGTTGCTGGACAATTATGCTTGTATTACAATATTTACACATTTTGCAAGACCACAGGTACTCGTGTGACTTAGTACTTTATTTCTACATTTAACATAAAAGCAACTTATTTCTGGTTACACAATAAGCCTTATAGTAATTCTTATTTTCGATTTTTCAGATTTTCATTAAAGTAAGACATTTATTTATTTATTTGCAATATTATCCAGTTCCAAAATTACGACTATGGCAGAAACGGTGTGCCACCAAGTCAGTATTTACGTAACAATTAACATTTTTTCTTGTTTGGCCTTGTATGGCGATATTTTGGGCACTTAAGTCTTCGCGTCCATGTAATAATGCAACAACTATCATAAATCAATGACTTGGTCCAATGTGTATCGAAAAGAGATTGGAAGTAGACTGATGAATAACGAAATGTTATGGTATTTGCTCTTCTGTTTGTCATTTATTATCTTCCGGCTAAACGGTTTTTCAAACTTATGTAACTATTTCCTTTAGGTTTCATATTGCATACGGTCTTGCACAAATAAGGGATATAGACGGGAAACATATATAGTATATACTTTCATCGCTAACTTCATTCACCCAATATTCCCTATTGTTTGAAACTTCTAATATTGAAAGAGTACAATTACGGTCAACAATAAAAATCTAGGCATTGATTAGAGGTCCAAATTTGAAGTAAATGCATAGAGTGTCTGACAAACATCAAATTTTTAAGAAATGTAAAGTGTAAGGTGATTATGGAAGCGTAATATTTACTCATATAATAAGCAGTCGCAATAACAGAGTCAATACGATGTACGTGTAATTGATACAAATAATAGCTAACTTAACTATGTTTGTAACGAAAAGCTAAATTTAGATGAAATCGCTTGAGAAAAGACTGAGAAGAGCTTCGTCAATATGTCCAGAAAAAGCTACGCTAATTGTACTTTCACGATGATCGCATAGATCATATCTTCATTAGGAACGCTTTGTGATTTCCTGCATAGCCAGCAGTGTCCTGTGGAATACAGGAGATTGATAACTATGTGTATTCTATTGCTTGGCATGTTTATAGATGTAATTCTACTTTTGTCTTGGTCGATTGTCATCCACTTTTGTAGCCGCAGCGAAACTTGAGGTCAGCGCATTCTTGGATAGATGAATTAGTTTTATAAAGAATTGTTTAAATACACTCCATTTCTTGCAAAATGTTGAAATATTCGTTTAGCTAAGATAAAGGACATTTATTTGTTTTATCGTATCCTTCCAAAAAAAGAATTTCAGGGTAAATAAATGATTAAAAGATACAATTGATTATGCATTCATTAAAACATTTTTACAGAGAAATTTTAAAAGAATATATTATTAGCTCCTTTAATTAGTTTTAAATATATTTAGATACAACTGTATATTGTTTTTTTATTATGAAAGTTTGCAATTTTACCCTCGAAATAATCTGCAAATATGTTCCATCGAATTAGTTTTAAAATATAATCTAAACTCCGAAATGGCGACATCTCACTCAAAATAACTTAACAATAATTGCAATTCAAAGAAATAACACACATTGGTGTAATTTGAACATTAGCTATAGTTGTCTTGGACATAACTATACAAACGATTTAATTAAATATGTAACATCAACTCTCTTTACACAAGCACTGACTTTTCTATATGTAACAGTCAAGAAAAGTAAAGTTTCTAGAAAATGTCATAAGTCTCCCAAGACCACTAAGAAAAATAAAAACAAGGTGATAATTGATAATTGTGTCAAGTAAATATGTGAAGAACAATTTACTTAAACTAAACTTCCACAGGGTCATCTGGGAAGCTTTTCTATGGCACTGACTACTTTAAGTATCTCCGTATAAAAAGATATGTTAATTCAAAAGATTAAAACTTGTGTTTGTGGTTATTTTTATCCTAAGCAAAAAGAAAAGCGGACATAACTGAATGAACACGTCCAGTATTTTCATACTAATGATGCATGCAATTTTTATGAAACTTTCACCATCGTTACCCTGACATTTTATTTTCACGTATAGTGTTCAGAAGCACGCTTTGGTAAAGTAGTTCGACTTTAAATGACTTGTTGTAAGCTTACGATGTAGGGATAAACCAGTTTGGGCAATTTGGAAATCATCTGTCGCAAAGGATTGTCGATAATCAAGAATACTTAACGTTAACAAAATTCACTCGGAATAGTTTCGGAGAATTAGAAATGATATCCTGAAAGCAAGCCCTTCTTGAACATAACCTGAATTGTCTCCTGATTCGGTCCGATCATTTTTCTTTATACTGTACTGATCAATCTTTTCGGAGCGCCAAATGTCGTACAGAAAATACGGCTCAGGAACATAAACAAGTGTGTGTATTTGGTTTTGAACAATTAGTCATTAATTATGAAAATACGGGCATATTTAATATTATGTTTCCTTTTGAAAATGTGTTCACATAAACATTTTCTCGTATACATAAGAAATTAAAATATAATGTAAACGTATACAATAGTTTAAATAATATTGAACCGTAACAGGAAGAGTTTAACTCTCTTGATATAAGTATTACTATTACAACTAAATGCAAAGTTGCAACTTAACAAGAAAGGTAATTTTATTAAGTTAATAACAGAGTATTTTCTTCATGAAAACCCGACACGTAAAGCAACACAACCTAACATTAGCATTATGCATATTCTAAAAATATTCAAGCTCAGTAATAAAATGTTGCTGACACAAAATATGAGCAATCGCTAAAACAAGAAAGGAGTTAGTGGTGTTTACTATTCAGAACTTTTTGATCTTCTAGATTGTAGAATACATAATTTTATTAAAGCAGTACCTGTTCCAATCATATGCATAGCAAACATGCCGGATGCAGACAAAGCTCAACTTTCTTTCCTTAATTTCAGGCCGTCATCAAATGATAAATGATGTCATTAGTTTTGTAGATATTAGTAGTGAATGACTTAACAACAGACTTAAGAACAGTAAATTTTAAGAAAGAAATTGCTGATAAATGCTTAAATACGTTAGCAAGAAATCATGTCTCTATTAAACAGGATCATGGTTAATAATCTGATCTTAAAAGCGTGAATAAGTCATTGTATATAACGTGCATACTTTAGGAAATAATGCACGGCTCATTACTCCTATGTTTTCAGATATAATCTGTTCGAGGACTAATAACTGAGATCCATTGCCATAAAGTATATTTTAATAGATAATGAAGTATAAATGAATAAGGAAAACAAGTTACCGTAGTAGACGGTAAACCCAATACTAGAGTGGATGAGCAAAGACAGAAGAACAACAACAGCAACTCCGACCAAACAATCGTTTTAGGTATGAGCAAGATTGACAAGAAAAAACAATCACTAAAAAGTAAACTCGTGATGTAGTGTCGTGTATCCTTAATAGTAAAAGTATTACTTTAATGCATTCGAAACAAAAAGGTTAACTGATATTTTTCAAAATGTTTTAGCCTGCATTATAAAAGTAGCTGGACTACTGTTTGGCTTTGTCTGTGACAGATAGACCGCTGCTCAGCGTGTCCTATCCGTCTCGTAAATAAGTGATAGCAAATCGTTACCCGGAACCGTATTCTAAAATATGCATGTGCTGGTGCCAGATTATACATCCAGTCTTAGTTGGTATACTAACGGCATGTACTTTAGGTATTCGTTTCATCTTCAAGTTAAAACCGTAATGCTTTAAAACAAAGAAGTACTTTAAGCTTGATTTTAAAATCTAGGTGTGCATTCAAGAAACAAAGGAAGTAAAGAGAGTGAGAGGTTCAGTAGTCTTCTGGCTTTATTTGAAACCTTACAGGCTGCTTTACTCATAATGGATATTTACTTTACTATTATATCATATTCTGTTACTGCCTTCATTTAGTGTCTAAGCTCAACTTTGAGCAAGTAATATTTTAGCAATGGCATGTGCAATGTAAATGTGCACACAATTTTCTATAAATACAAAGGCCGCACCACGGTACATGTCTTTAACAAAGAAATTAGCTTAAATGTATAATAAGTCATGGTCAGGTTAAAAAATATTTGATTTACTATAATTTAAGGATCTCAGGAACTATAGATTTTATGGTCAGTTCCGTTCCAAATAACTATGTATACTTATGATGATTCAACATCACGGAGTGCCAATTCGCCATGATTATAAGTAGTTTTTTTGCAACCATTGAATAGAAACTGTATAAATATTAATATAATATCAAGATAAAACCTAAGGAAAATTTCAACAAATTGTCCAATAGTGCAATGAGAATATTATTCCTGGTTGTGTACCAGAGGTATGATAAGGGGAGTTAGCCGTCTCAAACCATTCCATAAACCAGAATTTAACAAGTATACATAGACTGATTTACCAGTAAATCATCGCAGTTAAAAATTCTTTTAGGTTTGATAAAGCCAATTGATCAAAAATTCGTGTGTAAGCATATTCACAGACATATCTCCAAATAAGAGAATCTATCAATAATAAAAACGCCCAATGCAGTATCTGGCCTAATTTAAAAGTAAGACGCCGCAGTGAAATGTGTTATCAAAAATTATTTTGTTAATATATAAAATTTTGGATACATATTACGCGAACATATCAAATTGATTTTAAGGCATGTGTAAGCCAATAAAAAGTGATGTTGATTCAAGTATGGTTTTACATGAGTGCTGGGAATTTAAAACCGACGGTCATGTTCTTTTTACGTGCACGTTTGCTACATTAAACATGGCGTCTGGTAAAAGGACTAGTCAGTGTGTCAGTGTGTCTGATGATGATTTGGTAGTATTAAGGGAATATATAGCATAGAAAAATAATGAAAACTGTAACCGCGGTAGCAGTGAATACATTTCCTGATTATCTGTTGAGAAAAGACTTTGAAAAAATGAACGCTGGCGAATTAGATCGACATCTTGGAAAGTTTTATGTTGAAATGAGATGCGCGGATGACTCGTGGTCTAAAGTTAACTACGATGGCATTGTAATCTAATAAGATAGGTGATATAAAGACTTATGTTTCCGTTACAGGATGACATGGCTGCATCCTCGGTCAATATAAAATTTCCCTGGTCCTTAAAATTACATATTGACCTAAACACACGTTTTTATTTCTATAACAATGCATGTTATAAATAAGA
Organism: Sinonovacula constricta; assembly: GCA_007844125.1. Lineage (NCBI taxonomy): Eukaryota > Metazoa > Mollusca > Bivalvia > Cardiida > Solecurtidae > Sinonovacula > Sinonovacula constricta. The sequence continues at coordinate 16,897,035 of CM017566.1, read as the reverse complement.
CACACCTTATTCTTCAAAGTTAACAATGTTAAATTGACAGACATTTCATCTTTTTTCTAGTCATTTTCTTGCTGTGGGGAATTTAATTACATAGTCTTGCCTCGCCAAAGAGTACAATGACATAAATGTCATATGACTCACAAATATTCCCTTAAACAAATATTTTCTTCAAAGAAAATCAGTCCTGGTAGCAATGCCACTTTGACAGGCCATCATATTTCATGTAATTAGACTGATTCTTTTATCGATTGGTAATATCCCAGAAATAAAACAGACACAACGCCATGTTACTTTTGGAAAACAGTGCAACCAATTAGGTAATTTATGAATAATTTAAATGGACAAACAACAAGAAAGATGTTTTAAAATTTTGCTTTATCTCAAACCGCATTTGATATATCAGTGTGTATAAAATGATATTATGTATACAGTGGTTTGGAAAACTCAGACAATTGATGTACACATGGTAAAACATACAATATTCAACGATTTAGCAGTTTCCACGTCATTATTAAGGCATTTATTAACACAAGTATATGAAGTACATGGTTAGATTATTCCCCAAATTGAAAGATAATTAATTGGTCCATTGGGTCTCCATAAACAAAAACATGTCCATCTTGACCGGCCGCCATAGATGCACCGATATAATACGCGCAAGAAGATTCTCATTTTCAAATAAAAACGTGTATTTAAATATTTCAGTAAATTAAAAGTGCAAAATACATAATAGATATTGTACGTGTAAAGATATTAAATGAAACTTTCAAAGATAAGTTTTATAAAATGTTTGCCCCTTACAATTCTCTACAATGGTCTTCACGCATGGTTTTATTTTTTATATTGGGACGTATGCATATTGGTAACCATGTACAAAAATCATTTTCATTATAAATTATATTGATAAAAGACAGGTTCTCGATTCGAACAATTTATTATAATGTTCTCAATTTCTTGCAATCACGTGGACACTAAATCACTGTACCAGCTATCGTTCAGCTGACCGGTTGCTTCTACCCAGGGACCTCCACGTTCAATCAAGTTAAGAAGTCACAATAATGCAATATGTTATATTATTAATGATAAAACATTGTTTTTGCTTCATTCCTAATACAAATACGACGAATTGCTAAATCATACCTGATTTGAGACTAACACACAGTGTGAATGAGTTCTTCTACATAATCATTTCAAGGGGCTTGTTTACTGATATGTGCAGTATTTAAAGCTGTTCGGAATGTATGTCGTTAATGCTGAAAAACCATTAGGGGATTGAACTGAGTATTTAATCTCCAAGACTACAACTTTTACGAAATCAGCATACTTTACATGTCTTTCTTATCTTTACTCCCGAAATACCTGCAACTATTGTAAGTTAAATTCAGCTATATAATTCCTCGTTTCAACATTTTCATAACAAATAAAACTTCATATTTATATTAAGACTATTTACACAATAACGGAAAAGAACGAACTTCTAAAATGCACAGAAAAGGGTACTGCATTATTTCACTTTTTTTTTCTTTTTTGATAAGCTAGGTGACATTAGCATGTTAACGCTGTTTTTCTGTGTACACGTATACACAAACATTTCAAGCAACTCACCATGAATGGTGTTAAATGACAATATTGATGCGTGAGGTAAATTCACTGGGAATTCTTTCTGTAAATTATTAATGTCATGCTGAAAGTAATTTCTTCCTTAATTATTCCCAGGCGATGCCGCCGGCAATGTTTTAATGTACATTCAGCCAGGCTGTATATCCTGTCTGTTAAGCAGTGGTTATTCCTGTACTAATAGGTGTCGGTATCGTCTTATGATGTTTAACTTCAAATACCTTACATTGTTATATTATATAATTAACACTGTAACGTATTCGACTGTAGAAGTACAGTGCATAGGTAAACTGTCAACTAGATTTATTATACATTTACCGTATTTTTACATTATTCTGCTTAATTTATGTACACATATGTCATCTGGACCTTTAATAACGCATTTTCTTTTAAATAACTAATAGACGTATTTACGCTATATTTCAGTGGGCAATAGTGATGGTCATATAATCCTAAACAAAAATAGAACTGTATTTTAATATTCACACTTCATAAACCTACCTCTGAATCTTACCATTTGCTGACGTTGGTTATATTAAACACAACAGCATATTATCTAAGATAATGCTGTTTTATTTGTAATGTCACACTTGGAACGTAAATTGGTAATTTAAAGATGTATTTACTGCACAAACCATTGTGCTTATGAAGTCAAATGCAATGTTTAACAGGAGAAATATAGTGTAATACATGATATGACGTTGGTCGTAAAAACAAATTGTGAGGTGGTGCTGTGAAATTTTCAGTTTTATACATCAGGACACCTTACAATCCATGCATCCTATCTGTGATTAACACGCTGTGACATTTTATTTTTGAATAAGCAGTAGTTATATTTTGCTCAAACTATTCTGATCTGTTCAACCTGCCTCACAAGCAATTAAAACAAACACATATGTAATTTGTTGACTTTCTTTATTCGTACCATTTGACCTGGATAAGTATCAGCGCCAAACTAATTTGAAGGTTATAAGTGTATGTGTATGTGGTTTACTGTAAAAATCATAATAATTGAAACAATAGATACAGCAATAAAAGTCTGTGTTCAATTACCAGAACGGGTAAGCCTAAGAAAGACTTTGAACAGATTCCAAACAATTAGAAGCGGAGTTCACTAATACGTTGTCTCTTGTCGGCAAGTGTCTGTTCCGACAAACTAAAAAGTTATCATAGCGTATTTTGCTAGTCATTGGACAATGTTCTAACGTTTCTATTGTTCTTGCTTAATTTTCAACACATGTATATGTCCTTTTACGATGTACTCTGTGTTTATACTGAACTATGTTGTTATCTTAATCAAGTAAATTAAGAGTAACAAAATAATATTACTATTCTTATTAACATTATTATAATTAACATTAACATTAACATTATTATTATTATTATTATTATTATTATTATTATTATTATTAATATTATTATTATTATTATTATTATTATTATTATTATTATTATTATTATTATTATTATTATTATTATTATTATTATTTGAACGTCATTCACGGTGAAGGAAGAAACATGATAAAGTTCATTTCAAGATTTCTAAAAGTACTTTATGTTTCCTCTTTATTGCTTTATGATCAAATCCTAACAATGGACTGCATCATTGACGAAACTGCACGTTATTATGTATGTAATCAATGATCATGCATTGGACAGCCTTGGTTTAAATGACTCTATCGATTGGTCAATTAATTCTGCCTCGTCTTTTTCAGAAACAACCTTCTTGCGCGAGTGAGATACGGTTAAATGCTTACTTTTAAAGCAATCGTTAGCCTAAATAAAAGTTTAAGCTATGCCTTTATATTGATGCAATTTGAATGGTTAACCAATAATAATTGACAAGGTAAAATGAACAGTGCGGTACCTATTTCAATTTTAGGTAGCACTCGACATAGCTGTAAACATAAACAACATGAACATACATTAAAGCGTCGCAGGCATCAAATATGCATAAAATGTAAAGGTAAATAGGTTCAAGAACATTACGAGATAACGCGCTGTTTGTAAGTAAAGATTTTATATGGAAATTTTAAATAATTAGAAACATCTAGATAAAGCTATATAAAGAACATTCCTGATACAATCCTACCAAAGATTTAAAACGAAATAAACCAACAACATGCAAAATGAAAAGCATAACCAGAAATTACTTAGACGTTACTTAATTGTAACAATGACGTTTAGTTCTATGGTCATATGTAGTTCAGGAATATCGAGAAACCATGTACATAATATTAAATGTTAAACAGTTTATCTTATTTACATATGAAAAAGTAAACTTTTTTTTACTTGAGTACTTAAATGAAAAAATGGGGTCGGGAGCCAGCACTTTGAAAATAATCCAAAAGACGTCAGAACCACAAAGGCAGCCATAAGGCAAGTTAACAAAGGAAGTTACTAGGTTGAAAAGCTCAGTCGGCAATATGACCGTCTATGTGCTTAAATTGATTTGATCGACTTCATTCATATGCCGGCTGACATCACAAACCGGCGTACATATGTAACACATGTTAAGCTTCGTTAATGCGAATACACAAGCCGACGTGAGCCGCATGCGTGGATTTATCGACCGGCGAGCGGCAATCCTAAAGGGCGGACAAAGTCAGAACACAAGTGGCAGACAAAATGTGGCATCTTTCGAAGTATCAGATACATGTAGTTATAACACCTTAATAAGAATTAACCATTTACTTTTAAATGCATTTACACAAATTATTTGTGTTAAGGTTTTAACATTAAATTTTGTTGATTTTAACCAAAAACGGGCAAATGCCCCTGTTATAAGACGGTTGCACGTGTTTCAGTGGCAGTAGGCTTAAGCTGAGTCACATGACTTGTCCACGCTAATGAGTGGACAGGGTCTGCCTCGGGATGTGAGTGAAGTCCTATCACAAATACATTTAAATGAAACATACATAGCAAAACTACAAGTTTAACAGCGCATATATGTCAAGCACAATCAGAAAAAGAACATTAAAAGTATGCTAGTTATTATGGGACTGAACCGAAATGTGTTTTCATTGTGCAAAGAAAATGAATGATGTAATAAGGCAATAGTACATATTGTCTGATATTAAGATAAACAACATATTCAACAGTAGTCATATTTAATAAAAATGTAGCGATACGCAAGAACTTCCAAATAACATGCTTCAAACAGATAGAATTTATAATATTATATTATACAGACAAAGATTTGTGTTGAGGACAATATATATATCACAAAAGCCAGGTCAGCCAAACTTTATATCTTCAGTTGTTATATCAAATGCCCTATTACAGTGCGCTGTTATTGTTGTATTTCAACAACAGCGCTTCTTATTTCAGCATTAAAGGTTTAACGATGTCGATGCAATTTGTCAGCTTCATTTATTTCAGTCTGTACTCATATTTTTGCTCGACAGTTAAACGCGAAGAGAATTCACTCCAGGTTATACTTTTTTTGTGTTTTAATATGTTACATTTTCCCTTAATGTTGCCAAATCATCATCAGACACACTAACTGTCGAATCCTCTTACCAGGCGCCATGTTATTGTAGCAAGAGTAGAATAAAATATCTAATACCTTCAGTATTGTGTTCTCAGTGCTCACGTGAACACATTCTCGAGTAAATATCACTTTACATTTACTCCGACAGGACCAGCACTTGACCTGTCAAAACGCTTTAAATCTAAATGGTATATGATGTATACAGATATCGCATAGGATCAAGGATGTTATGCTGGTCCCACAGGGGACACGAGCTTTTCAATCCTAAAATGCAGCTACGTTCTATGACGGCCTCTTGAAAAACACAAGTATCAGCAAGAAAAGGCTCCGTCAAAAACGATCTTTGCTATACCCGAACTACAAGGAACAACCCTTTAAAGAATTAAAAGATTCAGTCGATTCAGAGCTTTTTAATTGGCTGTTAAAGTTATTCCTGCTGCTATTAAGAAGGGGCTGTTTAATGAGTGTTACATTTTCCTTTCATTGTTAATGATACACAAGCAGGGTTCCTTTCTCACAGACTTATTCTTCTACACGTGATCAGATGTACACCTATGTTTTTACTCAATTAGTTAATTATTTATTTTTGTTCATTCAATTAAAAACGCCATTGGACAGTTTTACTTCAAATAGACCTCTTTACATTTGGGAAAGGAAGTGCGACATGTAAGCTCTGTACATATGGTTTAGACACCTTTGGTCATTGTACCCTTTGGAAAGCTACTTTGAAACATAATCAAACTGCCAACACCCTCTGGATGATCCCGTTAGCTTTGATCTTTGATTTTTGTTACAGAAATTGTGGTTCCATGTGTCCGATTCCCCTGCTGACTTATACACACCGATCTTTTCCTGGCACCACTACTTATAGGCTTTTTTAAAGTATCGTTATCTGCCCATGTGAACTCTTCAAATGGGGGTACGGGGCGAAAGTGCGCCCCTAACTATTCATTGCAGTGCTTTGTGTAGCACATGGCAAGCGAATATATCTCGCATCGTGTCTCGGGTGTTAAACTCACACATGCGCGGAATTATGACAAGTTTAATTGTTATTTTAATTGGATTCATTGTTTGGATGGCGATGAAACGAACGTTTCTTAAAACTCAATGACTAAAATAAAAAGAAAAGTAGTTTCCTTTTAAAGTTATTGTCTTTTTTAATAAAATAGTTCCACCTCAAGGACAGATTTGCTCATCTTAAGCGGTAAATTCAATATTTCCGTATTGTTTAAGCGAATAATATACTTTAGCTTCTTACGTTGAATATACACAATTGTTATATATCTAATAAATGTAACCAATCGACAATCTGCATTTGTACCACGTGACCGTCCAATATATTCCCGTATTGATTCCAAAAAGTATATATTAATTTCATATTGGACAGTTAGGTACATGTGCACTAAACGATGCTAGTCTGGTGTCCGATTTCAAGCTCTAACGAATTAAAGACCGGGAACCATGCGTGCATAAAGACGCTTGTTAGTATATGTTTAAAACTGCTTGTAAAGCGTCTAGCTGACTAGGAAGCGTTGTTTTGTTTTGAAAAAAGTCAAAAGGTTGACAGATGAAGAAATTGCAGATTTTATCGACGGACAAACGGCGAAAAACACTGTAAACGAAATATATATAATAAAAAGGTTATTATACATTTAACTGTACAATACGGAATATATTTGGACTCGTACACAGCTTGAAAATTCATATTGGACACGCCTATCGGCTCGCCCAATATGACTTTTGAAGCTGTGTACTCGTCCAAATATATTCCCATATTGTACAGTAAAATGTATTATAACCTATAAATATAGTTTTCATAAGCTGAATTCAGTTTACAATGTATGGACTTAAATAAGGCTGAAACGTTCACAACAGTATATTTCGTAGAAAAATGTATGTGTTTTGTTATAACAGTATGCAAGCAGGAAACCGAAACGCAATGTGTTCTTTTTACGTAACCTTTGAAACAACTGTTAAAATGGCTCCCTTTCTTTAAACCTGCAGCGAAGAAAAGAAGCCTTGAAGTCAATTAACGAAATAAGCCTATATGACACTTGTTAATTGTTTTTGTTTTTTTTAAAAAACAACAGCGAAAAATAAAACTCTTTCGTTTATTTGTCTGTTTTAGATTGTTTGTTTTTGCTTGTTTTTGCTGTTGATTTTAGTTGTTGTTTTCTGTTGTTTCTTTGTTGTTTTTTTTTTTTTGTTTTAGCCCTTATCATGAGATTTCTACCAATGTGGCAAACATTGGAACACCCGTAAGACGATTACTGCTTAAAATTTAATTATTCTTCTTTCTTTAAATGTTTCGAATTGTGGTTAAGCGATTGAGAGAATGGTTTTATCACAGGCTTATCAGTTAATTACCGCCAGTTGTAAAACCCTTGTTTGTGTTAAGTCTAAAATATGTTAGACTTTATGGTGACCCAGTTTTAAACGATACCTAATCGGTGTTCATTAGAAAATGTAAAGGGTGAACAATACAACTAAAATATCCAACTCTAAGCAAATAATTAAATGCTTCAAGCTGGTTGTTTGGCCACAATAAACGATCTGCGGAAGGTTAACCATTAGATACACTTAATGTCAGCTGGAATTTATAAAAATAAAACACAGTCCATTGCTATGATAAGCATCACATTTCCAGTTTGGATAATATGTCTAATAGTTTTATGTCAAATGATATAGGAATCAATTTAGACTTAAAATAACCCGCCATTCCTCAACTCCTGTGCAGAGTGGAACAATCCGTTTTTGCCGCAGATTCATGATAAATTAAAATGTGTGAGTTGTACCAACTGGCCACACGTCGGCATGTGTTTGGGAAGAAGGAGAGACTCCTTACATGTAACAATATTTATCTAATGTCTTTCTGAATTAATTGCTCTTTTCACCTTACTTTCTCTCATTCATCTGCCTAATCATAAGTTGTTACTCAGATAACTGGAACACATTCATTTATCTAGTAAAATCAGTGTTTTAATGTATTACTAGAGCACTCATGCTTAGCAAAATATACTGCAAATAATGTATAAGCTGTCGAGAAATTTTCCGTTAATATAATGAACATTCATATTGTTGTATCCTGCTATATCTTCGAGTGATAAAATACAATATTAATAATCATTCGATGCCATTGAATAACATGTTGCCAGCATTGTATTACATACATTATATACGCTAATTTGTATTTTGATAATACAAACATTTGGTTTTCAACATGGTATATACTAAACTTGGTAACACCACAAAAGCACATATCGATTGTTTCAAACAAAATGATTGATTTGTGTTTAATATTTAACAGTTCGCAATGTAAAGCGCATGTCCATTCATGTAAAATCATCAACTTTTAGCGACTTAATTTAACACAAACATTTACTTTGACATAAGAAAACTGCGTTTTTACCATCAAAAGAGGAAACATGTCAGTTACCATTCTTGCCTGTTCAAGAAGCAGTAGCACTAAAATATCTCTATCACCGACATATACGTTATTAATCAATACCACAACAAATGGGTTAGCCGGTTAAACAATTCAGGACTATTGAATAGGCTACAAACGATATTCTGACTAACAGTATTGAATGAGTCAGACTTCCTATTCCTATTGTCAGCAAAAATCTCAGATGTATAAGGCATTTACAGAGAAGCAATATGTATGAGCACTAGATCGTAACAACGACGATGACATGCGTGATAGTTTCTTGTTTCTTTGAAGAGTTTTATAAACGTGAATTTTTACAAACTGAAGTTATCTTCTGCAATTACGGTAACTGCGAACACAGTGAACGATATGGTTTTAATAAATGTAGACATTAAACAAAAAACGATTGAACTAAACATCGCAAATAAAACTTATTACTTTATAATTGTATGTCATTCATGTTCATTTATCGTGTCAATTAAAATGTACTAATCTTATAACCTTTTATAACGACAACAGTTTAATGTATGCAGGTTAGACGCAAAAACATATTCTGGATGATCCAGTTTGTATTAAATTGCTTATATCAGAAAGATCATTGTTCCAACTTTCTGATCCGCCTCTTGCATTATTGATATAAAATAGTTTCCAGTAGGCCTATCCTAAAACATGCATATTTAATATTATTGCAAACCTAATCTTGTGTAGCATCTACTCTCAGAAACCGTACGGGAGGTACGTATTTATATTTGTTTGATTTGGACGAAAATTGTTTTATTTATTAATTACATATAATGATTCACGTTAAGATTTACGATCCGTTAAATATATCTTTGTTTCTGCTACTGCAACTAAAGTCCCAATAATTATACATACATGTCAGTTTCGACCTGAAAAGTTTTATTGTATACACGTTTCAATATTTATCTAATTGTCTACGCACATAATGTTATTGTATTGACGTTTTCATACAAATGAACAAATGAACTATACTTGTGGCACTACTTTAAATGAACTGAAAGGCATAAAATAAAGTAAGTTGTATACTCTACATTGACGATCATGTAAAATTCATTGCGATTGAATCAAAAAGCTCTCATACGTTAATGAATAAACAATGGCTTTCCGCTTGACGTTGTTCTAACATTGTGCTTTTTATTATAATCGGAATCCCAGTTTGAAACGCACACGGAATGCATGTACATATTTTGTTGCAAGAATAATTTAATAGAAAACAGCAAATTGGGTATATGCACTGAATATAAAGGCATTTTCTATAATATGTTTGCCTGGATTTCAATGCACCTACGAAAACCTAATCCTGCTTGTTCGGGGATTTCGCGATAAAAAATAAACTTACGCGGTTATACGTTTTCCGTGTATCCAACATTCCCGTATGCGGAGTTACTACAGGTGACCATGTATCATTCGTAATTGTATGTATTTTAATGTAGTCCTTTTAACAAAGATTCTTATGCAACGCCCTGACACATAACTGTGCAGTTGCAAAGATTATATTTTCAAATTATGTCATCATCAATTATCTTAAAGATATAAAAGTCATTGTTGAATTCAGCCAATAATATAGTGAGTATGATAAGTAAGGAATGTTATTATTGTATTAAATTAACGTTTGACCTAATTGATCGAAAATATTTATTTAAGCCTTGCTAATGACATTTTAGGTACTTTCAGAACCTTTGAATAGTGTTGTTGAATAAAAAAAGTAACTAACCTCTAAGAACATGCTTAAGCCGGGCAAACTTAAGGTTTTCACAAAATAGATACAAATATATAGCCGTTTCAAACAGTTTGCCACAAATACTCACTATACTAAATATGACTGTGATACGCATGTGTGTATCATTTTAAGCTCATACCTTGCAGTTGTTTTTTATCATCACATCTTTATCACAATACAAAAAATGTATATTAGTTTATATCTGATATTCTTAAATGACTGTGTATCTTATTATTATAAATTGGCTTCCTTTCAATGTGTTTTACACACACATCTTTCTTACGTTTAAAACCAAAGAAGTCTCAATGATTACCATTATGATACATGCATTTTGCATTTTTCAATTTGTAAAGGTATTTAATTGAAAAGAAAATAGTTTTACAAGGCCTATTATTTACCTTTCTGTAAAATATGTTTGTGTAGTAGTCAGATCAAGAAGATCGTTCATGTAGTCTTTATCCATTTCCGCGACTAGTCTTAATAACGCATTGTACCACCATTTACTTTACACGTCATCTGCAAAGCGATAACCGTCGGAAAAACTGTCGTCTTAGTTATTAAATCATAGGTATCATTGCATATGTTGTAGTTAAACAGTTGTGTGTGGTTAACTTGTCATATTCTTTATTAAAAGTATAAAATTTACTTCTCTTTTGTTGAGCTTGAAGTGACAAGTAACTCAACATCAAATTTACTCTTAACAAACATACATTTCACGGTCTTGACAATACACTCGCTTTGTCGGTGAATCCTAGGAAACATAACTAAATCGGTGATCTTTTTATTACAACCAATAAAGCATCAGACACCATAATAATGTTTTCATAAGTAAACATGCTAAGCTCGATTCATTGCCTTTTGAAAATAGATTAAAATCAACATGCATTGTAAATATTTATTAATAATATTTTTTTCAGATCGGATGCTGTTTAAAATGAATTGAATTTATTTTAGTTTTCATGACATGTTCTTTTTTCATAAAACTCATCTGAGCAATAATTCAGAAAGTGTTGGCAAAATATATATACCAGTGTAACCACGTGTATATTATCTAATACAATTTGTGTTTTAATGTTTTAACTTGATATTGTCCTTTTTGTTCTTTTCACTACTTTTGGATCATTTCCGTTAATTGTGTTTGGCCGTTACGTGACCAAATTCCGGCAAATTTGTATTTTCTATATACAAGCCATATTGTTAAATACTCTACGTGGTCAGATATTTAATGTTCAGTTTACTGCTTTTTAAACCATTTAATCTAGTTTATAGACAGTAGCTAGTTAGGCAATCTTCAGTAAAATGCAATGAACATCTCATGATGTGAAATATGCAATATGTGAGGTTTATGACTGAAAAATTTATCACTGTATTGAGAGATGCTGTAATGTGTTTTCGCGATTTGTTGTAACAACTCAAATTGGCAGCATAAACTATACCATGTATTATCAAATGTCTCTTGGGCTTGTGGTCAATTCTGCCTTACCTCCTTTTTTACCAAACCCTGTATGTCCTATTTACAGCTTCTTACCATCGCAGAGACAGACGGGTGTGAGTGGTGACCGTGGTTTTTGACTGGAGTCTTGTGACGGCTGGTCGTTATGAATCGACAATGTTGCCAGGCCGACAGGTTATTGCCAATGACAGTGTAAGGAAGCTGCATGCTGTTTGACGTTTGGCATATTTGACATTTGGGTTTTTTCTATCCTTCAAGTTCTACCAACAACATTCTTTGTAACAGTGACTACTTGTGCTGATCTTATATTGGTATACCCTCAGATTTCCTTGTCTTTAATTGCTACCTATACCACAGGCAAGGAATAAAATGGTGCCCAATGAAAAGTGTATTATTTAATTTTGATATTTAACCTGAGGTCAGCACAAAGTACAGGACTATATTTTAATCATACAGTGATCATTCAGTTGTGTCTGTGCACCATTATTTGCCTCATTAGTAAAATATTATTTTATACTGTCAGCAGGTAAACAGTTTGTCTGATATTTACTTACCATATATTTGAACACCAATATATCGACTACTTAGATCTACGTGCTGTATTTGCTCTGTCTGTAGCTGATTTTATATAAATCTTTTAATAATTTCAAGATCAGCTTCTTGCCTCTTTGGCATTGCTTTTTTGTGTCTGTCTTACGACCTTTTATCAATTTGTCATAATATTGTTTTAATGTCCAACTATTTTTTTTGTATATAGGTAAATAAGAAAAGGTCCTATCAAAATTTTCACAGATTTTTAAATTTTATCTACCTGCAGACCAAGCCAGACAAGGTAAATGTAAATGTGACAAAAAACACAGAGACGAGACATAACACACAAAAAGAAAAACCATCAGTTACCGCCTTGGAACGGTCAGTCGGCAAAATGGCCAACTGGGGTGCTTAAACCTGGTTTTTTTATTTGTTGTCTTTTTCATTTGAGGTTACTTTTTACTATATTAAAAATTTTCTTGATTCGTACTGTGACAAATTATAACAATTATCTAATAAGATTTAACACAAACATATTTTTGCCTTTGTGAAACATTTTAAGAATTCTTTTGTTTTCAGCAGCACTGTATTGAAGTATCAGTAAATAGTTTAAGTAAAACAAATAGACTCAGCACATTTTAAGTAAAGATTACTGTCTTTAAATGGTGTCAACAACACTATTTGTTTATTTTAAATTACACATTATAAAAATAAATATTGTGTGTGCTGTATTGAAAATATAGCCCAGATCAGTTAATTCAGCATAATTTGCAATTGAGCCCTTTAGTTCTGAAAGAAAAATAGTTGTCAGTTTTCTGCTTTTTAGTATTTTTAGTATATTGCAGAACCTAAATTTTCGTATGGAATAAACCTGTTATTAGTTTGCTTAAGTATTGAGTGAGCAGCAGATTAAGGAATGCATAAAATTCTGAAAAAGGGTTTCTGTATTGGATTATACAGTAATAAGGATGGGGTGCGCTGAAAAATAAACTATGGTAGAACAGTGAAGACATAGATCAAAATACTTCAAATACCGTATGGGTTTAAACGCATGCGTTGAAACTTAATATATAAATCTCTACTTTTCCAATACTACAACTGTTTAAATTGTTGGCAATAATAACTAAACTAATTAGCTAGATGCTACACTAAAATTTAAATTTTGTACTTCTAAAATGAGTAGGTTGCTGTTAATAGGTCACCTGTAAGCTGTAAAGTCAAAAAGTCAATAAGAGCAAAGAGGGATAAACCTGGGTATCAATTTTGAAATAAACTTTTCTCAACTGATGTGATGAAAGATATTACACTTTAATATTTCTAAATTAGAAAGTGACGTAAATTATAAAATAGTTCTACAAAAAGATCAATAAAATTAAAGATTAAGCAAAGCAGTAGTCAATGGTGATTAAACAATGTACAGAATTAATAAGCACTAAACAAGTATGAACTTGTGAAGTGTAGGAAGCAGATTAGTTATCACTGTACAACTCTAACAAGCAGCATATAATTCTAATCAATTAAATGTTGATATTAATAAGAGATTGGGATGGACATCTGTAAGTAATAAACAGTGTTATTAGTGTGAATACCTTTACCAGCGAAATACTAACCACAAATTCAGTAAAACATGCAGTACTGCAGACATTATCTCACAGATCTTTCCTTAATCTGTTGCTTGTGACGTGTCGTTATTCTTGCATTATTGTCTACTATTTATTTGTCACGAATTCATTTTCCAATGAATCACGGGAATTATATAGTAACGTTGTCGTCTGGAATGGTTACAGACCAAATAAATGTGTTTTTTATAATTATCACCAATGGTACTTCTTTTTCTTTCCTGTTTGGTTACACTGTACTTTAACTAAACTTTGCATATGTGTGGAAATAGTGCCTATGTTGTAGAAAAAGGTAGTTATCCGCAAATTTTAATAACATAGTTTGTCTCTAGTACCAATTATTATTCTAAATTCTAGCTGGTTACCAAACATTTAAATGTGCTCAGTTCACACAAATATACAAAATGGGTGATTACCAGAACACCACTTATGTAAATGTGTGTTCTACCCTCTTGTTAACATCTATACATGACATCGGCCAATAACACTTAGCATATACATGTAGCAGACTAAAGGACAAAGACTTTAAGAAGATTAATTCAAAGATGACTAACAGGAATCCTCATTCGCCATCCTTTAACACTCTTTAACACATCCTTTTAATGGTATACCGAGAAACCTGACCATATCGAACTTGCTAGAGGGCAATTAACAAACAGTTGTTAAGATTTATTTATTTAAGTTTCTGCGAATGCGTGTATGTTTTATGCCTTTGGATATATTTGATATTACAAAACATTTACTAACTATTATAAAGCGAGAAGACGAGTAAAATGACGCCGGAGTAAAGATTATATTATATTATAGACATATTTGTTGTGGTAAAATAAGTGTAATGTAAAATACTGGGCAGAAAGAATGCCGGCATATGTATCTGGATTCTCCAGGGATATGTTAGGAATTCTGCATCCTGTCTGTCCCGTTTCAGTAAATGAGCACAAGAAATATGCTACAACTTACAAAATTAGAAACAAACTGAGTATAATGGTTTTGTGCCTGGCCATAATGTCTAGGGATTTTGCAAATCTGAGAGAAACCGATCAGCTTAATTGTTCTTTACATGAAAGAGAAGTAAATGGTCTGACTTACATCGTTCTTTTGAATTGCTGTGTCATAATCGGCAACAACAAACTGTCCAAAAATATCACGAATAATGGCTAATAGGTGTAAGTTTGGAGAGGAGCCAATGAAGAGGGTGCAAAATGAATATGTTCACAATTACTGTATGTTCACAATTGCTGATTGGTGGAAAGTATAAAATTATTATTCTTCCTCTTTTCTCTCTTTCTCTCCCTTTTCTCCCTCTCTTTTCTCTCTTCTCTTTGTGCTGTGTTTTAACAAATAACCCTTGTTTCAGCTGACTTTTTAGAAGCTGGAAATTCCAATGATTTGCCGTTCAAGTGATAAAATACTGACTAAACATTATTTAGAAGCTGGAAATAGACAGACCAGCAGATAATAACAAATCTCCTAGGAGTAGTCGCAGTTGTGGTTGGCGCTCCTAAAACTAGATAGAATTGGGCAAAAGACACACAATTCACAAGAAAATGAATACCAATGGGACCGTATTTTGCATAATTATTGTTAACTATTTAACGTCTCAACTTATTTCTGCTTATCTAACCAAAGTAAAGGAAATCTTTATATGAAGAGAAGATAAATGTTGGCAGAAGATTGTAAGAAGATGTCACATGTGTAGGAATAAATGTCTACATCAGATACACGTAAACATGGATTGGGAGAATTGAGGCATAATTCTACGAAAAGTCAAACCCAAGTCAAACTATTTTGAACTTTGTCTAAATTGTAAGACAGTGGAAATCCTCAAACACATCACCATGCATGCATATACTTTCAAACACTATAAAAAAGCATTATTGTGATTTCTGCTAAAAATAGATACCGACGTCAGAGCGGATTATTCGACCGATTGTATTAAGTCACGTGTCACGTTGTTTTATTAGTTTAAAATAGCTCACCGTGCATCGTGGCTGAGATAGGAAATACCTATTTGTAATGACGAGTGATGTTTATACTTCACATTTTCCTTAGATGTAGGCCATCGATAAACAGCAATCTGCGAGCTCTTTTCAGATAATTCTTGGTTCTTTGAGAGAATGATAATCTTTTCTAAACTGTCGGATACCACTTTTAAGGGAGATTGGAGTATATTGCGACAAAAAGAAACATTCGGTATATAAATGCATATAGCTATTGTGGTCACTAACGAAATAGTGCCTTTCTTCTTAATATGACAGTGTTATTAAGATGTTCTTGTTTTTAACAGTAAGGGGTTTCATTAGAATTATTAACATGTTTCATAGTTAAACATGTTTAAGGTGTTAAAGGTTGTTCATGAAAGATCTTATTATAACAGTTAAGCTTCATTTGAAAAAGCAGCTGTCAAAGTGCAGTGAGAAGTCTGTTTTATAGTGAGAGTTTATCGAATGTTTATCTGCAAACAAGTATTGTTTTATCTTTTTTTGTTATCTGACTACATGCGACAATACAGTATTTAGTCCTGGTATTTTATGACTATTTGATATTTAGTCATACTGTCCACACACCCTTGCATTTGTTACTTCACCTTTTCTTTGAACTGTAACATGGTGACACTTAGGATATCTGTATATATTCCTTCCCTCAGATTTGAAAATGCCTCGTTTTATCCGGCCCTTCGGTTTATATTCAAACTGCAAGCAATAAAATGCTCGATATCACAAGGTATCTTACATATTCATTCACGGATTGTCAGCTGAGATTAAACGACTTGAATTCCATTTCCTTGCATCGGTTGTTTTCACACGATTGCACAATCTGAGTTACGAAGCGTCACTAAATTATGAATTGTACTAATAGTATTCCATCAATATTTAATTGCAAGGTCGATCTGCACGGAAAAGTATTTGAGATTTGCGGCTTGTATGCATAAATATATAGATATTACAAGGACATATATATTTCAAAATGTATTAAGGAAACATTATCCTCAGTCGCTAGATAGATGCAGAGAAGCTCAGCTCCAGATCCACAAACGTACATTTTAGGTTACAATCAAGCATTCAAAACATGTCAGCATGAGATTGAGTCACATGGTAATTAATTAAGACGAGTCTTATCTGATATGCCTTATTGATACATATAATGCTTCCACTGAAAAAGAATTGTTTAAGCTTATTCGTCACTGACTTGGAAGATGCTTTCTTTTATATTGGATAGCAGATACAAATATGCTTAAATAAGGGGAAACTCATTATTTTCTAGTTTTCTAAACAGATAAAACAAATATCTGCTTGTAACGAGAAAAGTGAGAAGTATATCTTTATACTTACAAAAGATATAAAACATATCAATTCTCTTTTTTAATATATATTAATATATATAATATATATATAAACAAACTCACATTTATGTTTTGAACAATGGACTCTTAAATAAGAATCATATATCCTAAATAATTCTTATTTAAGAGTCCATTGTTCAAAACATAAATGTGAGCTTGTTTATATATATATATATATATATATATATATATATATATATATATATATATATATATATATATATATATATATATATATATATATATATATATATATATATATATATATTTATGTGTTGAACAATGGACACTTAAATAAGATTCAGTAGCTAATTCATGGCCGTTCTATAACTGGTACTGATGACGTAGTCTGAAAAATAAATCCTGTAGTAAGCAATTACTTTTACAGTTAATGCCGCGTGTTTACAATCAGAAAAAACGTAATATTCCCTTTGAAAGATATCGCTTTTGTATGACGCAATTAAAACAAGAATAAAAAGGAAATACAGATAAATTTAGATGGTATTTTCATGGGTCTGCTGTTTATATTCCTGAACGCTATTTTGAGATTTTCAAGGTCTAATCTAATGTGGTAGTTGTGTATATTTACCTAAAGCAACGTATTCCATTTAAAAATACCATACCTTGGGATTGGTCACCGCAACAAAATTGGCGTTTGCATAAACAAACTAAATAATTCATGTTTACTGTGTTTGTTGTGTTTTAACATAATTCATAGCTACTCCTATTGTTTCTACTAAATAATCCACGAAACCTGACTTCATTTAAAATTTACCTGTGTGTATAGGTGATTCGTATTCGTAGAGGACACTACCTTAAAATCGTTGTGCGCTGAGTCCGAAGGTGTATTATTTTCGTATTTACACCACGAAACAGCCATCTGATGATTCAACAAGTGACAATGCTCATATAAACACAATACATACCTTTTGTTTAGGCTCATAATAGATCACACATACATGTGTAAGTATAATGTTCAGTACCAAGTTTTATTTTAAATAGTGTAAGTATTGATCACCGTACAATAATGCGGAATCAAAATTATACTGGTCATAGGTAAAGTGATGTTTGTATAACTGATCTTGCTGTAATATAATTTAGAAATGTGTATTAAATAAAAAGTACATTGCAGTTTATGTATAAAATATAATCACCAGGTACCGCCCATAATACTACTACTTACTAGGTTGTCGTTCCTGGGTAGCTGTCACAACGTAACATAATTGCTTTAAGGAAAGGAGAACGAGGAAGATAGAACATACAAGAGAGTACACATGTGATGAAGATTTATACAATGAGAGAGAAAGTGCTAATGCGAGATCATAGTTTTCCTAATATTGTAAAAATGCGTATCTAACATGTTTTTAGTATGAAGAACACAAACCATAGTATCACTTCGTTCTTTTTGACGAAATTTCAATAACCACAATATCTTGATATTACCACTTTTGTCCTTGACAAATTGTCTCGGTAGACGCATTTAATCATTCATGACATTGGCAATGCATTAACATTCATTCATTTCATTCAAAATCAGTATTACGCTCGCCAAACTCATCGCTTCATTAAAGAGTATTTTCATGTTCAGCAAACACGTTACATTAAAGCAGATGTATAAATGTATCATAGTGACATATTATTGAGAAATCGGCTTAAGCTAATGTGTTTGGTGAAAATCTTTTGCTATGAATGCTAGGAATTGTAATGTCTTCTTTTGTTTATCTCTTGTTGTTTGTAAGTATTGTTGCTTGTTTTTGTATAAAATAATTTTTATCAGAACGGTATCGGAAAACGTCTAACATCAAATCAGTAAGCACTTTCCTGCTTGTGTGTCTATTCGATTAAAAGGCAAATAAGGTATTCTATTAATGTATTATGGGAGCGGGTTAAACAATATTCTAGGGAAAACACCATCGTGTCAACATACTTACATAGGGTAATTATTTTTTAATGGGCAGTGTCAATAGTATATAAAATGTTGTACAACGAGATGTCAGACAAAACTGTAGATCTTCTTATTCGTTTGCAGAATGGACACTTTTGTTTAAATTTAGATTGTTTTAATTAATTGTATGCTATCGGATTTAGGCTTTTGTTGTAGACACAAAGCATTTTTGTCAAAATGTTATTGTTTATTATTTCCTTATCGGTAAATATGCTTTAAAATGTAAAAAATAATGTAAATGCGACACATTCACTTCTCACTGTGATGTGAAATATTTGCAATTTTTTTCCTGATCTTTGAGACAAGACTTATAGGTAGTTTAAATTCAGAGAAGTAAACATTTTACGTAAAAAATGCGATAGACGGTTTTAATATAACTCGACTCAAATAGTCCCATTATTTTCCATTTTCCCGGAGAGTAACCGCATGATTGGCTACACATTATAAAACTATGTTTCATTTAAATCTTCCCAAAGACAGATAACTGAGCTATTTACAAGTATAACGTGCCATTAGGCTTATACATAATCTATAGACACCGTGAATACAATCCCTCATTTAAGCACACCTTTCATCCTGCTTATGTACAGGTTTAAGCGCTCGACGCGTAAACCTTCTTACCTAATGGTCGGATCGATTATCCTATTTGGTTCATAAAGAAGCTTACTACAAAGTAATTTCATCAATAGAATAGCGACACCTAAGAGAGAAAACACGTCCCAACGTCTGTTATAGCGAAAGTAAATATTGGTCTATTGTTGATATTATTTATATATATTTTAATAACAAATCATATGTTTTGATTCAATCTCAGAATAAACATTTTAAACGATCACTCAACGCAACACAGAAAGCCAAACATAAGACCCATGGCGATCACTGCCTGTTGGGTGACTAATTGTTAAAATGTGCAGTAACTACATTGTACAAGCACGGATGATATGGTTCCTTCTATGTACAATCTTTTCATACGCTTTCGTTACCTGTGAAAATGCTTCGATCGTTTCACCATACAGTCTAGACCAAAACAAAAGCATCGACGATAAACATTTCATGCTGAACCGATAGTATAGTTAGATGTCAGACAGGTGATTATAAGACATCCCTGACTGAAGGGTAATATCCTTGCTGAAAGGCAGTAAACCTGTTTGTGTGCAAGTACCAATGACCTCTGATGTGTGTATATGTACAAAATAACGTTGAAATAAAACACATGTATCGTTATGAAAACCCTTTTTATGTTGTCTTTTAATATGTATTTTGTTATAGGATGCACACATACAATTTCCCCGTGGAAGATTACTATCGAATAAAATGCACGCCACGTAATAAATGACACTCAAAAATAAATTGAAAACGATGATGTTTAAGATGTATATTTCAAACTATTGTTTTCTATGGTCATATGCAATTTTAATTGTACTGTATCTAACGGGAGACTTTGCAATTTCAATTGAAGCCAGCTACATTTTTAAATCTTCACCTTGCAGGAATAAATCTGAAACGGACCATTACGCATATATAATAAAAATTAACATCAAATTGTCCGAACTGCTAGAATAGACAACACAATTACCATATACCTCTTTATTGTGCCAGTTCAAAACTTTATTTCAATTTTCCGTATGTATCATTTAAGTTTGTTTTTTACTAAATTATATACCGAAATACCCAGTACAAGTCAATTAATTTTGGATTAAATGGGTTTTATTTATTAGGATTTGCTGTTACCTTGATATTTCTCCAGAATGTAATAGCGCATTTAAAAAATTGCTTTTGGGAAACTTATTCAATCCAAAGCTCGCAAGCATATCGCTGAAATAGAAACCTTTTTGTCACGATCAACAGCACTTGGTTTAAAAGTCGATACGTGCGCAGTCTATTGGATCTTTTAATAGAAAACATTCGCCTTAAGCTATGACTTTTAATATACGGAAAATTTCACGAACGAATAAAATTGAATTTGCATCGAGTCAAATCGAGACAGTGTCAGACATATACCATATTACAACATATATTAACTAGAAGACATGTCAATATGACCTTGTCTTGACGAGTTGCCAACAATTGTATTATTTTTTATTCTTATCATATCGCCTAAGGTTTAAAGGTCAACGTATTTAACAAAAGAAAGTTGATGCATAGCATTAAAGTCTCCTGAAAACAATGTAAAATAAATGTTGTAAATGGTGTATTCAACAAAAAATGTTTTCGAAATTTAGTTGCATATATGAGCCTTGATTTTCACATGTTTTACCAAGAATTTTATATATGGGATCAATTATCAAGTTATTTAAAAAAAAAAAAACTTTTTTAGTATATACACAGATCCAGTTGTAATAAATAAATCACAGTGCAAGTCAGCCATCCATAAACTATTCTTAATATACGAATACTATAATTTACCCTTTAATATTTAGGAAAATTTCCGGACATTTTTGTCTATGACTGTCTGGGTTGGTCATTATCGGGCATTACAATGTTAATTCGTACCAATATTGTTTTGTTTTATGCTCACTTACTTTGTATGCACTGGTCCAGTTATGTGCTTCTGGGTGCATTTAAGTTGTTATTACTGGTCATTAAATGCAGACATACGTAAAACCATATGAAATGTATCTCTCTGTTATTCATAGTACATCAGTTGCATCGGAAACAATTTGAACTAGGTATGTAAAGATATATTCAATATTTGGCAGATTTTACATTAGCACCGTGTGACCGAGGTCACATAAGTGTCTGGAAATTCAAAAGAGTGATAGGAAAAGCTCAAATACAGTACTAGATGCGTGGGAATTAGCGTGTGTACCGATTACGAACTGTCAGCCCTTTTTCATCACATGCACAGGCACAACATACATAGTAACCATAAAAGTACAACTAAACAGTTTAAAGCCTAACAAAACATTAATGTCGAAGTAATTTCACATATCTTTCTTTTAAAATATTTCTAAAGATGTCTGTGATAATTAGTGCAGTCTGCCTTTGCAGACGAATTAGTGCACTGATGTAATATAACTGTAAAATTTAACAACTTATATATGTAAAATTTTAATTGTGATTTTTGTCACAGTTCTTGTATTTATCTATTTATTTGTTGTTGTTTTTGTTTATTATTAAATAATTTTGTTTAAATGGTACTTGCTTAAGAAGCCGGAGTTAGAACAACAAACGGAGTAGTCAAATCAGAAAATATTTACTTTTTAAGAAAGCAGTTTTTCTTGAGTATTGTGTGCATTTTAATGAATATCAGCCAAGTACGTAGGATCTTTTTAGCAGACTTCTTTTCCATAAAAACACAAAATGTGTTAAATAATGGCAAAATTGTGTATTAAAAGATATGGAATATATAAGAAATGTTAGGCCTATGTTTGCTTTAAAGGTAGTAAAACATTAATGTAAAAATAACAAAAGTTTGTAATTGTTGTTGTTGTTTTGCAGTAAATTTTGCAATTTTATTTAACTATATGCAATTTAGATATGTTATCTGTCATGGAATATTATTCTTATGTATCGTGTTATTTATATAATGATATACGTTTTATACCAGAAATACCAGCTACCGCGTAAATTTAAATAAAAAATATTTTCATTAGTTTATTGCGTATGCGATGCGTGCGTTCTCACCATTTAGCGTATGTTCATGAATCCAGACCTTAAATATTCTTTAGTTTGGTGCGTGTTTCAGACCAATGTTCCTTAAAATACTGCACGCACTGGTTCACCACCAAACATTGAATTCCTGACTCAGTGAAAATGTACTGACAGTTTCTCTGTTACTGTCTTCGTCCAGTCTGTAGACTTTTATTTTTGACGTAAAAAAAACAAGTGCATTTCAATAAATTTACATGTATTTGAACCACGAGTATCTGTATACTGGAAGTCGTTTTTTGTTTGTTTAGCCTGCATCTTAACCATATAGACATACAACTTACCGACATTTGTGAAAACGATGGCGTTGTAAAATGGCTCCTTTTCTTCTAAAACAATACGTTTATGTACCGTCCCTTGTACTAACCCAATTTCTCATCACTTTAAGCAGTTATATTGTTAATTATGACACCATTTATTATGTAATGATAGTTTTCCCATTCTGCTTCTTAAGTGGTCTATTCTGAGTCCGTCCTTTCGATTCCATAAGGTTTGAGATAACATTTAGCACAGTTTAAATGGTACATGTATTGCTAGTGGCTTCTTTCCATTGTGGCTACTCAAACCATAATTATAGTCCTTAAAACAGATAATATCTCACCGGAACAACAATGATCAGGAGCTTGTTGTTTTTTTTTTCAACAGCAACTTTGCACAGATTTGTACCCGAAATATTCTGTCTGAGTTTCACACGCATGTTGTTAATTGCATTGATTTTACCATTTAATTGGCATTATGTTGTTTGTGCATTATTTCGGAAGCTTTTTTCCGGATGTCACAATGAAACACCTTTCATTAGCGGTTACAAAATACCAACTATCTTAAGCATTGTATTCGCTTCAGCAGACTTTAATAACAAATGCATTGTTATTAACATACATAAGATGGTGTCTGCAGCCGCCCGTGATTGTGACATTTTTACTTTTTAAAGTTTGAAACTAGCTTAGAAAACAGACTGTGCTTAATTGAAATTAAAATAAAATAAAACTTATTATGCAAGGTTGTATGACATTATTCTTTGTTTTTATGTAAATGAATTTTTAACAACATGGGATATTGGGGATGGTACTTCTTTATTAACAGCTAGTTACAGCTATTTACAGCTATCGTCCATACTGGAGTTGTTTCCCCTTTCAGACTCCGTGGTATGGACAAAACAGTAAATCCCAGCTGTTTATTTACCCTAATAGTAAGAGGCCTGTATGCAGCAAAACATTTCATCAAGATCAAACACTATATCATCTGTAAGTTAACTTGAAATTGTTATAGAAACCGGACCAGGGGATTATATTTGCAAGCCAATTTACGTTCTTTTCTCAGTGACGGATAATTGAAAAATGCTGTTTTGTTGTTGTTTTTTAAACAATAATGTGCCTGCAAATTATGTATTGTTTGGAAAAGATGTACACACAAATGGTTCCTCCACTGTTCTGTTCCTTTGAGAAAGACGTGCTTAAGTACATTGTCTTCAAATAGACGCAAGATACGCTTTAACGTTGAGTAATCCAATTTCAATTAGATATAAATCATTTACAGTAAATAGATTATTGTGCTCAGAAAAAATAATGCGTTTTTCCGTAGATGGTTGTCCAAAGAACAAAAATCACCAGTTAGTATGGAGAAAACAAGTTTTATCGGACAAATCAATATATACCAACAGCTGATATTGCGATATAAACACAAAGGCCGAATCATATGTTCCTCATTATGCAATTTAGATTGAACTGGTTGGTCAGACCGAGGAAGGAATATGGCCCGAAGCACAGCTAAGGGCCATATACCCTCAGAGGCCATGCAAGGCCATGTTTTATTTGTTATATTATACCGAATTTTAATCCTTTAATCCCTTTTGTTGCTTTCATTTTAGTATAATTTGCTTTCAAATAATAATTGTATTTGTTCAGTGTGTTAAATATCTCAAACCCTAGTCGTTTTTTTTATTATTTTTAAGCGATGCAGCTAAAAAATCATGCTCTTCTTTTAATATTCCATTTTTGTTGATTAAATTAAATAGTAAATGTTACTAGACAAAAGATCCGGACTTTAAGAAGTTTGTTCGTGTAGGTTTCAAAGGAAGAATCGTGGACTTTTTTTCTGCTAGATTTGTTCGGAAGAGCTTCAGTTTTGTCGCGGTTTTGGTGTTTTTTATCATTATATTCGCTAATTTTTAACTAAATCTGTCTCCGATAAAGAGGCGAATAACTTAGCCATTTTGACAGTTTGACAGTATCGTCTGTTTGTTTTGTCGTAAAATTGGCACGTCGTGAAAGTCGCGTTTAAACAGTCAAACAAACTGGATGACGTCATAAACAGTCTGTATAAGAATTATGGACTGGGTAGCCGGTCTATATGCGATTTATAGACTGGATGACGTCATATTAAATATAGAAGCGCGTATGCAAATGAGGTATTATATATATATATATATATATATATGTGTGTGTGTGTGTGTGTGTGTGTGTGTGTGTGTGTGTGTGTGTGTGTGTGTGTGTGTGTGTGTGTAATGGACAGAATTATCACGCGGAACTAGAGACATGCTATTAATTTTATAGATGCTCTCTATAGTATGTATATAATATGTATATAATAGAAATAGCGAGAGAGAGAGAGAGAGAGAGAGAGAGAGAGAGAGAGAGAGAGAGAGAGAGAGAGAGAGAGAGAGAGAGAGAGAGTGAGTGAGAGAGAAAGAGAGAAAGAGGGTGAGAAAAAGAGACTATACCCGATATATTTCAGAAACTTTGGTTTTCGCACGCAACATGCACATTGATGCAGATTGATGCAGATTATTGGATATTGCACATTATACTTCCGATATTTTAATGGAAATAACAATAAAAATGTTGACGTTAATTACAGTGACAGAATGGCTTATATTAGAAAAGTCAGTTTTCCAACATAATGTTCTAGAAAGAAACACATTGTTGAAAACAAAGAGGACTCAACCATTTAAAATGTTGCAGTTTCGTAAACATCAGATAAAATTGCATATTCTACTACAATTCTTTTGTGTGGGTGTTGTTGTGTTTTTTTTTGTTTTTTTTTTGTTTTTTTTTTTTTTTGTTTTTTTTTTGGGGGGGGGGATATGTGCGTGTGTGTGTTTCAGTGTGTGTGTGTGAGTGTGTGTGTGTGTGGATTAACTTGTAATTTCAAAACCTGCTACATGTATATAAGGGACCTTACTAGTCTATCTAAACGCTGTGATCTATTTACTTAAGAGCTTATCATCGCAATCTCACTGCGCATTGTTACCAATTTCACCTCACGTTGTTTACCAAGGTATCCAGTAGTTTTGCGGTTTCTCTATTCTGTACACTAAGGAGATTTATTCTCTTGCACGCCATACACAAAATCATACCTTACTTGTTTTCTACCTACTATGTAAAACTAAATATTATACGAAATGGAGGCATGTACAGGTATATATGCAAATAAATTTGTATGCTTTTTTTATTAACTGTTCGGCTACAAGAGATACTCTCTGTATAAGTATTATAATCAACAATTTATCTTAACCGTTAGGAACAGACAATTAACATTACGCTCGCGGGTAGATTGCTCCGCCCACCAAGTCACGTGACCCACTATCTGATAACCTTGGACATCTTATCGTCGATCGGGTCAATACTCTATTGTCAACGGTCATACGAAACACTGCAAAGACACACAGAGACATGCAAAGACACAACAAAGACATACAAAGACATAAAAAAAAAACAATTTAATGTATATATGTATTCATATATTACATAATATATATCAACAATTCGTTGATAGGGGCTTAAATAACAATAAACATGTGTCAATACAATTCACATCATCTCCAATGAAAATATTATTGTATGTACTAAATATTGTGTGTGTTACTTGTATGAAATATTAAATGTAAGATATGAACATTAAAACATAAATTACAAAGCATGACCAATGTATTATCGTTTGTGAGCGAGATATGTCAAATAATTATGACTGCTTTGAAAATAAACACAACTAAAGCGATAAATGTTTTCTATGTTTTGTCGGTAAGAAAATTGAATAACACAGGTGCAGTTGAAAATAATGTGTTGAAAATTGAAGTGGTTATTAATTGTCTTGATCAAAACATATAATTAACACCTAATGTGGAATATCCATTATAACAAAAGCGGGAGGTTTAAAAATTAAAGCAATACATTTCGCACCTATGCGGCATCTTCCTTGTTGAAAGGTAAGTGGAGCTAACTTCAATAATTATTGCAATTAACACCAGATTTGAAATGCTATAAAATGTAATGTTAAAGTATACTCTGCAACATATTTTAATCGGATGTTAATCCTAGTAGGACCCATTGTCAACAAACATGGCTGCTAGATAGAGGCATGACGTAATAAAATGCATTTACGATATTCGAAAATTAAGACCTGGTTTAACCTTGCATATTGTTAACTCTATATTTGAACTTCACTTAAGTAGCGACAACATGCTGACTTTCTGAGGGCAATCCTCTGCTAAGCCGTTGATGAAGTTATTTTAAACTTTCTGGGCTTGTTTGCTGCAGCTTTATTTTGTATCACGTCCATTTTGCACACATTTCCTGTAGGAGACACCATGCAGATTGTATTTCCTGTTCAGCTATTTTCCTGTTAAACTGATGTTTGCCGGCGTTTAGGAGATAGGTTTATTTTCTGTTTTCTAGTTAGTTGCTTTTTTAATATGAAACAGAAAATATATGTCCGTTTCTAAAACAAATTTATAAAAGCTACCTCTATCTTTTGAATTTTTAACAAAATATTTTATAAATCGATTATCATAACATGTTGTCGTTGTAAAATGCAAAGCGACTACTGATAATCAGTTAAATATGTATTCAAATTTTCTTTTTGGTTTTATAATATTTTTTGTCATTTTTCCAAATTTCAGATAAACTTTTTACCAAACCAGAACACAAGTGAAGCGTGGCTTCCTATAAAGTATAAATACTGGCTAATAGAAACATGAAAAGGCATATGTGAAAGGTAGAAACATACACAAAGATGCATGTAGTAGTTGATAAAATTCTATGATACAACACGTTCGTTTAAGTCAAACAGACAAATTATTTAGTAAACAGATTGCGTCGGGTGAGAAAAATAGTCCGCGTCATTTATTATATCTGTCTGCGAGTCTGCATTTTGAAAAGGTATGTTGCTTAAAGGATTTTAAGACAGCTTTTGTCATGAAAACAGGTAATAAGCATTGATACCGTGATAAACGATTTGATCCATCTAAACGAAGTCATCTTTTTTGTCATTATCATTGAATACTTAACATTTCCAACATAAGAAATAATAAGCTTGTATAGCTAACTATTAAAAGTTAATTTATACTTGTCGTACTAGGGTCATTAAGTTAAACCCCTGTTAATTACGTTCACATTTTACGTTTAACATAGTCCTGTCTTCAGACAGACAATTGCTTTTGTTTCTTATTTAAATTATTTTAATTCAACGGTCATCGATACACAGATTCAGTCTCAATCTTACCAGCGATTTGAAATATAACCAAACAAGATAGCTAGCTAGCTCTACATATAATTCAAATTGCTAATTAGTATATTTTACGTTTAAAGGCATCTCAAAAGGAATGTGGTATCCCACTGAGCCAGGCCCCCACATGCTATGACCAGACCTGCTAATTGCTGGTCATCACTGCAGGGAATCTTTAGCTAACATAGTACTAATGTGTCACAGTAATACCTCTGATGGGTTAATGCAAAACTAAGTTACCTGCTAGTATGGATGTGAGACAGTAGGCTAGTTTTACACAAAGCCACAAACATTATTGTTAGTGATAATGTGGGCTGTTTACTATATGATCCCTTACAAATTCTTTATTGCATTAAATACTAGGTGTCAATTTTGTAACTGCAGGATTATGTATTAATTTCATAGCTAAATTATTAATTTTGAAAATACATGAGAGTTACAAGTTTTAGTATTCAAAATGACTCTGAAGGACATTATTCTGACAATGAATGACTTTTTAAATTGCTTTTGTTAGAAACGTTTCGTTACATTTTACAAGTCAAAATAAAATATAACTTCAAATATATATGAGAACTAAAAGAATGAAAGAAATAACAAAATGTATAAGAAATAACAAAATCAACCAACAAAGTAAGAAAGAAAACAAATAAAGATTTATATATATATATATATATATATATATATATATATATATATATATATATATATATATATATATATATATATATATATATATATATATATATATATATATATTGGATTGCGTAATAGGTATATTCACAACTGTTTCCTTTACAAACTGTGAATGACTATGTTCAACCCCCAGATATAGCATACAAACACTTGGATCTTGAACAATACCTGTGTGACAGACACATCGTTACAGACTGTGGCAGCCTAGCTTATCAGAAAACAGATGCCCTCACATGCTGGGTGGGGCAATAAATGGGGGGGGGGGTCACTTATATAAGGCTCTTGAGATGCCTTTAACGAGGTATTATTGGCGACGCGCTGGAGCGCGACGCCTATAGATGGAATGCTCACTGAAATTTGCCCATGGAGAAAAGTTTGTTTTGCAGATTTTCAAAACCTGATAACACACTGGTTCGAATTCGGTAAACGGCGTTCTATTTTAGTTATTTATTTTTTATATTTATTTATTTTTATGTGTCTTTCACTTCAAAATAACTTTGAAAATAAACGATAAGATACTGAGAAAGAAACAACGTACTACGTTCGAGAAAAATACTATCTGAACAATACTTATTTGTGTAAAGCTGCTGCATATATGCACTTTCTGCTCTTACACTTAAGTTTTATAGTTAATTATAATAAATGTGCAACTTTTTTTTCTACATATGTTACATATGAAAACCTATAACATGGTGTCGGATTTTGGGTCTGTTTTGCCTGTTTGTTTTAAACAATTCTATGGTCTCATAAATATAAGTTATACATACTTTTTCTCGGGATTTATAGTATACTGAGAACTTTCAAATGAAAACCATAACGTTTTAAATGTCTTTGCTACTTGCTCACTTATTGCTTTAATCTATTAACCTCGTCCACTTTTTGCATCGCGTTTGATGCTTCGCATCAACGCTTTTTCTTGTTCATATGACAAGTGATCCTGTTTCTTGGTGTGCGTCTTGCCTTTTGCCGACTGACCGTTGCAAGACGGTAGGTGCTTGGTGTTTTTCTTTCTTTTATTTCGTATTTGTGATTTTGTCACATTTACATTTACCCTGTTTGCCTTTGTCTAGAGGTAGTTCAGATTTAAATATATGTGGAAATTTTGATAGGACATTACCTTATTTACCTATTGCGCTGTCATCAGTAATACAACTGATTTCATACAGTACAAAAAGACTATATGATTCAATTCATACATGCTAATTGAAGCATTGAACTTATATTTACACGACGTTCAATGTCCCGCGAAAGTGTCGATAGAATTATCTTTATATTATTAAGTGTTTGCAATATCATAAAACTACTTTAATAAAAATAAGAACGCATGGAAAACAATACGGTAAAATCCAGTAAGAGGATCCATACATTGGCAGTATAAATAAGTGTGCAGTATCCTTATTTAAGTATGAACAACATGCAAATACTGACGATTTTTTTTTCTTTTGAACGTTGAGTAATACAAAAGCTGCTTTGCATTAGTAAACTTGGTAATAATTTAAAATTGGTTTATGTTCTACATTATCAGCCAAACGATCGCTATGACTCTGTTGAAGATGCATTATCGCGAAATACTTTTATGGTATTTTAATGCTCAATCAAATTATACTCAGGGCTCAACTCTCTAGTTGATCTTAACCGTATTCTGCACAAGACTGCTCACAAGTTAAGTCGAGTTTAATTAAAAAAAATAATTCATCCAAAATCTTCTTATAATCTGTTTTGCCAAAGTAACTCTACTCAGTTGTTTCAAAGTGTTTTGGTACATCGCACCGACGCAATTATGGCTATATTGGCGACGTCCAGCTTTTTATTAAAGGAGGAATACCAAAGACATATGTCTGGGTAGAACCACTAAGCGGAGCACAGAAGGTAAGCTGAAAAGAAAACAAACCAACTGAAGGTTCTCGCCCAGACCGGGACTTGAACCCATCAGTGAAGGGCTGAGTTATAAGTTGGCGACTCTAATCTCTGTTTAACAATTGTGGCATCGGCACATTCCGGAAAGTTATTTGTAATCTCAATACATATAATGAAAAATATCAGCGCTATTTTAGACGATATTAACAAAAATGACCGATAGAAATATCGACACAGGCTGAACTAATCATACATTTCTTAGGAAAGCTTAAAACTTTAAAGTAGCAGTATCTAGATCCGTAACGTAATATTATGAGTTCAGTATTCTTGGTCGCTATGCAACCGTTCGCTTTACGGATTGCTACAATATTGTCTCTATGTCATGGTATTTGCATGTAACGAATGACGTTAAGAAGACAAGTAAATTACACAAAGTGTTTTCCTGAGGCGATTGCAATCATTATTGTAATTACTGTTACTATTACGTTCGAAGACTTCACCATGCCATAGGCTTTTTGTCTTATTAAAGTTACATAAATTTAGGAGTAAATCATACATTCAAAGAGGAATAAGGCTAAAGTTTAAAATGTATACAGCGGAACTCCACTGACGCGAATGGAGCAAAATAATATGCGGCACATACATTTAGATAAATACAATTTGCGACACGGTAAACCTCAATCTTGATTTTTTTTTTATTTTATTTATTTGGGCTTTACGGCACACCGACACTTAACAGGTCATACGGCGCCGAATACAAAGTTTAATGTGAATATAGCATAATCTGGTTAAACTAAACTATGTGAGTAAAATATAGAAAAATATAAAAATCTATCTGGTTAAAATAATGTGCAGTAAAATTGAAAAGAGGTTAATATATTGACCGGTTTAAAAATAAATAAACAAACAGTTAAAAATTTATTAAGAATATTGATCTCATTCAAGAAGCAAACAAGTTTAGAATCCGACATGGTCTTAAAATGTTCATACATGTTATTGTCATTAAAATATTTCGACCGAACATGGTCTGTGTTGATACATTGCAATAAAATATGGCTGACCGTCAGCGGCTCCTGGCAAGGAACACATACAGGTTGAACTTCTCTTTTTAGAAGATATGAATGAGTTAATCTACTATGTCAAATGCGACAGCGGGAAAGAGCTACATCTTCCAGTCGACTTTCTCTGTAAGCAGAGACATTGGCAAAGATGTTAGGCTTAATTACGTGTTACATACAATACTGTCCCAACTTGCTTGCCACTTGATTTAAATATATCGGTTAATAAGTGGTTTAAAATCAGTGTGTGGGATGCAAAGATCAATGAGTACTGAGGCAGATTTTGCACCCCTGTCTGCATCTTCCTCAGATGCCTACATGGCTTGGAAGCCAACAGAAGGAGATTTTGTTAGTGTCATATAAACTTTGAAGTTTGACAAGAACAGTGCGAACATGTGGATTTGAATTATTCGGTGAATTTATGCTCCGCAATACAAATAATGAGTCTGAAAATATAACAGATTTTTCACCGGAATGTTCTGAATGAAATCAAGGTTTAGCTTTATAGCCTGGATTTCAGCGGTGAACAATCTTGAATGTGTTCATGCACTTTGAGTAGAGCAGCATATTCCATTCAAATTTGTTACAGTCTTCAGTTATTCATTACAATAAGTCGTTGCTGGTGATCACTTCAATTCGTAATGAACTTAACAAAGATATGAAATAAAAATTCTCTAGTTGCGCCAACATACAGCTTTAGGTGTTCATCTGTAGCTCTCTTTAGTTACATTTCTACACAAATTTAGTAATACACCTGAAATAATTATATCAAGTTTGTTACAATAAATGAAACATATAAATGCGTCTGTCCATTCTTCGTAGGTTACCTGTGCAGAAGTGGAAAATTCGCTTCATATTGCAAATTAAATAATCCGCATCGTCATCGCATGTTGTACTGCTTCCGTTCTGCAGGAACGAGCTCTATTGGGTTTTACTTGAGCGAATTTTGCCGCACTACCGAATCCATTCTGCTACCGCGCTAATGGAAGTTCGCCTTTTGTGTTATTCTTCAGACACCGCAAATAATATGTACGATTACTTTTATCTTGCTTGGACCATTACTATAGCTCTTCTAAGGGAAGTCTTTCTACCCATATCCTCTGACACATCATTATCTTCCTTTAATATTGAGACTTGGTCACAATATTAAGACATCAATAAAAGAATCTTTGCTCAAGGGGCGACACGAATCGTATAGACAGTGTTCTCGGTACACAAAAGGAGCTGCATCAAAGTAGGAAATAGAAAAGATCTGCCGTAAATCTTTCAAGACAGCCGTCAAAAGATCCAAATCCAAGTCAATGTATTCCTCACTGATAGCTGAACAAGTTTATCAATAGCTTGTCTGCGTAAACATGCCTTTGTATTCTTGGACATTAGACATTAAAAAGCTTCTTAATCAGAAGACGTATCACGATGTTCGACATAAATATGCGAGTTGAAGTAAATCTAGGTAAATACTTACCAACAAAAGATATGCTTTACTATATCTGTGACATTTTTATTTAAGCAAATGCCCAGTTTGTATAATTTGCAAATATCACTTTTATTGTATACTCGCTATCAGTCTCATTCTTATAAATTGAAACTGAGGTTAACGAAGCAATCAGCTCAAATTTATAAAAAACAATCTATACATGAAATTGTATTTAAATAGAGGCGTACACTATAAATAACTGCACGTGTGTGTTTTGGAAATGGCATCATCTGTCAAGGGCTTGCATATAATGGTATGATGTGATCTGTTTTTGTTCGCATACTTTAATACAATAATCTTCCAAACGTTCAAACCTCATGATTTACAGTGATTCGCTGTTATATTAAGTTTAGGCTTACAAATTACCAACCTTATTAATATTTTTTAGTAAATTAGTTGGACGTATGACTAAAAGTAATATATACGAAAATTGTTTTTGTCTCCAATTTTATTAATGTTCAATATCACTAGTGTCTTGTCTTTTAGTAATGTGTTCGCCATCCCTAAGCTTTGGGCCTTATTATATCCATTATGTCTCAAAATACCTTATTTTCTCATCATATATGATAAGCATTACATAATAAAGCTCCCTTTAATAATTCTCTGTTGAATAAAGTTAATAAGCGTCTTTGGCTGTATACAATTTAATGCATATAACATTTACAAAACAGTCATCTTATTATACATGTAGATGCATAAGGACAAATTTAGACACATTTAAACGTAAGAAGAAAGCAAACTTATGAGTTATGGTGAAACCTTTATAAGTATACAACAATGCACCGTACACATTATAATTATTCAATTATACGATGACGCCACTAACTGGACCAAAAAACCTATTTGTAAGCCATTTCTCTGTGGCCTCAGTTTTAAAAAATACATCTTTAATTTAAAGCATGTGAACTGTGTCAACAAAATACCTTATTTATGTTTCCACATCAATTAGACTGGCTAAATAACAAAATGATGACATTTTTGTGTGGTTAACAAATGAAGAAGTTACACACTTAGCGTGCCATGCACAGATAACCATTAAGGCTGAAAACCTAGGTGTGCACATCGATTTTTGAAAGAAATTCTGACAGTACTTTATGTTGATCTACAACCATTGGTTTAAGCAAAATAAGACAAAATGATTGACTGTATGTTCATAGATTCACATTACGCTTCGCGGGTCGCTGCTCCTTGTAACGTTTAGATACAAATATTGTTGTACATGTATCTGTTTTATTTTTCTCATACGGCTGCTGCTTATTCAATATGACTATTAAAAATGGTGCTTGTAATTTATTACATGATTGTTGAATCTGGTTCATAACATCAATCTCACTCTTATTTAAACAGCGATATTAATTAATGAGCATTGGTATCTTTGTACATCATGGACTGATACGACATTCGGAATCACATGGAAGACTGAGTCTAGACTAAGCATTTCGCAAGCACGATGCCCCTAGAAAACCCTAAATGCAAACAATTTTATATACATTCGATAAAGATTAAATCACATATTCAGTGATGTCAGTATGTTGTATAAGATCTAATAATGAAATAATCTGCGTATTTCGTAAAGTGTAAAAAAAAACCTGAAAGATTATATCATCAGTTAATTAGTACTTAATATCCATTTTCACCATAAACATATGTAGATACGTTTTATTTATTTTTGATATCAGAGTTGTCATCATACAAAATCTTAAAAACAACTAGTACACTGTTCACAAACTAAAAAATCTAACAAACAGCAACTTGGACGACCCTAGACATTGTTTTTAAAATATATTTGCAAGCCTTGCCAATATAAGTCATCATTTCTTTTTATCCAATATACTTGTCTTTCTAGAGACTTTGTAAAAAGTGACTTTCTTTTCGGTTTATAAACCCTACAGCACTTATGATCCGCTGCTACCGAATTGCTTGTCTGCATAGTAGAGTTAAATCATCACATAATACTCGAAAACACTGTCTTCATTTCAAAGGTACATTTTAAAGCTTGGAGATGTCGTGTTTAATGGCTTCCGTTACCGGGACAAATGCGCTTTTCAGCATACGGTCTAGACCAAGACATTATTACCAGCAGTAAAGATTTCATTGTGAAAACAATGCGGATCAGACTATAGACACATTATCACCAGGCGTACAGTAAGTAAATATCTATATGTGAATGCATGAATCTTAACTGAATGTTAAACGTTCAGTCCTCAAGTTATCTTTCCTTCGAAAACTACTTATATTATTTCTATTTAGGTGTTTGTTACAAGTTCAGCATTTCTTTTCAGAGTACACACGTAACATACATATCAAGTTTCAATATAGTAATAAATTCCTTTGAAGATTATCCACAACTGTGCTGTTTTAAATGTAAAATTCGTTAAACTGTAAAACCAAACGAAACAAACAAAAATATTTTAAGGTCCAAATTTAATTGGGAGTACAACACGTTGTATTTTAGTCCGAGAGTAATGTGAAACGCGCATCTATACACCAACGTTAATTAATAAAACTGACTTTTTTCTTATTATAAAAAGTTTAGTAAATGCAGTGGTTATGCAATTAACGCGTGATACTCTGCACATACGCTAGGCGAAAGGTACTAAATTAGCCAGGTATAAGAATAATGTGTTGCTGTTGTTGTGGCGGTGGTGGTTATTATTGTTGTTGTTGTTTTCCTTCAAAAAAACAAAACGACGATTACTAGTGCATTGCAAGATCATCAATATAAATGTGAGCAAATGATTATTTCATGTTTGGAAAGTATTATTTTAACAGCATTATGAAAAGCATTTATTAAGAGACGAACGTCAAATTGTTCTTTCAAATAATGGCTGGCGTTTTGATAGGACAACAGTATCTCTTATCAAATTAGTTCTTCTGATCACTGTTACATATTTTATCAATTCTATTGGAAAACCCATTCATTATTAAGACATTACATTGCTCGACAAACACTTTACTTCTATAGAAGCATTTCCGTGTCTTCCAAAAAACGTTGCATTTGTCTCAAGAGCGAATATTGCATTGGACATATTGATGGGATTCCGTCATCATCTGTATTGAAATCTCGAATTGATTTCGTCATGAACGAATGAGATGAAAAAGGCACTTCGGTAGATCATGACTCCGTTTTACATTTCTTAGTGCCATGGACATATAAGTTTTCATCTGACGATGTAACAGTTTCAGAATGTTACGGTTACAGAGTAAATAGAGATGAAAGCTTTTCTATTTATTTTATTTCATGTTTCAATTTGACTACTGAACGATAACATGAAGTCTCACAAAAGAACTTTTCGAAGCATGAAAACACTGATAAAGCAGATAGGTTAAAGCGAAGTTATATCAAATAATTCCTTTTAAGCTGGATAATGGATAGTAGTAGATTAGTATAGCAGCAAGAGCTGTATCTTTTGTAATAATCTTATTGAATAAATACGATACCAAAGAAATAAGTCGGTATAGTTCTTGTTTTCTGACATCATTTGGAGAGTAATACTGACAACGACAAATCTCATTTCCTCTATCTCTGCTGTGATTGCTTGAAAGCATTTAAAGCACATTTGCAAAAGAAGAACTTTATAAACATTAATCGACATCATCCTATTCTGATTCCCATTCAAGGTGTAAATAATGATTACAAGATAAGAAAGTACAAATACGTTGCAGTGTTTGTGATTACGCTAATCTGTGAGACAGACATAACTGCCTACGAGACTAAATATTGTCTAAGAAATGTAAGTAACTAACGTATCAGCCTCCGTACCACTTTTTATAAATTATACTTATGTATGCATGTGTTAATTTATCGTTTGTTATACACAAACCAGTTAATCCTTATAATGAGTTTAAATTAGTCTTGTTAACAATAAAAGTGTCCTCTTAACTAATGTCTCAAATTTTATATTATTTTTTATAATAAATGTTGATAAATATTTCAGCTATTTCTGCAAGGTCCATTTTCTTGTTTATTAGGACTGGTTGACCCCTGACTGACCCCTGTAATGAATAGTTGAAAAACTCTACTAAATTGAGCGTCATTAAAGTACATATTGTGATTGAAAAGAGGAGCAATTGTGGCATTATGTCTGTACATCTAGTATAGATAAGTAGATCTAAGACATTTGTAAAAACCTAATCATGACTCAGTTTTCTTATGATTTAATGTGAATTACATGAGAGAAAAGATTAAGATGAAATGAAAATAGCGGCATAGTATCGATCTTAAGTTCTTGCCAGACAAAAACAATCCGTTTGGCTTTCACTTGTGATTGTTTCATTGTCTTTACCTGTGAATTTGCCTCATCGAAAGAGCACAGCAAACACTCAGCAGCAGTTAGTAAACATGTGTTCATTATGGAAAACTTAATTACAATATAAACAGTTCTTTAGTGACTGATAGCTGCTCTCTCGGCAAATATCAAGGGTGGCTTGTGTGCATTAGTGTTACGGTTGAATCTTATAAAGAAGTACATGATGTAAGCAAACATAACGAATCTTGCATTTGATTATCTATAAATAAAAGAAAGTATAGTTATGTGTTTTGTAAAAACGTTCTATTAAAATTTTATTATTGTGGTAATTCTCATAAACTCTGTTCATATTTTACAGATAAGGTATCAGCTAAACTATTTGTTTTGGTGATTGATGTATGACCCAACAGCATTTCAATTATCTAGAGACGGTGTCCACGTGATGCAGATATAGTGCTGTATTCCATATGTATAGCATGACTTGAACACCTGACATAGTACAACATTCCGTGGGAGTATCCTGACACCGGGCCAACCAGTCGTAGAACATTCCTTATATATTGCTTGAACTTTAGCAAAAGATCTAAACCACTGCCGTTTTTACGACATTGGTACATCGCGGCTCGCGATCGAATCCATGGCCTCTCGTACTTGAAGCCGACATTTTACCGATTGTGCTACATGTACCAGGTCCGGTGTTTAACTATTTATGGTCCTTGCTAAACAAACCCATATCGTAAATACAATAATTATAATCACCAATAGCAATATTCTTTTAACAACAAGCTTTTAATTAGTATTGAATTTCTCTTTTTGAGACATCCATGGTAGTGGAAGGCTGTGGTCCTATTAACATGAAGTGTAACGACAGTTACGTGCATGCGGTTAGTAAATGTCACTTAAAAGACGGTGGTCTCAACCCAAGATAGATATCCCAATGTAAGACGCGTTAATGTTAGCTTACACATTTGTGCATTATTTCTCATTTGTCTGTATTCATTATATACACATCAATCATTTTTCTCGCTCAAAGTGTTGACAAGTGTCATTAACCTAGCGTCAATTTAATAAAGGCGCCATGTAAATAGCGAAGAATTTTCTTTAGTGGCCACGATAAAATACCGTTCCATTATGTATGGCGACACCCTGTCCAGAAATAAGCACACATATCTTTGATGCTAGACAATTTAGAATCGCCATGGTCAATAGATATAACCAGTGGTCTTAAAATGAATGCAGTTCAAAGGAACATCCGTCGTGTTCGCCATGTCTTCGATACTGTTATTTGAACTCTGTCTTTTTAATTGCAGGCATTATAAAGACAGCTATTTGATATCAGTTATATTCGAATGAAAACAAATCGGTGTTTTATAAAAGTTGGATGTCGTCACAACATTTCGAAACTGTCCCGTCAACTGTTACATGTAAAACGATTTAATGAGGATACTTACGAAGGAATTGAGAGGCCATTGAGAATAAAGTAACATTTTGGAAGATCTGTTTTTTCCAAAGATAAAAGAATCTGTTCCTTAGACAAAATGTGTTAATGCAAATGTATCAGCGATATTCTAATTCTTTTAGATAAAGATCAATTAAAGCTCAATAATTATAATGGGTATAGCTGTAACAAACACTTATCTCTGTATGGGAAATCAATCCACGGTTGTAAAAGCATACATGCATGTCTATCGAGAGGGGGACATTTTAATATAGAATTCCACCGTTTTCGTTAAGTATTGAGTAAAACCAAATTTCCCATGGATACTGGTATGGAATTCTGATGATATCAACAAAGCCGGCGTTTATAACAAGCGCCATGAAACGCATTTGTGTTTACTTAAGGGTTTTCGTTTAGTCCCAGGGTATAACAAAGAGACACACATCCAATCATTGCTATTTATTTACTTCAAAACACTTTATTTTTGTTTTTATTTTCTCTCTTTTCTGTGTTGTTGTTTGTTTGTTTTTATGTTGTTGTTTTTTTGTGTTTTTTTTCTTTATTGTTGCTTTGTTCTGTTTTAATTTTTTGCATGATGCATATATACGACGTTCAACACATAACGATATCCAGTTTTGGTATGCTTGTCGCCTTAACTGTAACTAATTGATAAGAATTTTGAGCTTATTGTCCAGGGTCCAGGGTCCAGGGTCCAGGTGAGCACATTTGTTAATGTCAGTTCAGCTAAAGAATGTATTCTACGGAAACAAAGCACTAGAATATGAAATATTTTTTTCTTACCTATGATTGTTGTTGTTTTTGCATGTATCACGTCGACACAAATTATTATAACATTCATGACATCGACATTTTGTTAGTTAAAAGACACCTAACATATATGCCTGGGTAAAACAAGCGGCGCACCGCAAATCAATGGATCAATGTGAGTAAAGTGGAGCAGAATACTGTCTTACTTTAATATTGTTTGACAGCTGACAATATCAACTGGAGAATGCCAGTCGTTGGAACTACTTAATATTTATTGAATGCAAATTGAAGATATGATTGATTAAACACATGAATAGGCAGAAACTTGAATAATACCATCATATGGAATGAAGAAATTTGGGCAACATTGATTCTAAAGAGTGTATATATTCAGAATGTTCGTCAGTTTTATTTCAATCAGAGCTTATAGTGTTTGTTTGTGTTTGTTTGTTTGCTGTTGTTGTTGATGTCTTAAATCAACTTACAAAATATGATTGCTTCACTTACAAAATATTGGTTCATAAGGAATTATGATTTAAATAATACAATACCATGATATATGATGTATAACAAATCTTTAAATAATATTTTAGCACAATTATTGTATGTTTATGAGTGTTATCTTTTATACGCTTACATAAAATGCTACATAACAATAATGTGCAGCTAATATTATATTATATATAATATATACCTATAAAATTTGTTATTTTTTATGCACATTTACTTTCAAATTTGCAGTAAACACTAAGGACGTCTTGAGAATATGTTTTGATCAGATAGGTCAAGGCACTTTTTATTTTATTTACGTCCTTTGAGGCAAATTAAAGCTACCATGTTATAAACAATGAGTTCGTTTTAATACACAATAATTATGAATCATGATGTATACAATTTCGCTTTTTGAATAAACCTAAAAATTAAAATTGTCATACCTTATCTTGTTGTTTTAACATAATTGTGACACTCCTTTCGCACTTAACATTGGAATCTAATGATACTTCTATGTATTATGCGAGGCCTTAAATTGCTTGTATCTAATTTTTCCAAGAAGAATATATTATATTGTTCAGAAATACATTTTTGCTAGGGTTTTATTGGCATAATGAATAGACTTAATCAGTTTAAGTAATCCATTATATACTTGAATTAAAAGCATGTGCGAAGATTTGAATCCTTTTCCGATTCGATCAAACGAGTTCAACTGCCTAGATGAGACT
This sequence comes from Sinonovacula constricta, assembly GCA_007844125.1. Taxonomy (NCBI): domain Eukaryota; kingdom Metazoa; phylum Mollusca; class Bivalvia; order Cardiida; family Solecurtidae; genus Sinonovacula; species Sinonovacula constricta. The sequence continues at coordinate 16,855,952 of CM017566.1, read as the reverse complement.
TTCCCATATGTTTGCTAAAACCCCTGTAAACTGAACATGTATGTATATTGAACTAGGGTGAGGAAATAAGATAATAAGATACACTGCTTTGAGATGGCCATAGCAGAAACATGGGTCCATTATGTTTGTCATATATAATGTATTGCTGTGTTTAAATATTTGTGTAAATTAACTACCTGAACGTTTTTCAGGAAATAATTACTCGGAAAATTATATTAGTCCCAATGTATATGCATGCTATATTTATTGCCTCACTATGGTTTGGTTAATAATTTGGCTTTCAAAATCATTATTCATCGGATTAACTGCGCTTAACCTTAATCGGATGTGAAGATAAGGTCATTTATCTTTGTATTGGACATCTTATGTAGTTTATCGTGGTCAATTACTTGTTAGCTTTAGAGCTGTAAGAAAACTCTTTTTTAAATGTTATGTTTTGAAAAATCTGTCATTATACCTTCGGATTTCGAATACAACGAACAGTAGTTAAACCATGTTTATATAAGTATATACTATTAGTTCTGATTTAAACTCAGACAGAATAAAAAAAAACAGTTAACTTTAAAGTGTTCAATACGAAATACATGTGGATGCGTGGCCGGATTACAAAGCCATTGTGGACTTGCTTAACGGTCCTAGCGCTCTCAGGTTTTGTATTCTAAGCACTTGTCTAAATATACATCCGTGCTGGACACTTGACTGTAAAGTTACCTAGAAATATTAAATAATATTCTTATTTCAATGCAGTAAATAAACGATGCTCTACCCATGTGTGCATCATTAATGTTGCATAAACGTTTGCAAAGTTCATGTCAAAGACATGTGATTTCTCGATCGCAACACAATTCATCGGCTGATAGCTCATATGCATTAAAGACAGATGACATGTATGCTTAGATTATCGCGGTACTAATATGTCTTACGTATTTATCTGCTGTACCTTTAAACTGGTTGTTGTTTTACTTTCTTTGTCTTTTATCTACATAGTTGTATGTATGCTATTTGCCTACATGTACATATTGTGCAGGTTTGTTTTGTTATGTTGTTGTTGTATTTTTTTGTTTTTGTTTGTTAATGTTGTTTTTATCACGGCTATTGCACTCACTTATTTGCATCAGCAAAACGCAATGCGGGTTTTATATCATATTTGGATTTTAAACTTAAATTAAACCGTACTTCGTGGGTTAATCATATTTCAGACAATAACGGCCATTAACGGTTATTGATTTCTGTTTCCATTTACACCTGTTTAAAGTGAAATGAAAAACGTCAGTACAGGAATGAATACGTATTCTTCTTAACGAGATATTAAAATATTATATTTTAATTTTTGATTCGAATTGGCATAAAGTCAAACAAATTATATTCTACCATATTTGTATCCATAGTACGAACTGTGTCTTTATTACCACTGAAATCCTATTAATTGCAATATATTGATGCTGTCTGTTTTAAATTTCAGATTGCTGTGTTATGCCATAAATACTGAATTACGACATGATTTGATATATCGATTTTCGAGGGTTTTAATAAAAAATGAGCCTTGATTAACTGCAGTCGTTCATGTCAACGGTTGAAATACAGCGTACGTAAATGAAGCATCATGATAAATAAAACGATTCAGTAAATATCGACATATTACAGAAGTCAGTGCTTTTGTTATTATGACAGTTAATTAACACCGACTAAACACTTTGAAAATGTGAGCCGAAATGATATTTTACACAACCTAGTAAAAACGTTGTTGCTCTATATCAGAAAACAATTAACCATGCAAGGGTCGTAGGACAAAGTCAGTTTTTATAGTTACTTGAGACTCGTAAGTATGCATTCTGTATTGATGAAATTGGCACCTGCTTAGTATTTACTTAATACACAACTAAACAAGTTCTGTCCTGGAAATTCATAGTAAAGCGTCCTTCAGTTAAAATGGCTCTACTAGTGCCCTCCAGACAAAAAAAAATCTTCTGTGATTTGCGAAAAACACTTGTTTTATTAACACATAAGTTTAAGACTGAGATAGTAGATCCAATTAAATCGGACGTTACCAGTCTGCACATTTTAAGAACAGTGATTAAATCATGTATCGATTCTCTGTGATTGTAGGTAAAACATAAACGTATATGTTTTTAGACGTGTATTTTTCCTCTGATGTCACTAACCTCTACTGTTGCTGTAAAACTTGAATTAAACACTATTAAAACGAATACTAGTGCGCATTATTTTTTTTCTTACAACATGTTTTTGTTGTTGTTTGTGTTGTTTGTGCTTTCCTTTTTTGTATGTTGCGTTTTTCCTGTTTTACACTTATTTTGTATGCCTTTGTCTAAAGGTATTACAAAATTCAATATAACTGTTATTTATCATAGGACCCATATTATAATTTTCTTTTTAGATTTTTTTTTCTCTTAAAAACCTCGATTGCGCCCAGCAGACGTCTAAAACACACATGCCTCATTGCAAGGGGTTCATCTGTGAGTAAAAAGAAAAGACTTCTGATTGGGTGCCTGGTGTATTTGCACAGAGAAATATAATCAAGTTTTCTAGATCTAGTCGAAATTGTGGTCAGAGTTCCTTAAATATGGGCTTTTGGGTAGGCTATTGCTATTTCCATGGCAAGTAAACGGAATAAAAACCACTCCATTAGGCATAATTATAGACGACAATGCAACGTCTTCATCTCTTTACTATACATAAACTGAAGTTAAAGGGAATGCGTGTATACTTTATATCTAACAGTTTTCCTTAAAATCATAAAAAAGATAATATCATATAATAGAGGAGAAACCCCTACGTCATTATCAGGGTAAGTTGATATACCTTTCTCCTCTAGCTATTGTTTATTGCACCAACTACAATACCAGTGAGATATTTGCTGTGCTGTTTAATAGTCACTGTAACATTAATAAAATATTAATTTTCGGTAATATCGTATGTCTGTCTAAAGAATTCAATATTGACAATATAGATGTTTTTTCTGGTATTATATAAAACAACACAGTATAGCCTTGAGCCATGTTAACGCAGTACTTCTTTCACGTGAATTCCTATTGCACGTTAGAAGACTATCAGTGATGCACATACTCAATATATAATATGACACATTTCAAAGATCATTCAGATATGTGTATGCAAGGTTAAAGCAAGGAGGCTGACTATCAGAGGGTCTTTTATCAAGAATGAGCTTCCACTAAAACGATATATTTTTATGTGTTGTTTGTATAATATAGTAGTTATTAAATAACTAAGTATTTTTGTCTCGTTTAAGGGAACGATTAATGTTACCCTTGATGATAGTATTTAAATTACTTCTTTTTTATTTACAATGGTGCTTTGACTACAGACGACCACGTGAACTTATCATTGCTAATGTCAAAGAGTCAGTCAACATAAAATTATAAGATTTAAATAAGGTTCCCTAAGGTTAAACGATGCTCATATTTCAAGGTTTTACATTAATAAAATGTTTCAGGTTTATACATTATGATTTCTCAGTTAGTAAGTTCAAAGATAACAACATAAGGCACAACAGTATGCCTTAAAACATTGACTTTACCCGAAAACATGTTCAACCGATGTGGTACGTAGTGAACGTATTGTAGTACTTAACTGTTTGACATAACAAATATGGTTTATCTTAAGTCACATACGACACAACTACAATTGTCGCAACCTTTCTGGCAGATTATGTTTATATCAAATAAAGTTTCGAAACGTTGTAATCCAACACATTATGTTTCCTGTCGCGGTGCAATTACTTGCATATAGTTAAACGTCGTTTGGATTGGTAATAAAAACAATGTTCATATCAACAATATACCTTCATAATCATAGACAACTAGCTCTTTGAACGATATAACAATATTTAGTTCTTTTCCCTGAAGTGACCACCTCTTGATGTGGGATATATATATATATATATATATATATATATATATATATATATATATATATATCCATATATATATATCCATATATATATATCCATATACATATACATATACGTACGCGAATACTCTATCTTTTAGCTAACTTTCATTTGATCGATTACTCTTTTTTGTTTATTTGTACTCAACTGAACATGTCACGATATTTGCAAGGCATAAATACCTTGTGTAAGCGCTTGTATGTTTTTGTACAGTATACCTCCCGTAATCAAATGTTATTCATACATTAGGCGCAGAGTCTTCAATATCATGGGCTGAATTGACAAAACAATAAGACCAGTTTTGTGCAAAAAGGAAGAATTGAATAAACAGATATACTATGGATTAACCAAGACGGTCGTTAACATATTCAAATTACAGCAATATTTTATTCACTAATACAAATATAGCTAAAAGCCTTAACCAACGTTTAATTAAAGAACCTTTAGGATTTATTCCTCGAAAGCTAGAAGCAAGAGATCATAGTGTATAGTTATTCAGTTTCATTGTTTTGCTTATTTGATTATGGTTTTAAAGATTACAAACTTCCAAATAAAACGTTTTATTACAAACTTAAAGATAATCCTAATTTTTGAAGCTTTAAAAATCAAATTTTAATTGCAAACAGGGAAAATGTTGAAACGTCTGAAATTTGCAATTGTGAATACTATATACCAAACGTATATTACATGCATTATAAAATTAATTAAATTTATGTGTATTTAGCTCAAATATCCAAATAAGTATATGAATTTAAAATACTGCCAGTCGTCAAGATTACACAAAAAAGAAGTGCATTCTTCCAACTTATTATTTAAGATGCACCAAACGGTCTGTTTTCCGTATGTCTATGAACTGTCATTCGTTTAGAGCACACATTGTTATACAGACCCGTATTCACCAACCGTGTTTAAGCCTAAGTCATGACTTAAGTCTGAGTCACAATTGTTGTATCAACAAATTTAAGCTTTGTAAGATTTATGAAGTTTTAATGTGATTTTAAGAATAAAGTAGCAAAACTAAAGAGTCATGCATGACTACAGGCATGTACCTAAATACATATTGAAGATATTGTGGATTGAAATCCACGACTTTAACAATTCTTACTTAAGAATGGTTGGTTAATGCTGTCCATAATCTGTTGATAGTAAAACACTTAAAAAGCGTTTTTTTTTTGTTTTTTTTTTTAGTCCTCATGCCATGGACTATGTTTTTCTTGGGATCACCGGTCTACAAAATTCAGCCTTCACCGGAACGTCATGTTTACACTACTTTTTTATATCAACTATATAAAAATAGTGAACACATACCGTGTTTATTTTTGCACTTATATTATGGACCAGACATTTTATTTAAATGTCACAAAATGCCACAACATAAGAATAACATAAATAATCTTTATTTTAGAAATTTTGCTTTAAGCTTATAGAAAGGTTGCTGTGTTCTCTGACAGTTTGCTATTTTCGTAAATGACTCGTCACAGATTAGTTCTTACTTTTACATTTGGCTTGAATGTGAATACCTTTGTCCTGTGCATTTTCAAATTTTAGTATATGATAAAATTCGCATAGGTCTTTGTCATATATCATTATACGAGCATACAGCATTTTGGAAATATGATCAAATTATATGGACTAAATACTTTTGCGGTGCCTCATCAACTATGCCTGATTGTTAAAGACTCTAGAATCCTCGAATCTTCACTCCAATGAACGTATCTTATATAAAGTGCATTTTCATTTAATTATTCCTCGTTTAAGTGTCGTTTTAGTTGTTACCTAAACATTGAGCGGACACGTCCCCTTTGTCACCAATAACGTCATAGAAAGGAACACCTTATCATGTAAATAGACAACCGACGCGGAAAACAGAATTAAGACGCCGTGACTTTTTTTCTCATGCAATTACATCAGACTAGCACTGGTCATTGCTTTTTTAAACGGCTTATATCTCGATGTTTTATTACACGGAACGTGTACCCACAAAAAAGTATTTTGTTGTAAAGGGTTTATTGAATATAGATTCTGTTTTGATTGGTGGTTTTATTTATCAATTGAATAGTTTAGTTCATGACTGCTTGATATAGTTCCTGAAGAAAATCCTATTTCCATCTGAGTAAAATGATTATTTAGTGAGGTTGTGTCTGCATTAAATGTCAGATATGTTATTTAAAACCACAAATACAAAATTGTTAACTTGATCATTTAACAAAATAAGTATATCTAGATAAACACGTATGTCAAGAATTTTTGTTATGTATTCTCCGAATGTATAGATATAACCACATAATCTCACATGAAAAAGAGTGGACATCGTCTCGTCATGAATAATCTACTACTTTTAAAACAGTCGTTTATTAAATGTTCAATAAACAACTTAAAATGTATATGATTTAATTCGAATCGAGACTAACAATTTTTAAGCAAATTTACAGTTGCAATACTTGTAAAAACACAATTGTGCATAAACCGAGGTACTAGTTTTCTATGTTATATTATAATAAGCGGTTTCCGACTTGGATCAATAAATCTCACAACAAAACTGATCCGCTACTACCTGTTTCCTCATTTTTATCTTAACGTTGTTATATTAAGTAACATATTTTAAGGTAGTACGGTTGTTTCTGCTTTAAAAAGCGTCTACTTACCGATACCGTAGGGAAAAGGTTATTTTACCTGTACATGTGCTTTCAGCATAAGATTTAGACCAACACATAATTAGCAACCGTCAAAAGTTCAACGTGAAAACAGTACAGTTAACATGTACAGATATGTCAAGATGATTCATGCAATTTCCATATACCTTAAAACATGTTTACCTCAAATACCTGGAAAGATAAATGTATATGCAATTCCTTCAAGGTGAGAATAACTTTTTATGGCTATGGCAATTGAAAAACAAAGAAATTAATAAAAATAAACTTAAGTCGCTTTTTATTTATTTTTCACATATTGGGTGTAAATCGCATTGAATTTTGTCAAAAAATCGTTTTAATCAGCCTAATTAAACAGATCAGCTACTAGTGTTCAGTGTCATGCCAAAACGAGATTCTTAGTAAAAAGTACATTGAAAATGTACCAGTTTACTTGGATATACGCATATTGTGAACAGTATATATGTGTTTGTCCGAAAGCAATACGAAAGTCTATGAAGAATATCAACACATTGGTCGGTTCCTGTTGTTACTTTACTTCAACAGAAAGAGCTGAGGCAATACAAATCTAAATAATAGTGACGCAAATAGGCATAGTCTCAAACGACTCAGCTAGAATAACTTTTGTCGCTGTTGTTACGGATGAAAAGTACAATTATAATTAAAAACACAACAACAAAAATGGTTTTATAAGTCTTGTTACAAAGCTAGAAATTAATTAATATGAAAAAGAAAAATAAATTTCAACTAAATCTGGATTTAATAGACCACAAATAAAAGACGCAAGTAGATTATATAGAAGTACCATTAGAAAAGCTATCGTAAATTACAAACGTTCTTTAAAGCGAAAGGAATATTGGAGATATATAAATAATCAAACAAAAAGTCTAATAGACGTGATGTAAGGTGACGCTTTTTTTTACCAGAAAGTTACAGTCCAATTACAATTCTTAGATGTCTAGGTAAATTGTTTACATCAATCATACACGTACGTCTTATAACTTATTTTCTGGAAAATAAATATTTTAAATGCCAATCAATCTGGGTTTAGAACACACCATTCAATTTAAAAGTGACACAGGTATATAATTATTTTCAATAATAAAAAATATCAACAATGGGTTTGGGATTGGGATTTGTCGGCATTTTTGCCAATACTGTGCAGCGAAATTTGTTTCATTATAGCACAGGTGCCCAGGGACTAAACCCGGCCGGTCCATTATACTGACAGCGGCGAGTTAAGCATAATGCTTACCCCTTAGCCCCGAGCGTTAGGAGGGAAGCCACTATTACCAACTTTAAAGTCTTTGGTTCGACTCGGCCGCTGTTTGAACCCGCGAACTCCCGATCCGCAAGACGACGCTCTACCAGTTGAGCTATTGCGGCCGATATATGTACAAAGACATTAAATCCTGTGTCTCTATTGAAAGTAAAAAGTAAATCCCCTGTATTTTTTCTATCTTTCGTAATTACTTTGAAAACTATATGCTAAATGATAATGTATCTAGAATAAATATTGTTGACCAAGACCTTGATGTATACTTAAAGGTCGTTGTTTTGTTGTACGCGGACGATACTGTCGTATTTGCCAAGACTAAATACGAACTTGGCTCTCTATAAGATTCCCTTATTAACTATTGTGACACTTGGAAACTTTCCATTAACACTGAAAAAACAACAACAAGGGTTTTAATATTTGAAGATAGGAAAAGACGAATTAGAAAAATATCGTTTCGTAGTTATAATTTTGAAGTTGTTGATACTTTTCAGTATTTAGGCGTTATTTTCATTTGTAAAGCAAGAACCTTTACCTCTGTCAAAAGCCACGTTTGTGAACAAGCAAAAAAAGCGTTGTTCAGCTTGTACACTAAAATTCGTAATTTATGTCTACCCTTAGATTGTCTAATTAAGCTTTTTGATTGTACCGTACTTCCCGTTTCGCTATATGCTTGTGAGATATGGGGTTGTGGGACCTTAGAAATGATTGAAACGGCCCACACTGATATTTTAAAACCCATCTTACATGTTAAGAAAGGTACTCAACATGTTATGTTATATGGTGACTTAGGGCGTTTCCCGCTTTCATTTACCATAAAAACATTAAGTTGCATATTGGCATAAGTTTGTGAGTAATCATCAGACCCTTTCTTCCACTGTTTATAAAATAATGATACATGATATGTCCAATATAAATGTTGAATATTAAGAAATTTCAGATATATTTGAAATAAACGTGGTTTAAGTCACATATAGAATAGCCAAGCATTGAATTTGTCTAGAGGAATTATTTTGTCTCTTGTCGAAACACGACTTAAAGGCGAGCTTTTGCAGTCATGGTATGCTTACATTATCTTTTCATCAAAATGTATTATTTTCAGAATTTTTAAAGCAGAACATATTTTTTAAACTTTTATCTTTCTATAATTCTTTCTATCGTGTTGGCACGGGGTTCAACATCAGAACCGGAAGTGCACATTATGTGAATTAAATGATGTACGAAATGAGTTTCACTACCATTTCCAAAGTTCTTACTTTACGAGGTCTAAAAGCTCATAGTTCCATTTGTTATATCAAACATTATTGTTATTCTTCAAACATAATAAGTTGAGAATGGTCACAGCAAATTACTGAAATTGAGTATTTTATTTTAGTATTTTTCTGCAAACTGTCAGTCATTCACCTGGCTTACTACTTCAAATGTAACTCTCATATGTACGCGTATTGTTCTGAAAACTTTTGATATTTTCTAGTTGTATGTAGCTCGCCATTCCTTACGACATTTCTGTTGTATTGTGTAAAATGTCTTTGTCAATTTCAATATTGTTATGCCTTTAGCGCGATATTCTGTAGCTATCATTATTTCTACTCTTCTCTTAGTCTTGTTTTGTCATCATTAGACAGCCTGGTTCAATTTATTGTTGTATTGTATCTCACATCACATCTCTTGTATATGTGTTGAGTGTATAAAATAAACTTGTAAAAGATCAGCCTTTTACAGTATAAAGGTTTATTACTTTGCGTATTTGAATGTGCTCTTTGTGTTTCGTTATGGACACACTAAAGAATAACCAACACGAATTATTGTGCATTGTCTTTTCTTATAAGCCTGTCGTGAACAATTATTTGGCGCGACGTCGTACGACGTCGCCGCGATTGTGTACGTTTTCGTTACGTCATTTTTTATGTATGTTGTTATTATAACGTCAGTAGTCATTAAATAGTAAAGGTCGAAGCTGGTTGTGTCTCACAAGCGAAGTACTAAATAATCTAAAACTATACGATCGCCACGAAATTGGTGCCATGACCAGAGAAAAAGTGCAGACGAAAATGGAGAAGTATTTAGGCCAACGGCTAGGTTTCAGAAGAGTTATTGACAGTTTTGTCAGTAAATTAGAAGAAGCGAAAGAAGAGGATAATCTTGAAAACATAGAAACATTTATAGAAAAAGTGGAAGAAAAAGTCGCAATTCTTCACAACATCAACGAGAAGATCCTTTCGCTCACCGACGCCGCGGACACGCCTGAAGAAGTTGTCGAAATAGAAGAATACACCGTGGACGTAGAGATCAAGTTGCGAAAATACAAGAAATTTCTACAACGCCGCACTGACACATCGTACAGAGAAACCACAGACACAACGCCACAGACATCCGCTTCCGCTTCACAGCCACTAGACGCAGAACGTATCTACACAAATGCATCAAACAACAACAGCCAGCCAGAACCCAAGATAAGTAAATCATCTACTCATTGTACTAAATTACCCAAACTTACGCTGCCTACATTTGACGGCGATTTACTGCAATGGCAAAGTTTCTGGGACTCTTTTGAATCGTCAATTCATTCAAACAGTTATTTAACAGACGTTCAGAAATTTGGCTATTTAAAAGCACAGTTAGAGGGAGCGGCCGCCATGACAGTAGAAGGATTCGCGCTCACCAATGCGAACTACACGTGCACTGTTGAGCTTCAACGTGAGAGGTACGGGCAACATTGCAAAATCGTTCACGCAACAATGCAAACCTTGTTAAAACTGCCAGCACCTACACCGTCCGTCGCTAGCTTAAGGCTGTTTTACGACAAAATGGAAACCTACATTCGGGGACTTGAGTCACTAGGTCAGCATCAAGACATGTATGGGAGTTTATTAGTGCCAGTCGTGTTGGAGAAGTTGCCGGTAGATGTACGTCGCAATCTCGCACGTATCAACGAGAACAACGACTGGCAACTGCATGAACTAAGAAGAGCGATTAACAGAGAAATCAACACCTTAGAGATCGGCAGCGGAGATCCCGCAACATTCCCGGATGTAAACGACCTCAATGCAACTGCATTGTATCACACAGCTACGAAGGGTAAGCAGATTACGTACTCTCATAGCAACAAGCCTGCGAAATCTAAAAAACAGAAGCCTTCAATCGTGTGTGCATTTTGTGATCTTGCTCATTACAGTTCGGAGTGTAAGAAATTTTCTGACAGTGTGACACGATTAAAAATTGGTAAACAGAAAAACAGCTGTGTTTTAATTGTTTGGGAAAACATCGAGTCACAGACTGTAAATCGCGAGGCCGCTGTCAGAACTGTAACCGGAAGCATCACACGTCCATCTGTAAGAACCCAGAGAGAAGATCGGAAGTTGATTCTGAACCGGAAGCCGCTGTTTTCCTGTCTTCAACAAAAACTCCACACGCTGAGGTTTTACTGAAAACTGCCATTGCACCTGTCGCTTCGGGACACATCACTACAGATGCAGCAATATTGTTCGATGAAGGCGCGCAACGGTCTTTCATAACAAGACAGTTAGCAGACGAACTTCAACTTCCGTCTGAGGGAATGGAGGCTCTCAGCGTCGCGGGATTCGGGGGTAATACCAGTGGAAAACTACAGCACATGGAAAGCAGCACTGTGTATATTTTGACAGAGAAAAGACAGAAGATACCAGTCAGTGTTCTCATCGTCCCGACCATCGCGGCTCCCATCAGTTGCGCTTCTCTCAGATCGGCAGTTGCACTTCCACATCTACGAGGGTTGAAGCTAGCGCATCCCGTCTCAGGCAACACATTCCATATTTCACTTCTTGTCGGAGCAGATCATTACTGGGACGTCGTAGAAGATCGTGTTGTTCGTGGAAATGAACCGACCGCCGTGAAGTCGAAGATAGGATACTTGCTGTCAGGTCCAATGCCGTCCACGTCACAAACACCGACGGACAAGCACATGTTGAACGTGATAGCGTCCCGTGCCCCTGATGACAGCATATTGGAACGTTTTTGGAAGCTGGAAAGTATTGGTATTTCACCCTGTGTGCCTGACCGGAAGTCCGCCGAGTACCTCGAAGAGTACCAGGAGACGTCCATCGAATACGAAAACGGGAAGTATGTAGCCAAACTACCATGAAAACAAGACCACCCTATTGTACCATCTAACTACAACATCACTATGAAGAGAACAGTAGGCATGATTCAGAGACTTCGCAACGAACCGGAAGTACTGAAAACATACGGTGATATGATTGCAGAACAGGAAAGACGTGGCTTCGTCGAGAGAGTAACCCCTGAACAAGAATCTGCAGAGGAAGTACACTACATTCCCCACCACCCAGTAAAGAAAGAGTCTTCTACAACACCCATACGCATCGTCTACGACTGCAGTTGTCGTCAGTCACGTGACTCACCGAGCTTAAACGATTGTCTCGAGTCGACACCGCCCGAATTGAACGAACTAACGTCGATACTTGTTCGTTTTCGCATGAAGCAGTACGCCGTTACCACCGACATAGAAAAGGCTTTTTTACACGTCGGACTACATTTTTCTGGCTAGAAGACCCATCAGATCCAGACAGTCGACTTGTGACATACAGGTTCAAGGTAGTGTTGTTTGGCGCAACCTGCTCTCCGTTTATTCTGAACGCAACACTGCTGAAACATCTTAGACAGAATAAGCATGTGAACGCTGCAACCGTCATTGAACGCGACTTATACGTGGACAACCAACGTCATTTCAAGCTTCAAATCTGAACAAAAGTTGTTGCGATACTTCACAGAAGCAAGACAGCTGATATCCAACGCTGGTATGAATTTGAGGGCATGGACATCAAACAGTGCAAGTCTGAAAACAGCGGCGAAACACGAGAATGTTTTGGACGCCGATGACGTCATCAAGGTGCTCAGACGTCATCAACTTCGCCTACAGACAGATACCAATTCTGACAGAAGTTACGAAGAGAACGGTGCTTAAGTTTTCATCACAGATTTACGACCCCCTTGGTCTGTTGTGTCCAGTTACAGTGAGAGCAAAACTACTTCTACAAGACATGTGGAAACAGAAGTATGACTGGGACACACTACTTCCGTCCGATATCCATTCAACATGGTCGGATATCGCTACCGATCTGAACACTGTCGTGCAGGAGACGTCGCTTCAACGGCAACTTTTACGCACTGATGACGTAACCGGAAGTGACGCTTTGTCGGAGCTACACGTATTCGTAGACGCAAGCGTTAAGGCGTATGGTGCAGCGGCATACATCTGCAACAAGAAAGAATCAAGGCTGGTTATAGCGAAAAGTAGAGTTGCTCCTCTTAAACAGCTTACACTTCCCCAGTTAGAGCTGATGGCTGCATTGATCGGAGCGAGACTAGCCGCCAACCTGATGCCATCACTTGAGACGACCTATGTAACGTTTTGGTCGGACAGCCAGATCGTTCTTCATTGGCTATCTACAACGAAGAAACTGAAGAAATTCGTCTCCAACAGAGTGTCTAAGATTAACGCGTTGACGAAGTCACACAGCTGGAAGTATTGTCCAACGCATGACAACCCTGCAGACCTGTTGACGCGCGGTGTATCAGCTGACTTCTTCATGAAGAGCAGTATTTGGCAGACAGGACCCACGTGGATCACAGACACGACACAAGACGCTGGCCTATTTGGCAGACGGACCCACTGCTAGTACACACTATTTTAGAAGACCGCGCTAGAGGTGAAGAGATGTCGGCACACGCGCTACAAACGACTATTGAAGACCGACATAATATCCAAAACGTAATGAACGTGTCAAACCACAGTTCATACAGAAAATTGTTGCGCGTGACAGCTCTGGTGCAACGTTTCGTACAAAACTGCAAACTTTCACGCGAAGAACGAAGTGTCGGCACAATAACTTCAAGGGAACTTCGAAGCGCAGAGCGATTACTACTACAACATTGCCAAACCACAGAATACAGTGACGAAATAACAAGTTTGAATACAAGGATCAGCCTGAAACCGTTGGTGAAACAACTTCGTTTGTTTATCGACAGCGACAAGATTATTCGATGTGGCGGTAGAATTAACAACGCTCCCGTTTCTGAGATGACGAAATTCCCGATACTTCTACCGAAAAAACATCACCTCACCCGCTTGATTGTGCAAGATGCGCATAGAATACATCTACACTCTGGTGTCAACGCGACTGTGACTCACATACGGCAAAAATACTGGATACCCGCCATTAAACAATGCGTGCAGGCCGTCATCCGGAAGTGCGTCACTTGCCGCCGAGTCGTTGGAAAACCCTACAGAGTTCCAGACCCGCCAGCATTACCGACGATACGAGTAGAAGACACCCCGCCCTTCACTGTGACAGGTGTAGATTTCAGCGGGGCTCTTTACGTCAAACAGAGGAACGGAAGTGAGACAAAAGCATACGTGTGTCTCTTCACTTGTGCATCAACTCGCGCCGTTCATCTCGAAGTCGTCACGGACCTCACTAAAGAGTCATTTCTTCAAGCATTTAGAAGATTTGTCAACCGGAAGTCTTTGCCGAAACTAATGATTTCGGACAACGCCACCACGTTTGTAGCAGCATCGAACCACATGAAGGTGCTCATGGAATCAACAGCTGTCCAGGAAACTCTGAGCGGAATGGGCATAGAGTGGCGTTTTATCCCTGAACGTGCTCCGTGGTACGGAGGTTGGTGGGAGAGACTTGTTGGTATGACGAAGGTCGCCCTGAAGAAAGTACTAGGCCGCTCATACGTCACTTTAGAGTCACTGCAAACCATTGTCACAGAAATCGAGGCTGTACTCAACGACCGTCCACTGACGTATGCATCTTCAGACTTGAGCGACCCCGCGCCAATCACACCTTCGCAGCTGCTATACGGTCGCAGAATAACGACGCTTCCACATGATTACATCACAGGCGAGGCCGGGAGAACTGTCGCAGCTGCCGATCATGCGACATTGAATCGTATGGCTAGGCGACATGAGCAACTTGTGCAGCAGTTCTACCAACGCTGGAGGACCGAATACCTGACGTCACTGCACGAGCAACATCGAGCGTCAGGCTCCAACACGCAGATGATCAACATCGGAGACGTCGTGCAGATTCACGACGAGGGCCCTAGATGTCGCTGGAAACTTGCCGTGGTCGTCGATGTCGTTACCGGAAGAGACGGTGGTGTTCGCGCTGCCAAGGTGCGAACCAGTAACGGACTGTTTACCATGAGACCAATAGCCAAACTTTATCCGCTTGAAGTAATCAGTGCTAATGAACATTAAAGACTTTTAAAAATACATTACAAGTGATTTTGGTTAAAAATTTTAAACAAATATAAAACTATTTCATCATTGTATTTGTTCAATCTATTTATTAAAGTGAAACTGTGTTTTATCATTTTGCGGCCCCCAGTATGTCGTGAACAATTATTTGGCGCGACGTCGTACGACGTCGCCGCGATTGTGTACGTTTTCGTTACGTCATTTTTTATGTATGTTGTTATTATAACGTCAGTAGTCATTAAATAGTAAAGGTCGAAGCTGGTTGTGTTTGTCTCACAAGCGAAGTACTAAATAATCTAAAACTATACGATCGCCACGATCACTTACTTTTGATATGAAGGCATAATCTTATATCAAAAGAGTTTGTAGATCATCGTTACACATTTAATCAGTGCCAATTCTTTACTTAAAAAGTATTAAAACAAATTGCTTCTTTAGAAGCCTTTTCATGTTTCCATTATGTGATGCATTCAATTCAGTGGGCGAATATTTCATTGAACACATTAATGGAAACCTGTCATTAACTTAATCGTTAACGACTACGACGGAAGTGACATTCCGGTATCCTCACAGTATGTACCCATTTGTTAGTGCCGCTAGAAAAGAAGGTACCTGTAGTTTCAAACACATTATCAGAACCTCAAAATGCCTCGGTTTCTTGGGATCGACACAATTTGCACAGACCATATTTATCCATGTTTCTGCGCGTCACAATTGTATCTCTTTCATTATATAACGTATCTTTCTCAAATGCTCTCATACTGTGTACATTTACGTGCAACAGATGGCATTTAAACATAATTTTAATCTGGAAAATAGGTACATGTACTACCACTGCTTCTTCTTCTAGTACTAGTACTTCTACTTTTGCTTCAACACCACCAACAACTACTATTATACAAAAAGAACAACAACTACAACTACCACTACTACTACTACTACTACTACTACTACTACTACTACTACTACTACTACTACTACTACTACTCCTACTGCTATTACTCATATTATTACCAAAGCTGTTGCTTATGCTGCTGCTGCTATTACAACTGCTGTTCCGTCTACTATTTCTTCTGCTTCTTTTACTACTACTACAACTTCTATTTCTACTACTACTTCTACTACTACTACTACTACTACTAGTACTACTACTAGTACTACTACAACTATTACTACTTCTACTACTACTGGTACTACTACTACTTCTACTACTGTAGCTACTGCTACTATTACAATCAATAAAACTAAATGAACCATTACTTCTACTACTACTTCTACTACTACTACTACAACTACTTCTCCTACTACTATTACCAGTTATGACCAAAATCATGCTGTTTTTATTATCATTTTCTTAAAAGTCGAGTTCAACATGTGGTATTTTTAATGAAGTTGAAATTATATTGTTTCCATTTTTCTTGGCCAGAGTATGGGTATTGTCTGGGTTGGAAAAGTACTAGGCCAATTTTGTCCTACCCTTTCAATATAGCAGGAGAGGTTTTGTCTGAGAGGTTTTATATCCACCTGTTGTTTTAA
This sequence comes from Sinonovacula constricta, assembly GCA_007844125.1. Taxonomy (NCBI): domain Eukaryota; kingdom Metazoa; phylum Mollusca; class Bivalvia; order Cardiida; family Solecurtidae; genus Sinonovacula; species Sinonovacula constricta. Next base: position 16,839,294 of record CM017566.1, on the reverse strand, counting down.
ACTCTTCACAACTACTGATTAAAGCAAGCCTAATTACACTGACTCGAAGTATCTTTATTTTACTCGCCGAAACGCGAAGTCCCGCTTGCATTTCTCCACTCCATTTTGCAACGAAGTGACTCCATTTCTTTTGAGGAAATGTCTGTTCTCCGCGGAGTTACTATTTTTTTGTTCACTCCACACGTTTCGTTTTTAGGCCATTCCTCATGAGCTGCAATTATATGCCTTTAATATGATTGCTGATTATCTTTATGTTTTACGCCAAATGTGAATAGTTGAATATTTATCGTGTACATCTTAATTTTAAAACCATGATTGGCAGATCCAATGTTCTTTCTAGCATATCAAATGAAAAGGTACAATTCAATTACGTGTAATTGTACAACACAATGAAAGCAAAATACTAGCTTTTGTTTGATGATTTTGTTGAAAAAGATAATCAACATTAACATCGAGTAAAGTAACGTTTATTTATTGATTGCTCGCCTTATACATCATTCGCATGCAAAATGCAAAAACTTCGTATTGGAACGGAGCTGGGATCACCACATTAGAAAAAACGTCATTGTAAGAATAGTAAGAAGTGGCATGAACACGCGTTTTACATAGGACAGATAAATGTGTTGGCCTTCCGATTAACTCAGATAGGTTATGAAATTTTGTTTATTTCTTAAAAATGAAACCCTGCATTGTTCTTACTAGATTCCGAAGTTATGCTGAATGTTTCTAAATGGCAGGACTTGTCTGAAGCGTCCTCTACAATGTCACTTCGCTGTTGATAGTTTTCCATTTCGATATTCCATTAATGAGGTATATGTTATAATATCAATATCTAACATCCACTTATGTCCTTAAATATTAAGTTAAGTTACCTATGATAAAAGAAATATACGAATACCTTGCCCGGTTGCTACCACTTCCTGCAATAAGTTTACTATGTAAACTTGCCCATCGGACTCCACGATAAATTAACTGTCAAATAAAAGGATTTTCGTTTTGGCACTTTTGTTCAGTTTCAAATTTAGTTAAAATTAAGAGAACCTATTTTGACCACATTTTAATCGTTATTATCATAAAATAACACACAAAAATGCTACAATATATCACAGCTTATTCTTTTAAGTGACATGATTAACTGCTCTTGTTTTCGTGTCACATGATCCACGCTCCGAGAGTGTGCTGAGTACACCTGTAAAAAAGCGAAGTCAGTCATAAAGGACAGCACCTTAACGTTTGAAAAGACTTAACTTGAAATCGCAGTTATGCAAAATCAACAACTCATTTTTCTATTTGTTATAATGTTTTTATCATTATTTTTGTCAGTCCAAAATGTGAAACATAGAGATAAGTTATTGCTCGAACCTACGTAGGTGTCTGAAATGCTTTATAAATTCATGATTCATTACTTTACTTGTACATTACACGCTAATAAGAAAATGTTTAAAATATTAACGAATTGTCTTTTTAATTACCCGTTATGACTCCTTTGTTGCTTCCAGTCTGCCATGAACAATACACATTCCTGAACATATGTATGGGGCAGTAAGGAGAAAGCAGGAAGAGATGTGGCGCATCTGTCTCAATTGGCAGATTCATGACTCTGCCATAACACATTCTCCACAGGATTAACCAATTACCCTAGTGTGTACTTTAAATGTTAATCGGATCTGGTAGTGTTTTTGACCGATTCTTGTGGCACATGACACTAAGCATACATATTCATACGCGACGACGATAATTTTGTTTGTCGATGTCTAAAGTTGACTTTTGTTTATTTTAAAACTACAAGTATCTGGGAATTGTTTGAAAATCTTTGACACATTTTACCTGCAAAAAGAGAAAAAATAACGACCGCAGAAACCAGATTGATGTTTTTTTCTCAAGTTTTTTTTGTAATGACCTTTCTTATTTTTTCTGCATGAAAAGTATTTGAGTCAATAGCTTCCCATCACACTTGACCTTTTATACATTGAATCTGAATAAATACTGAACCAACGAGTCTATTAATCACTATGTAAGGACATGCATAGACAAAGGATAATTCCAATTCTTTAGTGTTTAATCAAGTTTGAGAGTCAATACAATCAAAATGGCTTAGTGATTCATGAAATAATAACTCTCGATTTATAACGGCTTCGTGAAAAAGGCGGGAAATATACCCAGGTGTAAGTGTTTTATTAATATTCTTTTCAAACATGTACAAAGTAATTTTATTTAGACGAAAATAATAAAGGGAAACTAGTCCATTTTCTGTACAAACAAAAAAAAAAACGATAATTCAAGCTTGGCTCTTATTAGAGAGGTAAGGCAGTCTATTGACTACCGTGTCTGAGGTTTGTCGTCGTCAAAATTCGAATGTATTTTTTGTTTAAAATTAATGTTACTCTGAATCCTTAAAAACGCAGCGGACTTAGCCTATTTTTTGTTTGGTCGGCACATAAGGTTTCAATTGGTCAATGTCAGGACGGCCCAAAATTTGGCTAGGATTCTTGTCCTTTTGAAATTGGTGAATTTAGATATTAGAGTGATTAGTAGGTCCTGTGCGAAGTGTTTCACCAATACACAATTTAGCATCCGTGTTCGGTGCATAAGTGCTGGTATGCTTAGCAGGTCAAGTGGACTTAAGGGTCAAAATTTACGTCATTCAAGGGAAATAAGCTTGCACGGACTTGCGAGGACATATATATCCTCGCACTTTTAACCTCCAAAATTATCGCCAAACATCGCAAGTAAATGTTAGCACACAGTCATTCTTAGTACTGTAATGATAAAAAATGGGATTTTCATCAAAAGTGACATTTTCAGTTTATTTGACCTTTAAACAGGCTAAGGCGGTTCACCAAACCCATGGACATCACAAATCATTGAGTCATTCCTCAAATCTGCATTTCATGTACATCTGAAGTACACAATATATTCATGTTAGCATTTCTTCTTAACATATAAAACTGTTTATGTTAAAATCTAAAGCGTGCCTTGAAATTATTGACGCGTCTAATCTCCTTCGAAAATAGTTTTTTTTCTGTAAACGCACTACCTTGTCCCAGTCATTTACTGACCGCTGCTGGCAAGGTCATGCAGAGTCAATCCTTCTTGCTTCCGAAATCAGCTTTCTTATCAACCTATATATAAATCTGGACGCAAGCGGCAATACTCAATAACTAGCTTCTTGACACGTATTAGCATTTTAAAAATAACGTGATGCAGGTGTTCTGAAATAAGCGGTCAATGGAAGGTTTCAATCTATTCTTGGGAAAAAAAACGTTACAGGGACTGACGCCATTTTAATTAAAGTTGAAATGCCAAGTTTATACAATAATATGCTTCAAAATTATTGTATAAATAAAAAAGAACATAGCTTTGGCAAGTGTTTACGCGTAAAGCACATTCAATAAACATTGTGCATTATGACCGCTTTTCGCAACACGATGAATATGGCATTCAGAGAATGGTATTTACTAAATACTGAGTATTTTAAAACGTCTTATGATTAAATGGCAACTAAGTCTTTACATTTTATTATTACTTATATTAAGCGATGGAATATTTAAAAAACATACCTGTTTGGGCAATCGGTAGAGCGTAAGCTCTAGGAAGGCCCTGGGACGATCCCGGGCCGTGACATAGAAAAGTCGTCAATAGGTAGTGATATAAAGCTCAAGCAAATATAAGGGTAATTCAACGAGTTGTCGGCCCGGTGTCAGGGTAGTGTAACTGAGTGTAGAATCATGGCCGGTATTAACGACGTGCTTTGCACTGTGATGGCAGCACTATATCTCTCTCAAGTTGAGACCGTCTCCAAATACTGAAAATGTTGATGGGACGATCAACTCAACAAACTAAACATCAGAGAAATCTCACTGTATGCCCACCTTTCAACAGATTCATGTTTTGTTTGCATGGTATAGCACGTTGCATGACAGCTGACAAGACGGTGTGTTCTAAATCAACATTCGATGCTGTTTTATATTCATTAAAGACGGACTAAGTTTACGTTTCATTAAACACACCGTCATGGAATGATTGAGGTGTGTATGTGCTAAATATGACAGTATTCTCGTCTTCACTGTTTAAATACCGTGTGCTTTTATAACAAATATGGTATTTTCAAATTTAAAAAAAAAACTAAATTTAAGTTAAAGTTGGTTCATTTGTTTCCGGTAGGGAGTATAAATACGTAATCTTAAAAAGCATAAGTGGTGAAGACGATACAAACAATGTAATTCTCTAAACAGATATCAAGTTATTTGCGGTCGATTTGAGTGTCTGTATCAATTTTGGTATTTTTTTAACCCACAAAATAATACAATGTCAAGAATGTACTAAGAACTTTAAAAGAAATTAAAACGAAACCAATTTATAAATCTTGACGAAAGAAAACGATGTATGTTGGTCAAAATGGCAATCAATTCACAGCGAATTTCAACCTAATCATACTAAGCAAACAACAAAGACAAGCCCCGCATTGTAGATAACACCAGTAAGGACGCCAAGCAATTTCCTAAAACGACAGTTTTGTTCGGGAGAGTACCTTTTATTAACAATTAGTGTCATGGTAACAATTGTTGTTTACATATTGACTTAAGCTTTGGTGTCTGCACAGAATGCCAGGATAGATAAATGTTGGCTTTCAGCCAAACAATATGTCTCTGTTAAACTTTATCAGTTTTAATTGCTACTAGGTAGTGCACGTTCGTGCTGTTCTTGTTTTGCATCTGAGGAAGTGTGGGGTTAGAATCCTGTAAAACTGGTTTCAGCACCCCCTTTTAGCCGACTGTCCGTTTTAATGCGGCCACTGTAGGGTTTGCTATTTTAGTCCTCACGCGTTCTTACTTTCACATTTGGCTTGCATTCGAATACTTTTGTTCTGTGGCTTTTTGTTTTGTCTTGGTTTACGGTGCAATGCTCATAGGACATTGTCATATTTCCTTACTAAGATATTGTTTAATTGAATATAACATACATGTCATGAATAATTGGTAAAGCTTATCTTGAGAATTTTTATTATTTAATGTGAATGACAACTTCCTAAATAAGAAGGGCGACAAGACATTTAGTTTGTGATCTCCATTTGCTTGCTACGGCTGTTCAAAACCGTAATGTCTGTGCAAAATTTCTTCTGTAATAACACCATCCATTTTGACATAACAAATTGCCATCTAGTCCGAGTACTTTTAAGTCATTGTTCGTATTGTATGTCGAAGCGAGGATTGAAGTACCTTTCCTGATTTTGTTGCCAGTTTGATATAAAGTTTTTAGCAGCTTTTGTTTTCTTCAAGACGACAGATGACACGACTGATGTTAAAGGTATTTTTCCTATTTTTTTTTCCAAATAAGGCAGACAGAACCTTTACAAATAATTTAGTTATTACTGAAAATATATGTTTTTGTCATTCCCGAAATTGAGTGGATTTGCAAATGGTTTGAACTGATATCCGACAGCGGTAGTGTAAAGTGAAACAACAATAAATTATATGTACATGCATTTACCTATGCAAATTAAGGTTTGCACACTTGAGCTTTTGTAAATAATAAAGAAAACTTGGGTAATTTGTCAGTTTAAATAATTGTTTGTATACATTTAGGGCATTTATTGCCAGTTCGACAAGTCAGGACCTACAAAATTGGTCTGGCTTTAACACAGATTGATGTACGAACACGATGTGTTAATCCGTATACAGGTTATTGTTCTTGTTTTAACTTTTGTTCAAAGATCAAAATCTTATAAGCGACGTCAAGCTATGCTCCTCAGATTCTGAAAACACGAAAAATTGAAAATCATCCTTCAGTGTTTTTATTACAACAGTTCTGCACACATTTCAAGTATGTTGAGGATCTTAACAAGGACATGTAATCACTAGACGATGCTCGTTTTCTTGTTTTGTTTTTCTTGACATTGAGCACAACTGCATTCTATCGCTTCATTATTTTAAATGAAATATGGTCATATGGTAATGGCTGTTTCTTCTCAGATCATTTAAAATTCAAAATATAATTAATGTTGTTCAACTGCTGAACGAGAAAGTTATATGACAAGCAATATTCTGCGCCGCCACGGAAAGCAACACATTTGTGAATAATCCATAGTTAAAATACTATAATGGACTCTTTATATCAATTATTGTATTCATTCTAAGTTAATCTAATTTAGGCCTGTAATAGCCAGGTAATAATCAATTGTAATGCAAACAGCTGCATGAAAAATTCATGAGAATATAGTTTTCAGATCTTTTTTTTATCTTGATAAGTCTTATAAGTTATCAATTCGGGATTGTCATTTTTTTTTGATGCAACATTCAGAATTGGGAATTAGTGGTACGAAGATTACATATATGTGTGTATATATTTATATATATATATATATATATATATGTGTGTGTGTGTGTGTGTGTGTGTGTGTGTGTGTGTGTGTGTGTGTGTGTGTGTGTGTGTGTGTGTGTGTGTGTGTGTGTATGTGTGTGTGTATGTATATATATAGATGAGAATGCATCAATATTACTGAACATTTTAATGGAGTTTTACTGCTGGCGCTATTAATTATTCACTTGCGACCAAAAAGGAAGCTAATTTTAAATAATGGTTGCGAATATAAATGTATTGGTGATTATTTATAAACATTTTTGATTTTGAAGAATTATATGAAAGGAAAAAGCAAAATGTTGCACATATAAGATTTTTTTTTTAAATTCCGTAACATTTTATACACTTGATTCCTTTCAAGGTATTTATATGGTTGTTTGATGCTGTTGTTTGTTTCGTTTTTATCATATTTATCTTATATAGAAGCTAACGTTGTTTCCGTATTAAACATCTGATATATAAATATAAAATAATATCTGTTATATTTCACATAATGGACATTCAAAATACACAAAAGTAAAAAATAACCCAAACAATTATTATTACATTCAAGAAATCTTTCGAACTTAATTGCGTTAAATAAACATTTACTTACTATCTCAATCTACATTTTCTGTGAAGGAAACTTGTTTTCCTTTTCGTATATATGTAAAATGATTTACATAGCATTTAAAAAATAATAAACAGCCATGCTGATGTTATGGCTCAAGTCAGTATTCCTCGTAACTCAACATTGACGAGTACTTCCGAGCGTTTGTCTCACTTTCAGATTGAACAATCAATACCCGACCATTTTGCTTTTCAGATATTAGGAATGTAGGTAGAAAGGATGAGAGTACTTTTATTTCATTAAGGCCACTCATGCTACTTCAGACAATTAAGATCGAAAAGCTTGTTTAAAGTAAAAGAAACAATTAGGAGTTTCTTACAATAACCTTCGCATATTTGTTTGTCGAAACTGTCATAGATATTTACCATGTAACTTTTATTGCCGACTGACCGATCCAAGGCGGTAACTGTCGGGTTTGCTCTTTTCATTAAATGACTCATCACGAATTTGTTCTTTTTTTTTCACTTGGCTTACATGTGAAATACCTTTGTTCTGTGCCTTTTCGGAGTTTGGTATGTCATATATTCTTAACCGAAAAACTGTATAGGCTATACACAAAAGCCCAAACACAGTCTCCAGAACCACAGTGGTAATACACAAAATTAATAGGGACTTGCATTTGTCAATAAACAAATACACTTGCCGATATATTTATTACGCTTTCACACGAGTACACGCAGTAGAATTTGACTTAAAGATTACATTATAAATATTTAGTCTAAAAAGGAGTATAAATAAATTCACTTACTTACTTACTACTTAAATGGCGCTTCGGCATAATTAAATGAACTTTGTCTACCTGTTCATGAAAGTGCATGGCTACTTTCAAAACATATATGCGTACACAATAATACTTAAATATAAGAAATAACTAGCGGGAATTTAATTAATTATAGCAAAGTGATATATTTAAACGTTATAAATAGTCGAACGGCCTGACCACGAGACCCACCTATGCGTTTTCATGTAGACACAATCAACAACACTAATAGAAAGCAGTTATTCACAATTGATTTTTTTTAGAAAATACCAGAGAAAAATGCTTATAATATTCGGCAAATTCGACAATTGACAAATCCTTCTATCTGTCACATCCAAAGCACTCGTTAAAGATTGCCCTTCAGCTGGCGCCAATTACATTACGGCGCTATCTAAATATTGAAGTACTGTCTTCGGTTTTCACCGGTATAATACAGTTGAGTTATTTATGGCGACATCCTGGTCAAGAAAAACACAAAATCGCTTTGTTCATATAACAATTAATATTGGCTATCATCAAAACACAAAACCACTACTTGCGGATGACACAGTTCAGTTCTGAAATAGATATACTTCTTGTCAGGATCACTATACATATATTTTTGTAGACAATCCAGCAATTCAGCAATGCATTAAGTAAATAAATAAGATTTGATACATTGCTACAATTTGCATAGACGTCAGGATTCATGTAGCGTTTTCTAATAAAAGAAAGATCGATGTTTGTCTATTGGGTTAATCGTTCCACAAAAGCATTTAATTATCTGGAGACGGTTTAAAATATGTTGAATTCATGATACCATTAATATAATCGAAACAAGCTTTCTTGTGTATTTTAATGTAACCAACTAAAGAAACAATCAATAAAACTTCACTTCACGTTTGATTTGATAAAATATTTCTTTTCTCTATTTGTTTTTGTTTGATACAAACAGACGTATTGAAGTCATTAATCGGCTTAAACGATATTTCGAAAGACGTTCCATTGCTAGACTTTATGTCAACATATTTCTTCCTTACTTTTGTTTCTTCAGCGCATTAGTGTGGAGATAGGGTGCAACAACAACTTATACAGGAGCAATGTGATTTTCATTAGCAAAATTTGGCACAGATGTGCACTAAAGCACAAATACATTTCCAATGCTGACATCAAAATCATTAAAAATATTAGAGACCTTAATAGCGTAGTTAAGCTAAGCATCACGTTTATATAGTGTATTTTCCTACGCCTCTAATTCCAGCCACCAGATAATCCCGACAATAAGCCAAATGCTTGATCAAATTTGTCTGGATGTTTGTTTACAAGATCATCTGACACAATATGTATGCACGTTCTATAATGCCGGGTGTACTTGTCAATCCAGATTGATTGATTTATCTCTCTGTTCATTGTAATTGGGAGGAAAAAAGACTATGTTGATATTATTGAGTTCGTTTTATGTTAAACAATTATTATCTCATATTTTCTTTAAGACGATTTTGATAATCTTATTGGAATAAGGTTTGAGCATTAATCTCTTTCATTACCTGCACAATTTTGAGCGGTAAACAATTCTTTAAATCGTGGCAAACAATTTTTATCGTCATTGTTTTAATTTTAAACTATTTTAAAGTATCCATGACAATTTCAGCATAAAGCTGTATTTTTATGTTCGTTACATCTTTTGAGTGTAAATATGTCTTATGTATGCTGATTTTTGTTGATTTTGTTTGGGTCACGACCGTTGCAGCAACGGCACGTTCTTTCCATCCATTAAAAAAGTATGTTCTTCAAGAATAATATTAATTTTAATTGTTGTGAATAGTTGAACATTCATCGTGTATATCTTAATTTTAAAACCATGATTGGCAGATTCAATGTTCTTTCTAGCAAATCAATTGAAATGGCACAATTACGTGTAATTGTATAACACAATCAAAGCAAAATACTGGCTGTTGTTTGATGATTTTGTTAAAAAAGATGATCACCATTAACATCGAGTAAAGTAACGTTTATTGATTGATTGCTTGCCTTGTACATAATTCGCATGCAAAATGCAAAAAGTTGTTTTTCGATGACGTCACTACATCGTCATGACGTATAGAAAATTTCAGCGCATGGACATTGTGTTTTCAAATAGATCGTTTTTCTTCTCGTTATTGCATTTGAGAAACTCGTCAGGAAGTGCGAGGTTAGAGCTCTTTTAAACTGGTTTAAGCACCCCAGTCGGTCCATATTGCCGACTGGCCGTTCCAGGGCGGTAACTGTCGGGTTTGCTCTTTTCCTTAGGTGACTCATCACGGGTTTGTTCTTACTTTTCGCTTGGCTTGCATGTGAAATACCTTTGTTCTGTGCCTTTTCGGAGTTTGGTGTATGTTGCAGTGCTCATGGGACTTTGTCAGGTGTTCTTATTCCTATTGGAACGGAGCTGGGATCTCCCCATTAGAAGAATCGCCATTGTATTAAAAGTAAGAAGTGACACGAACACGCGTTTAACCTAGGACAGATAAATGTGTTGGCCTTCCGATTTACTCAGATAGGTTATGAAATTTTGCTTATTTCTTAAAAATGAAACCCTGCATTGTTCTTACTAGATTCCGAAGTTTTGCTGAATGTTTCTAAATGGCAGGACTTGTCTGAAGCGTCCTCTACAATGTCACTTCGATGTGGACAGTTTTTATAATATCAATATCAAACATTAATTTATGTCCTTAAATATAAAATTAAGTTACCTATGATAAAAAGAAATATACGAATACCTTGCCCGGTTACTACCACTTCCTGCAATAAGTTTACTATGTAAACTTGCCCTTGGACTCTAGATACATCAAATGTCAAATAAAAGGATTTTTGTTTTGGCATTTTTGTTCAGTTTCAAATTTGGTTAAAATAAAGAGAACATATTTTGACCATATTTTAATCGTAATTATCATAAAATAACACACAAAAATGCTACAATATATCACCGCCTATTCTTTTAAGTGACATGATTACCTTCTCTTGTTTTCGTGTCACATGATCCACGCTCCGAGAGTGTGTTGAGTACATCTGTCAAAAGCGAAGACAGCCATAATGGACAGCACCTTTACTCTTGACAAGACTTAAGTTCGTATCGCAGTTATGCTGTTAGTCAAAAGCAAAATCAACAACTTATTTTTCTATTTCTAATAATGGTTTATCATTATTTTTGTTAGTCCAAAATGTGAAACATAGAGATAAGTTATTGCTCGAACCTACGTAGGTGTCTGAAATCCTTTATAAATTCATGATTTATTACTAAACTTGTGCATTGCATGCCGATACGACAATGTTTAAAATATTGACGATTTTCTTTAATTACCCGTTAAGACTCCTTTGTTGCTTCCAGTCTGCCATAAGCAATACACATTCCTGAACATATGTATGGGGCAGTAAGGAGAAAGCAGGAAGAGATGTGGCGTATCTGTCTCAATTGGCAGATTCATGACCCTGCCATAACACATTCTCCACAGGATTAACCAATTACCCTAGTGTGTACTTTAAATGTTAATCGGATCTGGTAGTGTTTTGATCGATTCTCGTGGCGCATGACACGATGCATACATATTTATACGCGACGAAGTTAATTCCCTTTGTCGATGTCTTAAGTTGACTTTTGTTTATTTAAAAACTACAAGTATCTGGGATTTGTTTGAAAAATCTTTGACACATTTTACCTGAAAAAAGACAAACATGAATGACCGCAGAAAGCAGATTGATGTTTTTTTTCTCAAGCTTTATTGTAATGACCTTTCATATTTTTTTCTGCATGAAAAGTATTTAAGTCAATAGCTTTCCATTACACTTGACCTTTTATACATTGAATTTGAATAAATACTAAACCAATGAGTCTATTAATAACTATGTAAGGACATGCATAGACAAACGAGAATTCCAATTCTTTAGTTTTTAATCAAGTTTGAGAGTCAATACAATCAAAATGGCTTAGTGATTCATGAAATAATAACTCGCGATTTATAACGGTTTCGTGAAAAATGCGGGAAATACACCCAGGTATAAGTGTTTTATAAATATTCTTTTCAAACATGTACAAAGTAATTTTATTTAGATGAAAATAATAGAAAAACTATAACTCAAGCTTGGCTCTTATTGAAGAGGTAAGGCGGTCTATTGACTTCCGTGTCTGAGGTTTGTCGTCGTCACAATTCGAATGTATTTTTGTTTAAAATTAATGTTACTCTGAATCCTAAAAAAAAACAGTATTCTTTAAAATGCAGCAGACACAGCCTATTTTTGTTTGGTCGGCACAAAAGGTTTCCATTTGTCAATGTCAGGACGGCCCAAATTTTGGCTAAGATTCTTGTCCGTGGGAATTGGTGAAATTAGATATAAGAGTGATTTGTAGGTCCTGTGCGAAATGTTACACCAAAACACAATTTAGCATACGTATTCGGCGCATAAGTGCTGGTATGTTTAGCAGGTTACGTGGACTTGAGGGTCAAAATTTAAGTCATTCAAGGGAAGTAAGCTTGTACGGACTTACGAGGACATGTATATCCATGCACTTATTACCTCCAAAATTATCGCCAAACATCGCAAGTAAATGTTAGCACACTGTTATTCTTAGTACTATAACGATAAGAAAATGGGCTTTTTTATCAAAAGTGCCATTTTCATTTTATTTGACCTTTAAACAGGCTAACGCGGTTCACATACCCATGAACATCACAAATCAATGGGTCATTCCTTAAATCTGCATTTTATGTACATCTGAAGTACATAATATAGTCACTTTGACATTTATTCTTAACATATAACACTGTTTATGTTTAAATCTGAAGCGTGCCTTGAAATAATTGATGCGTCTAATCTCCTTCAAAAATAGTTTTTTTTTCTGTAAACGCACTACCTTGTCCCAGGCATTTACTGACCACTGCTGGTAAGGTCAGGCAGAGTCAATCCTTCATGCTTCCGAAATTAAGCTTACTTATCAATCTTTATATAAATCTGGACGCAAGCGGCAATGCTCAATAACTAGCTTCTTGACACGTATTAGCATGTTTACAATAACGGGATGCAGGTGTTCTGAAATAAGCGGTCCATGTAAGGTTTCAATGTATTCTTGAGAGAAAACGTTACCGGGACTGACGCCATTTTACTTAAAGATGAAATGCCAAGTTTATGCAATAATCTGCTTCAAAATGAAATTAATGTATAAATAAAAAAGAACATAGCTTTTGTAAGTGTTCACGCGTAAAGCACATTCAATAAACATTGTGCCTTATGACCGCTTTTTGCAACACGATGAATATGGCATTCAGAGAATGGTATTTACTACTCTGACAAACACCTAATAAGGCTAGCTGCTACCATTTCGAACTTATTTTTTTCAATGTTATGCGACTTACTTATAAGAGCAAAACACAAAATCATCAAACTGAGTATTTTAAAACGTCTTATGATTAAATGGCAAACTCAGTCTTTAATGTTTATTATTACTTATATTAAGCGATGGAATATTTAAAAACATACCTGTTTGGGCAATCGGTAGAGCGTAAGCTCTAGGAAGGCGCTGGGACGATCCCGGGCCGTGACATAGAAAAGTCGTCAATACGTAGTGATATAAAGCTCAAGCAAATATAAGGGTAATTCGAGTTGTCGGCCCGGTGTCAGGGTAGTGTAACTGAGTGTAGTATCATGGCCGGTATTAACGTCGTGCTATGTATGCACTGTGATGGCAGCACCATATCTCCCTCAAGTTGAGACCGTCTCTAAAAACTGAAAAAATTGATGGGTCGATCAACCCAACAAACTTAACATCAGAGACATCTCACTGTATGCCCACCTTTCAACAGATTTATGTTTTGTTTGCATGGTATAGCACGTTACATGACAGCTGACAAGACGATGTGTTCAAAATCAACATTCGATGCTGCTTTATATTCATTAAAGACGAACTAAGTTTACGTTTCATTAAACACACCGTCATTGAATGATTGGGGTGTGTATGTGCTAAATATGACAGTATTCTCGTCTTCACTTTTTAAATGCAGAGTGCTTTTATAACAAATAAGGTATTTTTAAATAAAAAAACTAAATTTAAATTAAAGTTGGTTCATATGTCATATGTTTCCGGTAGGGAGTATAAATACGTAATCTTAAAAGGCATAAGTGGTGAAGACGATACAAACAGTGTAATTCTCTAAACAGATATCAAGTTATTTGGGGTCGATTTGAGTGTCTGTATTAATTTTGGTATTTTGTAACCCACAAAATAAGACAATGTCAAGAATGTACTAAGAACTTTAAGAGAAATTAAAACGAAACCAATTTATAAATCTTGACGAAAGGAAACGATGTATGTTGGTCAAAATGGCAATCAATTCACAGCGAAGTTCAACCTAATCATTCTAAGCAAACAACAAAGACGCGCCTCGCATTGTAGATAACACCAGTAAGGACGCTAAGCAATTTCCTAAAACGACAGTTCTGTTCTGTAGAGTACCTTTTATTAACAATTAGTGTCGTGGTAACAATTGTTGTTTACTTATTGACTTAAGCTTTGGAGTCTGCACAGAATGCCGGGATAGATAAATGTTGGCCTTCAGCCAAACAGTATGTTTCTGATAAACTTTATCAGTTTGTTTTAATTGCTACTAGGAAGTGCACATTAGTGCTGTTTTTGTTTAGCCCCTGAGGAAGTGTGGGGTTAGAATCCTGTAAAACTGGTTTAAGCACCCCCTTTTAGCCGACTGTCCGTTTTGATGAGGCCACTGTTGGGTTTGCTATTTTAGTCATCTCGCGTTCTTACTTTCACATTTGGCGTGCATTCGAATACTTTTGTTCTGTGACTTTTTTGTCTTGGTTTACGGTGCAATGTTCATAGGACATTGTCATCTTTCCTTATTAAGATATTGTTTAATTGAATATAATATACATGTCATGGATAATTGGTTAAGTTTATCTTGAGGATTTTTATTATTTAATGTGAATGACAACTTTCGTAATAAGAAGGGCGACAAGACATTTAGTTTCTGATCTCCATTTGCTTGCTACGGCTGTTCAAAACAATAATAAATTATATGTACATGCATTTACCTATGCAAATTAAGGTTTGTCACACTTGAGCTTTTGTAAATAATAAAGAAATCAACGAAAACTTGGGTAATTTGTCAGTTTAAATTATTGTTTGTATACATTTAGGGCATGTATTGCCAGTTCGACAAGTCAGTACCTACAAAATTGGTCTGGCTTTAACACAGATTGATTCACGAACAAGATGTGTTAATCCGTATACAGGTTATTGTTCTTGTTTTAACTTTTGTTCAAAGATCAAAATCTTATAAGCGACGTCAAGCTATGCTCCTCAGATTCTGAAAACACGAAAAATTGAAAATCATCCTTCAGTGTTTTTATTACAACCGTTTTGCACACATTTCAAGTATGTTGAGGATCTTAACAAGGACATGTAATCACTAGACGATGCTCGTTTTCTTGTTTTGTTTTTCTTGACATTGAGCACAACTGCATTTTATCGCTTCATTATTTTAAATGAAATATGGTCATATGGTAATGGTTTCTTCTCAGATCATTTAAAATTCAAAATATAATTAATGTTGTTCAACTGCTGAACGAGAAAGTTATATGACAAGCAATATTCTGCGCCGCCACGGAAAGCAACACATTTGTGAATAATCCATAGTTAAAATACTATAATGGTCTCTTTATATCAATTATTGTATTCATTCTAAGTTAATCTAATTTAGGCCTGTAATAGCCAGGTAATAATGAATTGTAATGCAAACAGCTGCATGAAAAATTCATGAGAATATAGTTTTCAGATCTTTTTTTTATCTTGATAAGTCTTATAAGTTATCAATTCAGGATTGTCATTTTTTTATGCAACAGTCAGAATTGGGAATTAGTGGTACGAAGATTACATATATGTGTATATATATATATATATATATATATATATATATATATATATATATATATATATATATATATATATATATATATCTGTGTGTGTGTGTGTGTGTGTGTGTGTGTGTGTGTGTGTGTGTGTGTGTGTGTGTGTGTGTGTGTGTGTGTATATATAGATGAGAATGCATCAATATTACTGAACATTTTAATGGAGTTTTACTGCTGGCGCTATTAATTATTCACTTGCGACCAAAAAGGAAGCTAATTTTAAATAATTGAATGCGAATATAAATGTATTGGTGATTATTTATAAACATTTTTGATTTTGAAGAATTATATGAAAGGAAAAAGCAAAATGTTGCACATATAAGATTTTTTTTTAAATTCCGTAACATTTTATACACTTGATTCCTTTCAAGGTATTTATATGGTTGTTTGATGCTGTTGTTTGTTTCGTTTTTATCATATTTATCTTATATAGAAGCTAACGTTGTTTCCGTATTAAACATCTGATATATAAATATAAAATAATATCTGTTATATTTTACATAATGGACATTCAAAATACACAAAAGTAAAAAATAACCCAAACAGTTATTGTTACATTCAAGAAATCTTTCGAACTTAATTGCGTTAAATAAACATTTACTTACTATCTCAATCTACATTTTCTGTGAAGGAAACTTGTTTTCCTTTTCGTATATATGTAAAATGATGTACATAGCATTTAAAAAATAATAAACAGCCATGCTGATGTTATGGCTCAAGTCAGTATTCTTCGTAACTCAACATTGACGAGTACTTCCGAGCGTTTGTCTCACTTTCAGAATGAACAATCAATACCCGACCATTTTGCTTTTCAGATATTAGGAATGTAGGTAGAAAGGATGAGAGTACTTTTATTTCATTAAGGCCACTCATGCTACTTCAGACAATTAAGATCGAAAAGCTTGTTTAAAGTAAAAGAAACAATTAGGAGTTTCTTACAATAACCTTGGCATATTTGTTTGTCGAAACTGTCATAGATATTTACCATGTAACTTTTATTGCCGACTGACCGATCCAAGGCGGTAACTATCGGGTTTGCTCTTTTCATTAAATGACTCATCACGAATTTGTTCTTACTTTTCACTTGGCTTACATGTGAAATACCTTTGTTCTGTGCCTTCGGAGTTTGGTATGTCATATATTCTTCATATTATAGGCTATACACAAAAGCCCAAACACAGTCTCCAGAACCACAGTGGTAATACACAAAATTAAAAGGGACTTGCATTTGTCATTAAACAAACACACTTGCCGATATATTTATTACGCTTTCACACAAGTACACGCAGTAGAATTTGACTTAAAGATTACATTATAAATATTTAGTCTAAAAAGGAGTATAAAAAGATTCACTTACAACTTACATGGCGCTTCGGCATAATTAAATGAACTTTGTTCATGAAATTGCATAACTACTTTCCAAACATATATGCGTACACAATAATACTTAAATATAAGAAATAACTAGCGGGAATTTAATAAATTATAGCAAAGTGACATATTTAAACGTTATAAATAGTCGAACGGCCTGACCACGAGACCCACCTATGCGTTTTCATGTAGACACAATCAACAACACTAATAGAAAGCAGTTATTCACAAAACACTTTATTTAGAAAATACCAGAGAAAAATGCTTATAATATTCGGCAAATTGGACAATAGACAAATCCTTCTATCTGTCACATCCAAAGCACTCGTTAAAGATTGCCCTTAAGCTGGCGCCAATTACATTACGGCGCAATCTAAATATTGAAGTACTGTCTTCAGTTTTCACCGGTATAATACCGTTGAGATATTTATGGCGACATCCTGGTCAAGAAAAACACAGAATCCCTTTGTTCATATGACAATTAATATTGGCCATCATCAAAACACAAAATCACTTCTTGCGGCTGACACAGATATACTTCTTGTCAGGATCACTATACATATATTTTTGAAGACAATTCAGCAATTCAGCAATGCATTAAGTAAATAAATAAGATTTGATACATTGCTACAATGTGCATAGACGTCAGGATTCATGTAGCTTTTTCTAATAAAAGAAAGATCGATGTTTGTTTATTGGGTTAATCGTTCCGCAAAAGCATTTAGTTATCTGGAGACGGTTTAAGTTATGTTGAATTCATGATACCATTAATATAATCGAAACAAGCTTTCTTGTGTATTTCAATGTAACCAACTAAAGAAACAATTAACATCACGTTTGATTTGATAAAATATTTCTTATCTCTTTATTTGTTTTTTCGTTTGATACAAACAGACGTATTGAAGTCATTTATCGGCTGAAACGATATTTCAAAAGACGTTTCATTGCTAGACTTTATGTCAACATATTTATTCGTTCTGTTTGTTTCTTCGGCACATTAGTGTGGAGATAGGGTGCAACAACAACTTATACAGGAACAATGTGATTTTCATTATCAAAAATTGGTACAGATGTGCACTAAAGCACAAATACATTCCAATGCTGACATCAAAATCATTAAAAATATTAGAGACCTTAATAGCGTAGTTAAGCTAAGCATCACGTTTATATAGTGTATTTTCCTACGCCTCTAATTCCAGCCACCTGATAATCCCGACAATAAGCCAAATGCTTGATCAAGTTTGTCTGGATGTTTGTTTACAAGATCATCTGACACAATATGTATTGCACGTTCTATAATGCCGGGTGTACTTGTCAATCCCGAATGATTTATCTCTCTGTTCATTGTAATTGGGAGGAAAAAAGACTATGTTGATATTATTGAGGTAGTTTTTTGTTAAAAAATTATTATCTCCTCTTTTCTTTAAGACGATTTTGATAATTTTATTGGAATAAGTTTTGAAAATTATTCTCTTTCATTACCTGCACAATTTTGAGCGGTAAACAATTCTTTAAATTGAGGCAAACAATTTGTATTGTCATTGTTTTAATTTAAACTTTTTAGAAATATCCTTGCCAACTTCAGCATAAAGCTGTATTTTAATGTTTGTTACATCTTTTGGGTGTAAATATGTCTTTTTTATGCTGATGTTAGTTGATTTTGTTTGGGTCACGACCGTTGCAGCAACGGCACGTTCTTTCCATCCATTAAAAAAGTATGTTCTTCAAGAATAATATTAATTTTAATTGTTGTGAATAGTTGAACATTTATCGTGTATATCTTAATTTTAAAACCAAGATTGGCAGATTTAATGTTCTTTCTAGCAAATCAAATAAAATGGTACAATTACGTGTAATTGTACAACACAATCAAAGCAAAATACTAGGTTCTGTTTGATGATTTTGTTGAAAAAGATGATCACCATTAACATCGAGTAACGTAACGTTTACTGATTAATTGCTCGCCTTATAAATCATTTGCATGCAAGAATTTCGTATTGGAACGGAGCTGGGATCACCACATTAGAAGAATCGCCATTGTATGAAAAGTAAGAAGTGACATGAACACGCGTTTTACCTCGGACAGATAAATGTGTTGGCCTTCCGATTAACTCAGATAGGTTATGAAATTTTGCTTATTTCTTAAAAATTAAACCCTGCATTGTTCTTACTAGATTCCGAAGTTATGCCGAATGTTTCTAAATGGCAGCACTTGTCTGAAGCGTCTTCTACAATGTCACTTCGCTGTGGACAGCTTTCCATTAATGATGTGTATGTTATAATATCAATATCAAAAATCCACGTATGTCCTTAAATATTAAGTTAGGTTACCTATGATAAAAGAAATATACGAATACCTTGCCCGGTTGCTACCACTTCCTGCAATAAGTTTACTATGTAAACTTGCCTATCGGACTCCACGATAAATTAACTGTCAAATAAAAGGATATTCGTTTTGGCATTTTTGTTCAGTTTCAAATTTGGTTAAAATTAAGAAAACCTATTTTGACCACCTTTTAATCGTTATTATCATAAAATAACACACAAAAATGCTACAATATATCACAGCCTATTCTTTTAAGTGACATGATTACCTGCTCTTGTTTTCGTGTCACATGATCCACGCTCCGAGAGTGTGTTGAGTACACCTGTCAAAAAGCGAAGTCAGCCATAATGAACAGCACCTTAACGTTTGAAAAGACTCAACTTTAAATCGTATCGCAGTTATGCAAAATCAACAACTCATTTTTCTATTTGTAATAATGTTTTTTATCATTATTTTCTTCGAATCCAAAATGTGAAACATATAGATAAGTTATTGCTCGAACCTACGTAGGTGTCTGAAATCCTTTATAAATTCATGATTCATTACTATACTTGTACATTACACGCTGATTAAAATACTAACGAATTGTCTTTTTATTACCCGTTATGACTCCTTTGTTGGTTCCTGTCTGCCACGAGCAGTACTCATTCCTGAACATATGTATGGGGCCATTAAGGAGAAAGCAGGAAGAGATGTGGCGCATCTGTCTCAATTGGCAGATTCATGACTCTGTCATAACACATTCTCCACAGGATCAACCAATTACCCTAGTTTGTACTATAAATGTTAATCGGATCTGGTAGTGTTTTTGACCGATTCTCGTGGCACATGACACGATGCATACATATTTATACGCGACGAAGTTATTTCCGTTTGTCGATGTCTAAAGTTGACTTTTGTTTATTTTAAACTACAAGTATCTGGGAATTGTTTGAAAATCTTTGACACATTTTACCTGCAAAAAAGACAAACATTAATGACCACAGAAACTAGATTGATGTTTTTTTCTCAAGCTTTGTTGTAATGACCTTTCTTCTTTTTTCTGCATAAAAAGTATTTGAATAAATAGCTTCTCTACACTTGACCTTTTATACATTGAATCTGAATAAATACTAAACCAACGAGTCTATTAATCACTATGTAAGGACATGCATAGACAAATGAGAATTCCTATTCTGTAGTGTTTATCAAGTTTGACAGTCAATACAATCAAAATGGCTTAGTGATTCATGAAATAATAACTCGCGATTTATAACGGCTTCGTGAAAAAAGGCGGGCAATGTACCCATGTGTAAGTGTTTTATTAATATTCTTTTCAAACATGTAAAAAGTAATTTAATTTAGATGAAAATAATAAAGGGAAACTAGTCCATTTTCTGTAGAAACAAGAAAAACTACAACTCAAGCTTGGTTCTTATTGGAGAGGAAAGGCGGTCTATTTACTACCGTGTCTGAGGTTTGTCGTCGTCAAAATTCGAATGTATTTTTTGTTTAAAATTAATGTTACTCTTAATCCTAAAAAACAGTTTTCTAAAAAACGCAGCGCACCCAGCCTATTTTTTGTTTGCTCGGCACAAAAGGTTTCCATTTGTCAATGTCAGAACGGACCAAATTTTGGCTACGATTCTTGTCCTTCTGAAATTGTGAAATTAGATATTAGAGTGATTAGTAGGTCCTGTGCGAAGTGTTTCACCAATACACAATTCAGCATCCGTGTTCGGTGCATAAGTGCTGGTATGTTTAGCAGGTCAAGTGGACTTAAGGGTCAAAATTTACGTCATTCAAGGGAAATAAGCTTGTACGGACTTGCGAGGACATATATATCCTCGCACTTTTAACCTCCTAAATTATCGCCCAAACTTCGCAAGTAAATGTTAGCACACAGTTATTCTTAGTACTGTAATGATAAAAAATGGGATTTTCATCAAAAGTGACATTTTCAGTTTATTTGACCTTTCAACAGGCTAACGCGGTTCACCAAACCCATGAACATCACAAATCATTGAGTCATTCCTCAAATCTGCATTTCATGTACATCTGAAGTACACAATATAATCACGTTAACATTTATTCTTAACATAAAACTGTTTATGTTAAAATCTAAAGCGTGCCTTGATAATAATTGACGCGTCTAATCTCCTTCAAAAAGTTGTTTCTATAAAACTCACAACCTTGTCCCAGGCATTTACTGACCGCTGCTGGCAAGGTCATGCAGAGTCAATCCTTCATGCTTCCGAAATTTAGCATACTTATCAATCATTATATAAATCTTGACGCAAGCGGCAATGCTCAATAACTAGCTTCTTGACACGTATTAGCATGTTTATAATAACGGGATGCAGGTGTTCTGAAATAAGCGGTCCATGGAAGGTTTCAATTTATTCTTGGGAGAAAACGTTACAGGGACTGACGCCATTTTACTTAAAGATGAAATGCCAAGTTTATGCAATAATATGCTTCAAAATGAAATTAATGTATAAATAAAAAAGAGCATAGATTTTGTAAGTGTTCACGCGTAAAGCACATTCAATAAACATTGTGCATTATGTCCGCTTTCCGCAACACGAAGAATATGGCATTCAGAGAATGGTATTTACTACTCTGACAAACACCTAATAAGGCTAGCTGCTACCATTTCGAACTTATTTTTTTCAATGTTATGCGACTTACTTATAAAAGCAAAACACAAAATCATCAGACTGAGTATTTTAAAACGTCTTATGATTAAATGGCAACTAAGTCTTTACAGTTTATTATTACTTATATTAAGCGATGGAATATTTAAAAAAACATACCTGTTTGGGCAATCGGTAGAGCGTAAGATCTAGGAAGACCCTGGGACGATCCCGGGCCGTGACATAGAAAATTCGTCAATAGGTAGTGATATAAAGCTCAAGCAAATATAAGGGTAATTCACTGTGATGGCAGCACCATATCTCCCTCAAGTTGAGACCGTCTCTAAAAACTGAAAACTTTGATGGGACGATCAACCCAACAAACTTAACATCACAGACATCTCACTGTATGCCTACCTTTCAACAGATTCATGTTTTGCTTGCATGGTATAGCACGTTACATGACAGCTGACAAGACGATGTGTTCCAAATCAACATTTGATGCTGCTTTATATTCATTAAAGACGGACTAAGTTTACGTTTCATTAAACACACCGTCATTGAATGATTGGGGTGTGTATGTGCTAAATATGACAGTATTCTCGTCTTCACTGTTTAAATGCAGAGTGTTTTTATAACAAATAAGTTATTTTAAATAAAAAAAAACTAAATTTAAATCAAAGTTGGTTCATATGTTTCCGGTAGGAAGTATAAATACGTAATCTTAAAAAGCATAAGTGGTGAAGACGATACAAACAATGTAATTCTCTAAACAGATATCAAGTTAATTTGTGTCGAATACAATGTCAAGAATGTACTAAGAACTTTAAGAGAAATTAAAACGAAATTAATTTATAAATCTTGACGAAAGGAAACGATGTATGTTGGTCAAAATGGCAATCAATTCACAGCGAAGTTCAACCTTATCATTCTAAGCAAACAACAAAGACGCGCCCCGCATTGTAGATAACACCAGTAAGGACGCTAAGCAATTTCCTTAAACGACAGTTCTGTTAGGTAAGAGTATCTTTTATTAACAATTAGTGTCGTGGTAACAATTGTTGTTTACTTATTGACTTAAGCTTTGGTGTCTGCACAGAATGCCAGGATAGATAAATGTTGGCCTTCAGCCAAACAATATGTCTCTGATAAACTTTATCAGTTTTAATTGCTACTAAGTAGTGCACATTCGTGCTGTTCATGTTTAGTCCCTGAGGAAGTGTGGGGTTAGAATCCTGTAAAACTGGTTTAAGCTCCCACTTTTAGCCGACTGTCCGTTTTAATGCGGCCACTGTAGGGTTTGCTATTTTAGTCATCACGCGTTCTTACTTTCACATTTGGCTTGCATTTGAATACTTGTTCTGTGGCTTTTTTTGTCTTGGTTTACGGTGCAATGTTCATAGGACATTGTCATCTTTCCTTATTAAGATAGTGTTTAATTGAATATAATATACATGTCCTGGATAATTGGTAAAGCTTATCTTGAGAAGTTTTATTATTTAATGTGAATGACAACTTTCATAATAAGAAGGGCGACAAGACATTTAGTTTCTGATTTCCATTTGCTTGCTACGATTGTTCAAAACGGTAATTGGAGCAAAATTTCTTCTGTAATAACACCATCCATTTTGGCATAAAAAATTGCCATCTAGTCCGAGTACTTTTAAGTCATTGTTCGTATTGTATGTCGCAGCGAGGATTGAAGTACATATCCTGCTTTTGTTGCCAGTTTGATATAAGGTTTTTAGCAGCTTTTGTTTTCTTCAAGACGACATATGACACGACTCATGTTAAAGGTATGTTTCCTATTTTTTTTCCAAATAAGGCAGACAGAACCTTTACAAATAATTTAGTTATTACTGAAAATATATGTTTTTGTCATTCCCAAAAATTGAGTGGATTTGCAAATGGTTTGAACTGATGTCCGACAGCGGTAGTGTAAAGTGAAACAATAATAAATTATATATACATGCATTTACCTATGCAAATTAAGGTTTGTCACACTTGAGCTTTTGTAAATAATAAAGAATCCAACGAAAACTTGGGTAATTTGTCAGTTTAAATAATTGTTTGTATACATTTAGGGCATTTATTGCCAGTTCGACAAGTCAGGACTTACAAAATTGGTCTGGCTTTAACACAGATTGATGTACGAACAAGATGTGTTAATCCGTATACAGGTTGTTGTTCTTGTTTTAACTTTTGTTCAAAAATCAAAATCTTATAAGCGACTTCAAGCTATGCTCCTCAGTTTCTGAAAACACGAACAATTGAAAATCATCCTTCAGTGTTTTAATGACCGTTCTGCACACATTTCAAGTATGTTGAGGACCTTAACAAGGACATGTAATCACTAGACGATGCTCGTTTTCTTGTTTTGTTTTTCTTGACATTGAGCACAAATGCATTTCCATCGTTTCATTATTTTAAATGAAATATGGTCATATGGTAATGGCTGTTTCTTCTCAGATCATTTAAAATTCAAAATATAATTAATGTTGTTAAACTGCTGAACGAGAAAGTTATATGACAAGCAATATTCTGCGCCGCCACGGATAGCAACACATTTGTGAATAATCCATAGTTAAAATACTATAATGGACTCTTTATATCAATTATTGTATTCATTCTAAGTTTATCTAATTTAGGCCTGTAATAGCCAGGTAATAATCAATTGTAATGCAAACAGCTGCATGAAAAATTCATGAGAATATAGTTTTCAGATCTTTTTTTTATCTTGATAAGTCTTATAAGTTATCAATTCAGGATTGTCATTTTTTTCTGATGCAACATTCAGAATTGGGAATTAGTGGTACGAAGATTACATATATGTGTGTGTATGTATGTATATATATATATATATATATATATATATATATATATATATATGTGTGTGTGTGTGTGTGTGTGTGTGTGTGTGTGTGTGTGTGTGTGTGTGTGTGTGTGTGTGTGTGTGTGTGTCTGTGTGTCTGTGTGTCTGTGTGTCTGTGTGACGATTTTGATAATTTGTTCGAATTAGGTTTGAGAATTATTCTCTTCCTTTACCTGCAAAATTTGGAGAGGTAAACAATTCTTTAAATCGAGGCAAACAATTTTTATCTTCATTGTTTTTATTTTAAACTTTTTAGAAATATCCTTGCCAACTTCAGCATAAAGCTGTATTTTATTGTTTGTTACATCTTTTGAGTGTAAATATGTCTTCTCATCACATGTTGGTAATGATATTTTCGTGTATAGGATTTGCCAAAGCCTTCTAGGCATTTTCTGAATCGTCAGCATGCTTAACCTTGCCACCTTTGGGCGAATTTGGACTACGGCAGATATTGACTTAGTTGTCCAACATGAATGTAATGGTATAGTAAGCCTCGCAATGTCCAATAAGTTTTTAGTTATTCAAAGTAAAAAGGGGTTTTATCAGAAGCTGCATTCTACATCTTTAAGCTTACAGATATTTACTTGTCAATGTGAGTCATAAGAATTTGTTTTAATGTGAAAATTTACATTTTCTACAAGGCGGTAGTCCTTAGTATGCAGGAGTTACTTACTCGTATGCTTTTTGCTGAAGCAGATGCATATCATTGTCTAAATCCCCTCCATGATAACTGTTCCCTACATAGACTGACAATGTCCTTAAATGGCAAGCAATGCATATGCACAAAAAGGGTGGGTTTCTCCTAGATTTAAACAACGTTAACATTTGTGAGAGCCTTTATGAATGACATCAAAGTGTATATCTCAGCACAAGCAAGGTTCACAGTTTATTCATTGTAGCACATGTTAAAACAGTTTATCACATGTATATATAAGTATGTATCTATGCATAATGCATACATGCAGGTCAATTTGAGCAAAGTCTTTCTGTATGAAATTGAAATGTGATAAATGCTATCAACTGTGCATATTTCCAGTAGTTGGAACAATTTATTATCATTATTCGTTGTGCCTATATGACGTTTACAGTAAATTAATTCACAGTTCTTGATGATTAAGGACCTAAATGTGTATGAAACAGTAATTTCAGTGTGTGAACCTAATTCACATTTATCCTTTTGTTGTAGGACTTTTTTTATTCGAGATTCTCTTTGGGACTAAGGTAGACGATAAAGTTTGGAAACATTTTTGAAGTCTTTATCGGGAATAGTTTTACCTTTATTCCTGCATTCTAGGTAAATTATAAACCAAGATTCAAGCGTTTATTAGAGTTATCATACCTTATTTCATACTTACGCTTTGGGTTTTTACATTTATTAATAAATTTTTCACTTAAAGTGTACAACCGTTAACTTTTTGATGTTCTCTCATAACAAGAAATCATCATGTCATTTGTCGCTTGATGACGTCATAACTACAAGGCAAGTTAATAACATAAAGCTTAATAAAATTAACCAGAAATTTGATTTCGTTTTCTTATTTCAAAGTGAAAAAAAACGGTTTAAAATCAAAGTAGACTTCGTTTTGCATGTTATATATCGGATGCCCGTTTCCAAGTTGTACAGTCGCCGACTTGCCGCTCCACTGACTGCAAAGCCTCTCAATGCGTCAGCTCGAGTCCGGGTCTCGCTTGCAAAAAAACAACAACACAAAAACAAACAAAACCAAAAACAATACATAAAACACACACCAAACACACACACACACACCACACACACACACACACCAACACACACCACAACACACACACACACACACGACACCATCACAACAACACCATACCCACACACATCATACACACACACACACATACATCACAACACCACAACTACACAACCACTACACACACATACACCACCTATCACCACACATACACCACATACACACACATACACACACACCAGACACACATCACACAACACACATACACACACACTACACCACATACACCACACATACACCCACACACATACACACACATACACTACACACACACATACACACCCAACACACACATACACACACATACCCACACACACACACACATACCCACACATACACACACCCACACATACACCCCACACACTACACACAACCACATCACCACACACCATACACACACATACACCCACATACACACACACATACACACACACATACACCCACACCCCACATACACACACACACACCATACACACATACCACACATACACCCACACATACACCACATACACCACCACATACACATACACACACATACACACCACATACACACACATACCCACACCACTACACACACATACACACACACATACACACACATACCACACACACATACACACCAGCATACACACACACACACCCATCCACACATACACACACCCACACATACACACACACATACCATACACACACATCACACACACACACATACCACACACCTACACACACATACACACACACACACATACCACCCCACATACACACACACACACCACCTATACACCCAACACACACATACACACACACACACACACATACACACACACACACACATACACACACACACACATACACACACACACATACACACACACACACACATACACACACACACACATACACACACACATACACACACACACACACATACACACACACACATACACACACACAGACACACACACACCAAAAAACAAAATTAACAAAACAATAACAATTTTCAACGGAGATTGTTTCTCAAACTCAAATCTTGTCTCAAAAATATTTGTGTCAGCTCACTTGAGATTTCTCAAATGGACTTGCATAAAACTATTTTAGAAATATCTCGGATGAGATCGAGATTTGTATTTGTCATAAGCTTCCGGGTTGTAAATAATGTTGTTCTGGTGACGTTCTTTGTTGGATTTATAATAATATTAATAATATGTATTATTATTATTATTATTATTATTATTATTATTATTATTATTATTATTATTATTATTATTATTATTATTTATATAATATCCTATATTTGTTACAGATAGTCTTGGAAATATAAAAAGATATTAACATGCAACATTAATGCTTACCTTCTACAATGGGGATCTCTTCGAATCACGCATATAACTTTAATTGAAATTTAAATATATCTAATTGCGTTGTTAGCAGTAGACACGAGGGCTCTTCAAACTCGGTGTACACACCGGCTGACCGTTGATACGGACATCTCTTCTTTGATTTCTCCTACGTCTGCTGACAAGAACCACGGTAGATTTGCTACTTCGACGAAGGGTAAGAGCTCTCTCAATTATTTAAGCAAAATCTCAAATTTTAAAATGACTTGAGAAAAAGCTCAAATTTGAACTTGGAATTTCAGCTGAGGAATGTTTTTTGCATACTAGGCCGCGTTGAAGACTCTGATGTTAGATGGGCTTCGAGATGACCTGCTGTGCGTCGGTGGCTCTATATTTATGTGGAGTCTCCATCTAGCAAATAGGTGGATGTCGCTCTCTGTAAGTTTGCAAGCAAGAGATAAGGGACTTAGTTGGAAGATGAGAGGTACAATTGATTGGTGTCATTAAAGATTCTTTAGTGTCACGCTTCGAAAGATGAACTTTGCATTATCATCATCAGTAACATCATCATCATCAATAACATCATCATCATCATCATCAAAAATCGTCATCTCGTCGTCGTCATTTTTGTTTTGTTTTAGGTAGTAGCTTCTTATTCTTGTTTCTGGAAATAGTAAAACAATTAAATATCATAGTTCAGACAATATTGTTATAAACTTTACCCACTCAGTTGCCGTACATGTTGGAAACGTTCCATTTCATTTTATTTGTCTGTTACAAGATATCAAAGCTGCATCTATATGTCCCTAATAATACTTACAATTGTTCTGAAGGTATTATTAAAATTATTTCCGCGTTAAAGTGTACATGGATGTCTCCATGTGATAACTGAATACAGTCAGTTTTGTGGTATTCAAATTGATAATCAATTGATTGCCAGTCTGGTTCTTCTCTTATAAGAAATGCAAAACGTGTCGTTTTTTAGTTCAAAATGAGGGCTTTAAAACTGTATTATAATTATAAAGACACAAACAGTAAATAAAAAACAAACTTGTAAATGCGCTTTCATTTTAAAACATTTAATAACTGTTTTAACGATCGTTACCTTATGATGTTGTTACTTATGCACAACGTTTTGACATCTTTATATAAAAAGAAGCACTGGTTTCATATTACATGATATTCACTTTAATTGAAAATTCATATGCTTTGGCATGTGTGTTCTTAACATTTTGCATTAACAGTGTGCATTTGAAATATTGTACTAGTTAACCGATTTACTACTTGGCATACAACTGTACTTCCATAAGATTGGTTTTCTGATTTCAGACAAAGGGCGATTACTGTGTGTGTAAGGGCAAGAAAAGATTCTTAGGTGTTGTCTATCTTGTGTTAACCATCGCTTATAATTAATATGTCGGCAAAACAGTAGCGACAGTTTGATTCTAATAAGTTCATACTGTGTGCAAAGGTATGACAATCGCTTATATGGTTGTACCTAGGCTTTTTAAATTAACACAATGACATTTAACCAAGTGTTTGTTAAAGATCTGAAATAAAACGTCAAGCTTTTTTATTACAAACACACTATTTATTTCCATTTTCATTTAAAACTCCGCAACAAATATCAATATATAAAAATATCAATTATCACATCGTTTAAAAAAAATCAGCATTTTAATGAAAACCGTTTGGTGCTATAGTAGCACGCACATCCATTCAATTTATTTTACGGTAAAGCAAACGGGGAATATCTTATCTCAAGTTCAAAGACCTAGCCGACATTTGCTGATATCATTTCTGTGTAGGCACTTTTAATATATGCCTAAACTCACGTAATACATTTATAAAGAATATTAAGACGAGTAAAGTTCAAACGGTGTTATGTTTGTGATTATATTTCAGTTTATCGCATTCTTTGCACTGCCTGTGAGTGGTAATTATGAGTGCCTGTGTAATTACGGCCCAACCATCGAAGTGTACGAGGATGGCCGATATCTAGACTATTCATCGGGACGTCTGTACGAGTTCGAATGTAAGCCCATTGTAGTGGGAGAGGTAGAATTAGGAGGCATTGTAGCTATCCAGTATGGTCAGCAGGTACACATAATTGCCATTTATATGTACTATTTTTAAGGTTTGGTCGTGTAAAGCACAACATATATTTGAGGATCACTTATTTGTTTATCACTGTTAAGAAAAAATAATTCTTGCTTTGCTTTCGTAAATTTGATAGAATCGTAACCCTATTAAATGTTATGTTAAGCTCTTTGGAGCTCGAATAGTTTATGGCGTTGTCTGAAATCTGTTTTGCTTTATTGTGTTGTTGCTGTTTGTGTTCGTGCTTGCGTGTGTGTGTTTATGTGTGTGTGAGTGTGTGAGTGTGTGTGCTCGCGCGCGGGGCGCGTGTGTGTGTGTGGTTAAAACTCATATATACCTTTGTCCTTTCCAGACTTTGGTACATGTTGCAATGCTCATAGAACTTTGCCTTAATCATCATTACAACAATATTGCCTGTGCATTGTGGCTGCCATAAAATCTGTTTACGTGCATGTAATCTATGTTGTCTTTTAATTTATCCTATAAGGATTGTCACGTGCTTTTTTTCGGACGGACATTGGGCTTTGGTTCCTCAATTACATCTACACATGAAAAGATTGCAAGAAGCATTTACTCTTCATTGGCCATTGCTTCATTAATTCAAAATTTTATTCAATTTACGTTCTACAATTTTGTGTAGTTTTTCTCATGGGAATGATACTGCTCCCCCCTCCCCCCCCCCCACCCCCACCCCCTTGTCTTATAGGTGCATGCAACATGGGGACATTATTTTTGAATTACCTCACTGATCACTCAAAACTTATCTTAGAAAACTTCAGTGCATGGGCATTTTTTATTTAAATGGATCGGTTTTCTTTACATTAATTGCATTTGAGAAACCCCTCAGGAAGTGCGAGGTTAACTTTTGCCGACTGACCGTTCCAAGGCGGCAACTGTTGGGTTTGTACTTTTGTGTTTAATGGCTCATCACAGCCTTGTTCTTACTATTACATCTGACTTGAGTGGAAACAACTTTGTTCTGTGCCTTTTCAGATTGTAATATATGTTGAAAAGCTCTTAAGACTTTGTCATATTTTCTTAATCAATGATTCGATATTTTATTGTAGAAAGGGTATATAAACATGACAGGCAATTCCGCAGTAATCATTCGACCATGTCCTACTGACGTCTGTAAGTAATCTTCTACGCCACGTATAATTTGTTGTTTAAATTAATATAACAATATGTTTAAAAATCAACAATATTTTCATTTTTACTGTTAAAATGATTGTTTTCAAATTAAAAGAACAACTCTTAACGACCCTTGCACCGCAGTGCGTCTTAAGACATCTACTTGTAGGTTGTACAGACATGTTAAAATAAATTCAACATTAAATAAAAGACAACTAGTTTAAAGCTAGAAAGATGATCTGCGCATGGCAGATTGATCAGAGAAACCTGATCTGCATAGACTTATGTACTTGTAATTATAACAAACTATCATCAACTCGGTTATGGATCTATTTTCTTGCATTTACAATAAAAGTATGTTCTTAGGTTCTGTAGTTTCTTCTCTACTGCTAATATTCTTCGTTATGATTATATATCTTACATAAGCATTGAGTTGAATTCTCTAAACAGAACTTAATACTTTTAAAAGGTCTGTTCTGCATACCAGCTAATTGTTTTGTCTTCTTCATGTAACGAGAAATGTCGCTCTAGATTTTAAGCCGCATTTTAATTAATCCATACAATGAAAAGTTGATAGCGGCTGTCGATCTACGAGAACGTCCGTCGACGTGCGTTCGCCCCGACCGTTTTGAACCAATAAATCACCTGATTTAAACTTACCTTTACTTAGTACTTAGCTCAACGACAACGACTACAAAAGCAACAGTAACAACAAAAACATCGGGAACAACAAGCGATTTAACAAACGCACTAGCAATTGCAACGACAACAGATAATATTCTCCTGTCCTCTGAATCGTTAACATCGACTCTCGTCTCCATGTTTTCATCACTGGGATCGATTGATACATCAATAACAGCACCTACAACGACCACACTATCCCTTACGTCAACACCGAGTACATCCTTGGTGACACACATTTTAGCAGGTCATATCCCACAAGGTAAATAAGCTATTAGCATTTTTTTACCTGCTACAATTGTATGTTAACAGGTGATCATAGTCCCTTACTGTGATAGTTTGTTGAGAACATTTATATGAAACCACATTCACATGTTCATAGCACCGCTTTCCTATTGCTGAGACAAGGGCGATACACGTACACCACTACCAAATATTCTGATTTAGTGTAAAAACAAAATTGGTATCAAACTGTGCTTTTGTGTGTAGAGGCATCGACCTACATAGCTTAGCACAAGAGCTGTTTTTTTAATGCGTATGCATTTCATTAAGGCGATTGTTTTCATTCATTGTTCTGCACTGCCAAACAACGAAATCTAAATATAGTTGTGTAAATGTCTGCCTTTTGGAAGTACTATTTGGGAATTAGTTATATATAACTTAATTGACAAGTAAGTTCATTTAAGTACTTAAGTAATTGCTTCTGGTCTGGTGTTCAAGACGTTGGTTCTTGACAATACGGATGCGAGGTCGAAACCCACAGGGACGACGAGATGTTAATCCTAGAGCAGGGCTATTTACTGCATATTGCCCGAAATAGTTTCTACCCGGTACCGGCTCTATCCATGCGCTAGGCAGCCGAGATGAATTATTAAAAATGAAAGAATTTGTTTCAGAAGCGACAATAGACAAACCAGTGTAAACCAAGTTTATTTGATGTTGTAGGGCATACAGAATTGTGCCCCAGTCACATCCAAGCCGATATTAACCTCTTCGGTGGATTCATTGGCCAATATGGCGATTACTGTTACGAGCTTGTACGTCGTTCAAACCAATGGGATAACGCAGAACGTCACTGTCAGCTCATAAGTCAAGGTCACCTTGTGAACATACCCGACCAAAATACACAGGATTATCTCGTGAGTTTCCTGGCAAGCCACCAGTACGAGGAAAGCGTCTGGATTGGTCTGAACGACAAAGCCAACGAGACAGTGTACATATGGACATCAGGTATACTGACCTATGAATTACTGACAATTAGTTTACTGTTATGCTATTATATGACAACATTTAAACGGCACCTTATTAGTTGCCGTATAGTCGACGGTCTAAGTGATTTGCAAACTTCTGTGCAGTAGGTTTAATGAGCAAAATTACTTTAGGTTACATATCATGAGGCGGTAGTGCTTATCACGTGACTCACTTAACTATAGATTTTCAACTGTTTACACTCCATCAACCTGACGAACGGTATTGATTAAAAGGATGCACCTGGCACTCACAAATATTTGTATATGCCCTTTAATCAATAGTTGGTATCCATCAGGAGAATAACACTGACCCTATGCTCTAAGTAGTAACTAGGGCCGCATCATATCACTGTCTTCGGTTGCTCAGTGGTTGAGACGTTTTGAGTTCGAGCCTTTGTGACGGTAATTTATTCATTCATTTTATTCACATACCTTCCAACAGTATACTCTTGTACGTTAAGCATTACTTTGTCAGTTTTTCCTGCAATTATTGAACTCTAACACATTTGAGAATCAGTGCAATGCTGTATTATTTATGGATTTAATGTAGCGTAAAAATGAAATAACTCAGACGAAAATATAAATAGAAACTACAACTTAATACAATTTTAAAACTATGCATGCTTAAGTATAACGTTAAGCAAATAAAAACCTATTGCGAGACTCGAGCTCAGATATTTAGCATAAAAGCTTTCGAGCATATCCCCTGCTAACTATTCTTGTATACATTCAACTATACCTTAAAGTAATAAGTATGTGGCGGACATCGCTATCTTCGCGTAATACATCGGCAAGCACCCGAGTGTAACGGCGAACATCGACGGAAACTTATGAGATTTAGTTGTTTACCAATTAGCAAAAAGGCTTACAAACTCTAAATTTCTTTTTTTGTGGACGCAAACAATATTGCAGCATAAGTTGTACACAATGTTTTGAATCGGCAGTAAAAGTAGTATATTTATTTTTGTCTTTTTAAGGACATTGTTTTGATGGGAGTCGGCAGCTCTATAAATCACATACTTCTTCCGATCTTATGCGCAGAAATGCAGTTACTATAGATAATATGAATTTAAAGACATTAGATGTATTACTTGATTTCATTCATAATTATCAAATCAATTGATGAATCTAAAAATAATACTTAAAACTCAATCGATAGCGCTACTACACCCGCCTGGCAGTGGCAGAGATCAATTCAAAATCCGAATGATAGAAAGGGAGATCACTGCAAAAAGGATGGACTGAATTGATGTGACATGCATTTTTGTTTTAAATCGATAAATGAATATGCGTAACAACGTTTGATAGTAAGGGTCATTAGTACACCGGATTGACGGTCCTACCACTAAGTCGCAGGTTCGAATCTACGTTGACATATAATTTTGCTCAATGAATTTCTTAATTTTTTTTTGAAATCTGTAGTCAAAAGTTAAATTATTTAAAAAATACTTTCGGGTTCTGTTTTATAGTGTTATTCTAGTTATTGCACTTTCTTATTTTGTTATATTGATTATACTCTTAAACTGTATCAAAAAATATATCAGTATAAATATTTATAACGCGTTTTTGATAAAGAAGTTAACTTTTTTTCTCTGATTGATGTTAAATGTATTAAAAGTTATTCCATGGAATGTTTCCAGTTGTCGTACTCACTGTTCTAACAGTGTTGCTGCTTTACGCTAACGTAGCCGACCTACAAAGTTCAACTGCAGTAGTTTCTACGTATATCCGCGATAAGCAGAAAGGAAAGGCAGACACGTACAGTTTAAATTCCGTGACAGAATCGCCCATTGTTAACATTTATATACTCAGCCAGTCGTATGTAAATATAAATAAGTATATAAAATGCAACACATCGAGTTTATGAATAAACTGCGCTCTAGAGCGAGTAGAAAAAAAAATCTAGTGAAAGGTGGGTCGTGTCAATATAGATTAATACACATTATCTAACTATGTCATTGACTTGAACTATCTACAAGTTATACATTTCCTGCAAACCCTGTACTCAAAGGCTTTTGAATTGAATAGACTATGCATATACATGTGATGTAAGGAGTGGCCACCTGACCCGCCACACTCCCCATGCAGGTTACTTTACGTTGTGCTGCTGTGATTGACCTTTAACCTTCAGCTTACATGTACATCCAAAACATTATAGGCGGAGTTGTGTATTTTGAGACGGGACAATTCTACACAAAATAATGTACGACAGTTAGTTCATACCGACTTCTGTTATCTTATAATGTGACAACTTTTTCGAAGTATTCAAATGTTTGCATCTTATTTATTTATGTAACATAGTGACTAGAAGCGCGAATGCTCTTGAGCTTTACAAATTAAGTAATTACTCACACAGATACCACGATATACAGTGCGCAGAGCGATTCGTATGTGGAAAATAACTTTATATATCGAGTTTACTAAGTAAAATAAAATTTAAGCTGGATTTGAAATCGCAACCTTACTTAAACCAACTTTGCTTTTCCACTACTCTACAATAGTGATTTGCTAATCCCGATTTTAAGATCATATTAGCGACAGAATATGTGCGTTCTTTACGGGCTATTCATTTATCCTTTTCGTGAAATATACGGACCAAACAAAGAATTCATTTAGTGCCATGTGGTTCAGTAATGAAAGTACCATTTGTAATTATTTAACTTACACTTATAGTGTAGAAATGCTTTTACCGCATCTCTTGTGTGAATGTTGTAAAGAGATTATGTTTTTTGTACTTCTGTATATGATGCCCAAAATTCTACACAGCTGGGTAAACGTAGTGTGGACAGAAAGTGATCCAAAGGCTCAGAAGCAAGCACACAAGACTCCGCAAGGGAGATAACATTTTG
Organism: Sinonovacula constricta; assembly: GCA_007844125.1. NCBI lineage: Eukaryota > Metazoa > Mollusca > Bivalvia > Cardiida > Solecurtidae > Sinonovacula > Sinonovacula constricta. Next base: position 16,803,319 of record CM017566.1, on the reverse strand, counting down.
TAGAAAATTGATGTTTCACACTTTGAACTTTCGTACCTTTAATTTACAATGACCGAAGAAACAATTATAGTTTGCAGAATATGTTTGTTTTCAAGTCAAATACCTGCATACGTGTAAGAACTACACAATTCATGTTGACACGCAATTCGTGTTGGCATTTTACTAACTTCATACAGCATGCTATTACACTTTTGTATATTATCTTCGCAAAACGTATTAATAATTTTAAACTTTTAGTTGTGTTAACTTCCATACCAGAAATTTGAATAATTTGTCCAAACGTGGGCAGTGTGTCAATGACTTACTAATTCAATATTTTTTCTGAAAATTCCAAATCATGTGCACCGAGTCCTTGAAGATTTTTTTTTTACTTCAATTTCCGCTATTTGTATCATAGTAACTTGTACAACATTTTGTAAAAAAATAATGGCAAGATAAATAGACATTTACTTTTTTTGTTTGATGTTCAGGTTGAAATGTTTTGCAGTGTCACGAGCTTGATTTGTTAAGATAGAGATGGACAGTGAATTTGTTATTAATTTTGTTGCCGACAGGAAATCCAGTGTCATTTACAAATTTTGAGTCTAGAACTGGCTTCGTAGATCATTCTCTCAATGACTGTGTGATGATGAAAAAGGACGGAAAATGGAGAGATACGACGTGTGGGTACGTAATGGCCTTTGGTGCGGGCTATGGGGAAAGCCGTTCTTACATTTGCCAATACAGTAAGTGTATTTACTAGAATTAGCCTGATTTCGCGTTGTCCTAGTATCATGTATAGTACAAAAAAGTGTATTTTGAGATGGGCATGCGGCTAAGCTTGCTTACGTGTTTTTTATTAAAGCGCCGACGGCTTGCAATTCAAATAGTAAAATATAAATTGTATGACCATATGAGTCAATAATTTGTATTTAAGATTATTTTACACAATACATAAACATTTGTTAAAACCTAAACAATACTGCAATAGTTGTGGGTCTAAAGTAGAAATACACAGGGTCAAACACGAATTCCTTAAATATTGCTATATACAAAGCATAAATAAGTAAAAACACTTTACAACAATTTTAGCAAAAGTTAACACTCCCTTTTTAACAAACCTTTGTAAAAATGTAGTTATTCAATATGGCTGTGGTGGTCTTCATATATATTTATATTCGATAAATATACACACATTCAAATTAATACAAAATTGCAACTCTCAAGCAAAAACATATTGTTTTTTCAAAATAACATTGTTGTTGTTTCTTTTTCAGATGTTACCTCTAAACCACCGGACATTTTCCATGTACTTACTGATGTCGTACTTGGATAAAATAAATGCCTACAATGTGTTTATTTGTATTTATCACTGTCTCATATATAAACATATACTTATAGTTACGTCTGTGGCTTATTCTGCTTAAATTATGTAATATTTCGTTTAATAACAATGTATTGCTTACAATTTAAACTTTCGATGACAAAACAACACTTATATTATCAAACATATATTTTTTCTTTTGAAATCTAAATGTGTGGATCATATTAGTTTACTTTATTGCTGGTTAGTTTGCTATTGTTAACAAGCTTCTGGTACGATTGGTGTTTACTGCTGGATTTCCGGTTTTCCAATAAAGATCTCATTTAATGCTACACGGGGGTGTTAGGTTTTTGTTAGAAATAATCTGGCAAAACTTAATATTACTCACCGTCTATGATGAATATGACAATTGTGTTGTATTGTATCTTGAATTATCCACATTGTTTATTTGTGTTATTATTATGTACTTAACATATATATCACCAGAAGGATCATGTTATTATTGTGATAAAGAACAGAAAAATTGTATTTTTCTATGCAATAAAACTTAGAATGTATATTGAATGATCACCCAAATACGCCTTTATTTATTGCTGGAGATTAAAATAGTAGATGTAAGGACTTTATAGATTATATACCTGATTATAATTTGTTTCATATTTTTGGTAATGTTGATTATGAAAATAGTTATTTTAATACTTCACGTCGCATTAACGATAGTACTAGAGGAAATAATTATGGTAAGTTATTGGTCAACTGTGCTAAATGCTCATAGTAATGATGATGAAACTTTAACACCCATTAAAAGGTATAAATAGAATCAGTATTTATTGATAATTTTAAAAATGTGTTTCAAAATATGGAAGAATCTTTGAGTGACACAGTTTGTCATGATGTTGACACTGGTGTTGAGGCAATTACTTCTTTATACCATGAAGCTGGCCAGTGTATGTTAGTCAGAAGTATGGGCGGACGTTTCTCTTCACAGCCTGTAGGGTGGAACTCTACTTGTGATAATCTAAAATACATTAAATATCGGGCGTTAAGGAAATAAAATCTAGAGAGTCTAATTCACTGTTGGATCTCAGAGTTATTAAAGATAAACGCAATAATTTTAAGGACTACTTTCGAGATATGGTTTTACAGTACCAGTTTTCAAATCGAAACATATTACTTGCTAGAAGAAATAATCCGAGCCCCTTTTGGAAAATTCTTAAAAGAGGTAAACCTATACGGACTCTACATTATAGTATTTCTCCATCTGAGTGGTATCGATACTTTGCCGGACTTCTTTATGATGAAAACGCTGCTGCAATTGATCAACCTTCTGATAATTATATTGACCCCTCTGCAAGTGTTCTTAAGGAACCATTTACTCCTGAAGAAGTGCTTAGATCTATAACAAATGTGTCTGTTGGAAAATGTAGTGGCGTCGATGGTATTCCGGCTGAATTCTTTAAAACTACTATTTATGATATAGCTCCAATATCTTAAGCATTGTTTTGTAAAATATTCTCAACTGGTTATATTCTATAATCTTGGAAGTCGCCTGCTATAATTCCTATTTATAAGTCTGGGCCAAGTAACGTTCCTGGAAGTTACAGAGGTATATCTATTACACGATGTATAAGATATTTTCAGGTATTATTAATAAACCGTTGTACGATTGGGCTGAAGAAAATAATAAAATTGATGTATAACAGGCAGGTTTTCGTAAGGGCTATTCAGCTATTAACATTTTCTGTTTACAAGCAAAGGTTCAAAAGTATCTATCCAAAAGATGTGGTCGTTTTATTGTATCTACGTCGATTTTCGCAAAGCATTTGATAAAATTAATCATAAAAGACTTTTTGTGTCACTAGAGAAGAAAGGAATCTATGGTCAATTTATCCTTATTCTTTAATCCCTTTATACGGATTTAAGGTCATGTTTCAATCTTAACAACTGTATCACTGATGTCATTTCATGCAATTTCGGAACACGCCAAGGAGACAAAACAAGCTCGACAATTTATGATTTTTATCACTAATGATATTTCAGATATTTTCTGGTTGATGTTTGCAGATGATGTAGCAAGTTTTGCCGAAACTGGTGTTAAGCTTCAACAGCAAATTAATATAATTGACCATTTTTGTCGAAATACAGGAATGGAAATAAACATGGATAAGACTGAAATTTCGGTTTTTCGCAATGGTTGTCCTCTCCGTAGATATGAGCACTGGTCTTAGCGTGGCGCGCAATTTAAAATCACATCTGAGTCTAAGTATATGGTTATCTTACAGACTTTGTCATGGTCATCCGCTCATTCCAAGTTAGTTTCTCAGGCACAAAGGGCTCCCTTTGCCATAAAAGCCTATTAGAGATATTTTGGTTATTTCTCTGCTGTTGATTCATTTAAGATTTTTGATGCAATGGGCAAACCTATACTTTGTTACGCTTCTCAGATTTTGGGCTATGAATATGTAGACACGATAGAATCGGTTCATAACAGATTTTGCAAAAATGATTTTGCAAAAAAAAAAAAATCTTTATGTACGTAGAACTACTGATACATGTGTGGTTCTTGGTGAATGTGGTAGATTGCCATTGTGTACAATGTACTTCATATTATATAAATTGTATTCGGTATTAGTGTAATTTGTAAACCATGCCATCACATAGATATCCTAAACAATGTTATGACATGTTGAAATCCCTAGATGATGCTGGTAGAAACTGCTGGGCAACAAAGATTAGAGCACTTTTGTACAAATATGGATTCAGTTTTATATGGGTTAGTCAGGATGTTGGCGATGTAAATTTATCAGAATGATTGAACATAGAGTTGTTAACTACTGTACACGAGAATGGCAAACAGCTATTGAAACCTATAACATATGCTATCATTACAATAAATTTAAAAGCCTACTTACTGTTGAAAAGTATTTGACTATTGATATTCAGTTAAAATATAGAATTGCTATGTCAAAGTTTCGCCTTTTAAATCACAGACTGAATATAGAACTAGGTAGATATAACAATGTTCCAATGGAAAACCGTATATGTCTTTTTGTCAACAGTCAAATAATGTAAATGTATTTGATTGTGAATACCATGCCTTTTTTAAATGTGCGTAGTACGATATTATAGGGCATATTTATAGGTATATACGTAGAACAGAACTTCCCAAAACTCTTATATTGTTAAAAATGTATCCATTTATATCTTTAAACTAATAATTGCAATTAATGACATTTAAACATTCGCTTTATACAACTATTAGACATTTAATTTTGTGTAATATATTACTATCTTTTGCGCAGGTGGCCTTTATGTACAAATAATCTCTTTGATTTGATTTGATTTTATTTGTCAATACTTTTGTAAGCTAGTTTTAATCAGAAATCCTGTCTGATATCGACAAACATGCTCCAACAGAGCAACAAACTAGGATAATTATGCAGAACTAAAAAACCTTGGTTCAATGAGTCAATATTGGAATCTAAGCGTATTGTCCGGAAGGAATTTAAAAAAGCACGAAATAGATATGGTAAAGAAATTGGTTCTAAGAAAAACCTAGTTATCAGTAATGCAATTCTAAATGCCAAAGGTGATTAAAAAGCACTATGGTATAATTTAAGAATTAACTAGTACTAAAGCTGAACATCCAATGCGACAGCCTACAAATGATGGTGAGTAAGCTGAAAAGTTTGCATACTTTTTCATGGACAAAATATCTATAATTCGTAAGACACTCCAAGATTTTCCGACACATATATTAAAGTCACATCTTGATGAGCTTCTACCAACCATTTCCATTCTACTCGACGTGTTACACAGTTAGTACGGAGTAAATGGTACATTGCTAGCATCAGTGGACTCGTACCTGCGACCTCGTAGTTGTCGCATCAGTGTTATCTCTACTGAATCAGCTCCACGATCGCTGGAATGTAGTGTGCCTCAGGGGAGCTGTCTTGTTCTTGGCTTTACCTCACATATGCGGAACGCTATTTGATGTTATCCCACCAACCATTTCTGTCTAGGGCTTCGCTGATGACATTGCTAGTCAACGCTTTCAACGCTTTCAACCAACTTCAGTGACCAATGAACATAACGCTATAAAGCAACTTGAAGACAGTGCTGTAATTATTAATGACTGGATGAATGCCAATAAACTCAAAATGAACACCACTAAGCCAGAATTCATTATGTTTAATAGTAAAGCCCAACTGGGTAAATGTGTAACTAAAGAAATTAATATTGCCGGTGATGAAATTTAAAATGTTAGTGTCATAATACTTAGACCAGAGCCTAAAATTCTCAACACATGTTAAAACCAAGTGTAGAACTGCCATGTTAAATTGTTTGAGAATAAAGAACATTCGCAATCTGACTCAGGACGCAACAAAATATCTAGTTCTGTCGTTAGTAATCTCACATTTGGATTATTGCAACGCTATATTGATTGGAATTTCAGAAAGTGAGTTACAGAAATTACAATGTATCCAGAATATGTGCGCTAAAATTGTTTGCAACGTGGAAAAAGTGATAGTTCCAAAGACTCTTTGTTTGACCTGCATTGGTTACCAATTAAAGCTAGGATAAATTTTAAAATACTGTGTACAATGTATAACTGTTTCTTAGGCAATGCTCCGGTTTATCTAGCAGAACTGTTACACAAACCTGTCTTTAAAAAAACAATTCTCAGATCTGCTGATAATATGGATTATTGCTTTGCTGTTCCCTTCAACAAAAGAAATAGGTAAATAAGAAAAGGTCCTATCAAAATTTCCACAGATATTTAAATTTTATCTGCCTCTAAAAACATTTAATGACAAAAGTTTTAGTGCTATGCAGGTGCTTATTGTTAGTTGTGTCACTTTGACGGGATACTTTTATTTACACTGTTTGTTTGATAGAAAAACCGTCAGGAAGTGCGAGGTTGGAGCGCTCCACAAACCAGGTTTAAGCACCCCAGTTGGCCATTTTGCCGACTGACCGTTCCAAGGCGGTAACTGATGGTTTTTCTTTTTGTGTGTTATGTCTCGTCTCTGTGTTTTTTGTCACATTTACATTTACCTTGTCTGCCTTGGTCTGCAGGTAGATAAAATTTAAATATCTGTGAAAATTTTGATAGGACCTTTTCTTATTTACCTATTAGTACCATCGGTCCAACTCTCTGGAATAAATTGCCTCTGTATATAAGACAGTCTTCTAATACGGACATTTTCAAGAAAAATGTCAAAACTTCTATTTTAGAGATTTTTACGCATTGTTTTAAGATTAAGATTGAGCTGTAAACTGATCGAGATATGAAAATTAATGTCTACTAAGATAGCCATTTTTTTATTGTTTTACATTTTAAGAAGTTTTCAATACTTAGGATATTTTTCACGTCTGATTTCTTTATTTTATTTTGTTGTGTTTATTTGTCGTTCATTTGTCCTGTATATGTGATTTTCTATCTACATGTATGTACTTTTATTGTTCTACTGTACCACGCCTTTGAAAATGTATGTATAAATAGGCGTTTAATTAAATAAAACAGTTTCAGTTTCAGGGGTCCTATGCCTGTTTTTCCTCAACTATATCTGGACGAGAAAGTCCGCGACTTATGGCAGGAAAGAGTGTAAAACGTTCATGCTTAATGGGATAAAGAAATGGTTAAGAACATGTATAGAAATAAGTACAAGTTTTACATCTTCTGAAAGTTTAACTCTATCCTTAAAAGAACTGTAAATGGATTACTATAATACAGAATATGTATACCTTCATACATATAACCGCGAATATGAACTTAGGTGGACAAAACATAGGTGTATATATATATACAATTTGAACTTCACATTTTGTCTAATGGTTATGTTATCATTTCAAAGCACAATGGTATTCTGCTGATTCGGCTTGTTGACATGTCGAATCACAGGGTGATGTTGTACGGTATGCTGACATGCCAAATCAACATGATGACTTGTCAAAACGACATGTCTTGTCAAAACGCCCTAATTACCTGTCAAACGACATGTTGTCTTGCCAAAAAAAGAACTTGCTGACTTGTCAAAATAGCATGCGGTTTTGTCAAAACGCCTTGCTGACTGGTCAAAATGACATTATTTCTTGTCAAAACGGTATGTTGACTTATAAAAAAGACTTAATGACCTGTCAAAATCCCTTGTTCACTTATCAAAACGGCATGATATTTTGTCAAAACGTCATGCTGATTTGTCTCAGCTGTATGCTATCCAGTCATGATATGTGACTGGCCATATCAAAATCAGTCTGAAGTCGTAAAATTAATATTGTTAGTTTTTACATGTTTATAGAGCATAAATAGACCTTTACAACGATACAAGAACCACCACGATACTATGATCCTGTGGAAAGTTATTAAAATTTTAGTAACATTGTTTAAGGCCTAAAACTACAAATACATGCGGAGAAAAGGGCACTGGTCTATTCTAAAAACGAAATGCCATAGCAACTAGCATTTAATATAAATAAGGCCATCATGTGATACATTGTTGGAAAGAGGAAATACAACTCACATACTCATTTATTAACAAAGCAACGATATAATTCAATAGTGATCATAGAAAATCATAAAAGTGTAATTTTTTTCAACTTTTTGTCTCGGTAACGATATGAGGGCGACACTGTTTTAAGTTGTTTTTTAAACAAATCCACAACATTTACTTTAACAGAAATACATGTGAGAGTTAGCGATGTCTGTAAATGTTTCTACCATATCATTACAGCTTTTACTATCTCAGTCCAACGTACCACTTGCACTTGTAAAGTAAGTTGTAATCAATTCACTCAAGTTTCTGATACCTCCGAGATTTGAGCCATTTACTGACTCTTTTAGGCATTAAGCCACTTCTTCTGGTGATGAGTCCATTGTGTTTATTATGTATGATCCAGTAATAACACAGATCGATGACAAATTCCATTTTTATATCGATAAAAGCGCGGTAAATAGTAAAGATTGGTGAAAAAAATAAATAAACGGGATACCGGAAGTAGAGAAAAAATCACGTGACGTCCGTTTGACCAATCAGAGAGGCCGATAGGTTTATTTAGCAACAGGTGCGCGATTTTCTTTGTGTTGGTCACTTGTTTTAAGATATTGTATAAGCTACTTTGGTATGATGATTATATTTAAAAAAAGAATAATTGAAATCCCAGTGAATTAACATTTTTCATTGTTCGTTGCGTAATCTCGATAATTACGTGAACGTAAGCAGAGTATAGGGTCCGAACAAAGTTAAAATAGACAGTCCAAAACCTATTTTATATTCGACTATCTTTTCAATTTATTCGTAGTAAAGAGTCTGAACATTAATTATATAGCAAAATCTAAAAATCGATATGTTTTGCACCTACATGGCTTCTGAGCGGATTATCTCGATAATCTGAAATGCGACTTTAGACTGATTTTGATATGGGCGGTCACATATGTTGACAAGGCTACATGCAGTTTCGAGAGGACAACTTGCTATTCTGACAAGATAATCATGATCTGTTGGCAAGAAAACATGCCGTTTTGAGAGGACAGCATGCGTTTCTGATAATATATCATGATCTGTAGACAAGACAACACGCCGTGTCGAGAGGACAGCTTGGTATTCTGACGAAATGTCATGATCTGTATCACATCTTCGCACATGTTAAATTTATTCTTGAATTCATTGACTTTCATTGTTTTGTTTGATGTATTTATTTCTTAAAATGGCAAAAGCTGGACATTCAAGTACATGTATGAAGTGATATTTATCGTCTACGCCAGAACATATTTTGTATATTCTTTTATGAATAACATAGAAAAGGGTTTATGCCAGCGTAATGTCTCTTTATGAAGTCTTTATAAAGAGAATCTCAATTGTGTAAGTGCAATTGTGAATTTTGTAATATTTACATTATCTGTGTATGCCTTATAGCCAAATGAACAAAACCGTTTATATGTATACGCTCGTGATGAGCCATTAATCTGTTCTGTCCGTTCTTGTTCGTAGCAATCTTTTAAACTTTGCTACGGCCCTGCCGGTAGGGGCCTTAGAATTCTCCGGCTGTCGCTACTTGTAGCGGGGTAAGAGCCTCCGAAGGTAGCCCACCTGTTTGCCGTGGGTGGCAACCCTGTATCTCTGTGATGAGGGGATCCTCGTGGTTGAGGCCTTTGCTGGCTTGTCAGGATGTGACATATAAGTCGGCACTCGTCAACACACTACTTTGGCCCTTCGTTGCGTGGTAGACGGGCGGTTATATTGATCCGGTATAACCAATCGGCTGGCCGCGTTGTTCATAGATTACTACTATTTCCCTATTGTATACACTTACTTTGTCCTCATACTATCCACTCTAATTTCTGCCTTTTTCTTCATTGTATACCGTGTAACGCAACCCCCTCCCTCTTATTGTCTCCTTTTACCTATAATCTAGTGGACAGCCGGCTATACGGATCAATCTGGCATTATTATTTACATTATGTATTTCATGTCAGAGTATAGCACTCTGATATCACTGGCGTTGGGAGTTCGGATACCCACTCCATGTCAACGTCCCCTTGCTGGGCTCCGAGGCGGGTGGTGACCCAGAGTGCCGAAATTTTAAATAACATTCTCATGGATCGCAAACGCAAATGTTACGAACCGATTCCAGCCATCACTTGAGAAGACTCTGATACGGACAATTCATCATCGAATACAAATTGTCCACGCTTCCTCGTTATTCAATCTCTAGAAAAAACTCCAATCACCAAAATTCCACCTTTTGTTATCGAAAAGTCAATCAAAGGCCTTATTGGAACAGTTGATTCTGTCAAAAAAAATTAAAAATGACTGCCTTCTAATTGAAACTAACAGAATACCTATTTCGGTAAAATTTTGAAACTTATTGGATTTTGTTCACTTAAAGTCAAAACTTTCCCGCACAATTCCCTTAATTTTTCAAAAGGTCTCATCCGTTGCCTTGATCTTTCTAGACTTTCGGAGAAGGAGATACGGACAGAACTCACACCACAAGGTGTAAGTGGTGTCAGGAGGATTTCCTTCTCCAGAAAAGGTCGCAGGATCCCTACCAACACATTAGTTTTAACTTTCAACAACCCAAAACTTCCATCAACAATCAAAATCGGTTATCTTCTGGTCAAAATTCAAGTCTATATTCCAAATTCATTACGTTGTTTTGATTGTCAGAAATTTGGTCACCATGAGTCTAATTGTACAAATGATATCATCTGCGGACGATGCAGTGAACCCGCTCACGCCCCAAACTTCAAGTGTGAAGCCGAACCGAAGTGTCCAAATTGCTCTGGAGCTCACGAAAGTAGGTCCATATGTTTTCGTTCTAAACATATGAATACGATAGAAAGGCAATTACAACAATGCCTCAACAAATTACAAACTTGGAGTAACAACAATGGTTTTAAATTTTCACCCACCAAAACAAACTGCGTTCATTTCTGTCAGAAAAGAACTTTGCACAACGATCCTGAGTTATTTCTTAATAACATTCGTTTTCCTGTCGTCAAGGAAACGAAATTTCTTGGTGTCATATTTGACAGTAAATTATCTTTTATACCGCATATTAAATATGTAAAATCTAAATGTCTTAAATATCTTAACCTGTTGAAATTTTTATCCCATACCGACTGGGGAGCTGATAGGAAAGTTCTATTGCAACTGTATAGATCACTAATAAGATCGAAATTAGATTATGGTAGCATTGTTTACGGCTCTGCCAGGAGATCATATCTCCAGATGCTTGACGTTGTCCACAACCAGGGACTCCGTCTGGCCCTTGGAGCTTTCAGGACCTCTCCTGTAGAGAGCCTTTATGTTGAAGCTAATGATCCATCGTTATACCTAGACAAGAGAAACTTGCGCTTCAGTTCATAACAAAAGTGAAATCTTACCCTAAAAATCCACCACATAGTGTTATCTTTAATCCGAAATATGAGCACTTGTTTGAGCGTAAACCAAAGGCACTTAAGCCGTTGTGTTTACGAATGCTAGAAATCATACACTCATCACAACTGAATTTAAATCAAGTAATAGAAAATAATGTTTTAGAATTTCCACCATGTCAACTAAAAACTCCTGAAGTCGATTTAACTCTCTGTACAAATAATAAATCAAAAACAGACCCTCTCGTACTTCGCTCAAATTTTAACGAACTGCGCGACAAGAAATACTCTAACTACCTCAAAATATATACTGATGGCTCAAAGGCAGATTCATATGTTGGCTGTGCTTCCGTAAGTAAAATTCATTGTTTTAAACAAAAATTACCACCCAACTCGTCCATTTTTACAGCCGAAATTCAGGCTGTTAACATTTCTCTTGACTTTATTTCTGATCATACTGGCGATAAATTTGTAATATTTACTGACTCTTTGTCGGTATTACATTCTATAAAAAATCTCATTTTTTCCAACCCTCACATTAGAGATTTCCTTTTGAAACTCAATGAACTTTCTCTTAATAAGCGTATTGTTTTCTGTTGGCTACCTAGTCATGTAGGCACCAGAGGAAACGAGGATGCAGATAAGAGTGCAAAATCTGCCTCAGCCCTTACTGAGACAGACTTTTGCATCCCACACACAGATTCTAAGCCACTTATCAATCGATATATTTTAACAAAATGGCAAACAAGTTGGGACCATACTATTTATAACAAGTTACACGCAATTGAACCTAACGTCGGTACCAATATCTCTTTTTGCAGAGAAAGTAGGCGGGAAGACGTAGCTCTTACCCGCTGTCGCATTGGACATACTAGACTAACTCATTTATATCTCTTAAAGAGAAAAGTTCAACCTGAATGTGTTCCTTGCCAGGAACCACTGACAGTAAGTCTTATATTATTACATTGTATTGACACAGGCCATATTCGGTCTAAATATTTTAATGTCAATAACATGCACGAACTTTTCAAGACAGTATCCGATGCTAAACTTGTTTGCTTCCTGACTGAGATTGGTATTCTTAATAAGTTATAAAATTTTACACTATTTATTATTCTAACGTTATACATTTTAACTGTTTAATATGTTAACATGTTTTCACTTATAATTCACACTTTTAACCTGATAAGATTTTTATTTCTACTCACATATTTTAGTTTTAACCTGATTATATTCTGTTTTCGTTAATCGCCAATGTATTCGGCGCCGTATGACCTGTCGGGTGTCGGTGTGCCGTAAAACCTCAAAAAAAAAAAAAAATACAAACTTTGCTAAATTCATACAAACATTAATTCTGACAACACCTTGATACATCTACACATCACTAAAACCTGCACTTTTTAGGATCAGACCTGTCCAATTAGCTTTATTTGGGAATGTTTCTTGTAATAGTAGATTATATGCGTGTTTTATTATCTCGTCTCATTGCATGTGTATTTTAGCCAGTATCTTATCATTGTTGCTCTTCTGTGTTCTCGACCTTCTTCCTTATTCTCCGTAAATATTTTTTTCTGTGTTATACGTTTTGCGCCAAGCATTTCCGTAAGAAATGTTAAGTGTATCCTTTCAATTTGCATTGCGTCATTGTTACCCCAAATATCAGCACCGTAATTAAGAATAGGAAGGAGTAGCTTATCAAAGAGTTCTATATGATGAGAGTCTTTGATGTCTGTAAACCTGTATAATTGTTGTTTTGTTGTTGTTGTTGTTTAATTTTAAATATTGTCTTCTGTGGCTTGTTAGTCTACGTATCGCGTGTGTTTATGTAACTTCCACCTCCTGAAGATATAACTATACCCAAATATTTATAAGTTGAAACTATTTAAAAGCGTTCGTATTTGTATTTTGGGTTTTACGATACACCGACATTTAAAAGGTCATACCGTGTCGAATACGATTAAGGTTAACGTAAATAGGGTTAAATCTGGTTAAAATTCAAATAGGTGTGTAGAAATATAAAATTCTATCAGGATAAAATAATACGAAATATAATTGAATACCGGTTAGTTCACAGTATGCAGTATGTTTCCAAAATGAAGACTTACTATTAAATAAAAACAAAAATCTAGAACACAAAAACATTTTTTACATTTAGTTTTTAACTCCGACTGCACTGTATTGTGTATAAATACAATAATATTTTCAATGTTTTATTGTCTACATTGACTTATGTTTACACAAAATCAAAAAGATTTTTTTCACATTCAGTGTTGCGAAGAGTTTGCTACCAACAAGTGAATGCAGTTACTTTGGTTAACATAGTTGTAAATGGTAATGTTTTAACAGTTTTTGAACACATGCAGTGCCTGGGGCTGGACAATACTTGGAAATATTTAAAGCATAAACATTCCGTTATTAGGAATGTTAACATCCATGAACATGTCATCAAGTCTATCATCGAACGGATCATTCTGAATATCCTAGATAATCGCCAATTCCTGTGATGATGATAATGTTAAAGGGGCAACATTGTTCGCTGCACAGGTCATGAAACGGTTGTTTAGAGAACTTGTTCTATCACTTAATGTTTTTCATGCACAGATTGCGTGCCAGCTTATCAAAGAATTCGTTCTCTCACTTTATGTCCTGGACATTGATTTCTTTGTAGAAATATCAGTCTGCCCAGTGTAGGACTTTAGCTATGGTTCAGACTTGTGTCCAGTCACAGTCATTATGTGCCTACTGGGTATCTGAGCACTGTCTAATACATAAACAGTGCTCGCTGACAATGAGTGATTAGTGTATTTCTTGGATAAACCTTCAGCCTCACTTAGTGACTTCATCATAGATCCGATCGTGTTGTGACCCAGAGGCACATCTATATATGACTTCGATTGGCGCCCTTCTCTGCTGTTGGAATAACTGAATGTATAGAGTTTTCAGGTTATGCATGTATGTGACAAAACTCTTCACTGGGCATCTATCGCTATCTGAAATAGAAAATGAGTACCTTTGAACATACTGCCAGGTTGATATTTTGAGGGTCGAAGAAAAGGTCTGTTTTGAACGAAATTTAATAAGTGTTTGCATTCACAAACCTCTTTTATTACAAAATCAAATACTCACAAAAACCATTAAATTTGTTGCACGACAGATTTTGAAGATTTATAGATAACTAAGTTACAATTAATAAATCTAAATTACGCCTAATATAATTATGTGTAGTTTTTCAAATCGAAATAATACAAAATTCTTATCTAAACACTATATGGACATTATTTTTCAATGACATCACCACTTTCGTCATTACTTATAGAAAATATCAGCGCTTGGACATTTTGTATTCAAATAGATCGTTTTTCTTTTCATTGCTTGCATTTGAGAAACTCGTCAGGAAGTGCGAGGTTAGAGCTCTGTAAAACCGGTTTAAGCACCCCAGTCGGTCCATATTGCCGACTGGCCGTTCCAAGGCGGTAACTGTCGGGTTTGCTCTTTTCGTTAAATGATTCATCACGGGGTTGTTCTTGCTTTTCGCTTGGCTTGCATGTAAAATACCTTTGTTCTGTGCCTTTTCGGAGTTTCGTACATGTTGCAATGCTCATAGGACTTTGTCATATATTCTTATTCATGATCACAACAATGTTACTTGTGCAGTGTGGCGGTCGTAAAAAATCTCCCCGTGCATGTAATTATGTTGTTATTTAATTCATCCTATAAGGATTGTTACGTGTGTTTCCTTTGATGGACATTGGACATTGGTTCTTCAATTCCATCTTCACATCAACAGGATGCTACAACCATTTATTCGTCTCTGGTCATGTTTGTTCATGATTCAGAAAGTTAATTTTATTTATAGTCAACCATTTGTGTGTAGTTTTTCAAATCGAAATAATACAAAATTCTTTTCTAAACACAATGTGAACATTATTTTTTCAATGACGTCACTACTTTCGTCATAACTTATAGAAAATATCAGCGCTTGGACATTTTGTATTCAAATAGATCTTTTTTCTTTTCATTGCTTGCATTTGAGAAACTCGTCAAGAAGTGCGAGGTTAGAGCTCTGTAAAACCGGTTTAAGCACCCCAGTCGGTCCATATTGCCCACTGGCCGTTCCAAGGCGGTAACTGTCGGGTTTGCTCTTTTCGTTAAATGATTCATCACGGGGTTGTTCTTGCTTTTCGATGGCTTGCATGTGAAATACCTTTGTTCTGTGCCTTTTCGTAGTTTCGTACATGTTGCAATGCTTATAGGACTTTGTCATATATTCTTATTCATGATCACAAAAATGTTAATTGTGCAGTGTGGCGGTCGTAAAAAATCTCCCCGTGCATGTAATTATGTTGTCATTTAAATCGTATTATAAGGATTGTTACGTGTATTTCCTTTGATGGACATTGGACATTGGTTCTTCAATTCCATCTTCACATCAACAGGATGCTACAACCATTTATTCGTCTCTGGTCATGTTTGTTCATGATTCAGAAAGTTAATTTTATTTATAGTCAACTATTTGTGTGTAGTTTTTCAAATCGAAATAATACAAAATTCTTTTCTAAACACTATGTGGACATTATTTTTCAATGACGTCACTACTTTCGTCATAACTTATAGAAAATATCAGCGCTTGGACATTTTGTATTCAAATAGATCGTTTTTCTTTTCATTGCTTGCATTTGAGAAACTCGTCAGGAAGTGCGAGGTTAGAGCTCTGTAAAACCGGTTTAAGCACCCCAGTCGGTCCATATTGCCGACTGGCCGTTCCAAGGCGGTAACTGTCGGGTTTGCTCTTTTCGTTAAATGATTCATCACGGGGTTGTTCTTGCTTTTCGCTTGGCTTGCATGTGAAATACCATTGTTCTGTGCCTTTTCGGAGTTTCGTACATGTTGCAATGCTCATAGGTCTTTGTCATATATTCTTGCTAGAATTTTGTTTTCTTTTTACTTAAAAAACCGAATCTACTCATGTTCTAGCATCTGGAAATAACATATTTTATGTTATTAATGTTACAGGTCAATATCGGATCAATTACCAGCCAACACATTACTGGCTTAAGACAATATGCCAAGTGATTGGCAACATTTTGTCAGACAATAATACAATTATATAAAATTTTAAACGACTACACATCACTTTGTTTGAAAATGTCAATTTATTTCATAATCGATTATTTTAATTATGGTGGCATTATTAAAACAATGTAAAGTAAGACATTCCATTGTTCATACATTTTAGTTCATATATATTGCCCTCTGCATGGTTTTCAGTTTATAACTACATTACTCCTTTTAAGCAACTTCAAGTCACGTTTCATGTTTATGGCTCACCAAATAGTTCGTTAAACTACCAGAATTGGTGTTATTTATTATTATTAAAAAGTCAAAACACAGTAGATTTACCTCTGCATACTCAAAGCCATCACACACGTAGTCGTATAATTTAGCCATGTCAGCAGGTACAATTCCCGGGTAGTGATTGGCATTTCCTTCTTCCTTCATTTTCCTCGTTTTGTACGCGAACAGTGTTTTTGAACTTTTAAAGTTACCACCAAGGTTATTATTGACTTCATCACGAACGGCTGCAATGTGTTTTTGGATGGCATGTCAATATCTCGTCAAAGTTGCTTTCTTATACAACGAACCATTTTTTGTTTCTCCTTTCAACGAGAAACCATCCCAGGTGATTGTCGAGCCCAGCAGTGTTCATGGTTTCGAATTCTGCACTGACTTATGCTAAAGATACTCTCACGGCAACTGATGTCACTTTACTGGTCTGTTTTGATTCAATATTTTCCTTCAAGGCTTTCACATTTTCCGAAGACATGGTTTGAAACATTCTCGCCTGCTTGCTAAGTGACGCCATCTTTGTTTACAATGCGTATAAAAAATTAACACGTCGTGAGAATAGCAAAGATCAATATCAATTCCCGGAGTAGATATCTATTTTTTCGGACTCGCGAGTGCGTCAAAATGCTTCATATTCATAGAGTATATAATATTTATTAAGAATACCAATTTCGTTTAGGAAGAAAACAATCTTAGAATCTGACACTGTCTTAAACATTTCGCACATGTTATTGACATTAAAATACTTAGACCGAATATGTTCGGTGCCAATACAATGTAATAAAATATGATTGCTTTCTGGCAAGAATTCATTGTTAAACATGAATGAAAGAGCTTTGCCCATTTTAAAGACCATAGCTTTACTATTATTTACGTGCCCAGTTAGTTTTGATGTGATACGCTGATTCTGTAAAATATTAAGCAATTTTGATAACTTTTCTTCACCATCCGCAAACATAATAATATCGTCAGCATATAGAAGAACGAATCACTTCAACATGTCAAAAGTAATTCCCTCAAAGCCGCCAAGTTCTAATGTTTCTTCTACGACATATAGAAAACAAAACAACAACAACAAAAAACGATGATAAACATTCACATTGAGCCATCTATCATGCATGTATATAACTATCCGTGACTTTGCTCTTCACGCTTACTGTTGTCTTAAGTGAATTATACATACATTATTTTATGTTTAGAATTTTACCCCGTACGCCATACCCAAATAGCTTGCACCAGAGTACATCTCGTATTACAAGGTCGTAGGCCTTACTAAAGTATACCAGGGCTACGTATATTTTCTTATTTGTAATTAACATGTGACTAACAACCGAATTTAAAACAATTATGTTATCTATAGTACTAATAGTTTTGCGAAAACCGGCCTGTGCTTCCACATAAAATTATAATTTTCTGCCCACGTGCTCAATCTATTGAATAAAACGTGTATGGACAACGTGACTAAGCAATGATTTACCATTGAATTTTCAACATCGTTTAATTTGCCCTTTTTATGCACAGGCATAATAAAAAATCACTCCATTTATCAGGAATATGTATTCCCGAATACTTTATTAAAATGCAGGAAGATTGTGCATTAAATCATGAGCCCCGTATTAAAAGAACTGTGTCTGTCCGGTCATGATGTCTGTTCTGTTCCATTATATATAATAAGAACTATGTCTTCTTTACCGCCCCGCATTCAGATAAGATGGTAAAATTCAAGGTGGGACAGTGTGGCACTGTTTCTTAAGGAAAATATGCTATCGTGGTCGGTTGATTTTACATGTAGTATGCACTGTTTATGTCACTGAACTACTTATGAATTGAACAATTGGTTGGTTGTTTAAGTGTTAAAAATTGCATGTAGTTAACTTCATATTTCCATTTGTTTTAAGTTTGTAGTTTATTACGTATTTGTTTTTTGTTTAATATACTGAAATTAACAAGTAGGTTAGATAAACATTGCACTCGTTTGTTAAAGAGGCTTGATTTATATTCTTAAAATTGCAATTATAAGTGAATTCCACGAATTGTTCCTAAAATTAAGTTACACTACACAGTCGTGTTTTGTTGTTGTCTTTTATCAATCTTGATTTAGCACTGTTCGTCATTTAAAACACATTCACACAACACCAGAGATATTAAGTAAGAGCGATAACTCCATGCCAAGTGGCACTGCTAGGTTACTGGCGATAATCTCCCGTTCCCTTGTTGTAAAAGCTTATGTATTGCATTTTGTAAACAAGTATCAGTAAGAAGGCACACTTCAAAGTAAGTCCTCCCGGAGAAGCATAAAAAATGAGCCCAATTTTATGAATATGAATTGTCAGCCATCATCATCCGAGCATACAACACAATTTCCGTTAAGCATCTAAATTATTTATTTTCTGGTGTGGTTATGTAATTTGCCGACTGACCATTGTAAGGCAGGAAATGCCGTTTTTTTGCTAACGTATATGAATAAACATAAAATTCAAAATATTAAATAAGTTTTAATTTGTAAATAACACATCGCATTTTTCAAAGAAATGTTATTTCACGATGTGATAAACGAAGTTCAAAACTTGTTGAATTTTGTTTATGTGTAATTTTAAACTTTATCATGACGCAACCCCCATAGACTGTCCACAAGTCAGTCATGATCCGATAAAACGAATATGGAATGTTTTATCTTCATTTCGCAGTTCGAATACTGTAACAAGCTTTTATGTACTCGTTGAAGACTAAGTACTCTCAGCTAATAAACACATGTATATACATAACTGACACCATGGACACCATCGACCAATTAGCAAATTATAAACGTTATTAAGTTTGTGAGGTTTTTCCGTTTTGTTTTGTCATTTTGCAATCTTAGTAAGTGGTACTTAGGAGTGTCTCTGAAATGACCGCCCAATGATCGGTATATACGAGGATCACCGAGGATCATACTTGCCATTAATTCAAAATGGGTTTGGATTAAGAAATGTTAGATGAATAGCAACAATATTCTATTTATTATACAAGTTTTTACTTGTCATTTTTATATTCAACAATTACTCATAAAATTCATACTGACAATAATATATTGAATGGGTTATCGAAAGGGCAAGTTAACGTTGCAGTCCAATAACTCATTTCTCATTTCTTTTGGTAAATCATCCAGCATCGTATAGAATTTTTGTGTCTGGCGGGGGCTCTGTTACCCAAAATGGCAATTACTGTATGAAAAAGGACGCAAAATGGAGAGACACGTTTTGTGGTATGGCACTGATACTTCGAATGTTGCTTGCGGGAAGCTGTCCTTACATTTGCAATTACAGCGGGAACAAAGAAAGCTTACAAAAATTCTGAGACTTTCATTTTGTAATACATTTCAATAGTTACGACTTACAATATCTGTACACGATCTCCTCGACTATATAAAACTAGCTTTTACAAATTAATACTTTTTTTTATAAGTTTACAGTTGCAGTGCCTGATCAATGTGTTGCTATAATATATAAAGTGTTGGTAATCGAAGCTGCAGGCAAAGAGCGCCGGCACCCCAATCTAATACAAATATATTAAAAGTTATACATGTAGCAACGTAATCTAATTTCCCGTATAATTAACAACAAATACCTCCGGGCAAAGGTAAAAGATGAAGCAGAGGTGAAAAACTGTTATAACCCAATTACAAGTACGTTACATTTCACAGCACAGATATTTGAATTCTGAAATTTCTGTCTATCCAGCGATGCCCGACGACCAGGCAGTTGCTGAAAGTAAAAGTAAGCGTCACCATCATTTCCATTTTGAATGATTACGGGTTTGTTAATATTGAGAGTATGTTAAGACTTAAAAGTCGCAAACCAGCTGTTTGCCTAGATCAGTTTATATTAGCACTACAGTTACATGACATTCTTGTCTGTGGATAATTCTGGCCTTTATCATTATCACGATTTTAGTTTAGACGATGTCATAAATGGTTACATATAGTTAAATATTCTATTTGATGAAAACATGTATTCTATGTTTATTTTGCACGCTATCAGAATTTCCATTATTTACTGGCATTGAACATGACGTACACTCCTAGTGTTTTGTCTTTACTCTCAACCTAACTGTGCGACCGAGTCATCCTGTCTTGTGTCCCGATATAACAGGAAAGACTGATTGGTTCTTATCCATGCGGTTATAAACCATAGATGCATAAGCATCTTTTTACTGAATATTAAACTCTATTTTTATGGGTATACACAGAAATTGACCCTCAATAAAATTACGTAAACGTGTCAAACTTAAAGACCCATTCACATTGAACCAAGAAGCAGCGTTAAGCACGACCTGTAAACATATGATGTTTGACTTTTATAATTCTTTATAACACACAGTGCTGGATATGACCTATACAGACAATTAACAACAAATGATAAACCACCGATATAATGCCCTTATGTGTTAACATTCCGAGGATAACGACAATTATTGTTTAAAAGGTTTTGTTTCAAAGTAAAGCATACTGCAATGTCAATAACAATGTTTAGTTGATAAAAACAAAACCCAAACCGAAAGAAATACTTTTCTGCGTAAGCATTTTCGACGGGTTCAAGTGGTAAAATACAAAAAAAAAACAAATGTTGTCTGATAAAAAATATTTGTTTTAAACTGGTCGATTTAGCTCATGCGTGTATGAACTTTTTTATTGCGCCGTGTGTAAAATCAGACATTCAACAACCAGGTTGACATCAGTACAATATCTTGTACTGATTTCTTTGAAATTTTCTTTTAAATAGATAATGCCAACTTATCTGTTGTACAGATATGTGCTTCATTAAAAAATCAACATGTACTGGATCACCAAACGCAATTTCGCCAATCAATGATCTCATACCAATGGCAAATAGGAATAATCAATTATGCTTTGTACTAAAATAATGCCTTACCAAATTCGCAGATAAATGCGTGGTGCTCTCCGAACTGTTCTGCCATTGGATTGTCCCCGCCACATGGAATGTCATCCCAGGCCCCTCGTAGAATCTGGGAAGGTATCATTAATCCACAATCCTCAATGTCGTGCTGCCATGACTGACGCCCTGGTATCCAGTTCAAGTAATTCGCCATCTCACCTGGTAAAATATGTGTTTATGTTTTTATTAGTATATATTCTTCGATACATTTCATCCCGGTTATGTTTTTATTAAAAAAGCTATCCATTTGTATTTATAATATATTATGTAGTATAAATTATTAATATGTTGCATTTGTTTAACTATGTCGTTATGGGTTTTTTCTTATAGTTATTATAAATCTATTAAATTAGGAAATAATTCTTAGTCCTATAAACATTGTAACATACATTGTATACCAAAATTTGAAAAGACCACATGCAAGCCAATTATAAAAGAAGTCAGGCAACTAAAAGAGCAAATCCAACAGTCACCGCATTGAAACGGTCAGTCAGCAATGTCCAAGCGCTAATGTTATCTTAGATAAGGTATAACGCCATTTAAGAACATAGTAACGTAATTGCAAAAATGTCTTCAGAAGAAAGGAAAGTATAACTTCTATTACAAGTAGTGTAAACGATTGTTTCACCCTATTCATAACCTCTCGTCAACTTTTATGCAGTATAATGTCGATGCTATTGTTACAATATTTAAACATAGGTTGTCAGCGAATATATATATATATTGCATTGTACACGTTGTCTGATCCATTTCTGATGGAAAAAAACAACACATATTTTCTTTTTATCAAACATTTAAGGCAACGATTGAAAATATATTTTTATCATGTGATTTCCATTGCTTTCCATTCATTATATCCATTTTTTATACTAGTGTAATACAGGTTTTTTGTTGAAGACGTCATCTATGTCATCATAATGTAGATCGTCTCACATCACATTTCACCCAGTATTGTTGTTAAAATTTTAAAAAATCGTATATTGGCGACTAAAATCATGTGATAATAAGAATCTGACACACATTGTCATTTAATACAAACATTTAAAAATCTTGCCAGGAACAATGATAGAAAGCTGGCTAATTGCTTGCTTACTATTACTTTTCCTGAATTCGTTTAATAAAAGTCCGTATTAAATGACAATTTGTGTCAGATCTTGTTAAGTGTTTATACGAGATGCATGAGTAGTGCCTCGTCGGATGGAGGAGTTACGATAAAAGAACATTAAAGTCTAGTTTCCAATGTCAATAGAACACGTGTTCGGTCAGATCCGAAAAAGTCGTTATTAGGTTTTCCAGGTCTCGGCCTATGATTGTATCCAGGCGTTCTGTGCATTCTTTTAACTTTCCACAAAAAGCTTTAAATGAATTGTATTTATATAAACGAAGGCTTGTGATAAATTTAACGTGGCAGCTCTGGAGAGCTGTGTTTATTATGGATATATATCTATATATGGTGAATGTATCAAGCAAACATGAATTCGCAGCTGTTTGGCTATGACTTGATGGCTGTTTTCTTAAAAAGTGGTTCGTTTCTGTGAGTTTTATCGCATCTTGCAGTAAGAAAACGTATCAATCTAGCAATCAGCACTAAAACGCACATTTAACGACCATTTAACGGTTTCGCAGCAGTTTGGCAAGGCCTTGTTTCACAAGTTTTAATTTATATACCGTGTACGTCAAACCTGACAGAGCATGTTGTTATTATAAACAATATCAACATAACATACAACAACGAAGGCAGAGACAATAACACATAATATAAAATAGTGAATAAACGTGGGCCTCGAACTATTCATCAAGAGTGTCTGTTTAGTTAAGTTGCATATAAAACTACCAATACAAGTACGTTGATCTAAAAGCTTATCATTCAATACCTTGGGTATAGAATTTTGCTCTCTACGTCTTTTCTGATGCCGTACACCCATAATAGGTTTTAGTTTATTTGATATACCAACCAGAAAATGACCCTCACTGTTGTGCTAACCTAAGTCGCATATTTCGATATATAACCAATAAATTACCCGACTACACAATGTGTGTGAAGTTGAATAATACATACCTGAAGTCCATTGAAATTGCTCTTCGTTTTGTCTGTCATGAAGTCCAATCCACATGGTGTGATTGAAGTTGCTTTCTAGATAGAGGTAGAGGAACTCATTCTCTTGAGCTGACGTGATGCTGACCAAATGGCCCCCCTTCTGACGACAGTTCATCTCAGCATGGGACCATGACACCCAGTGGGGTACGATCTCATAGCAACTGCCGCCATAGTATGTGAGCATGCCGTGATCTATGTTGGTATCGTGAAACAGGTGTTGCGGACACAGTTGGGTGTTTCCTGCAATAAAGAGGAAACGATGAGGTTGTGTCTCTTTACCTAGCTTTGTGTTGCTAAAAATGTGGGGCAACATCTACTATCTTACATACTGTCTTAGCACGCTGCAGACGTTTTCAATAGTGTAGGCAGAAGTGTGGTCACTCTATAGTTATTGGGGCCCATTTGCGTTTTTGCTTCGTTTATGGAGGTTGACTGTAGTTCCCTACGTATATGACAAGTTGACACCATGCTAGTTAAGAAAAGCAAGAAAGTTAACAATTACTAATGCCACACACTTTAATTATTCATAGTGGACATTGTCTTTAAGAGGGGGTTGTCACTACTATAGTTTATGGCAGGATTAACTTGATCAATACTAACATACATATCCGGGGTAGCATGACTTGTGCTTATGCATTTACCGGGTCTGATTCAATGTTCAAATTTCTTGACGATATGTATATGTATAGTATTGAGAGTCGGTATATATTTCTGCCATTCTCTATTTATGCTTTGTTGGTCAAGGTTACACCACTGATTGTATGCTCGTTCAAGTTAAAGCGCATGATCATTTTCGCCCGTTGTTTATCAATAACCCAAAGTGTGTTTGGTCGAACATGGCACTTTTATTTTATTTGTCCTCGTCTATTTTTATCTGACCTGTGAGCACGCTTGCAGTCTCATTTAAGGGTTTTATACTTAATATATTAAGGGTTAGTTGTATCCATAGGACAGCACCAGACACCGCGTGCGGAAAGCATGTTTTTCTTTAGTCTACTGAGGTCCCCTGTCCACTATGGCTTTCGGTAATTACTAAAAGTGGTTCAAGGTAGTGGTTGATTCGCACAGTTTGAAACCGTATCTGTTGGAGAAATCATCTTTGTCTTGTTCACATTTAATTCTTACTGTCGTAATATTGTTTAACTTGGTTGTTTGTATGAATTCCGTGTATGACTGCTTGGTAATATTAGTAGCTTTATACCAGGATACAAACGGATTTTTTTAATGGTTGGGATGGGTTGTCACTGAAAGTATTCAGAAATGTGCGTCCAAAAGGGCATTGGCGATATTGATACCATGATTTTTAAGCATGCTGTGGTCAGTGTTGCTGTCGTGCACATGGTGTGATGGAAACAAGTGAGTATTAACTGAAAGAACACAATGATAAATTAGGTGTAACTAACTAACTTACTATCTTGAAACATAAAGAATAGTTTGTTTTTTCCTGATTTTCTTAAACGGCTGTGTCCGTCATATATATTCGTTGATGATTAAGATAGAGCAATTAAGATACTTTGTTTTATGGTTCCAGTAAAATCTAAATCAATACATGGATTGAATCTGGTTAAGAATTTATACATGTTTATGAGAATGAAAATATATAAACTATTTTTTCTAAGAATGTTGAAGAAATAAGGATTTAATTAAAGCAAATTGTACATATGTCTTTTTATTCACTTCATTCTAAGTACATTCTAAGTGACACGAATACATCGAACACGTCATTATTAAAAGTGTATACACTTATATAGTAAGAACGTATTTTAATGCTGTTTTAGCTACGCTTTATGCGATATTTCCGCCTAACGGTGACACAGTCTAGTAGCTGTATCACATCGGGGCAGTCTTTTAAAAGATTGATCATTCCCAGGCATTAACAGTTCGTTTGTTGTTGTTTCACTTTTAATTTGTATGTCTCGTGCAGAGTATCGTATTCACATGTACAATTGAAGTGTAGAGTTTCATCATTTTCAGATGAAATTTAATATGCTATGTTTTTGGAATATACAAAAGATATCTTTATTTTTGCTCTGCACAAGAGCCATAAAAGTTAAAAGTTTAAACACTGTTAATTCGAAACACTTCATTCTCTTAGATTTTTCCATTTTAAAAGAATACGTCATATATATCAAAAACGATGTTACCTGGCATAGAAGAACCAGTCGTTGTATACATTGGAAAGTATGTTGTCTGTACACCAGATGGGCCTGTGTTTACCGGTCCTGATGTTACAGAAGCTGGAATTGAAATGTACAACATCATGTATTACTTGTATCCGGGGCAGCAAGGTAAACAAAAGCACCTAATCCTCGGGGCTGTACAACAATTTACGGAATAATGAAGCTCAAATTCAAGTCATTGCTT
Source organism: Sinonovacula constricta (assembly GCA_007844125.1). Classification (NCBI taxonomy): domain Eukaryota; kingdom Metazoa; phylum Mollusca; class Bivalvia; order Cardiida; family Solecurtidae; genus Sinonovacula; species Sinonovacula constricta. The sequence goes on along the minus strand of CM017566.1, from coordinate 16,777,394 downwards.
AAAATGTATTTTCAATATATGTACCTATTTTTTTCTGACACAGAAATCTATCGTTCAATCTAAAGCATGCCGTCAGGTAAACTGACATACAGCGTCGTACAAAAGTTCCCTAGGTTGATAAAGTTTATTGTGAAACTTCTCTGAACTGCGGGCAGTAGCAACATTATGCCAGATAATAATATAACTATTTGACAAGTCCTTATTCAAATATATTAATCCGAAAAATGTATTCATTTTTTGCCCTATCTGACAGAAGCTTCGCTACCTTCAACCTCAGACATTAAGGAGTATCCTATAAATTTGCGTGTCTATTGATTTACACTATTTCCCTCCGTAATCAATGTTTAAAGGACAGCTCCTATCTGAATTATAAAGCTTGTTTAAAGATGCGTTACTATTCTTAATTGCATTTTTACAAAGACAATTATCATTTAACACTTTAGTGCAATAAGCAATAACCATTAATAAACAAAACATAATTAGCAAGTTAACAAAACACCTGCTTTCATGTACCTGTATCTAAAGATGAAGGGTCGCCGGTGCATCTTTTGAACATCACTTTGTCAGAACGCTGAACATAGGCAACCTTGAAAGAAAGGTCATAAAAAGTCTAATAATATAATTGTGTTTTTATTTTTTTCAAAAATGAAAAGTACGTAAGCCTATACCACCGGTAATAATATTTATATAAACGTTCTGCTTTAATCATGCTCCTGATATCCGTAAGATAGTTTATATCCAAATATTAGAATTACCGTTCAAGTGCTATTACTTCTTGATTTTGTTTGTAGGACCTTTCGTTAATTTTCCTTCTTGCAACTTTAAATAACAGATTTTGGTTAAATGTCCATAATTGTAAGCTCTATTCTCTATTGTTGTATATGTGTGTAGGCATGTGCTTTTTGTTTGCGTCATTGTTGTTGTTTTGTACATGGAACCATATCTCTGAACAGATTCCATATCTAGCCCATGAAACAGATATGAAGAAGTGTACTCAAATAGTAATGCATCTAATCAATCAATTAAATATAAGGCGTTATTTATCGGCTTTTCCATTATTAATAATAATTAAACATTTAATATCTTTTGATTTTGAATGTACCCACATTGAAACCCTTCCTTTGCCTGTTCAATTACCTTTTGAATCAAATAATACAATAGAAAGCAAATTAGATTATTTTTATTTTATTAGCGGTGACAGCATGCCACATAAATAGCTAAGGACGCGCAATCTTGTTTATTAAATATTATTGCATTTTATACCGAGTAAATTGTAAGCCTATTTACCGACAAAGATTAAAAATAATTATTCTCTTATTATGGTGCATATTATGGCATGGAAATTTTTTTTTCTACATTTTTAACAGTTAATATGAAACTCTGCATCTTTCTATTGAAATTTCTCATTTTAAATGATACGTGGTGCGTGGCATTTAATACAAAAGGGAAATGAGGTTTATGTAAATGTTAGAATAAAACTATTAGGCACTGTTCAGCTGTAAACTGTTAACGATGTGTACTGAACAACATACATGATTTCACCTAGCAACTGAAGCTTTCATTAATTTAACTGTACCTTTAATATTCCTTTAAAATCCATGTTAGTAATATATGTAGTGAAAGAAAGCAAAAACGGACAAATTAAACGTTTATATGCCGATACTCTCGTATGTGTCTTCCACGATTTAAAACTGTTTATCAAGATTGCACAAATACATATAGCTTCTTCTTTAATCACCCATTTTAACGCTGTTATCTGATATTAATATGTAAAAAAAAACTTTGAGGAATCTTTCCAGTTTACCGCAGATAATTCGAGAATCAAACACAGCATTGAACACGATCGTTATCATGCAACACATTAACTTCGGTGCTGCTAAAGATACATACCGAGTGATGATAATTAATGCCTATCCAATCACTGATGCTTCCCATCTGATCAGAGATGGCCTTACATTCTCCATCCCCAAGAGTTTCAATAGGCGTTCCAGTTGAAGCTTGCTGGAGGTGGGAAAGAGGAATTAACTGTAATTATTTGGTTTCGATATGTCTTATATTTTTTGTCGTATATTATGTTTTAGATCTTTCTAGTTCTTCCTTAATTGTTTATTGTTTATTGGGTTTATTGTCCCACCAACAGCATTTCAGTCATCTGGAGACGGTGTCCACTTGAAGCAGATATAGTGCTGCCTTCACTGTGTATAACATGCCGTGGACACCTGGCATGATACCACCTCAGTCACATTATCCTGACACCGGGCCAAATAGTAGTGGAACTACCCTTATATTTGCTTGAGCGTTAGCAAGGGAGCTATGCCACTACCATTTTAACGACTTTGGTATGTCGCGGCCCGGGATTTAACCCGGGCCTCCCGTACCTGGAGCCAACGCTCTACCGATTGCGCTACCAGGTGCGGACCTTCCTTAATTGCTAATGCAATGTTTATAAATCACGCATCTACAATTAATTACTACCTTGGATTTCTTTAAGAATGACCACGTCTCGAAAAAGATGTAGTCCTTGGCCAAATGCATAATGAAACACGATATCTTGGCATATCAAGATTGTGTATTACAGTGTAGGTTTTTAACCGGATTGATGTCACTGTTTTTTTAACTGTTTGACATATCCGAGATATATTCATTATTTTTTATTATGGTTATATCGGTATTGTATCCCGGAACGAAAGTTACGAGGTGCAGATCTTGTATTTCGTGACATTAAAAAGATGGTTGACTGAACATACATCAGTAAGTTGAAGATACGGGCATTGCCGATTTAGTTTGATGACATTAGAGCATATACGATGTCCTCTTTGTTTGCTGTTTACTTCAATACGCCAAATGTTATGACTTTGCGTCGATGTGAGATGTGTATATATCAACTGTCATGCAATGATGTAACATTTCCTTTTTATCAAAAAAGATGAAAAGATGAAAGATGAAACGGGATGTGTAAGGTCAATGAAATTTGGCTTATTCGTTTCTTATGGTGAAATTACTGACATGGAAATCAAAGTGGCATTTCATCGCTTTGTGTCTCTTCATATATGAGAAAGACGTTCCCGGAGATATTTACCATTTCATGTTTGTCTTTTTTAAAAACAAATGCCATAAGTGTAAAAAGAATTCACAACAATCCCAATGAGACTACACTACATAGGCGATATATTATCATCGGTTAGGAGCAAGCGACGGTACATCGCTTTTGAAATGTTCAGAAAAGATCGCGATCGTTCTTCAGTTGAAAGACAGTTTCCTCTTTAAACGCTGCAATTTAAACCCATTTTCAAAAAGAAAATGTAGAAATATGTTCTAAAGAATGGCATAATCCGTTTCTTATAAAAAAAAAACAAATAGCTTTTTCTGAATCGGATGATTTAAACTTTTGTGAGAAATCGACTGCATTGATAAGATAAATAGAACTAACGATCCACAATGCAAATCGGAAATGTATAAAAACTAGTTACAAACCGTGGGGTAGATATTAGAAGTGCCACCGTGACCGCAAAGACAAGCGAAGTCAGCTGCAGCTATAGCAACACAGCCGAGTAGAACCAGTGTGGCAAGGGTCATAGCTGGCTGATAGATATTTGTAAATGAGTAAATTAGTTAACAAAATAGAAAATATATAAGACACTTATATGTATAAACATGTTTGAATCCATATGTATATCAATATGGTTGTATTTTAGTTTATTTTGACAATAATGGAAACTCACAAGCTTAAATAGTTACGTAACATATATTCTGTTAATAACCTGTATTACTGTAACCACTGTGTTTAAAGTAAATAACATGTCTTTTGCTTTTACTAATTCAAATACATGTCATAAAAAGTGAAGTAAGATAGGATCATTTAAAACAATATCTGACAAAAAAGGTATAAATGGTATCTCCGTAAGAATAAGTTGCACATGCACATAATGTATACCTTGCATAGCATAGAACAACCATATGATGTTAACAATAAAAAGAACAATAACTTACGTGTATGTACATGTAGTATTTCTGAAAGGCGATCCGGCTCTTATATACAAGAGAAAAAGGACAACTTGAACACGACCTTAGTTGGAAGAGTAACACAAACCTGGCTCACTGCTTTTATCATGATAGGTAGTGTCTGATTTTACTAAATTTTGAAATAATAAGATGTAACTGAGGTCTATTTCGGACAGCTGTCGATAACACATAACGTTCATTCGTCCGTGTGCACTTTCTGACAAGTTCAAAACTAGAGGTCACAATTCAAGGAGCATATCCAAAGTTTAGGTTCATTTTATTATTACTCAAATAGTATTATTGACATATTAAATTTAGAAAAGAAATGTTCAGGTATAAATATCATTAGTAGCAGGCGTATTAGTGGACGTATGTGTAGTAGTAGTAGTAGTAGTAGTTGTAGTAGTAGTTGTAGAAAAAGTAGTAGTAGTTGTTGTAGTAGTAATAGTAGTAGTAGTAGTAGTAGTAGTAGTAGAAGAAGGAGTAGTAGAAGTAGTAAGAGTATTATTACAGTTGTAGTAGTCATACTTATAGTAGCCTTGGGAGTAATAGAGGTAGAAGTAGCAAGTTGTCGTAATGGTAGTCTGGCCTCTGTTTGGGGTATATGCGCATAATTTCTCAAGAAAAAATCATACTTAAGTCTAAGCTTTGACAATTTTAGCAGTATCTCAGGTTAGGACTGTTTAACTCCTTAACCAACACTTAACTGTTCACTTTTGTCAAAACTTAGAAATAAGAATGATTGGGATTCCTACTAAAATGGACAAAGACGTCACAGCAGGTTACATGGATGAACTAAAACATAAGTGGTCACGTGGTTTTCTTAGTTTAAAAATAGATAACTGTGCAGCGTGGCTCAGATGAAAGTAAATACATGTTTGAAATGACGAACGTGGAGTTATGTAAGATATCAATAAACAACATTTTACGAGATCTGTTCAAGTCTCAGTTGTTTATTAAGATGTTAAATGAACATTTATTTGTCCCAAACTGTCGGATACCACCTTTAACACTGGCATTCATAGGTGTCAATTGTCACCCATCATCCTCCATACAAGAAAAAGCAAATGACTATTTATAAGCAACTAAATTACTTGATGTCATCCTACTTGTACTAATTGTACTAGCAACGGGGTTGAGTTCCTTCTTGGTTTTTACTTTCGGCGGTGTAAATGTCAGTTTTGCAATAACTCACAGAATTGCAATAAATCTGTAACAAAGGTATTGCAAAAATGTTTGCACATTGTAACTAGAGCTCAATACACCCAGAATTGACACAAACTTTTACTTTGCCTAAACTATTGAGTTTTATGTTGAATCTCGCCCAACAATTACTAAGAAAACAATTGTTTGTACATTCTATTTAGTAAATTAACTCACTGTTATCAATAGTTTTGATCAAATTATATTTTTTTTCTTTTTCGCGAGTTTTGTACGTCCATAGGTACTGACCGCAGCCGAGAATTACAATATATCCATTTGTTCGTGTGTACTTTCCTTTGTTTCTATCTTTTTCTTTTTATTTCAGGTGGTGGGGGTAAAGATACGGTTGCATTATACTAGTATATGAATCTCAGGTTAAGTCATATTATGATATAATAATGCATTTTTATCCCACCATCTCTGTAAATATCGGTTGATACAACCCGTGTGATAAAGATGAGCTTTATCAACCGATATTCGCGCAGCTGCTCTAAGCCGGACTACTTTTTTGACGAAACGATCAGGAATGTTTACGGGAATGAAACTCATTTATCCCGTAATTATGCTTGTGGTCACCCCAATAATGTCCATAATATAAAGATTGGTTAAATAGAGCAAAGGAGGCTATTAAAAAAAGGATGAGAGCGGTTTCGATCTCTGTCCTGCAGGATTGAAAACTGAAGTAGCAGCTTCTTAACCGTCTGAGCTAACAGAACAGTTGATCGCGGTATTCCGAAGTTTTATTTAACAATGATATAGAAAAGTTGAAACCAAAAAAACTATCAGAAAAATGAAACTCAGAAAAATGAAACCGCATGTATTACAGGAACATGATTAAACTTGATTAGTAATAGTAATACAATCAATAAAAGTACGAATTTGTAGTCTGCAAAATAAAAACAACTGTCGAAATGTCAGATCATGCGAGTCACCGCTGTTTTGATGTTATTTAGTGTGAATTGAAAGAATGCGATGAAGAATCGTGTACAAACCTAAGCAGTGTTGAAGAGATGAGCTACTAGGATTTCGAGGCAAAATCTGGCTTTAATCCGAACATTTTTGAGAAGGAAATTGATCTTGAATTTGTGGTGACTGTTTCAGATTGCATCATCTGCCTAATCTTAGGACAGACCCTGGTGATCAAATGTCGTTACATGATGAACATTAAAACTGTTTAGATAGAGCCCGATCTTAAGTCGAACCAAATACAGCTGACTGCGCAGATCTGGACAAATGTGCTAAAAATCACAGTTTTTAGACGTAAATATGAACACCAACCCACCATCTCCAATCCCAACATTTCTCCAAATTTCGCAAGTCACCCTGTCAAAAACACAACTATCTTAGAAATTTTAAAGCGCTGTATTCAATGTTCATAATTTCAATGTCATCAACAATTAAAATACATAAGCTACTGTTTGTTACATCCACAAACACACACAAACCTTGAATGTAATTTGCGTTTCTTAATGCCAAGTGCGTAGCAACTTTAATAATACACGGCCTTGACATTACACACAACATGTATAACTTTACACGAGGGTGTGACTTTTGTTGTTCCTTTTTTCTAACCATTATTTTTAGTTATCGTAATCAATAAAATTACAACCTTATGTATAGCGCAAATAAAATAAAAGAAATAACATGTTTATTGTCTTATTTTTTTATTGTGAAATAGAACTATTTCTTATAGCCGAATTACTCTATTGCTCGCGCATGCATTTCGTGTATTGCATTGGAATGTCAGATCATGTAAGGGAGGAGCAGTAGCGGTAAATTTAAATGTTTCCCTTTGAAAAGCTGTTGATGGTGGGATAAAAAGAATACCAGGTAAGTGTTGATATAGATAAATGTAAAATGCTCGGCCCGAAAATCAGAAAGCACTCGGCAAACCTCGTGCTTTCTGATTTTCTTAGCCTCGCATGATAACATTTATCTATATCAACACTAACCTGGTATTCCCTATATATCAGTTTTTAGAATCGCAATAAAATTGTTACAAAGTTATTGCAAAACTGTTTGCACAGCGAACTGAGATTTGCAGTAATCACAAAACTATAATAAACTTAAATTGCCTAAAATATTGAGTTTTATGTTTAATTTTGTACTGCAGTCTCTAAGAAATCACGTGTTTGTATAAAGTAATGTAAACTAGTTCACCGTTTTTTAAGATGCGTCTATGATTAACATTATTGCGATTTTTTTAAGTCTGCACTCGCTACTGACCGTAACGGAGAATTAAAATAAATGGAGATACACAAATACAAATTCGTATATTTTTTATAACCTTTGTTTCTTCTGCATGCATTGCAGGTTTAGTCTTACTTTGATATAATAATTCACTAATATCAATTCCCAGATAATAATGCACTTATACCATCCCAGAATTGTAATACAAATTATTCTCTCATAAAATATTGAGTTTCAAAAACACTTGATTATTATGATTCTTTATATTTTTACTTTTTATAAAATTTATTTATTTTTGTCATAAACCCACTAATATCTGATTCCATTTTTGAAAAAAAATGTCGCTGTATTGTTGCAAAAATGATTGCACAGTGAAACTAGTATTTTATTTCGCCTAAACTATTGAATATTTATTCACATTTTCCTACCAAAATCATTCCGAAAACACTTGGTTGTACAAACTAAAGGAACATAAATCACTTAAGCATTTATTTATTTATTTATCTATTGTCATAGGTCCACTTGTTGCAATTTTATACTCACGTCGGTTTTAAACGATAATTTAAATGTATATATACATGTAAGATACCGTTTCGTATGTCTTGCAATGATATGGTGTGTAGTATATGTGTGCCACAGGTTCAGTAGAAATAACTGTAATTTTGTATCTTCACTTTACTCATGCAAACATTTTACCACGTCTTTGTTTGCGGATTCACAAACTCTCGCGCACTGGCCATTTAGGATCTGTCACTTGGACATTTTTTCGTGTTTTTAAACAGTAATTTTGAAGAAGTCTATCGAATTTAGTATACAAACTGTTTTCTTTCACTTTTTATCATTGAAAATAACAATTATTAATAAATAACACTGAACAGTCTGTACTTGTATAAAAACAACTTTGTTTCAACTCAATCTCGTCAAGAACAATCATCTATGCAAAGGTAAATAAGAAAAGGTCCTATCAAAATTTTCAAAGATATTTAAATTTTATCCACCTGTAGACAAAGGCAAACAAGGTTAATGTAAATGTGACAAAAAACACAGAGACGAGACATAACACACAAAAAGAAAAACCATCAGTTACCGCCTTGGAATGGTCAGTCGGCAAAAGGGCCAACTGGGTGCTTAAACCTGGCTTGTGGAGCGCTCCAACCTCGCACTTCCTGAAGGTTTTTCTATCAAACAGTGTAAATAAAAATATGCTGTCGAAGTGAAACAACTAACAGTAAGCACCTGCATCGGGAGTTAAAACAGGTATAATGAACCTAATGTAAATACATATTAACTAGTAATAAAACAACATATGTACAGTATGTACAGTAGATAAAAGCCTCGGCAAGCAAAAAAGTCCAAATGAGAGAGTAGTTTCAAATAAAATAAAGCAGTACAAGCGTCGATATATTATAAGAACAATATAATGACGTCATAAATGTCATGACGTCATATGCCAAAAGTGTCAAAAATAAAATGTAAAAAATACGGAAGAAATAAAACTTAGTATTGTTTAGAGTTTATACGTTTAAAAAACATATCATATATGCAAATTTTATATCGTGCAAAGTTACCGTCTCCATGTCACGTCAAAGACAGGTTACCTAGTATATGGTGTGCCAAGCCTTAGCCAAGAGTTATACCAACGACCTTTGCTTTCCAGTTACGAAAACCACTCTGACTATAGCATCTTCGAACCAAAAACGTTAGTTTCGTTAAAACGCGGCCAATCTGACTGGGGCTAATATATTTGACAGGGTATCCAACCGACTTCGCAATAGCCTGGAGGAAACAACAAAGCAGCTGTAGAATGTAACGCATAATTGAATGATTTCTAATGCACTGTTTAACAATACGTTCCAAAACACGATCTGGCAACTTCGGGACGCTATCGCTGTCGTGAATATTTTGAGCGCAAAAACAGTCACCCTCTTCCTTAAGGTCACTGACGACAAGAAGCTGGTTACCAAACAAACGTGAACGCTATCCTATTCTTGTCCATTTGCGGCATCAGGGCGGTCATTATCTTTCTGCATATCACTGAGGACAAGAGGCGGGTTACCATTCAAATTAAAAACTCTATCAAAATGATGCCCAAATGGGGCGTCAGAGAGGTCAGGTTATCCTGAAAATTGCTGACGATAATAAGCCGGTTACCATACAATGTGTGAACGCTTACACAATCTTGACAATTTAGGGCGTCTGAGCGGTCACTTACTATAATAAGCAAGTTACCAGACAATGTATGAAAGCTAACACATTCTTGCCAATTTGGGGCAAAAGAACGGTCATCATCTTCCTGTAGATGAACCATGTCAGGGTCATTTACACCTTTGTTTGAGACCAGGCGGAACAAATCGTGCTCACGAGAGCTATATAAGTATTTGGCAGTATAACTTCTTTTCTAATGCAATCAATGTCAGATTATCGTCGTACGTAGACGGGTTGGACATTTCAGGCTAATAACGATTACATCGCCCGAAATAAAGTTAGTGTAATGACATATGTGCTTGAGTCAAGGCAATATTTGTTCTGATGTGCGAAAAGATCCGATCACACAATGACGCAAACTGACAATCGCCAATACCTCTTGAATCTCCTACAACCTGAATTTCATTCTCACCACAAACTGTGATACACAAATCTTCGTCATTGTTCGTAGAACAATCTGTATTTTCTCTTTATTGATCGACTTTAGTGGCAAGAGGGAAAAAAAATCTTAGGCGATGTGCTGCCCATTGCTCCATTTCACGAAAAGTAACACTTGACCATTCCCTCTGATTCTTTTCTTCGTGCCGTGTGAGACTGGTTAGGTCTTCAACCCGAGCCCACTTTCCACTTTAAATATAATTAGAGTTATGTTAAATTACATCTAATTTAAACATTGTCCTGTTATCATCAGCATCGACATCAGAACGAGTAAATGGACTTTCCTAGTCAGCATATAAAACCAGTGCATGAATATGAGGATTTTAATCGCAAACTATCCGTTATTTTAATACGATGCAAATAGATCAACTTGAAAGAACAACGTTAGCCCCGCTCTGCATTACTCCAAGATGTTTTAACATCTGGCATTCGCATCCACCACCCCGTTACTACAATTGCATCACTACTTTCCTTTTCAGCCGACCCGAAATTGGCCTACCCGCAGGCTCGCCCGGCGGTTTTTCGTCCGTCGGTTGTCTTATCTCTCTCTCCTCTCTCTCTCTCTCTTTCTCTCTCTCTCTCTCTCTCTCTCTCTCTTTCTCTCTCTCTCTTTCTCTCTCTTTCTCTCTCTCTCTTTCTCTCTCTCTCTCTCTCTCCCTCTCTCTCTCTCTCTCTCTCTCTCTCTCTCTCTCTCAAAAGTTAAATAATGATACGCATCAGTCGCATTTAATATTGGTCTTCACACAATTTATTTATGGAGTCGTCCTTGATTATCGTCGCCAGGCCTGAGTGCAAAGTCTGTATGTAATCGTTCCTGGAGAAGTCCTATTGATGGCGCCTTGTTGTTCTATACACAAGTGAATTTAGGCGCTTTCATGCACAGAATTTCGGTTATTATTAAATTTAGTGAATATAATAATTAAATTTGAGTGTTGTATAACATGTTGACACATCATAACATGTTATTTAAAAGTATAATTTTTTATATGTTTATGTATGTTGTTTTTTAAAATTTAATTTGTATTTGTTACTCTGTTAAAGGCAAATGTAACGCTCTATTCTATTCATTGTATTCTGACCATTTCCCATACAACCAGAGGCAATGCGTTATCGCATGCAATTTAAGAAAAGAACATTCGAGGGCATTGTAAATATTTTAATAACAACAAGATTTGTTCTGCTTCTTGGTTGGTTTGTTGTTAGGCAACAATGTTGAAAGGGGTCTCGAAGGCAACTTTCGATGCTTTGCATCAATGCTCTTTAATTATGTAATGATAAGGACATATAACAAAGTCCCATGAGGATTACAACATATTTTAAAAAGGCAATGGACAAAGGTATTCACATGCAAGCCAAATGTTAAAGTAAGAACACATCTGTGATGATTCATTGAACAAATAGCAAATGGACCAAAATAAGAAACTATCCTAATCAAATGCGTGTCTGCGTGTATGTGCCCGTACGCGCGCGAGTGCATGTACGCGCGAACGTGTGGTTGTGAAAAGAGTAATGGTAAGAATGTTTATAAAAATATGAACAAACGAAATATCTTACATCGGGCTAAACTATAGAAACAATTTAAGTGCATTTATATATCATACTATGACTAATTCTGTGATAAATATGGATATTAAAAAACATGTTGTGTGCAAAGTGTAAGAATTATATCTCGATTTGTTGTAATTCTCGGTTACAGGCAATATCGAGAGGGGACTTAGAAAAAATCGCGAAAATGTTCTGTGCCATTAAATTTAAAGGTGATATATTTTACTTTCGTATTTACAAACAAGGAACATAAAGCTCCATTCGTTAGGCTAAATTAAGATTTTTTACAACTCTTGGTGTTTTGCAAACATATTTTAGCAAAGTATACGAATAAGTCTTTATATATCGATTTGTTGTAATTCTCTGTTACAGTCAGTAGCGAGTACGAACTGCAAAAATTGTGTATATATGACAAACATTATATTTGATAACAGTGAATAATTTTGAATGAGTATATACAAACAAGTCTTTTATTATCTATCCTGGGACGAAATTATATAAGAATATCACTAATTTATGCGAAATCAAAGTTTATTACAACTCTGAGTATATTGTTATCTCGTTGCATTTTATAATTAGTTTTGCAATAACTTTGTTCCATTATTTTCAGTTCAGGAAACTGGTATAAGTACATTATTATATCGTCATACGATAAACCTGTGACAGATATGTAATAAAATCCAAGTTTTCGCAAAATATAATAATTAGTTTCTTGGTATCTCGATTTTTTGTTATTCTCCGTTTCACCACCATGACAGGATCCATGAAAACATCAAATTGTTATAGTGGCTTACAATAATTTACAAAAATATTTCTCAGTTAGGTGGAAATTCTAATAACACATGATGTGCTGCTGATTAATTCCACTTGGTACCATTTTTGTCTTTAGATTCCGGTCGGATAATGTCATCTGTTTCAACCGGATGCTGTCCGCAGTATCAACCAGATGTTGTCCAGTTGGGTACGTGTACAAGGCGATTATTAGTGAGAGTTACATAAATATTTAAAGTCGTTACAGTCGTCCAACTCCAAGAACTGCGACAGCTGGTCATGCAGGAAAGCAACACGTTTAATTATTTCAAATGAATTCATTTGAAGACTCAACATGCTTCAGGTAAGTATGGATATAGTCTGCCAAAGAATCGTAATGCCAAATCATTCAAATAGGAAAAACAAACTGCACGCATACGGAGGACACATACCTTTATTTATTCTTGTCTTAAAAAGCTCTGCACGATTTATTCATATGACGGATATTTATAATACCATGAGACACGTCGTGTAACCAGTTAAATTTTCATGGAACAGACATGATGTTTACAAATGTGATTTTTTCGGTACTGAGAACCATTCGATCGCTTCCATTTACTTTCCTTTCTACTCCGGGATTTGCATAAAGAAAAGAAACCAGTACCAGAGTTTGGTTACACATTCAGTTCTTCAAATACTTGAGAAATATTTTATTGTTTCGACTGTAATAACACTTCACTTCACGACACCGGGTTGTAAGCAGCTATCTAGCCAATGATGGACGATGAGTGGGAAATGGCTGGAAGAAGTAACATGCATAATTTCAATATAAATATATATAATTAAGCGTCAAGGATCCTGGATCTGTTGATGGCGAAAGAAGAGATCACGGATGGTGCCATACACTGTTTTAGTGCCAAGTAACCAAAATGTCTGCATGAAGAAATGCTATAAAACTAAGTGCATCTACCACCCCCGAAACAAGCTGTAACCACGCCCACATTAGCGACGACCACTCGTCGAAATAAGGAAAGACAAAAACAGCTAAAACGTTGACAAGAAAGGATAATTGTGTGATTTTCTTAATGACTTACAAATAGCATGAAACTATAGTTTTTCCATTGCATTATAGTGACTGTCTTTAAAAATCAATAGTTACTCTCGATTTCTTAAAGAACTGTGCGCTTTGTTTGCCTTTTGCATTATGAAATGCAGCGAAATGGGAGGTTTTGTCTTTGTTCTACCAAGTAACTTCACATTTGCCTTAGGCGAAACGAGATAATCGTCGCTGTTCAATATGTGCCACCTGTTTTACCAAGGAATGGTCGTCGCATATAGATAGCAAAATCATATCAGCCGATTGGCTATTTAAACAAATACCGAGGAATGGTCGATTATTATCGTACGTTATTAAAAAAAGTGAGTTCTAACAGAAAATAAGGGTGGGTGTACAAAATTCTCACAGTTCTTCGCATTTAAAAATGCCCCAATTGGTTCATCTGCATACAAGTGTCAAACCTAAAAGTGTTTATTGGTTTTGAAACAGTCATTATGTTAAACGAAATTCCCAACCTTTTCCTTACAAATGTTTAACCTGTGAAACTTGCAATCGATTTCATAGTGAAATCTGTTAGCTTTTTGGCTTAAAGGCTTGTCGATCATCTAATAGCGGAATATTTAATTATTCGTCATGTGGCAATTACAAAAGAACAAGTTTTATGACAAAAATAGCGTTGGTGCACATAATGCTCACAGACGTTCGTATATGTAAAAAGTTTTAAATTGGTTCATTTGCATAGCAATGTCAAAGATGAAAGAATTCATTGGTTTTTTTAATATTCGTTATAACAACTGTCTAGCTGCCTAAACTTAGAAATGCTTTCTGGAACAAGTGGAGAAATCAGTTTATATGATTAACCGATATACTTGTCTGTCAAATACCCGAGAAGAGTCTATTACTTGGCAATTTATAAAAAGCATGTTTGAGAAAGTATCATGGTTGTTTTGACAGAATGCTTGCATTCATACGTTTTTTTAGAATCCTCACTACGAGCTAAGTTCTTAACGCATTAACTATCAAAACTATGATGAAAATCCCTTATATTCTTTTTGTGTTTAGCTCAATCAAAATAAATTTTCAACAATTAAAAAAAATGTTCTTATATGCAGATATACTGACGAAATTGATCGAATCATGTGATTCTAAAATTTGACCAGTTGATTAAATTTGCATGTAACGTGAATTTATTTGCGTCAAATGGGTTCATATAGAATTATTTTCAGTTGTACAATGTATTAATCTTAAACCATTATTCTTTGAAGCAGCAATTTGTTTGTTTTTTCTGCCTGAAAGCCAATTTATTGATGAGGGTATTTATTTAAAAATAGACTTTATGCTGTATATGTGTTTGTGTATATATACCAAATTCGCAGATAAATCTGTGGAGCTCCCCGAACTGTTCGGTTAACGGATTGTCACCGCCACAAGGAATATCATCCCATGCACCGCGTAGAACTAGGGTAGGGATCATGAACACACAGTCTTCCTGGTCATGAGTCCATGTCTTTCTTCCTGGAGCCCAGTTCAAATAGCCTACCGATTCACCTAGTAAAATTGAATTACACAATTCTCTCTTTATACTATGTTCTTGTTTTATAAATTTATTATATATAATATTTATTTCATATATTTTTCAGCATATTTTAAAAACTAAAAATACACGTAGTGGTTTCGTTAGTTATATCATTTTGATAAATCAGTTGTCTTGACAATTATATGACTATATGTATATTTAAATATTTTGTTAACATTTATACTTAAATGCTTCTGTACTTTAAATATATGTATATCTTATTCGTAAATGCTAATACGTTGCGTCTATATTTATCTTTTTTATTTATATTATATACTCTTACACAGCCTTGTGAATCCACAATGAAAGAAGACAGATTTGGACCGGAGAGGAAAATGCATACTAATTATAAAAAGCCCTAATTTTCTAGCATATCTATGAAATAATATTTATAAATCTGAAAATGTTTGATAGTCAAAAAGTGTAAATACTATGGCAGTTCAAACTTTACCTTAATGCCATTCTATGTGTATCTGTGGTATGGTTGTTTATATTAACATAAAGGTATCTATCTATTACTTTAATTTAGTGGAAAAGGAACATTTATTATACCGGAGCTCCATTGGAACTGCTCCTCGTGTTGTCTGTCATGAAGTCCAATCCACATGGTGTGGTTATAATTCTGGTCGAGATAGTGGTAGAGAAACTCTTGCTCTCCTGATGACGTGATGCTGACGAGATGGCCCCCTTTTTGGCGACAGTTCAGCTCAGCGTGGGACCATGACACCAGATGAGGTACGATCTCGTAACAACTTCTGCCATACTGTGTAAGCATGCCGTGATCAATGTTGGTATCGTGCACAAGGTGGGATGGACATAAATGGGTGCTTCCTGTAAAAAAGCTGTAATGCGCATTTTCGGGAAGAATCTTTACCCTTAAAGGGAAACAATTAGCAATTGATTAATTAAACTAAAATATTATGGAATGTTAGTTTAATACACGATTTTATTTATCCATTTCGTAAGAAACGCCATGTTCTTTCGATGACGGTGGTAAATTAGTTGTCCATGTTTCGGTAATGACGTCCAGCGTGCTTTTTCGATGTTTAAACAGATACAATAAGATGATCAGTGTATCGGTCGTTTTAAATATATACAGATATACAATATATAATAGGTTGGAAACTAACGCGAAATTTAGTATGCAAAAAATAAATATTGGTACTTTTGCTCAAAGTCACGTAAGCGATAAATGAAACAAAGGTTCTGTTGATGGGTTAGTTATTTGTAGTATATTAATACGTGTAAATCAAAAAGCTTGACGTTGTTGAACGCGTCTGTGTTAAAAGAAGTAAATTAAACAGACGAACATATAGGAAACGTACAGTTTACATATGAAAACACGGGCGGTTAATACGATCAATCATTTTTTTCCAAGCTGCACTGGCTTGAAAAGATAATTATTTGCATTGTTGGTTGTAAATGTTATCAAACCATACCTTGGTTTGGTAAGGTGTACTCGGAGTCAGCTTGGAAACAAATGAAAATAAAACTTCACCTTGTGTATCGGCAGTAAGGCCTTACATTTTCATATTAGATTTAGTTCCTACATGTAATATGTAATAATAAGAAGATAGAACATTTAAGGGATCATTTCTTTCTTCAGTGACAATGTAGAACTGGTATCGATAGGTAGTTGTGCACTGAACAAAACTACCGTGACATACATACTTAGTTTTCCAAGTTCCATGGAATTTCAAAGTTTCCGTCTGAAAACAAATCTGGAAATAGTTACCTGACACAGTAGAATCAGTCGTTGTAAACATGGGAAAATGCGTTGTCTGTACTCCTGGGGAGCCGGTGGTTACTAGAAGTGGAAGTTAAAAGTAAAATAAGCAGCAATGTGCATTAATACTTTGTCCCGCGAATATACGCGTTCCAAAGAATTAAGGCTTATAGTGTACTTAACACATTTAAAATCTAGAGGTCTTCTGTCGGATGATGATAACGGGTCAGACATTACTCATATTTAATCCTCATATTTAATAATAGAATGATTTAATATGGATAATGTCCAGCCACTTTTGTTAACAACAAGGCTCTATATTGGCCTCTTTAGGAACAGGATATTTCTTGTCTTAAACTTTCGTTTACATCGATAAAATCTAAAGGCAGACTATTCGTTTTCCATCTTATTCTTGCATTTCTAATTACTCATGTAATTTGTTTAAATGGGTTGTAAAATGTTCAAGAAACTTATGTACACTTGTTGCAAGCTTGTTTACTCAAATTCAAATAAATCTACTGACACGTTTATAAAGCGGTTCAACAAAGTTGTTACAAGATCGATCATACTAAATGATCATACCAATATCAAGCGGAGAAGGCTTGCCAAGGCATTTACTGAGGGAAATTAATCCGGTTCTTTCAACATAGCCGATCTGTAACAAAAATAATACGTTCGTGTGTGCAATAAAATGAATCGATATACAGTTGCAATTACTACATGTATCAGTTATTGATGGACGCGCCTATACAAATATCGCTGTTTTTTAATAAAATCAACTAATTACAAACAATTATGTTAGTTATGATCCAGATTTCGATTAAGAGCAGAAATGGATGTAACAACACCTTCTTAAATTTAGTGCTACAAATGTAAAACGTTCATGCATGTTTTCATCCATAATAATCGTATTATTTTATCTTCTCCGTAAAAGTTTTACTCTGTGAGGTTTAAAATAGTACATGAAAACTTACTTGATAAATCAGAAGTTGTAAATATTCTAGCTAGTGAAAACCGAGCTAAGTCAAAAGTTTTTTAGCACCAAATTAAAGATATGGTCCCAAAACGTGTACTGAAATATAAACATCTTTCTTCGCAATGCGTAGCATAAAACAATTACACCTGCCGAGGACAACACTGACCCACTATTGGGCGTTTAGGTGGGCCATCCGGTCTTGTTTCTCGACACTTAATCGTCTTCCTGATTATGGTACATTGAAAACGGAGTTGTATATTTGAAGAATAGACAGTTGATTTGTTTTATTGTAACATATACTTAACCTGCTGGAAATAATCAACGGCCAGCCAATGGGCGTCTATTGCTGCAGAAGTTGATATAGGTTTGCATTGCTGGTCCTGGATAGCTCCCAGCGCAGGGGAAGATGTGCTTTTCTAAAAGACAATAACAGCGAGCTAAAGAATTGTATTTGCTCTCTTATTCACTTTCAGTGCTAATGGTAATTGTTGGCAATAAAGAATTTTGTGTGTGATAGAGAGAAAGAAAGTGAGAGACAGAAAGAGAGACAGAGACAGAGTGGTGGAGAGAAAGAGACATCAATGCAAGAGAATATAATTTAAAAAATAAAAACAGAAATAACCCATTGAGATTTCTCTGGTCGTATGTACAGAGACAACTGAAGAGAGAAGGGAAAGAAGTAACAGTAGAAAAAACAAACATTTTTTTCTGTTTTAAAATACATTTCAGCGTCAGAATTATGGCCGATAACATTTAACGAGGTCCATGTTTTTTAGTGTCGGAAGACAAAACACAGATCAGATGTCTGGGTAAAACCATATGGTCTGGGTAGAACTACTGGCGAAGCGCAGATAAGCTGAAAAAGTTTCCTTATAATTAACCTTTTGTTTCAACCGCGACTCGAACACACTCGGTGAGAGGCTGAGCAATCAGATATTTTACATATCGGCGACACTTCCATAAGACAACGGGTTTCCACAAGAAACAGGTGATATACACTGAAAACAAGTGAAAATGAAGACATTAAGAAAGTGTTGGATTGTATAGTACCTGTTGGTAGACGATCGCGGTCCCTCCATGTCCACAAATACACGGGTAGCTCTCTGACACCGACACGCCCGGTGACTGTGTGGTCACTGATCCAACAACACCTCCACCAGGAGTCGTAGCTGCGGGTCAAATTATTCACTCAAACAATATCGGATAGTATTAGTTTGTACACTTAAAATTCGTTTGTTTATTAAAATAACGATGAAATCACTCTGTTTAAAATACCTCCAAAAGTATCACATCTGGAGAATTGTGGGATTTGTGCTGTAAAGTGTTCCTTGTTTGTATAAAATATTGCTTTTACCATACAATTGTATTTGGGTAGCAATTTATACAAGTGTGTGCACTTTTAAAACACATATGTGTCTGTGGTAGCTTCCTGACGTCTTACTTTGCTACCAGAGAAATAAGTAGATAATGTACATTTTAACACAATTGTGTAAGGCGTTTCTTTTTCTTGATATTGCTCAATTTATTAAAATAAATATAAAATAACCTCCGACATAGTACATAAGAACTTAAAGAAAAACATGCGCACTTGCGTAAGTATACATAATTTACACCTTTTTCTGGCTTTTATGTTAGTTGGGTTTTTACTTTCTAAGTAACTATTCTGATTATGTACATTTTAACTGGGTCAGAACACAACTGTTTGCACAATAAAATGTGCCTCCATTAAGTTACACTATCTCAAAGAGCGAAAGAAACACTGGATCATTTACAATTTAAGTTAAAAATAGAAGGATTTAGATTGTATGTGTGTAACCACCACACACCCTCTCTGTATTCACTACGGAATACCGTTAATAGATGCCAGATATATCCCATTTTAGTAAAATAACACTAACAGTGGTTTTAAATAGATAAAAATAAAAACACTTTTTTATAATTTGTGCATAGTTTGTTTATTATATAAGAATCTTACATTGTTTATTTATTATATAAGAATCTTACATAGTTTATTTATTATATAAGAATCTAACATAGTTTATTTATTACATAAGAATCTTACATAGTTTATTTAGTATATAAGAATCTTACATAGTTTGTTTATTATATAATAATCTTACATTTGAATAGATCAAATATAAACAGTCAGTTAATATATAATTTTTGCATAGTTTGTTTATTATATAACAATCTTACATTGATCTTATTGTTTATTATATAATCTTCAGACTCTTTGTTCTTACCAGCGTGTTGATATATCTTAGTGATACAGATATATTGAATTACCACGCTAAAACTATGATGTACTATTTAAGGTCATTAAAATTGGCCTTCCTTAGTGGTTCCCACCACGAAGATAACACCATGCTGTGACATCACAGCTGGACGCTTAATTAGTTTAAAATAAATCGGTTTATCCGTTAAATGCACAGATATGTATATAATAGGTATATATAAGAGGTGGTAAACCAATTTGGCACACGTCATGCACATGAGTTCATTGAACTTTCATTGGACAATAACACTATAATCCCCTCGCCTTTCCTGATACCACTGCAGCTGTGATCGGCTGGCTAAACCCAATTTCCCCCATTTCCTTCCTCCAACCCATTAACCTCCCACTCGGATCATAGTGTGAAGCCAGATTAAGCCACATATCAAGTTTCAATGCCTATAAGTTTTACATAGGCACAAAAAGGAAAAAAATGCTTATATACATATATTTCGCAATGAAAAGTACCACATTAACCTAACTTACGACCCTCGAACGTTAATCTTAACCTATTCGTGTGTTCCAGGCTAGTTAGGAATTAAGATGGTCATAGGCATGTCAATGTACCTGACATTTAGGACGTAAGGCATTGTTTGCAACGTATTAAGTTACCGTTATCTGGTAAACTTAATGCTAATTAGATTTATGCTAGGTAATATGTTTTGACATTCTTAATTGGAATTAAAGTACACATTCTTTTAAAAACATATTATATATTTACTTTGATAATGGATAAGTTTAATTGTTAACAAATGCAAAAACAGCCAATGTCAAATTTTGATCAATAACAAAATGTCTAACCTTGGAGTGATCTACACTGGCTCTAGCACGTTGATTATTTGATTGGTGATGTAATCTAGGCAACTTTCTTTGCTCTAAGTTTGGCAGTGACAAATAGGTGGCATTGCAAAGCTTACTTGCGTGTAGTTTAGTTTCACGTCTTTGCTACAATGCTGTATGTTTGCAGATTAAACTTATCGTTAGGCTATATAAACATCGGTCAAAGACGATAATGCGAGTTGAATTACTTTTATAGAGACCGCTATCATTATCCGATAACTTTAACATTTAGTAAATAGGAATCACCTGGCACTCAAGAATACTCGTATATGCCCGTTACTCAATTGTCGGTTTCCGTCGGGAGAATAACACTGACTCTCAGTTATGAACTGGGCGCTTCATATCACTGTAATATGTGCTTATGAAATGTGACATTCTATGTCGAGCCTTGTTTTCTATATACATTTTATGTATTTATTGTAGTTATATAGTTTTCCAGAATGTATTCTCATGCTTCATGTTTTCCCGGCTTTGCTTTGCTTGAAGTAAGAATAAACAATTGAGAATCAGTGTCATGCTGAATAATTTATTGATTTAACTCTCGTTGTGCTGAATGTTGCAATGTAACGAATAACACTTGTTTTTAATCGCAACTTTTTGATAATGCTTGTTTTTGGGTTTCAAAATACACCGTAGGTACTACCCACAAGCCTTATTTTGACGGAGAAAAAACAAACAAATGTCTAGGTAGAACCACCAGAAGTCCCTCTTCCAGAAAAAGACTAGAACTCACACGGTAAGAGACTATGCAGCCAGAGGAGTTAATAATCCACTTCGCTCCATGCGCCTCTTTAATAATGCACAACGCAGACTGTATATTTATGAAGTGAACAGTCGACTGTTTAACAGGTTTCCGTGTATGTCTTCATGGAGAGAAATTGTCCTCTAAATATCGCAAGCATCACATTATGAACCCTTCATAAATGATACTTTGATAAGGCCATGAAATCGGCGTAATTGAGTGACTGACGTATTGTGAATGTTGTTCTTTGCTTTTTTGGTTGGGCTTATTATAAAATGTAAGTAATATAAAGGTAAAGATGTCAGTGCTGTTATTTTTTACTCTAAACCAATGAAACTTTAAATAAAGAACGTTTCCTAATCCTCTTTTTGTATTTAATTCTGTCAAAGATCAAAGGTACACTGTTTCTGTACAAAACATAAGAAACAAGAAGTCTTGCATTTGCGCCGATAACAATGTGGGCATATTAGCAAATAAAAATATGTAATTTTCGAATTTGCATTGCTTTTGCCATGATATAAATCTGCAGGCGCTTTTACTGTCATCACAAACAATTTAACTGAATGTGTTGTCTGTAAAAACAATCGCTGCAAGCAAATGCACTGGACCACAACCTGTTTACTTTTATACTGTTACATGGATCCTTTTTAAAGTCATCTGCGTCTTACTGTCGAACTTATGGTGCCATATTAACAGGTATACACACAACGACTTACGTGCATCCAATGACGAAGGGTCGCCGGGGCATTTACTGAATGCCACTTTATTTGATCGTTCAATAAAGGCAACCTGCAACAATATTTAGCGAATTAGTATATACTGATTCAATACTTCTTTTAAGAAAAAGAACAAGTGTGCGCAGGCCTTTCGTATCGGTAATTAACTCAAGATAAAGCATTAGTTTGATGTTTTGTTTCATTCCCAGGTTTGAACTTTCAATTTGTGTTTACATGTGAAATAGTGTTTAATTGTAATGGTTACGTTATGCCTAAGGACATATTCATTTATCATATGACTCATAGTCCCATGCAGCATTTCGTGCGTGTATTCTGAGTAAATGGTCATACATGTACGTTTTTTATTGTATTTAAGAAATTTTACAATAATCAAACCGTAGCATTGCCCTTAAGCTTGGGGCATTTTAATAAATCGGGGGTTTAATGGAACGTCATGTCGATCTCGAAAATCTATAATTTTATTTGATGTCTTTTAACGTTTATTTTGATTTAATCTAATTACCGAAGTCTTATAGATTCAGAAGGCAGTCGCAGAATGTAACAAAACCCCTGCAAACGAAAGCCTTTTAAAATATAATCAATGATTCCAGACACGGTTGCTGCGGCTGCTGTTGCTGCTGCTGCTGATGATGATAATTCCGTAAACCTACCGTATGATGGTAATCTATGGCCAACCAGTTGTTGTCGATGGCAACTTGATCTGAGATAGCCTTACATTCGCCATCTCGAAGAGTTCCAAGTGGAGTTCCAGTAGCATCTTTCTGGAAATATGACACAGAAAGCAGCCATATACTCGATATAGATTGTAGCTAAATTGTTGCGGAAATAAATCGATTTATCCGTTAAATGCACGTTAAGAGCATGTGGTGATCTACTGATTTAATTTACGAAAACAGAAACAAGTAGATAATGTACATTTTAACACAATTGTGTAAGGCGTTTCTTTTTCTTAATATTGCTCAATTTGTTAAAATAAATATAAAATAACCTCCGACATAGTACATAAGAACTTAAAGAAAAACATGCGCACTTGCGTAAGTATACATAATTTACACCTTTTTCTGGCTTTTATGTTAGTTGGGTTTTTACTTTCTAAGTAACTATTCTGATTATGTATATTTTAACTGGGTCAGAACACAAATGTTTACACAATAAAATGTGGCTCCATTAAGTTACACTATCTCAAAGAGCGAAAGAAACACTGGATCATTTACAATTTAAGTTAAAAATAGAAGGATTTAGATTGTATATGTGTGTAACCACCACACACCCTCTCTGTATTCACTACGGAATACCGTTAATAGATGCCAGACACCTATTTGTGACCCGGTTTATGAAGATATTAACAGAAGCAGGCGAACTTTAATTATTGGATGGAGTGACGTACATATTGAAGAAGAGTTCATTCACTTGACATATATTATGTTCTATGTTTTCAAGTATATTGTTGTTGTTTTTAGTTGAATTTGATACAATGTACATATCACTGACACGAAGGCAGATAATGACAATTCAATTGCAAGAATAATAGAGTACAATTTATAAGGAATAAAAGTAAACAATTTGAAGGTTCGCCAATGGTCTTTTCATAAATATTGCATTTTCCAAATGTTTCGTATTGCTGTCTCTGAGTTTCACGTCATCCTAAATACAGCACTACTACATGTGGTCATATTGGTAAGTGACACCGCTATGCAAGTGTTTCTATGTTTTCTACCTTTATTCAATCTAAGATCTCTTTGTGTCTTATTACATTGTAGGACTTTAAAGTAATGCCGTGTTACGCGAAAAGGGCACAACAAACTGACAACGACATTTTCGAAGCAAGAAATATGCCAACTTTGTCTGATTTTACCCTCAATTCCGAGATATTAGTATATGTTTCAATTTATTTATTTAGCTTAAAGATTGGGGTTCTGACTACAGCACTTAATTTTCACAAGAAAAAGGCGACAACTTAAAAGTCAATTTAAGTATAAGGGCTAAGACGTCGGCAGTTACAATATGTCTGTCATTTAGTTTTAGGTGTGTAGGCAAGTTTAATTATAATTATAATGATTATTGTACTTAGTTTAAATGAGTACCAAATGTTAGTTATTAGTATAGACTATCAATATAACGAAAGTTCTGATATGTATACAAATTATTTACATACCGTGGGGTAGACATTAGAAGTACCACCGTGTCCACAAAGACAAGCGAAATCAGCTGCTGCTATGGCAACACAGCCGAGTAGAACCAATGTACCAAGGGGCATACCTGACTGATAAGTTTGTGCATATGTTAACAGTTCGTAACAAATAAAATACTTACATTGATACAGTCATATTCCAACAGCTAAATTATGGTGTTATATACATGAAAAACATGAAAACTTAACTAGAAATAAGCTTGAACTGTTTCTCTAGGAAAAATGTTACATTACACGCTTAACTGTTAAACAGATCTGATTTTACAATCACATAAAACGCATAACGCAAATAAACACAAATTAGCAACAAGTTTCTCATTAAAAGGACAGTAATGTTTTAACATTAACATTGGTCTAAAATAACTTTTCCAAACAAAACTAGGTATAAGTATTTTATGTATGCATTATCACAATGTAATTGTAATTGTTACGTAAGTATGACCATATGGCAGTAAACATAATAATAACCTACTTGTATCTAAAACTGGAGCTGTAGAAGAATTCCCCGACTATTATCTGCCAGCAAGACAACAGCTGAACTAGACCCACTTAGAGCAACGTGAAGACAAATTATCTGGCCCTATCGGGAGGATAAGAGGTTATCTTAGCGTGCTACAATTAGAAGACACAACCTTTTTATTTTGAAATGTTTATATGTCATAGGTTGTTTATAGGTCATTGTTTTCGAAAGGCTGTTGAAGGCGTCTACTGTTCTTAAGTTATGATAATTACTAACCTTATTTGTATCTATTATCGATGTAGTACATTTAATACATCTTAACTGTAAAGTTGTTTCAAACCAGGTCGCATTGGACATACTTATTACAATGGTGATGATGATGATAAAAATGTGAATAAATAACCTTAGGTTATTAGGTTAACACTAGTTTTAAAAAGAAGATATATATGTGCCATCGTTTAACATCATTTTCACGTTATGACTAAAAAGGCGGAAACGGTGTCAAATTACAATATTGTCACGTAAAAGTGCTATTATGTCAACTAAAACAGTCTTAACACGTTTTTGTAGGCTGAAAGTAATTTGAACAGATTTGTTCCTCCTTACATAATTGTAACCAGTTGTAAATTGGATGATTTATTTACATACGTATAATGACTTTTCTGTGAAAGAAATAACGAACTCGTGAAAACAAAATAGGCAGCATCTTAAAAAATAGAAACAGTATAATAAAAAGATGGCAAACAGGAAACAGGATGTAATAAGGATAGGAAACCTTATATAGTCATCTACTACTTGTTTAACTTGTTGGTACTTTCCACAAATGCGTATCATTTTATTTAATCTACAAAAGGGGCACAACTCGAATGAAGTTCAAAGTGGTATTACAACAGTTGTCTGTCTAAGCATATTTTAGATACAGAGTAAGTATTTGGTTTAAGTTTGGTAGTAACTTGAACTACATTATGTTATTAACACGTCTAAATAGATCTACATTACATAATGCCTTATTTATGCTTAACTGATGTTTAAAGAAAATATATCATTACGGTTTCATTGGATAAAGCAACATAACCAGAAATATGACAATATGCGCAGTGATATTTGAACTTAGCACTAGATGGAATCTTGCAAACGATTCAAAGGAAAACATTATTGTCCGAATACAATTTATGAGTGAAAGTGACGAAAAACGAGTTTACAGCAAATGTTATGAACCGTTATTTTATTGAAACAAAGAGCTTTTCGGTCTTACCATATACCATATTCCATAATTGAATAAGTTAGAACAATAATTAAAACACAAATAAAAGTTCAGAACTATATTTTTTATTCAAAGCTAACTCCATTTGATTGTTTTCCCTTGATCATAAACATTCTTTTAACAATATTAAACACTAACTATTGTCAGGTCAACGCCTCATGCCATTCCTTCTAAATCACACGGCTTTTACAGATAATGCTTTAAATAATGTCACTTTACTTATATAGTAAATGCCAACCGTTCAAGTACATTGTTAAAAATTGCATACAATTAATTAGCTGTTGTTATCAAGTGAAAAGCATGCAACTTCAGTAACGTTGCATTGACCTAAGCACTATGGTCCATTTAATAAAACGTTAAAGAATTAAAAACAAAATATAAATGCATTGACGTTTAGTTAAATATCGATTAATAACAGTAGATAATATCATGTTGATTATCTTTATTTATGCTCTTGAAAATATTGTCAATATAAATAAACACGGACACATGCAGAAATAATGCAACTGCTACGTACGCACAGAAAATACTAGTTTCAAATATGAATTCTAATAATTTTTATAATACGATGCCTCTTTATAACAAGCTGCAAGGAAACGCATCACCCTAAACAAATAATAGAATCACGACCCCATGGACAGGCCCATTTTCCTTAAAATAATTCACATTAAGTTTGGAATCCCGCGATCTCACTTTCAATCATGTTTAAATTAAATAAACGACAATGCGTTAAGTATCACATCACAACATACGGTATTTACAACGATAGTATGTTAAAATAAACGACAGAGTATGCAAAATAATACCTTTGACATGACAATCAGACTTAAATGGACGTAAGGACGTAATAATGTTTATAAACAAACGCAATAATTTCATACAACTTACTTAAATTAACCGATACATTCAAATTTGTA
Source organism: Sinonovacula constricta (assembly GCA_007844125.1). Classification (NCBI taxonomy): domain Eukaryota; kingdom Metazoa; phylum Mollusca; class Bivalvia; order Cardiida; family Solecurtidae; genus Sinonovacula; species Sinonovacula constricta. The sequence goes on along the minus strand of CM017566.1, from coordinate 16,750,303 downwards.
TATAATTTGCAGATTTAACTAATGTGACTCATATCACAAGACTTTGGTGTCAGCTTATGTTTTAAATTTTGAAATGCGGTAACAATTCACTGTAAATTATGATATTGATCCTCACCTCATTCCTTACAAAATATATCTAAAGAGTGTCTTGCAGATTCAATAGATATTAAGACTTCAATTTATACCAATTCGATCTTACAGGCAACAAATTTCGTTTCAAAGAACACACTTTGCATTTTACGACGTACGGTCAACTGCACTACAGTTTGCCATGTAATATAAATATGATATACAAAAATAAGATGTTGCTTGTCATATCAGACATCAATGGATAATGGCGGTAGTTTGATATTAACAGAAGTCAATAGAACATAAAGGCGCAACAACATAGAATCGACAGTTATTTATTGGTTATATTAAGCATTGCAACTTCCGTACCTGTTTCTGGTTAATTTATTAATAGCAAAAGGACATATACACAGTGTACTTTCTATAGTGGCGCTGCTGGTGATTTTCACTCATGTAACAGGCAATATAAACACATGTTGTGACTTATCGAGTACTTCTCTCTAGTTCATCCATTTTCGCTGTCCTTCTCTTGCCCTTCACCCCTAATTTGTATTCTATACTAACTGCGCATCACTTCTACTAATCGCTACGCCCCCAATGAACTCGTATATATTTTCTGTCAATCGTTTCATTTGTACGGTGCACCGCCTCACGAGTCCCATCTATATTTTGACGTATGCATCAAGGGTAGAATTGTGCATCATAATTGCCATTGTTATTTTTTCGCGGTGCACAACATGTATATTGTATTGTTTCGACTATTATTCATGTCGTTCTTGCGCTACTCCATGTTAACTTTTGTACTTAGCTAAAGTAAACGGCGCAATAGTTTACTCTTATAAATCCTTGTATAATTCAATGTATTCGAAGTATTACTTTTTATTTTTTAACTAACCAAACATCTACGATACTGTTATATAATTTTAAAGTAACTTATATGATTATATTATATTACAATGTACAGTACTGAAAATCATGAAATTGACAAACGGAACGGAGTGGAAATGGAAATGAAACGTTTTTCGTTTCCTGTTGAAACGGAAACGGAACGGAGTGGAAATGGAAATGCAACGGAGCGCTACAAACGCTTGAAACGGTGTAAACGGTATAAGCGCTATAACCGGAGCGCTTGGAACGCTAGAAACGGTAGAAACGGAAAAATCGGAATGCTCGTAACGCTAGAGTTATTTTCACTACCGCTTCAAACGTTTCTAGGTCACCCGATTATTTATAGTAACATTTCAACCGTTTCTTGGTACGAAATAAATTTAAACGAACACAATAACTGGCTTCAATTTATCAACACAAACGCGCTTTTATATGTACTCTGCATAAAGAAATAACATAAATTATTATCAAAAATCGTATTTATCAAACTTGTACATTACAGTTCCGAAACCGCACGAGTTGTCCAAGTCATCGTGTACCGTCAAAACAGAAACTGCACTAAAAATCACTCCGCACGATAAAACACGCAATTTAACTATAATATTGCGTTTCTGTCGAAACTGGTGTTTTAATTAATTCCAATGAATAGCTTAACATCCGCCTTGGATCGACATTCTTAGTCTTCATTGTTTGGCATATGAAGATAGTGTGTACACAGCTGTCATTACACGTATGCGCGCGCAATGTCGCAGCATTTCCCGAGTTTGAATTTTCGCTAATTACTTTGTAGCTGCATGGTCCGTTCCCGGATCAACTTTGCCAATCATTTTTGTGTGAACATACTTGCTTAAAGTATTTTTCATTTACAAAGAATGCATTGCGTGGTACAAAATAAAGTTACTTAATGAAATTAAACCTCAACCAAAAGAAGGTAACACATCTCATATAACACAAAAAAACATAAAACAACTACACATAAAACAAACAAACAATGCTATGTATTATTGCAAGGTGTGACCCAATCAAGAACCAATAACATCCTCCCCGGCACTCAGAGCCAATGACAAGTATGATCCTAAAGTTCAACGTCTGAATAACCATAGATTGCCAAATAGTGCACGTATACAATCATCGATTGACAGTTAAATAAAACAACCGTGATAAAAACTTACATCACGATAAATATTAAAGACATAATAATCATTACCGCCATTAAATTCACCTGATCACACATGATCATCATCAGGATCCCATATTACTTATATAATAACCACTAATCATCATCAAAAGCAGCATCACCGGCATCACGATCTACATCATAATCGTCATGAGCATCAGCATCACCGTAACCGTTATTACCATTTACATTATAATCATAAACAGCATCGGTATCACCGTCATCATTATCAGCAGAAGCAGCAGTAGCAGCAGCAGCACCGTCATTTACATCATCATTACTTTAGTTACAGGGGTATGGATATGTATTTTATTTTATCTTGCCTCTTTGTCAAGCAAAGTTTCTTCTGCTTCTAATCTTAATTGTTATATATCTTATAATGAACAATGTTGTAAATTTGGACAATAGTATCAAAATTCCTATTTCTAATTGCATAGTTCCCATAATGCGCTGTTACATATATAGGATTAATCGGAATTCGTGGACCGCGATTAAGAATCTGCATACAACTTTTGACTTTACTTGACTTGCAACTATTTGAATGAGGCCTGGCTACGGCTCATTTTCCCATTCATGTCTTGAATGTTCTATGCCAAAATGTGGTCTAATGAGGGCCCTACCGGGTACTTAATTTTTGTACCCATTTAAAGATAGAAATATATTAATTTAAAATATATCGTTTTGTAAATAGATATTATGTTTCTCCATGCGCGTGGGTAGGGTTCATGCCATCATAAAGTTCTACTCTAATTGAATCCCTAATTTTAAGACATGAGCGGACACCCCAACTAATTAAACTAATTGGCAGTTTTATGACACCTTGTTTGTCTAGTGGACAGGAAGTGTGACCGTGTTTTGGCGTCTTTTCCACTTCGCAAGAACACATGCATCCTCTATGCAGCTGTGTTTGAAAATGTCACCTTATGGCAGTCGCGTGGTTTATGACCTTCACCTTTTAAAGAGCAATATGCATTGACTTACGCGAGGACAACAAAAAGGACAAAACACTAAGGTGCACGATATCTTTTTTGGCTCATAAAAGGACCTAACGCTATATTTAGTAGTACCCACAATGGTGCACCCTTTCCCCACCCACTATTTCTTAGTTTAAGAAGAGGAAACGTGGATGTGGGGATTGGGGATTTCTTATAGTAAATACTACATTAATTGTCGTGTTTTTTGTAAATAATGTTATCAAGAGAAGACACATCAAGGAACACAGTCTAATGTATATTTTCATCTCGTGTTTATTGCAAATGTATTATTTCAATGGCTCGCCTATTCTTTTGTAGTTAATCCATACCTTAAATATAAATAATACCTTTATAACAGTGTTTATGATCATTAAAAGGACTAAAAAGTTTGTGTAAGGACATTTATATAAGTAAAAACACGCGCAGTCTTAAATATTACTACATAGTACAGTTTCCTCCCTCCACTATCATTCCTTTAGAACTTATATTTATGCCGCGAAGGTTAATCGTCAATAACGTTGCATATTTTTTTATAGCACACGCCGTTCACGCGTACTTACCATTTTTAATCCCTAAACAGTACCCAGCGTTCACACCCTCTCTCTCTTCTAAATGGCAGCTTGAAGAAAATTATCGATCGATATCATGTTGCACAGTATTGAGAGAAATAATAGGTCGGTCAATTTGAAACAAAAAAAAATCTTTTCGGCGACTTCAAATGATAGTGACCGGCGATTGTTTCCCAGAATATTCTTTGATGTTGCAGTGTTAGCCAGAGAGCCCTCCTCTCCAGAAAGAAATTACACCGCATCTAATGATTTATTTGTTCACCGCATTTATTTGTTACAACCTTGGAGAAATTAAAATCACATTGATATAATTAGCGACTTCATATTATAAGTGCGTGGACAATATTGTTAACAGCCGTTAATTGGCGCTAATATGTGCAAACCGAAAACACAACAACACACACTTGTTTCTAAGAAAGTTGTTTGTTCTATGAGACTTTATGTATGTGCCTGTTTTCGACAAAACAACATGTTCATGTTTATATGAGATAATCATTTTAACCATGAAATGTGACTGTAGTGAGTAATACTTATCTAAAATTATTGGATATTACACGTTACTATCAGCGAGACGTTAAATCTAAAGTCCGCCATATAACAAATATCGGAAAGGGGCAAACATTCGCCTTTTTATTTTGGCAGTGGGGATGGGGGTAAACGCTGGGCCTTTTTATTTGAAGGACCTTTTTATTTGAAGAGGAGAGGGGGTGGCAAACGTCCGGTCTGCACTTATAGGGGCGGGGGGCAAACGTCCGGGGGCAAGTTTAAAAAAAAATTGTGTGTGATATCGTCTTATTTTAAGGTCGGATCACCATTACGCTTTTTTTTGCGGATTAACACGTCACGGAGAAGTTAACTTTTTAGGATACTGGGTGTGTGTGGACCATATTTGAAAGTTATTTCTTGTTTGTTTATTCCGGGATATGACGTCTGGCGAAGACAAGTAGGTAGACATCTTCTCAATACTGGACTCCCTGAATTTTGAGGATTATTTGCAGGTGTTGGTTGTTAAGGGTATTTTTTGTCTGCAATTTCCCTCCGGGTGACTGACACTGAATATCCTCGTCGCAAACAATCTACTGCCGATTCCTTTATATGTGATGGAAGATTTTTGCCTCTCCCTAGAATGTTTACTTCTTTCGTCATTTTGCAAACACACCAGAAGTACTTTACCTTTAGAAATTTATTAAACGAAATTTTTAGTCAAAATCGGAACGGAGCGAAACGGAACGCTTGAAACGGTAGAAACGGAAGAAACGATAGAAACGCTGGAAGCGTTTGAAATGCAGCGCTGGAAGCGAATAAAACGAAACGGAAACGCAACGGAAGCGGAATGGAAACGGAGCGGCAAACGCTTCCAACTGAAATGGAAACGAAACGGAGTGGAAACGGGAAAATTGTCAATTTCGTGATTTTCAGTACTGTAAATCGTTACCAACTTTTAGCATTGTAACTTGCCGATAATACTAGAATTTTGTTGTAACGAAGAATACATATTTAAATCTATTGTCCTTTAAATTCTATTACAAAAATTTAAGCAAATTAGGAAAAACATATTTTACGCATAATCTTGCTTGTGCTTGCCAAAGAAATCCTCTTTTTAATATTGCATTAATGACGACGTTCAATTTTAAAGTGAATAGAATAATCTAAAAGAAAAAGACTAAAGACTAATAAAAATCTATTCAATAAGCCGAACCCGAACAGGGACGTCCGGACATAGACTAAAAAGCTTTTATACGTAATTTACATGAATATTGATCATTTCAGAAACAAAATGTTCTTCCGCTGGTTTAAAGTTTCTTCTGAGTGACAGAGATAATAAATAACAATACAATACAATATGGGTCGTAATAGTTGTTATTTGCTCGTTTTAACTATTGTATGCATTCGAACTGCATCACCAAAATTAACGTTAATTGTCGTTTCTATTAAATGCGTACAAACAATTTATACAGATGTAAATGTTTCAACAACTTACATATACGAAAAGATTAGTCTAAATATTGTTTTTTCTGTTGTTGTTTTTTACAAATCTTGATACTCGAAGATTAAAAGTAATTAACAAGGGTTATACTATTATTTTTGAAATTATATTCAACAACAAAAAATGTCATTTAATGAGAAATGACTTGAAGTTGTTGTAAACATACACATCTGGTTTTTAGTTACTTAACAAACAACGAGTTTGCTTAAATGCGAGGAACTTTAATCTGTGAATCCATGTGAACCAAAAGTATCTAAGGACTAAAATGATAATATATCAAAATGACATATTAACTCTTACATTTAATAATACTTGCATGTTTGCTCTGGTCATCAAATTGCAATGCAATGTAGAAAAAGAATGAACGTCAGGGCAACAATACAATTTCTTCAAACAACAAAGTAAATATTTAAATCAAGTAAATGTATACACATCTATGCACAGTCTGTAGTGTTTTTATTGCATTAATTGATAGGAATATCAACACGGTTTAAAAATAAAAATAGCGTATATCAATAAACGCTCAAATTTCGTAGAATACAAACCTTAAAAAGGATAACTGAGAGATGGTGTGGTGTACTGCTGTGAATAAACTAGTCGAATGGCTGCGTTTTGTAAGGCAGAATGTTAACATTTGTGCTTTGTTTGAATTATGTCTCAACAAGATTTAAGGACGAATGTATGCACAAACAACTGCTTTTTGTTCTGTGACTTCACCAAATCAGTCAGAACTTCTCGGCTATTATTGTTTGCAAAGGTTATGTTAACTCTTTCCTCATGTGTTGCTGTGTTGTTCGGTTTGTTTGCATAAGTTTATAAATATATATAAATGAGCAAACACATTTTTGCTAATAATGGTAAGAGATTACATGTTCACATATTACATAATGTTGTACTATAAAAACAAAGGCCTACTTTGGGCGCATGGTCAGAGACGCTACCCTCAAGTATGCAACACAAACCAAAAACAATGCATCAGTTTTTTATCAGCATGGCAATAGGTTTTATCGTTGAAGACTCTGGACACAGACCAAACACAGATACGTGCATCAGTGTTTCATCAACCTGGCAAAGAGTGTAATGAACAAACTAATGCCTATTGGGGTCGCCTGGACAGAGACGCTACCTTCAAGTAAGCAACACAAACTAAACACAGATAAGTGCGTCAGTGTTTTATCAACCTGACGACATGTTCAATCGTTTAAGACTCTGTCCACAGACCCAAAAATAACAACAACAGAGAAATGCATCTGTGTTTTGTCAACCTGACGACAGGTTAAATTGTTAAAGACTCAGACCAAAAACAGATACGTGCATCAGTGTCTTATCAACCTGATTAAAGAATCTAACTGGACATTTCTCTGCTCAAATTAGTTATATTTTAAACGGCCTAATATCGAAAGATATGTAACCAATGTTTTCATTTCTATTAATGCAGTTGTTCAGGTTTAGGTTTTATTCATAGGTATTTTATGATTTCAATAATTCAATTATTCCATGAAAATGTGTAATAAGGAAATACGACACTGTCCTATGAGCATTGCGACATACAACAAAAAAGATACAGGACAAACGTATTCACCTTCGAGCCAAATGCAAAAATACGAACAAACCTGTGACGAGTCATTAAAAAAAGAGAAAACCCATCTTCTCGTCGAAAAATATAATATAAAAAAACAAACAAATAATATCTTATCTATTCATTTAATGTTATCAATGTTATGTGTATTTGCTTGGTCTGTTTTGTTTAAAATCAACCAGATTCATTTTCAGCGTTTGACATTTAGTAAACCCATGGAAGCGCGAGGTAAGATCTCTGTCTAAGATTCCCAGTCTTTACGTCTGACGACTGGTCGTTTCGATACGGTGTCTGAATGTTTTCTTCATTTTCGTAATGTTTCGCTTCAGGGTTTAGTTTCTAAACTAAAGCACGTGTATTAATCTTGTGTTTTCTCAAAATTTAAAATTAAAATATGAAGTCATACTCCTTGGACCCCACACTTCTGGATTACATAGTTTTACCTTGGAAACAATAGTCACGACTAGTTTTAAATTTGGCCTCCTAATAAAGAACCTTGGGTAAACTTTTATTTTATATGTGCCTAGTATCGATGTTGCAATTGACTAAGGGCATTTCCATTCATTGATGGGATTTTCAACTTTGGTGAATATCAAATTTATATAGGTAGTATTTTAGAATGTCGATACATCATAACCTGTCACATGAACCTGAAATTGTTAATAATCCATATGCTTGTGTATGCTTTGTTTAATTTAAATTGCATTTTTACGACGATGAACGGTGTACAAGTCAAATGTGAGTCTCTATTATGTTCAGTGTATTCGGACCTTTTTCGTGTATCCAAAGACAATGCGTTATCGCATGTTATTTAAGAGATGAACAATTACTTGACGGCATTGAAAATATTTTAATAAGAAAAATGACTTTCTGTTTCTTGGTCGGTTTGTTGTTCGCCAAAAAAGTTTCCATTGTAGAACAGGGCCTCGACTGTGACTTTCGATGCTTTGCATTAATGCTCATTTCTTATGCAAGGATAACGACATATGACAAAGTCTTATGAGCATTGCCAGATATACCAACATTTTACAGGGAGTGTTATTGTGGTTCGCATTATACATTTACAAAATGTACATAACAATCTGCTGACATAACATTTACGCATGGTCTGAATGCATCAATCCCCATCGACTGTCTTTTCATTGTTTCTCTTCAGGTACAAGTACGAGACTATTATAAGTGACAGTTACAGACATATTTAAAATCGTCGCAGTCGTTTAACCTCACGAACCACGGCTAATGGTCATGCACGAAAGTAACTAGTTTTATTTTTTTCTAAAGTATTCATTTTAAGGCTCTTCATGCATCAGGTAAGTGTCGATATAGTCTGCCCCAAAATGTCTTCGTGTCAAAACATTCAAATTGTGATAAAACATAAACAACTGCACACATTTCTAGGAGTTACACCCCAATGTTTTCTTTTAAAACTAGTCCTGCAAGTATTGTGCATATAACAGATATATATATTCTTATTAGACACGTGGTGTTAGCAGTGAAATAGTCATGAAACAGACATGCCGTAAGCAAATGTTAATATCTCAACACTGTATTTCCCAAAAGAACCATTCGACCGCTTCCATTTTTTTTTTTTACTTTCTAGTTCAGAATTTGCGTAAAAATAAGAAACAGGTACAAGAGTTTTGATTTGTCGTAAACACACGCAACTGACAAATTGAAACCACCAGCATAGACTTATCACGGGTAGACTTAGTCCAACACCTGACCAACAGGTACGTGTACAAAGGTATTACATTCTAAATGTGATCTGTATGTACACTATTCACCACTATGATAGGATCTAATAAGTGTAAACCCTTGAAAATAATGCAAACATCAAATTGCTTAGAATGGTAGCTAAACCACGCCAAACCGGTGACTAAAAATAATTTACAGGAATAGTTCTCATGTAGGTGAAAATGCTACTAACGCATGTATGTGCTTCACTAAATAATCCCAACGGGTACCATGTGTTTCTGTTTAGTTGTACTTACATAATTATTTTCTTGGATGGTTTTAAGTTGGCTATTTGTCATACAATGCAGAACATATAAAAATGCAACAATTGTCCTTCGTTGTTATTTTGGATAAAATATGTTAAACATTGACACAGTCTTATAACAACAACGTTTTGCTAAGTTTGAGTCATTTGCTGACTCCAGTATAAATATATCTTACACAATTTTGTTATGATTTTCTTTTAAATCATAAATAATAATTGATTTAAAACTCAACAAAGCTCATTAAGCTCTTGTGAACTATTTTATTGTTTCGGCTGTTATAACAATTCAATACAAGACACCTGTTGAAAGCATCTGTCTAGCCAATGATGGACGACGACGAGTGGGAAATAGCTGGAAGTAGAAACGCGCATAATTGTAATTAAAAATATATACCTGTCCTTTCAACGATTACGGATCAGCTAATGACTAAAGAAGAGAAAATTATTTGTGCCTTAAGCTGCTTAAGTGCTAAGTCACCAAAATGTATTTATAAAGAAATGATATCAAAGTAATTGCCATCCCCAGACAGACTGTAAACATGGCCACCTTAGCGACCACCCTTTTAAACAATGTAAGACAAATACAGTTGAAACGTTTACAAGCTAGGATAACTGTGCGATTGTTTTAATGACTTACAAATAACATGAAACGATATTTTGTGTATTTTATTTTAGTGGGTTTCTCTATAGTGTGTTTTTCGTGTCTTTTTATCTACCAAATTACTTCACAATATGTGACCATAATAATAACACTCTAAAACAGTTACACAAAAAGGGACAGTCGCGTTACGTTATACTGTTTGTGGCGACACCGGCGATTATTGAAGAGTTGATTGACCTACAGCATAGCCATGAAACTGCCACTGCAATACTTCGAGAACACGTGATTTGCTAAGAGTCAAATAACAGAAGAAGGGTCATTTACTTTCCTTGTAAGAAGAAAACAAATGTCGGTGTATATAATGTTGACAGTCGTTCTTATATAAAATGTTCCACAATAGCTTGCGTATATATCCGTGTCAATGATAAAAGAGTTCATTGATTTTGAAACATGAATTTGGTGCAACGAGATGTCCGTCCCTTCTGACTGTGTCACCTGTTTTACCTGGAAATGGTCATTCAAATAGAGAGCTCTAGAAGAAAATAAGGATGGGTTACAGAATGCTGACAATCATTCGCATTTAAAATAGTCCCAAAATGAGCTAATCTGGATAAACTTGTCAACCATAAAATATTTCATTGGTTTGCAACAGTAATTATGTGAAACAAAATACCGTCGTTTTCCTTACAACTGTCTATCATGTACCCTAAGGAATTGTTTTCGCGGTCGCGTAGCAAAATCTGCTGTGTTGACAGGTTGGCTCAGATTCTTGGCGGTCAACAATCATTAATCATATTACAATTAAAAAAGTACAAGCTGAAATGGTGACAGACATTCGTATAAGTACAAAGCCTTATATAAGCTCACTTGCATAGCAATGTCAAAGATTTAAACGGTCATTGTTTTTAAAACATTTATTATGAGTAATGAAATATTCAACGGCTTCCTAACAGCTAACTGTCTAAACCTGGAATTGCTTTCTAAAAACATTGAGAAATCACGATTAGCAGACAGACCCGAGAAGGGTCAATAACTTGCAAATTACAAAAAGACAAGCTTTGAGAAAGAATAAGGGTTGTTTCACAGAATGCTGGCACTCTGGATCTAGATAGATCTGCATACATACATACATATTTACATAGTTAAATAGATTATACATACCGAATTCACAGATAAATCTGTGCCGCTCCCCGAACTGTTCTGTTATCGAATTATCGCCGCCACAAGGAATGTCATCCCAGGCGCCGCCCAGGAGCATGTACACACAGTCTTCCCGGTCGTGATGCAATGTTTTCCTCCCTGGAGTCCAGTTCGAATACCCCACCGATTCACCTATTAATATTTATTTAAACGTTTCTCTTTATATACTATATTCTTATGACATACATTCATTTTTTCTGTGTGTTTTTAATTAAAAAAACAACAACAAAAACAACATGTAGTGATATCGTTTCTTAAACATATTACAAATGCAATTCGATGCAAATACATTACCATATGTATAGTGTAATATTTTTGTATACTTTTATAATAATATGTTTTGTACTTAAAATATACCATATTCTTAAAAGTTTATAAGTTAACATTCAGAGGAATAATGTTAGATTTTAGCATTATGAATCCAGAATGAAACAAACTTAGATCTGTGACGAACAATAATATGTATGCTCATAATGAAAAGCCCCGATTGTTTAGTATATCTATAAAGTAATATCTCTAAATCTGAAAATGGTTGATAATGAAAGTGTATACTCGATATTGCGGTATTTCTAGACGTGTTCATTTCACATTAATATCATTCTATGTATATATGTGGTATTTGGAATTATTGACGCTGCAGATTGTGTTGTGTTTATAAGATAAAGGTATCTACCTTTAATTTTAATTTAGTAGGAATGAAACTTCTATAATACCGGAGGTCCATTGAAACTGCTCTTCGTGCTGTCTGTCATGAAGTCCAATCCACATTATATGATTATAATAGTGGTCGAGGAAGTGGCGGAGGAACTCTTGCTCTCCTGATGACGTGATGCTGACGAGATGGCCCCCTTTTTGGCGACAGTTAACCTCAGCGTGGGACCATGACACCATATGAGGTACAATCTCGTAACAACTTCTGCCATATTGTGTAAGCATTCCGTGATCAATGTTGGTATCGTGCACAAGGTGGTATGGACAAAGATGGATGTTTCCTGTAAGAGAAAAATTGCATTAAGTTGATCAAAAAACACATTACCCGTAGAAGGAAACAGTCGGCTAATTATAAATGTCTCTAAAACATAGGTTATGAAATGTTAGTTTAATACACGATGTTATTTATCCATTTATAAGAAAAACAAACGCCATATGCTTACGATGACGATGATAGCCAAGTGTTCAATATTGCTAAAGCGACGTCCATCATGCAGTTTAGAATGCATTTAAAAGTACATGGCAAACATTAGATTGGCTGCAAGTCGCCACCCAGGGCCTGGCTGGAAGCCAACATGACCAACAGTTAATGTTGAGGGTGGCCGCTAATCCAGCGGGCATATATTTAGGGCAGATTGACCAAGAGCTTTGGTTGGTTTGTGTTGTGGTCTCTACAAATTCGGGTACATTGTTTACTCCTTCAGTTAAGAAGTGTTTTGACTTCCATTATAGGTCGGGTGCAAGGTCACCGTGCCCATTTAGGCATCTTTACCTAACTTGTAAAACTGCTCACCCTTACAGGCGGGGCACATTTGGCAGAGGTTTAGGGCCGTCTGGCTGGGGTTCAGATCAGTTTGGAAGTGGGGGATGTGGGATGGGGACCGGACACAGTCGAGAAGCTGTTTAGACCTATGTCAAGGACTGCCTTTGGGACCAGAGCCCATTCTGGTTAACAATTTTAAGTTACATTTGGGAGTCCCATCAGTCAGTGTGGAAGATCTTGTCATGTTTAGGTTTGTATCTAAATAGAGCGGCTTTATTAGATGGAGATTTTAAAAATGGTTTTTGCCTTGGTTTTGAGTGTTATAGAGGTAGTCATGTAGCAGGAAATTTGAAATATGCACGTTTGATTTATTTTTTTTGTCGAAGGAAAGAAATTGAAAAAAAGGATGATAGGTCAGGACCCTATGTTGACTCACCAATTTCTAATTTAAGAATTTCTCCAGTCGGTTTAGTCCCAAAATCTGATGATTCTTACAGACTTATGACTCATTTGTCATATAATGTAGCTGATAGTGTAAATGATGAGATAAGTGATGAACGGAGCTCTTCAACATATACTTTATTTGATTTAGTGGTTGGAATGAATTTTAATCTGGGAAGACGTGCATATCTGGGAAAAGAGATATTAAATTTGTCTTTCGTATACTAGTATTGTCTTTTTTGCCACTTGACTACTGTTTGCAGGGAATCAAGGATGAAGATGTCTTGAAATATATATATATATATATATATATATATATATATATATATATATATATATATATATATATATATATATATATATATATTTAGATCATTATTTAGATGAACATTTTTTGTGGAACTAAGAGTATTGCATGACTGCAAGTTTCTTGCTGACGCGTTTACTATGGTCCAGTACAGTAATTGATATTTGATAGGCTATGAGGTGGATTCTGTTTTAATATCGGCAAGCAACTCCTTGCACAAAACAGAGGAATTAAATGCAATGTTATTGGGAATGCTGTTTCGCGAAAAAACAAAAACAAAACAACAACGTAACATTAACAGAATTTCGAATTTTAATTGGATTAAATAAGTATTGTGTTGCATACGTAAAGAAATAAAATAAATGTTTGTTAATTTTAAGCTGCATTGTCATGTATGATCTGAGCGGGGACGCGGTATGTGTGAATAGACGTTACTTCTGCCTTAATTACTCTAAATTAAAAGCTTACTGGTTAATTAAATATGAAAAAGTAGAATCTGTTTACCGGTGTGACGTTGTTGTCCTTTCGAAATCTTTCCCAAATAAGAAGTTAAAAGATTAAATTAAACTAAATGGATCATTAATCATTGCAAATGTAGAACTGGTATCATTAAGTAGTTGTGCAGTTGGTCACAAACTATCGTGACATGCCGACTTACTCTTCCAAGTTCCATGGAATGTCCATATTTTCGTGTGAATTTTGTTGTTGTTGTTTTTTTAAATAGTTACCTGACACAGTAGAATCAGTCGTTGTAAACATGGGCAAATGTGTTGTCTGTACTCCTGGGGAGCCGGTGGTTACTAGAAGTGGAAGTTAAAAGTAAAATAAGCAGCAATGTGTATTAATACCGTGTTCCGCGAATATACGCGTTCCAAAGAATTCAGGCTTGTAGTGTGCTTTATATATTTAAATTATAGAGGTCTTCTGTCGGACAATGATAGCGGGTCAGACATTACTCATATTTAATTCTCATATTTAATAATAGAAGGATTTAATATGAGTTACGTCCGGTCACTTTTTGTTAACACTAAGACCGGCTATTGACCTCTTTGGAAACGTGACTTTTCTTGACTTATATTAAACTATCGTTTAGATCGATACATTGTAAAGGCAATAAAGGCAAGCGTGCTTACTCAAAACCAAAAAAATCTATTGACACGTTTATAAAGCGATTCAACAAAGTTGTTACAAGATTTATCATACTAAATGATCATACCAATATCAAGCGGAGAAGGCTTGCCAAGGCATTTAATGAAGGAAATTAATCCGGTTCTTTCGACATAGCCGATCTGTAACAGAAATATAACGTACAAAGCACAATTACATGCAATGTGTGCATTAGAATGAATGTATTCGACATGTGGCTGCAATTACCATCAGCTTTTGAATGAAACTCTTAATCAAATGATATTTTGTAATAAACTAATTACCAGCAATCAGTAATGCTACTTATGATTCTGATGGAGAATAAGAGATGAAATTGATGTAGCAATACCTAATTAAATTAAGTGCGACACATGCAAAACTCACGTGCATGTTTCAGTCCACAATAACAATCGTATTATAGTATCGTCTCCATTACTCACCTACTTTTGATGTGTCTATGGTTTAAAACCGTACAAGAAAACCTACTGGATACAGCAGAAGTTGTAAATATACTGACTAAGGAAAAACTAGCTAAGTCAAAATTTTATATAAACCAAATTAAGGATAAAGTCAAAAAAGTATACTCAATGATAAACATTTTTTCTACGAAATATGTGACATTAAGGCAATAAGATCTACAATTAAAATAGGCATTTGATAAACGTGGGGTCGCGTTAGTAATGAATAGATCGACAATTCTACCTGATCTGGCACACATTAACACATTTGTCTTGGACTGTCTGTTATCGTAATTAGCATGAGCAAAAATGAGTTCACCTTGTTTAAAAACTGTTCTTCGGATACGATAGACGAGAAAGCATTTTGTAAAATCTTTAACGTTTATGGAGTTGTTGCGTGTGTGTTTTTTTCTGGATAAAATTTAAAGACAAAGGTAATAAAAGTAATCCAAGATAAAGTGATTAGGCAGATAACTTTAAATGTTGATTTTAATTTTAACTTGAACCTCTTAAAATTTGATGTCAATGCGAAGATAATTTGTAGAACTAAAGGAACTTTTAGAATATTATTTTTTTAAAGATAAAAAAAATTTCAGAAAGAAATACAACATCCAATGAAACAAGTCAACCTGCTTATGACAAAAGTAACCCCACGTTTGAGCGTTTAAGAAAGCAGAGTTGTATAATTCTAGAAGGGACTGTTGATATGTGTCATTATTATTACATATATACCTAACCTGCTGGAAATAATCAACTGCCAACCAATGGGCGTCTATTGCTTCAGAAGTTGATATAGGTTTGCATTGCTGGTCCTGGATAGCTCCCAGCGCAGGGGAAGATGTGCTTTTCTTAAATACAATAACAGTGAGGAGATGAATCTACCTTCTTTATTCACTTTCATCACAAATGGAAATTGGTGGCAATAACAAGAGTCTCTCTCTCTCTCTCTGTGTGTGTGTGTGTGTGTGTGTGTGTGTGTGTGTGTGTGTGTGTGTGTGTGTGTGTGTGTGTGTGTGTGTGTGTGTGTGTGTGTGTGTGTGTGTGTGTGTGTGTGTGTGTGTGTGTGTGTGTGTGTGTGTGTTCGTGTTCGTGTGTGTGTGTGTGTGTGTGTGTGTGTGTGTGTGAGAGAGAGTGAAAGATTTATATATAAAGATTCAGAGAGAGAGATGGAGAGAAAGAGACAGAAATGCAAGCGAAAATAATAAATGAATGAAGGCTGAAATAACCCTTTGAGATTTCTCCGGCTTTATGCAGAAAGGTATCTGGAGAGAAAACGGAAAGAAGTTGAAATAAAAACAATCTGTTTTAAAATATTTTTCAGCGACACATTTATGGCAAATGCGTACATAGCGACGTCCACCTATAAAATTGGAGGAGGACCCAACACAGATCAGATGTGTGAGTAGAACCACACGATTGGGTAGAACCACTGGCGCAATACAGATACTGTGGAACCCTTTCCTCATACTTAAACCTTTCCTTCGGCCGCGACTCGAACCCATGCGGTGGGAGTCTGAGCAGTCAGATCTACAAGTGGGCTACTCTTCCACGAATCAACGGGTTTCCCTAAAGGGCAGAAGAAAAGTGACAAACAAACAGACACACAAAAAGAAAATGCATACACAAATACAAGGGAAAGAGATTATTGTATAGTACCTGCTGGTAGACGCTCACGGTCCCTCCATCTCCACAAATACACGGGTAGCTCTCTGACTCCGACACGCCCGGTGACTGTGTGGTCACTGATCCAACAGCACCTCCGCCAGGGGTCGTAGCTATGGGTCAAATTAGACACTTTCTGATAGTATTATATTGTGCTGTTTAAATTAATTTGTCTGTGTACATTCTTTAGAATTCCGAAGAAACCACGATGTTTAAGACACCTCTGAAAGCAAAGTAACATATTTGGAGAATTATGGAATCTGCCCTGTAAATTGCTCCTTGTATGTATAAAATATTGCGATTACTTTTAATTGCATTTGGGTAGCAACAATGTTGCACAAGTGTGTATACTTTTAAAACACGCGTGTCTGTGGTAGTATTCAGATATCTTGCTTTGCTACCAGAGATGTAAATAGCTATAGAAGATCATATGGTGATGTAATGTATGCAATGGTAATATAATATTGTGATAATGTACATTTTATCACAATTATGTACGGAGTTTTATTCTTTAAAGTATATGTAAATAACCACTGACAGATTTAGAATGAAGAATCACATTCGCCACTGCGTTAGTACGCAGTTTTGGCGCTCATGTAATTTGGTTCCTATTTTCTTATGAACTATACTAATTTTGTTTATTTTAAATGGGTCAGAACAAAACTGTTTACACAATAAAATGAGTATCCATTAAGATATGCTATCTGACAGAGCGAATGAAACACTGAATCATTTACTTTCAAAATTATCGCCTCCTGCAGTAATCCTGCTGGAATAGAAGCGCGTGTCGGTTACCGAGACACACCCTCACTGTACTCACTATGGATTTTCGTTACTAGATGCGAGGTATAAAAAATAAGCACTCTTTTTTGTTTAGTATGCGGTAATATAATATTAAGACTCTTTGTCTCTACCAGCCTGTTCGCATACCGAATTGATACAGAACTCTTGAATTAATACGTTAATAAACTATGATTTACAACTTAAAGGCATTGGTAATATTCTTCTTTAGTGGTACCCACCCCACCCGCAAAATAATACCATGCTGTGAGATCACAGCTGGACACTTGATTAGTTTATTATAAACAGAGATGTCATAGGGGAAGAGGTCGTAAAATAAATAGTCAAACTGGATGCACATAGGCTTGCTTATCTGCCATTCATCAGTATTATTCTAATCCCCACCCATTACCTGATAACACTGCAGCCAGCGGCTTTGTCCAGTCGTCTTAAAGGCATCTCGAAAGGAATGTGGTATCCCACTGAGCCAGGCCCCCACATGCTATGACCAGACCTGCTAATTGCTGGTCATCACTGCAGGGAGTCTTTAGCCAACATAGTACTAAACTGTCACAGTAATACCTCTGATGGGTTAATGCAAAACTAAATTACCTGCTAGTATGGATGTGAGACAGTAGGCTAGTTTTACACAAAGCCACAAACATTATTGTTAGTGATAATGTGGGTTGTTTACTATATGATCCCTTACAAATTCTTTATTGCATTAATTACTAGGTGTCAATTTTGTAACTGCAAGATTATGTATTTATTTCATAGCTAAATATTTATTTTGAAAATACAGTGAGAGATACAAGTTTTAGTATTCAAAATGACTCTGAAGGACATTATTCTGACAATGAATGACTTTTTAATTTTTTTTTGTTAGAATCGTTTCGTTACATTTTACAAATAAAAATAAAATATAACTTTGAATATATATGAGAACTAAAAGAATGAAAGAAATAACAAAATGTATAAGAAATAACAAAATCAACCAACAAAGTAAGAAAGAAAACAAATAAAGATTTATATATATATATATATATATATATATATATATATATATATATATATATATATATATATATATATATATATATATATATATATATATATATAGCTCAGATGGTAGAGCGTCGGCTTGCGGATCGGGAGGTCGTGGGTTCAAACCCCGGCCGGGTCATACCAAAGACTTTAAAGTTGGTAGTAGTGGCTTCCCTCCTAACGCTCGGGGCTACGGGGACAGCATTACGCCTGACTCGTCGGTGTCAGTATAATGGACCGGCCGGGTTCAGTCCCTGGGCACCTCATAAGTGCCCCTGTGCTGTAATGATAGAAATGTCGCTGCGCAGTATCGGCAAAAATGCCGGCTAATCCCATCCCTATATATATATATATATATATATATATATATATATATATATATATATATATATATATATATATATATATATATATATATATATATATATATTGGATTGCGTAATTGGTATATTCACAACTGTTTCCTTTACAAAATGAGAATGAATATGTTCAACCCCCAGATATAGCATACATACACTTGGATCTTGAACAATACCTGTGTGACAGACACATCTTTACAGACTGTGGCAGCCTGGCTTATCAGAAAACAGATGCCCTCACATGCTGGGTGGGGCAATAAATGGGGGGGGGGGGGGTCACTTATATAAGGCTTTTGAGATCCCTTTAACATACACTACACCAAACTCACACATACACACATGTACACACACACATACACACGCACGTGCGCACGCATCAGTCATGAGAACACACACACACACATACACTTTCTTCCCAAAACAATTACCCTCCCACTGTGATCACAGTGTAAGGTAAGATAAGGCCACATTCCAATTTTCAATGCCTTAAATTTTACCTATACACAAAGGAAAGATGATTATTTTATATATATATATAGCAATGTAAAGTACAGTTTAAACTTAACTTACCACCTTCGGACGTTATTTGTCCGTGTAAAGACAAAGTCCAAATGAAGAATAACTGCATATAAATTGTGGAGTCAAAAATTGATTGACATGAGTTGGACATTATTAAGAAAGCGTTGTCTTACTTCCACACACGATGATTTGTTGCCTTTAGCAACTAAGATCATGATAACACCTACACGGGCGGTCCAGGCCAATCAGTGATTTAATTGGTCCAAGGCAAGGCAAGTACCTGACATTTAGAACGTTAGACATAGTTTTTACTAGGAATTTAGCTACCGTTTTCCGGTACACTTGATTAATGCGAGCTAGCACATGTATGATAATGTTAATTGTGAAATGCTACACGTGCATTTTCGTTTAAAAATATGTTATATTCTTTCTACAATAAAGTCTATGTTCATTTATATTATCTTGCTAAATTAGATTTGTTTTCTTTAAAATCCATGAATGGTAGTATGAAAAGAGAAAATGTGTCGATTAATGACTATTCTTGTGGTTTTTTTGTGCAAACTATAAAGCAAAACTGACACTTTTCTATTTATTAAATATGTTTTCTTAGCAAAGTAAATTTGTTTTTCAGTTCAGTTAGTTTTTCCTGCTATTGCTTTAAGTTAGTTTTCACACTTAAGTGTCAATGTCATGCTGAATTATTTATTGATTCAACCCACGATTGAATGTTGAAATGTAAAGAATAATAGAAATACACGTTTATAAACGTAAACTATCATTAAGGAAAAAAATCAGACGAAAATATTAATATAAAATACTAAAATAGCATACAAATTTAAAAACTATAAGCCAGGCCCCCACATGCTATGACCAAACCTGCTAAGTGCAGGTCATCACTGCAGGGAGTCTTTAGCCAACATAGTACTAATCTGTCACAGTGAAACCTCTGATGGGTAAATGCAAAACTAAATTACCTGCTAGTATGGATGTGAGACAGTAGGCTAGTTTTACCCAAAGCCACACACATTATTGTTAGTGATAATGTGGGTTGTTTACTATATGATCCCTTACAAATTCTTTATTCCATTAATTACTTGGTGTCAATTTTGTAACTGCAAGATTATGTATTTATTTCATAGCTAAATATTTGATTTTGAAAATACATGAGAGATACAAGTTTTAGTATTCAAAATGACTTAAAATGAGTCTGAAGAACATTATTCTGACAATGAAAGACTCTTTAAATTGCTTTTGTTAGAAACGTTTCGTTACATTTGACAAATTAAAATAAAATATAACTTAAAATATATATGAGAACTAAAAGAATGAAAGAAATAACAAAATCAACCAACAAAGTAAGAAAGAAAACAAATAAAGATTTATATATATATATATATATATATATATATATATATATATATATATATATATATATATATATATATATATATATATATATATATATATATATATATATATATATATATATATATATATATATATATATATGATTGCGTAATGGGTATATTCACAACTCACAAACTGTGAATGACTATGTTCAACCCCCTGATATAGCATACATACACTTGGATCTTGAACAATACCTGTGTGACAGACACATCATTACAGACTGTGGCAGCCTGGCTTATCAGAAAACAGATGCCCTCACATGCTGGGTGGGGCAATAAATGGGGGGGGGGTCACTTATATAAGGGTTTTGAGATGCCTTTAAGTAAAATCTTAATCAAGTAAAATTATCTATTCCGAGACTCGAACTCCGATATTAGGTTTAAGATCTTCCTAGTATTTTCCTAGACTATGACTTCTGGTGTACGTTCAACTATACTTTAAAGTTAGAAGTACGCGGCTTATTTCGCAAGCTTTGCGTTATACACCGGAAGCACCAGGGTGTATCGGCGAACATCGACGGAAACTTAGCAGTGCCTAGTTAATCCCGTTTACCAATACAAGACATTGCTGTACTTGCATGCGAACAACGCTACTCAATTTGCCATAAATGCTGATTATTGCACTGATGTTAATACATCAATTTTACATTGACGTATCTTAGTTAATCCTTAATTATTGCTTAATATGTTGGATAATGATGTTGTAAAGACAATCATGCTGGTGCTGTCATTTACATTCATCAGCTCGACTTAATATTATGTTAACAAATATGATCTAGGTGTCATGTTATTTAGCTTAAACATAGCGATAGGAGTTCGAAGTTTTTAGCACACACATTTTTTGTAAGTTTACTTTTTTACTTCTGTTTGAAATAATAATTTTGAATTGAGATCTAGTTTACAGCAACATGCACGCATGGATTGCAATGTTACATAAACTGAATAACACTTAAATCGCAACCTTTATAAAATTCTTATTTTTTTTTCAAATACATCCCAGCAACCAGTTACAAAAGCATTATAATGACGTCTAACTATAGGAACAACCAAAACAAAAGTCTGGATAGAACCAACGCACACGGCTGATTACTTGAACGACCTTCCCACATTAAGACTTTTGCCCAGAAGGAGACTTAAACCCACGCGGTAAGAGGCTAAGTAGCCAGGGGATTTACTAGTCGGCGACTACTTGTCAACCACTTCGCTCAAGGCACCCCTTGGATAATTCTTGACACAGACTGAATATTTATGAAGTAAACAGTCAATTGTTTAACAGGTTTCCGTGTACGTCTTCGTGGAGAGAAACTGTCCTTTAAATATCAAAAGCATTCTATAATGAACCCTTCAGAAATGACAATTAGATCGCTTTTAAGGTCAAATAATCAGATTCAACGTCAGATTGACGTACTGTGAATTTTATTCTTGCATTTGTTGGTTGAGCTTATTATAAAAAGTAAGTAATCTAAGACTGGAGCTGTTAGTGCTGATATTCTTTACTCTGAAACAATGAAACTATAAATGAAGAAAGTTTCCTTTCCAGTTTGTAACTATAGAATGAAGAATATTTACACCTCGTTTTGTCTTTCATTCTACCAAATATCAAATGTACACTGTTTCTGTACACAACATAACAAAAAATCTTGCATTTGTGACGATAACAATGTGGGCATAACCTCAAATAAAATGTGTACTTTTCATATTTTGCATCGCCTTCTCCGTGGTATAAATCAGCAGGCGCCTTACTATAATCACAAGCCGGTTTACTGAATGTGAGGTCTGTAAACTTGCTACCACCCCTAGCACTAGACCACAGCATATTTCTACATTTACATGGATCATTTTTAAGGCCACATGCGTCTTACGAAACGCTGACGATCTATGGGGCCAAATAAGTATACAACAATTATATCATCAACTACACGCAAAGACCTACGTGCATCCAATGACGATGGGTCGCCGGTGCATTTACTGAATGCCACGTTGCCAGATCGTTCAACAAATGCAACCTGAAACAATATTTAGCGTATCAATATATACTAATACATTAGTTTCGTTAAGAAAAGCAATATTAAGTGTTCGCAGGTCTTTCGTGTCGGTAATTAACTTTAACTTAAGCTAAAGCTTTAGTTCGAAATGTTATTTAATTTACATTTTAGTCTATTTGATTTGTGTTTACTTGTGAAATGTTGTTCAAGTGTAATAGTTAACAAGTAATGCCTAAGGATATATTTACTTAGCATATGTTCCATGGTCCCATGTAGCCTTGACGGTCATACACTCTGTTTATTATGTTTATGAATGTTATTATAATCAAACTGTAGCATATAATGTTAAAGTTTTCCATTGAGCTTGGGACACTTTAATAAAACAGGGCTTTAATGGAATGTCAGTTCAATTTCGAAAGTCTATGAGTTTCTTTGATGTTTTTTTCTTGTTCTCGTCCTATCGCAGATGTATTATTGATTCATAAACAATAACTTTAGAAAGCAGTCGCAGAATTTAACAAACACTTGCAAACATAAGCCTTCCAAATGTAAACATTGTTTCCGGACCCTGATGCTGCTGCTGCTGCTATTGATGATGATAATCACATTTACCCACCGTATGATGGTAATCTATGGCCAACCAGTTGTTGTCGATGGCAAATTGATCAGAGATAGCCTTACATTCGCCATCTCCCAGAATTCCAAGTGGAGTTCCAGTAGCATCTTTCTGGAAACATGACACAGAAAGCAGCCATATACTCGATATAGATGGTTGCTTAACTGTTGCGGAAATAAATCGGTTTACCCGTTATACGCAAATTCATAGAATGTGATAAACTTATGGTTTAATTTATGAAAAAACAACAACATACACTTTCTTTGTGACACGGGTTATGATGAGGGCATTAGCAGAATCAGAAGAAACTTAAATATTGGAGGGAATGACATAAACATTGAAGAACAGTTAATTCACTTGATACGTATTATGCTTTATGTTTTCAATTATCTTTAAAGTATATTTTTGATGTTATTTTGTTTTCTTATTTGACTTTGATCAAAGATATACCTTACTGTCACGCAGACAGATAATGCCAATTGAGATGCAAGAAAAATAAAAAAAGAATAACTGTTTCGCCATTGGCCTTTACACACACACACACACACACACGCACACGCACACGCACACACACACACACACACATACACACACACACACACATACACACACACACACACATACACACACACACACATACACACACACACACATACACACACACACACACACACACACACACATACACACACACACACACACACACACACCCACACACACACACACATACACACACACACACACACACATATATATATATATATATATTTGAATTTCACATCCTCCTAAATAAAGCCCAGCTACCTTAGGTCATATAAGTTGCAATGCTATCCTAGTGTTCGGTTCCGATGTTATCTACCTTTCTTCAATGTAAGATCTAATTGTGTCTTATCACCATGTAAGAAATGGCATATTACATGCAAAATACAAACCAAACTGACAACGGCACTTTCGAACCATAAGATATGCAAACTTTTCTTAAGAATTGGGATTTTGACTAAGCCACGCTTTATTTCCATGAGAAATAAGAACAGCGACAACTAAAAAATCAATTAAAGTATAATGGTTAAGACGACGACAGTTACAATATGCCTGCCATTTAGTTGTAGGTTTGTAGGCAAGTTTGATTATAAAGCTTGCCAAATTGCAACGTTATACTTACTACAAATGAGTACTAAATATTAGTTAGAGTAAAGATTATCAACATAACCTTAAGTTCTAATTTGGAAATGTATACAAATTATTTACATACCGTGGAATAGACATTGGCAGTACCACCGTGTCCACAAAGACAAGCGAAATCAGCTGCTGTTATGGCAACACAGCCGAGTAGAACCAATGTACCAAGGGGCATACCTGACTGATAAGTTTGTGCATATGTTAACAGTTCGTAACAAACATAATACTTACATTGATACAGTCATATTCCAGCACCTAAATTATGGAAGGTTTTATGTACATGAAACGCACGACAGTTTGACCAGAAATAGGCTTGAACTGTTTCTCTATGAAAAATGTTACATTGCACTTTTAACTGTTTTACAGATCTGATTTTACAATCAAATAAAACGCAAATAAACACAAATACGCAACACGTTTCTGTAGTTTATGCATGCATTATGACAATGTAATTGTAATTGTTACGTAAGTATGACCATATGGCAGTAAACAGAATAATAACCTACTTGTGTGTAAAACTGAAGTTTTAGAAGAAATGCATGACTATTATCTGGCAGCAAGGCAATAATAGAACTAGACCCACTTAGAGAAACGTGATGTCACTATCTGGCGGATTAAAGGTTATCGTAAGGTACGACTCTTTAAAGATTTGTGTTTAAATGTTTCTATGTATAGGTCATTTTTTCGAAAGGCTGTTGTAGGAGTATACAGTTCTGAAGTAATGATACTTACTAACCTTATTTAAATATAATATAGTTGTAGTAAATTAACTAAATTTAAACTGAAGTTTCACACCCTTTCATAGAAATATTAAGCATAATTATTACAATGATTATGATGATTATGATGATAATGATGATGATGATGATAATCATGATGATGATAATCATGATGATGATCTGTCGATACATATTATTCGCAACGTCCCTATATGTATTAAATACATTTAAGTTCTTAAATTGTTTTACTTCCCAAAGTTAGGCGATACATGTACCGTAACGGGCTAAAGATGATGCGCGCCCATGCACTGTGCGCATCCCTACTTTGGGCTTTAAACCTGAGGGAAAAATCAATAGCTCATGGATTGTACGCACCACCAGTTTAGAAAATTCGTCGGCCGTTAAGGTATAATACGCTAGAGTCAAAGCTGCTCTCACTTACACTGTTCTGACCTCTTAATTATTCTAACTCCACAATTACTGACGTAATTATTCACACCTTTGTCATAATTTGGCCGCTTCTAAACAAACCCGATCTGTGATATCTATAATGTTGTGTAAAGTTATTAAGTACCTTAAGATGATCGACATTCAGGAAGAAAAAGCAGTCGCCTGCAGCAAACACACGGTTACTGAAGTTCACTAGCTTTAACATTGGCCTAAATTTGCACCAGATTAGTGCACTGTCCTTGTGTACATGCCAGCAATTTTATGGATAAATGTAACCGGCAGCTGCCTATAAATCACATCGTTCACATTATCAATGTCAAACCGCTTGAATCAATATCATCTTGACAACAGCTTATCTCAGCGTCAGTCAATTTGACGTTATGTGGCAAGTCTACACAGAAACACCAAGAAAATTACAGTTTGGTGTACCCGGTAGACAGAAGTTGAAAGTCCGTTTGAGTGTTTACCCACAGATAGTTAGCCGTGCATTATGCAGAACGAGACAAGAAGTTTATGTGAGACAGTTAGTCGTTGTTTGATTATTTTAATTAAAACATTAATGAAGCAATATTTCAAACACCATTGAAAATAAACAATTGACGAAAAAAGTGTCTAACCTTAACGTAGGCTCTATATCCATCGATTCTATAGAAATTGCGCATGTACGTTCGTATGGTCAATGAATTAAACCGTTATGTAATACAGTGTTTATTTCATGTTCACCGCAGTTCAACGATTGCACAGAAAATTCACAATAAAATCCGTATGTAGTCATTCTTTTTAACTTTAATAAAAACAACTTAAAGAACATATCTATTTGAGAGTAAGGATTAAACTAGTAAATAAACTAAATAATAAAAAAAGGAAACTGCACATATACGTTAATAAATAGTATATGGAAATTAGCAATATACTTTATCGCAGTCAAGTATGGCCTGGGGAGGAAAAAAGAATGCCAATGGCTCATAGAATGTGCGCATCCCGACTTTTATTAAAAAATTCTGTCCAAGAAAACTGCGCACAGTCTATAGCGCTTTATGATATGAGTCCATTACATTATTTTTATGACCATAGTTCATCATTATGCATTAAAGAAAAGATACTACTATTTTCGTCTTATCTAGTTTTACATCTCTCCTACTGTATTTGCAATGTAACATTCCAGCCTTTGTATTAGTTTATACTGCGGTTTTTATTTAATTTAGTTTAATCTGCTCTCGCGGATCGCATAGAGCAGTAAAATTTAATGGACCTATTGAAAACGTAAATTAAACACAATCGATATGTCCATTTTAAAAGACATCTGTTCTTTTATCTTTAAAAAATGCTTAAAGAAACTACCAGAATAAACACTATTTTAAATAAACCAGAGAAAGTTTGCAACAATACATTATCAGTTATTAAATACAGAAAACCTATTGATTGGATACTGAGCAGCATTTCGCGAATGATAAAAGTCGCTGCTGTTTATGTTTCTCTTCATGCAACGAAAGCACCACAGGGGTTTTACAAGTTAAGGGCCATAAACTACGCCGTCAATTGGAAAGCAAATGACGATTCTAAACACAAGGCAGTATTTGCACTGTAAAATTATTAATGGAGTATAATTTACATATCTAGTTTTCTACCAAAGCAAGTATTCGGTCAAGCTATTGATGAAGTATAATTTACATATTTTATTTTCTACCTATAGGTAAATAAGAAAAGGTCCTATAAAGTTTTCCACAGATATTCAAATTTAATTTACCTCTAGACAAAGGCAAAAAATGGCAAATGTAAATGTAAATAAAACACAGAGACGAGACATAACACACACAAAGAAAAACACAGTAAACGCATTGGAAAGGTCAGTCGACAAATGGACCGACTGGGGTGCTTAAACCTGGTTTATGGAGCGCTCCAACCTCGCACTTCTTGAAGGTTTTCCTTTCAAACAATCAGTGTAAATAAAAATATCCGTCAAAGTGAAACAACTTGCAGTAAGCAACTGCATCGGAAGTTAAAACAGATACAATGAACTATCAACATATGTACAGTATGCATGTAAATGTACATATACAATGCCATGACGTCATATTCAAAAAGTATCAACATTGAAATGTGAAAAATACGAAAAAAAAATTCCCAAGCCAATAAAATAAAATGTAGTATTGTTAAGAGTTAATAGGTAATAAGTTTTAACATATCATAAAAAGCCGAGGAAAGCAGGTACATTTTAAAGTCCTTGAATACCATTAGGCCGGTGTCTTTAAAGAAAGTTCATGCTTTTCTCTTTCTGCATGCACAGCAGCTTACATGTACATACTATCTTGATGATAGCCTTTTAACGTTACAGTTTATAAAAAGTTACAAGGCGAAAAGAAACTATTAATATATTGAGCAATAAGACCCAACAATGTTTTGCTTTCATAAACTATTATCTTTCTTTAAATATTTCAAAAAAATGTGGAGGATTGTTAATGCGTTTGTTATTGTGACATGAATTTTGTTATTATTTCAGTGATAATAATTATACAATAAGTTTGAACCTATAACATTAAAGGCAATAATTGTATAAATCAATAGTAGCAAGTACTATTATAAAATTATAAAATCTAAACGAATGACGTAAGATTTCAAAGATTATACACTTGTCAAAGGAAAGGAATGTGCTTAAACATTTTTTTTCTTCAAATAGAACGGGTTTCTTTTCAATGCTTACATTAGATAATCACCCAAACGAAGGTCAAGGTTAGAGTAAAATCGATATAAGCCCCACTGTTAGTCCTTTTTCCCCAAATGACCGTTCCAGTGCGGTAACAGTCGGGTTTGCTCTTTTTGTTAAATGACTCATCAGAGATTCTTTCTTACATTTACATTAGTCTTAAATGTGAATACCTTTGTCCTGAGTCTTTTGGTTAATGTTGCAATGCTCACTTTGTCATATATTCTCTTTCGAAACTTTGATCCCAAATTACAATTATACATTATACGTTAAAGGAGTTTATTTTCTCAACACAATTTCATTTCATTTCTGTGGAAACAACAGTTCGGCAGAATATTCTTTTTGATGTTTTTTAAATTGCATTGCATATTAGAAGCACATGGAGAATAAAAATGGACAAGTACCTGTGGTGTTTAACTAGTTCGATCCACAGCAAACTTGGAGCACCTGCGGACAAACGTTGTATATGCATTAAACTACATCAAATAAACTAATCTGCAGAGGCAATGATAGGAAATCATTGCAAATATTAAAAATATATGAGCCATTGTTTTACTCCATTTTCACTTTATGAATAAAAAGTGGGAAACAGTGTTGAAAATTCGTCACGTAAAAGACCAATTATTTCAACCAAAACAACCGCTGAAACGCGTCTTTTGGGTTAATGCATGTAATTCTACTACATTACATACATGAATGCACAAAACATATGATAGGTTTTAATAAATTTTAACCGTTTTTCCACATGCCATAATTGTAACTAGTTGTAATATTTATAAAATATATAAATACTTATAGTGAATTTTCTGTTGCAGAAATCTACAAGCTCGTACTAAGGTGGTACAACCCAATTGAAACTCTTTACAAAAAGGAGTTGCAACAGTTGTCTTTCTACTAACATTATATGTTCAGAGTTAGTATTTGGTTTGGTTGTGGGTTGAAGCACCATTATTCTATTAAAACGTCTACTTTACGACCTACGACCAACTACACTACAGTTTGCAATGTAATAGAAATATCACAGAGATTTGGCTTGTTATATTTAACATCAAAGAATTATGGAGTTAGTCTGATGTGATATTACCAAAATAAATAAAACATAAAGGCGCACAACAACATAAATAGTCGACAGCTATTTGTTGGTTACATTAAGCCTTGCAACTTCGCTTTCTGCCCCTAGATAATTCATTAAAAGCAATAGGACATTATGCAGACATTGTTCCTTTCACAGCGGCGCTGCGTGTCACCTTCACTTATGCCATGCAAATATTAACACATGTGAATCTTTACCTTTTTTTAGCATTGTAACTTGTCGATGATATGTGTATGTTGTTTTGACGAAGAGGCTTAAGAGATGTAAATATGTTTACTTAGTGTTTTATTAGTTATATACAAAAAATAGCAAAACTGTAAACAAATAAGAAATACAAGATTTTACTCATAATGTTGCTTGTGCTTGCCAAGGAAATACCCCTTTTAATAAACCATTAATGCTGATGTTAAATTTTACAGTTAATTAAAAAAGAATTCCCATTCTGTTTTTATCGAAAACGCTCAATTTAGAAAAAACGATTTTCCAAAAAAGTATTGTAATTTTTATTATAATTATAATTATAAGTAGTAGTAGTAGTAGTAGTAGTAGTAGTAGTAGTAGTAGTAGTAGTAGTAGTAGTAGTAGTAGTAGTAGTAGTAAAACATATTGGGCTTTTACGCAAAATGGTTAACTAGACAATGCATTTTCTGGTTATTAAGTTCGTCTGAAAGACTAATAAAAATGCATTCAATGATCCGACCAAGAACTGACACGTCCTGACAGAGAGTAAAAAGCTAATATAACGTTACATACTAGTATATATTGATCACTTCGAAAAAACGGACCCTGTTAAAGATCCTTAATTGGTCCTGTTAATATTCAATTAATATACTATTAATATACAATACGTTACATCTTTCTCTCTCTCTCTCTCTCTCTCTCTCTCTCTCTCTCTCTCTCTCTCTCTCTCTCTCTCTCTCTCTCTCTCCTTCTCTCTCTCTCTCTCTCTCTCTCTATCTCTCTCTCTTTCTGGTTAAAACAAAATAATACGTAAACTTCCATGAATTTAACAAAATAACTTTCGACATAGCATCTGCCTTTTGTACAAATGCATTTGTTGGATCCCCGGTGACTTGCTACGGCCTTTACAGATGTTTTCTAAACAACCGTTTGTCATGGAAAGCGCAACTCTTTGGGTGCCCCATTGGTTGATAAAATGCATCGAATTGACATGTAATGCGGACAATCAAGAGTAATAGTGAGCAAACTGAAGTCTGTTTGGTTTCTTTTGACAATATCTTTCCTGGGTTGCTTCGATTGGTAAACATGTCCAATAGCAAAGAAGAATTGATAAATGTTATCTAAAGATACGATTACATCTGTCATACATACAGTTTGGACAGAAATACATAATCCATCAAACATTTATTTTTATAAACGTCGACTTATACGGTCGAACTGCGACCAGATTCCATGTTTGTAAGTGGATCACTTAAACAAACATTTTGGGAAAATAACATGTCGCGAACGCTGCATTTGGTTATTTGTTTAGAATCTTTAGAGGAATGTCTGACAATATTGATGCTGAATGAAATTCGTTTGTGTTTAATGTCGTACTGTATTCTATGTTGTGATAAGATACAAATTCTTCGAATGTGAAGGTAGAGTAGGGAAGTGATACATACATGTAAAACTATTTGTTTGGGTGTTTCTGACTTCACTTGAAACTGCAAATATAAATTGGTTCTATCAAAAATATTTTTTTATATATATAATTATCATTATTACTAGTATACTCAATGCGTTAGGTGCATTTTCATTCTATCATAATGTGTTATGTA
This sequence comes from Sinonovacula constricta, assembly GCA_007844125.1. NCBI lineage: Eukaryota > Metazoa > Mollusca > Bivalvia > Cardiida > Solecurtidae > Sinonovacula > Sinonovacula constricta. The sequence goes on along the minus strand of CM017566.1, from coordinate 16,719,134 downwards.
CTATTTTCTATTTTAACCATAATGTGAATCACAATATTTCCTCCTAAATATATACACGTAAGAGCAATATTGTTGACCGTAAATGAATACAGGATTTTTGGACGAAGCCTAATATGTTTTATACATTGATTTAATTGCACTTCGTATTATGATTTTAAGTATATGCACTATCGGCAAAATAAACCATCCGATTCAGACATCTCTTTACCTGTGAGCACTACATACCATAAACTATAAGGACACGCTCACACCGATGCGCTGAATCAAAATAAAATAAAATATGATAAAATTTTAGTTCTTTGTATTTGGTAGTGTATTATAATGTGTATATGTCATTTCAAAAATGACAATTTGGGGCATCAAATGGCAGATAAACGCCACTAACTTTGTTATTTTTTTTTTTCTCACAACGGTGTTCTGCAGGTTGCCTGGAATTAAAGATATTATGTCATATTTATAATAAGTCAGTTTTGCTTTGATTAAAAATATTTGTATCAGCTAGACAATCAAAATGGTTTCGTGGCTGCTGCTTTAATATATGCATACATAACCGACGAGGAGTACTCAAACATAAAAACCGGTTTAATGTTGTGACTTTATTAAACAGTATAAAATCAGATTTTGTATCAGGGTATCTTTTTATCCAAATGGCGTAGCTGCAGTCATAGTGTACTCTCTCTATTATCATAATTAGAACTAAGCAGTCAAATTTGATAAATGTTTTGATGATGTCGATGATTATGATGATGCCATTTACACACCCATTTCCCCATACCAGTTATGTACTTTTGTGGAGCCTTGTACTTATTCCATCTCTATGTTGTCACCTAAAAGTCTATATTATTTGTAAAACGTTCCAAATTGTATGAAGTACGTAAAAGAAATCGTAATAAATAACAATACAGTGGTCATATGGGTTCTCATGGGTGTTGTTTGCTCATTTTAACTATGGTCTGCATAAGAACTGTATCGAGAAAATTGACGCTAATTGTCGTTTCTGCTAAATACATACAAGCACTTTACATAGATGGGAATGCGTATCATATGCAAGACATCCATATTTTCGAGACCTATTCTGCACCCTCAACCATTTACTTATACGAGAATATTAGTCTGAATATTTTCATTTTTAAACTGTTGATAATTCCTTATACTCGAAATAATAAAAGTAATTAACAATGTTGTATTATTACTTTCGAAATTTATTCAACAAAACATGTTTTTTTCATGATGCATCACTTGAATTTGTTGTAAACACACAAATCTAATTTTTGAGCTACTCAACAAAGATCGAAATTTACGTCGAGGTATTTAGAACAAACTTTAATCTGTGAATGCGTGTGAACCGTGTGAACCAAAGGAGTCTAAGAATTTAAATGATGCATTATAAAATACCAATTGGCAATATAAAACTTAACTTTGATTAATGATTTAATATTTGTTGTGGTCATGCAAAGTAAAAACAACATCTGAATGAACTGCATGGAAACAAGAAAATTGACACGCAAAGATCGTCATACAACAAAGTAAATATTTAGATCGATTCAATTCTTACAAATATATACACAGTGTTATAACCGAATTAATTGACAAAGAAATCAATACGTTTTCACAGTAAATTGACCGTTTATCAATAAATGCCCAAATTTCGCTTAATATAAACCTCCAAATGGATAAATGACACAGTTTAATGGTGTACTGCTGGAAGTAAACTAGTTGAAGGGGTGCGATTTGTAAGGCAGAAAGTAAGTGTCGACGTTTCTGCTCTCTTTGAAGTATTTCTCAACAAGATCTAATTAAAGATGAATGCACACACAACAGCTATTTGTTTTGTAATTTCACCGAATCAGTCAGAACGTCTCGGTTATTATTGTTTGCAAAGTTTATGTTAAATATTTCCTCGTGTGTTGCGGTGTTCGGTTTATTTGCGTAAGTTTATAAATATATTGAAATAAGCAAACACGTTTTGTCAAATAATGGTAAGAGATAACGTCTTCACATATTACATGATTTTGTACTGTACAAACTAAGGCCTACCTTGGGCGCCTGGACGGAGACGCTACCACCTAGAGTAGGCAACACAAACCAAAAACAATGCATCAGTATTTTATCAGCCTGGCAATAAGTTTAATTGTTGAAAACTCTGAACACAGACAAAACAGATACATGCATCAGTGTTTCATCAACCTGGCAAAAAAGTGTAATTAGACAAGATTCTGCTAATATTGGTTATATCTTACACGACCTAGTATCTAAAGATAAGTAACTTATGCTTTGATTTCTATCTATGCAGATCCCGATGCAGGTGTTTACTGTTAGTTGTCTCATTTTTTTACGGAATACTTTTATTCTAACTGTTTGATAGAAAAACTTTCGGGAAATGCGAGGTTGGCGTGTACCACAAACGAGGTTTAAGCACCCCAGTCGGTACTTTTGCCGACTGACCGTTCCAATACAATAATTGCTGTTGTTTTTTTTCTTTTTGTGTGTCATGTCTCGTCTCTGAGTTTTGTCACATTTACATTTACCCTGTTTGCCTTTGTGTAGAGGTAGTTTAGGATTAAATATATTAAGTAATTTTGATAGAACATTTTCTCCCTTACCTATCATGTATAGGAATTTTATGATTTCAATAATTCAATGATTCCAAGAATAAAGTACCACAAGGAAATGTGACAAAAGTCTTAGGAGCATTGCAACATATACCAAAATTATAAAAAAACACAAGACAAACGTATTCACATGCAAATCAAATGCAAAAAGTAAGAAGAAATCTGTGATGAGTCATTGCACAAACAGAGTAAACCAATTTTCTCACATAAACACATCAATTTTTTCTTTAATGTTCTGTGTTTTTGCTTGGTCAGTTTTATTTAATATCAACCGGATTAATTTTTAGTATTTGACATTTGGAAAAAAAAGTGCGAGGTCAGATATCTGATATCTGATAAGCTTCTCAGTCTGTACGTTTGACGTCTGGCCACTTCGACGCGGTATCTGCATGTCTTCTTTATCTGCGTAAATTTCCCTAAGTGTTTAGTAATTTTTATCTTGTGCTGTCTCAAAAGTAATATGCGATGTCATATTCATTGAACCTCATACTTCTGGATTACATAGGTTTACCTTGCAAACAGCATTCACAACTAGTTTAAAATCTGACCTTCTTGTAAAGAACTTTGTGTATAATCATATGTTATATTTGCGTATTGTTGATGTTGCAAGTGATTAAGGATAGTTCCCTTCATTGATGGATTTTTCTTGAGTATGCCAATTATTCAATTGTTTGTTATTATATGATCAGGTGCATGGCAACTGACCCCCATAAGAGCACAGCGCAATTAAAACCACGGCCTTCTAATCTATGTGTTACAAAGCATATATCGAAGAGCAAAACGCAAATACACGACAACACACCTCTTGAGTTCTTTTAATTAAAAGCAAACATGTGGCCTTTTTTAAAAATAACAAGGCATTCAATTTTCCAAACAAATGAACACTGATATTAGTAGGATATATGGCAAAGTTCTCTGATCATTGCAACATTTGCTAACATTTATAAAGAATAGGACACAGGTTTCACGTATTCACGTGCATGCCAAATATAAAAGTGAGAACAGACATGTTACGAGTAATTAATGAAAAATAGGGCAAATACACATCAGGTACCGCCTTGGAACGGTCTGCAAAAGGAGTCGAAAAGGGTGCTTAAACCTGTTTTACATAACTCAAACCTCGCACTCCTGAAGGGTTTCTCATTCTTAAATGAAAGCAATGGAAAAACACGATCTTTCTGAAGAAAAACAAATTCCAATCACTAACGTTTTCTTAGATAAGTTATGACTTCGTTAAAGGAAAGTAGTGACATAATTGATAATTTATGTCCTCATTGTATTTAGAAGGGAGAAAAGTATTATATTTATTAGAACAGCAACGCAAAATTGTTGATAGTAAATGACATTAATGTTTTGAACAAAGAAAAATGTAACCAAAGACATGTAAATGGTTGGATATCCTGTTCATATGTGGATGAAATTGTGGAACCAAGTCCAATGTTCATCAAATGAGAATATATGTAACCGTCTTAGACGATGGACATACAAATTCAAATATACCAGTTTTGTCAAAGCTTTAAATATAAGGTATATATCTGTTCTAATATCAGTTTCACCACTAATTATCACATCGTTTTTATAGCAATGTATGAACGTACAAAACAAACCTACAATTAAAAAGATTGATTTAATTATTGCTGATGTAAGATTGATCCCCTAAGACGTCTCTGGAGAAAAAGACTTGCTCAAGATTAACAGTTACTGTACGAATTAGTGCTTTAATAACAACGTTTCGTCTGAAGATACTTCTTTTGATAGACATACGAATGTTGACGTTTAAATGTTTTACACACAAACAAAAAATATGTCTCATCTAATTACAAAGTTACACATAAAGTTTCGACATTGCAATGACAATGTCCTTAAAGTATTTAGTTATCTTTTTAGTATAAAATGCATTAAGAATTATAAAAATACCCTTTGATTTCCATACTTCCTCAGGGTAACGATGAATGATATGTAAGTTTACCAAATGCTACCACTATTATATATCAAATTGTTTGTGTTCTGTTAAGATATTCAGTAATTTGCAACAACGTACCCCTGACCTGCCTTGTTTCTACATGTATTCATATTTCATTCCAGGGCCAAGTATAAGTAAATGTACATGTATAAACAGACTAAAACATACATGTTTTCGTTTTTTGTTTGTAGGAACGTACTAGTGAATTATAGTACACTTTGCATACGTTAATAAAGCATACTCTGGGAAACTGCCAATGTATAAATTTGAAAAGAACATATATGTTGTTTTTGCGTGACAAGGGCGTATTAAATAATTTTCTAATTAAAAATCTATACATGGACGATTAAAATGTAGTATACTCGCTGGCAAAGAGTAAATCAATTTGTACTAAATATAGTTATAAATGAAACAAATGTAAAATGCTGCATTTCTTGATTTGATGTTCTGTTTGTATCGCCTGTAATAGAAGACAATTTAAAGTTTATCGTTTATGGTAAATGTTTAAAAGGTGAATGGTATTGATTTAAAGTGTCTACTGCATATTCCCGAAATTGATACTATTAAAAATTACCAACGACAGAACATGACATGTAAACAAATAATGAATGACCTAAGGAAGATTTTAATATTTTAGCAATGAATAACGACAGTATACTGTATGTACATATTCAGAATTTCACCACAAACATGCCCTTTGTTTAATACAGTGTATATGCCTGTCTCCGCATAGACACGGACTTTTATGTGACTATGAGTAATGCAATATATTAATTACGGCCAATGAACGCCTACACGATAGACTAATTGCGATATAATCGCATTAGCGCTGAGACCCTTTCCATTGTATGTATTGCATATGGTGACAATGATATTCATGATGCGATTCCTGGCGGCTGAGCATCGATTGTGGGTACATGTTACAGAGAAACGTCCTCAAAGAATGGCAAATTATTGCAGGTCCATTCTGTATTCTTAACATTGTTAGCTGAATTCCGTAAGTAAACTTCTTTATCGTTACAGCCATTGTTCCTGTGTGCTAGTTTAAGTGTATGACACGGTGTTGCTTATGACATTGTTAAGTAGGGAAGAGCATTAAGTGTATGCCACTAAGATGCCGTTGTACAATTTTAATACATGCTTTTCGAACTAAGGAAAAACATTATACTTAGGAAAAAGACAGACAGACAGACAGACAGACAGACAGATAAATTAAATAAACAATACTACACAATAAACAACCCCATTAACCTGACTAGCGTTAACTTAAACACTGGTGTACTACTGAGCATAACAAGTCGTTAAGTGTTAAAACAATCATATTCACCCGAACATTTAGCGAGGTTTTATTTTATATTGCAGCAAGAACACTGTGTCAAGATTATGGTCATATTTGACGCAATGATGTTGTTTAAGCAGTGCAAAGATTGAACACATTTACGTTAATGCCTTAATATTGTAACCAGATCCACCACAGGATAGACATCTTCTCACTAATTATACTGTATATAATTATCAATTAAAATTTTAATTTATACTTCTTTATATATTTATTGGTAATTGTTTACAAAAATCACAGCAGCTACAATTGTAACATCGCAGGGCATGGTCGCTTTGGAATTTCAGTGCTTTCTTGAGTAATACGCATAATCTCATCCGGCAGCGAGATCATTCTCTTGTGTTAGCAAGTATATATCCTGTATGAAACTAGTATGCTTCCAACCTCCAAGACGAAAATACTTTATAACGTTCTAACACAAAGTATTTATCACTCTGTGTTCATAATCCACATTATCACCTGAAATTAATGACATGCCCAGAAATAATTTGGTCGTAACTACGGCAATCCACGGTAGCAAGAATCGCTGTGAAAAAAAATCGGATGGTATTTTCGTAAGTAATTAACATTAACAAAATCACATTTAAGGTAATATATAACCAAGAATAATATTTGTAAGTTTGACAGAATTAAAGAAAAGTACAAAGATAAAGATCAAGGACAGGGTAAAATATACAAATTGAGAAAGAGACAATGAATTGTTAAGAAACCTTAATACAACAGTGTCGCTTTGAAAATATAATGTTGTTGTTATTATTTGTGTTTTGTTGTTGTTGTTATGTTTGTTTCCTTTGTGCAAAGAAATTTTGCTCTTATATGGTATTCATTTCAACTAAGAATTAAATACATTTGAGCATGAGACAATCATTACAACAGTAATATTGCAATCTACGCAAATGAGGCGTCATTAACTTACCAGTAGTTTCTATTTCGTTTTACAATACGTTTTCATAACATCATTTAATGTTTTAACAGTTTGAGGTAAACAAATAAATTATTTACTTTTTAAAGCGATTCTATTGTTTGTGTAAATCTCATTTAGGAACGTTACCAGAGTAACGGATTGTTCTAAAATTACGATGTACTTATTCGTTTAGGAATCACAATTGGCGTGGTGTTAAATCGAAGAAAGTAAAAACATGGCATGTCTCAGTGCAAAATCTGTTTTTGCATTTGCATATCACTGAAAGTGCTTTTGTTCTTAAAAGTATAATATAGTTTTTAGTGAACTTTCTACAGAATGCGATCCGTGTGCATTCCGTATAATATAATACCTTATTTCCATTTTAATGCTATGGCAGCTCATCAATATTGTTTTAGTCAGGTTTCCTTGATAGATGCATCTAAAACACAACTAAGTATAATGCATGTGAAATGTACAAACACCAATAAACTACAATTGAGTGTAAGTTATTACGGAAACTAATAGAAAACAAAAATAAAATGAATGAGCGGAATCTTACGTGAATAATAATGGACCTGAAGTTAACGTAAGACGCCAAAAATTGCAAATATAAATCTCATTTTATATGTTCTGTATGTGATTCATCATCGGAAAAGTGGCGCACTCTATTAAATAGTTTCCTCATCGATTTCGTCATTAATTTTGGATACAAATTTCATCTCTTCATGAAAATTAAATTTAAATTTCCATAATAATGTTCTTCTCGTTATTAAATTAAAGAATATTGCAGTTTCCAAGAAACATAGGCATTTATAATAACTGTCACTGGAGGCGATACATTGTGAGAGCTCGAAAACAAGGAAGTTGCTACCTAAAACATGGCAAAATCAATAAAAAGAACATTTCCTTGTAGGAATACATTGCTAAGGCACTTTATTCTGAAAAGAATTCGATGTCGACTCTAAAATCAATGCAATGAACATTTATACACCAATTGACTCAATATTCTGTGGCAAGATGATTATTATAAGGGTATGGTATGAAAGGCTGTTTCGTTGTATGAAATCATGTGAACATTGCAAATACATACACAGACGGAGATGTCTTTTTACATTTTTACATACCATTTCTGTTGTCTTGAGAGCACGTAATCCTACAATTCTAAGTAGAGATAGTAATAATAATATCAGATAATCGCATTATGTGTTCTAAGCAAAGTAACATCGACCTTAGATGTTGTTTTGCTGTTTTTGTCTATGCTTTGTTGTTTTTCTTGGTGGTGGTGGTGTTTTCTTTTGTTTCTCAGCAATTTTTTTCAAATGCATAGCATTGACATTAATAGAAACATGTTCTGGGGTATGTGGCTCAGAGGTCAATTTCACAGACCTTAAATGTATTTTATTTTCGAATAATAGCTAGAAAATGCTCGCGCCATTCCACATTGAACTTGATAGGGACATTCATCATGATAAGTCGATAACGCCTATTGGTATTGGGGTCAGTTGTCTATAGTTTAATGTCAAGGCGACCAAATGCGATTTTTGTTTCCAACCAATACGTAAACTCGCTGGAACCTACATACTCAGCTTCGAATAGCAAGTGACCATGGCTAGTGAATAACCTTTATTTATTAACAATAAATACAGGTGTTCCTCAGTTTCCTAGGAAAATGTTTCACTGGTTCAATGTTTGATGTGTTTTGTTTCAAAACATGCAATACTGTGTCATTAATACAAATGTTGAAAATTTAAAATGTTATTATTGATTTAATTCAGTCTCCTTGATAAAAAAAATCTGAATTCCCATTATATATGCTATAGCCATGTCCGATGCACAAGAACAAAATGCACGCTAAGCAACACACACACACACACACTCACACACACACACGCACACACACACACACACACACACACACACACACACACACACACACACACACACATATACACACTACACGCGCTGTATGCAAGATATATGCACACCTAAACGACAAATATGGGCATTTGCAGCCTTGTATATATACAGGGATTAAAACGTTGCGGCCTGCTATAATGTTAAAACCAAAGACTTATTCTAATAATATTATTTATACACTTAATGCTTAGCAGACCATGTACATTGTTTTAGTATACATGATTATAATACTGTAGCACCTATCACAGTGTGAACATAATTAAGTCAATATATCGCTGTAAAGATTTTTGTTGACGTGACATTAAGTAACTGTCGCGTTTAAAACATATACTGATAATGAAGGTGCATTAGTTCATGCAAATTATTTTTGTAGAATATTTCTCATTTAGATATATTTGAAACAACTGTGTTGTTTAAGCACATGGGAGATTGGAGAGTATTTGAATTTTGTTTAAGCACTTCTTGGAGTCGGCAATATAAATATCGGATGTAGAAAGCTGATATAAGAAAAAGAATAACACAATAATTTATGGACGCGTCAATAAAGACGTTTGGCGCCCGTTTAGCTTGCAATGCAAGCAAATGCTGTGAACCAGCCATTTGTTTATTTGAAGTATGTCGATACATCAATTTGGGTTTTAATATTTATACATACTTGACAATGCACTCTGAAAATGTAAGACTACCGAAGAATTGAGATAAAATATTTTGATATTTAACTGTGATTCGTTCTAGATGGAAATTACTAGTGGCTTCTTATGAACGTTTAATGTTTATTATTATTATTATTATTATTATTATTATTATTATTATTATTATTATTATTATTATTATTATTATTATTATTATTGTAGTAGTAGTAGAAGTAGTAGTAGCAGTAGTAGTAGTAGTACAATGTAGTATGACTCCAAGTATGTACAGTGAAAGTAGTAGAGGTAAGATTAGTAATAGTAGCGGCGATGGTAGTATTAGAAAGAGGAGGAAGAGGAGTGCTAGGATAAGTAGCCTGCATCTTGCGACTTCTGGAAGTCCTTTTAAACATGTCGAACATGATCAGTTGCTGATTCCATTATCTTAAAAATATGCGTCATATGTAATCAAACTTAAATTTACGTAAACTTTATAAGAAATATACGTTGATTGGCTGATGCTGCAATATAAAATGTGCCTTATGTCCCTCTTGCCGACTGACCGTTCCAATGCGTTAACTGTTATATTTGTTAAATGACTCGCCACAGATTTGTTCTCACTTTAACATTCGGCATGCTCGCAAATATCTATGTCATGTTTCTTTAAATCAAAATTTAAGTATATGCTGCAATGCTCAAAGGATGTGTTTCCTATGTTTCGTTTTTTAACTTTGTATTTGTGCGTTGCTCCATATATTTGGGTTTGTACTGATTTGTTTCATAGCCTTAGAGACAACATACAACGATAACAACATAACTTTACTAAAAATTAAATCAACCTAAAATGATTTGTTCATTTTTATTTACATTACATTTTATTCGGCTTTATAAAATCAGACAACTTTGATGTAATCATATTTCCAATTCAAAGCTGTTCTGACACTAGTTGTATGAGCCTAAACAATAAACTTTTCATTCAATATGGACAGTTGTAAAGGCAAAGAAAATGTATTGTAATTTACTTTGTTTAAAGTAGTTGTGTTTGGTTTTTCAATTTATTTTGATTGAGTTTAACCTGCATCTTTCCAGTTAAATTTTAGTCCATGGCACAACATAAAAGTATAATCAGTGTGATTTATTTATTTCACCATTTTGCCACAAATGTGTATTCATGTCCCTTTTCAGACAAGTTATATTCTATTTTCAATTACGAACCCTTGTATCTATTGGGTTGGTTTTTGTTTTGTTTTTATCAGAAATACGCTTTATAATGCTTGATAATGTTTATTATGGAAAATATAAAGACAGCACACACATGGACGTTGTGTTGCAGAAACTTACTAGAACTATTATTTTCAGCTGACAGAACTTTCAGCAATATTAAAACGTTTTCAAACCTGATTTGTAGTAGTTTTGTAGTTTTTTTCTAACTATTACGGAATTGTCGCAATAAAAACACAACACAGGACTGTTTTATAATAATAGAAATCAAAGGGAAAATCATAAAATTGTGCTCATTCATAATAGTTATAAAATGGATATACTATAGTCAATTTACACACGTGGACATGGCAGCTATTGCCGCAGTGAAGAAACGAAAATCTCTCATAGGTTTGGATGTGAGATAGGGACATTCCAACCATAGGATACTCTATTATAACTAAAACGACCTTTTAATAATGTTTAATTAATGTTTTAATCTCTAACAGACAAGCAATAAGTTGCTATACTGTACTAAAAACTATTGATGATAAATTCATTTAAAAGAAGAATACGCCTACTTGCCATTTAAGCCTTTTTATTTGTTCTTTAACGACAATATTTGGCTGAATATATGTAGTGTGTCGTCCATTTACTACATGTATACGTCATGTAAAGACACGTACGTTCGCACCATTTTAATTCGCGTGCTTTGTCAAAAGGTTGCTGACATTTTCATCTTTTAATTATTTATGAAAAATATGTTTACATCGTTATTGTTTCCAGTCTAAATAAATAATCGGAAAGTTCCCAACTTCGAAGGAATACAATATTAAAACGCTTAACACGTGTGTAGTGTAACAACCCACGTTAAACAGGAGCTTTCACAGTGATATTTTATGTGTCATTGTGGGATTCCTCTTTCCATTCAGTGAGAAAGAAAGAATATTTGCATAAACGTCAATTTGCCGTGAAGCTGACTTGTCTCTTTAGTGGCTGTGATATTGTGTTTCACAATTTATGACAGGTTCTTTGTGTAAGTGTCACTTCATGGTTAGGTCAATTCAAATTTCCACTTTCTACACATTAGTGCCGGCTTCATTGGCATTTGCTGAATATAGAAGCCAATTTGCTCTTCGTTTCGGCAGTGAAACTGCACATTGGCGACGCATCAAGCTGACAGTATGCTATGAAAAATTGCATTTTTCAATTCCATGTATACGTCATACTCTCCGAAGAAACCAAGCTTTAAAAATGTACTTTAAATTCAATTTGTAACTCAAATCCGGAAACGAGTCCTTGGGTAACCGACTGAAGTCCCAATACGAGTTAAAATGTCTTAACCTAAAGTCCATAATATCATTCTTGAAACTCATGTTTTGAGAAATTAAAATATGAAATGTCCTTTTATACTAACAAATATACAGTACTTCAAAACTGTCTTACAATAGCCAATGGGGTACATTGGTGAAATGGAAATTGTCTCCCTTGTTAGTTAATATCCAGGGTATTCCAAACAGTAGGTGGGTCCTTGTAGTTGAAATTCTTTGACTTTATCTCCTGTTCTTTTGTAGATATTGCAATAACAAACAGTGAATTTCTTACTTTTGCATAAATATAAGCTTAACATTAATTTAAATACTTATAGAGATATGCTATTTAAAAAAGAAAATGGAAATGTTTATTGGTGATGATTAACCTGGGTATCATTTTACGATTAACCCGTGCGTACAAACTCGTGATCCATATGTTGAAGTTTTGCCAGGATGCTTAGCTATGCCTTACTGCATTTACCTTCCACCGACACTCTAGTATACATGTCAGTGCATCAGTAAAGTTTCCTGCACTTATATCTTTGATATTGTTGCATATCCTTACAGGTAAGTGTTCAGTCCATATATTTTATTATATATAAAATCTTTATTTATTTATTTTAAAAACTTGTGTATTTTGTGTAAATAAGAAGAATTTCGCTTATGTAGTAAGTCGTTGCATCACGATCATTACATGCTTTACCTTTCTGTTTTTTTTATTCTGTCCAAGCATTATATACCTTATGTTTTTATATATTGCAATAAATATTAATGTTTGTTAAATAAAATTCTTCCGACACCCTACTGTACATGTCGGTGCTTCAGTAAAGCTTCATACACATATAGCTTTGATATTTTTGTACATACATAGCCGTACATTTATTTTCAATCTAAAGACCGCACGCAGTCGCGGCCGCAAAAAGAATTGATGTCATTTAGTCATCTCTACCAGACTAGACCGTGACAGACAAGATTTTCTTGAATCTTGCTTAAGTTCGTAATTAGTTGCTTAATACAGCATCATGCAACTCAAAGTGTGACATTTCTTTGTTTTATTATGTATGCAGGATTAAACATAGTCTCGACGAACATAAAGGCATATATGTTATGTCTTAACATGTCTTCAGATGTCTCAATTAATGATGACAATTGTATGTAAACTGCCACGTAAGACACCGGCGGACACAATATTTTCACTCCTTACAAATAACCGATATTAATTCGTGACTGCATAACCAAATCTGCTTTCCGTGTTTCATTATTACAAGTTATAGCTTAATAAAACAGTCAAAACCACCTGAATATTCATGAATATTATTGCTATATCTTGTCTGGGCGATGCTGCCTTGAAAGTGTAAAGCCGATTTCCTTTTGATTAACTTGTATCATTTCGGACCAGGTGAAGCCGCCTTAAAACGCAACTGGTTTTGGAAGATGTCGCTTGGGTCACCTTCCAGAAGTATGAAAAAGCTGGGTTTCGGAAGCACACAGGATTGACACCGCATGACTGACTGCTGTTGTTTATGCCTGGGAAGAAGTAGTGCGTATGCGATATAAATATGTGTGTCTAAAGAGACTAGACCCGTCAATTGTGTCCAGGCATGTTTCACATACTATCTGTTTAAACTGGAAGTATATTATATTGTTTTATTCAGATATACATGAAAATGATTAATGAACAATGCCGCTTACAAATATGTTACTCATTGACAAGTTTTGCACTGATAATGCGTTATCTACATGGCCGAGATATTTCTCAGTATATGTATGAGCTTTTTATTTTAAACCTAAACTAATTTAGAATGCACAATCAAGTAGAAAGTATTTAATGTTTCATAATAGTGTTTCTGTTATTGGATGTTAGTGACTCTAATGTAACTGTTGTCCCAATAGAAAATTAATCTCTATTTTAGAAGACGTGTTTATTTGCAGTGAAGACTTGTTTGGTTTCCAGTTTCCAATGCGCTGTACATTAAATTTACTACAAAAAAAGTATTGGTCATTGTTCGCATACATGTACCTGTTATCGCGTCCAGGGTCAACCTTACACCGCCCAAACAGCGCTTCGGAGCACATTTATAGTTATCTGTATTAAAACGCGTTGAACAACGACGCTGCTTTCATTTTAAATAGACTTCCCAACAGACCGCCTTGAATAAGCGAAACCGCTTTTTAACTTATATATACTATTAAAATAAGCGATGTCTCCATGAAGAAGGCTTTGATTAATATTTTGCGTGTTGTATGTTAGAAAAAGACCATGTCGTCTTAAAATCGAACCAGTTTTTCAACTAAATTTGGTTTTTTATTAACTAAGAATAGGCTATGACGCCTTTTATCTGTATTAAACTTGTATCTTATAAGAAAATGCGTTTTCGCCTTATATTACCGAAGCCGCTTTTCATCTGTATGAAACGTGTCCTATGTTTAGTATATGCGATGGCGACCAGAAAATGTTACTTTTGTGCGCATAAAGTGTTTTTACCTTGGAACAGGTAATGTTGTTTAAGCGATCGTCAGTATAAATGCTTTCAATTGATGTTATTCCGAAACAAGATATTCGTAAAGTATAATTGAATTTTCCTTTCTCTGTTTCCAGACCAGTTACAACACGCATACGTAATGAAAAACGTATAGAACGATTACAATACCTTGAACGTTGATGTCTCTTTTTAGATAAAATATCCACACAGCTAAACGTGTCATTCAAAGGCTTCCAACGCCGCCTAACGACTATGATCTAGTTAACACAATAACTGTACGTCTGTTCACCACTCTTATCTTATCTTTCTAAGAACAAGTTTATAGCATAGACAAACTCAGTCAAATGTAAGACTAAGACGCCTTGAATTAGTTTGCTTTATGAATAGTCAGCACGCTAAATATAAACAAAAAAGTGATAAATAACAAAAGTCACTCAATTGCTTTTGTGTTCAAATAATTATGACCACTCACAAGTCCGCACAAGAAACATAAATTTGTCTAAACTTATAAGATACCTTTTCTCAAAATTGAGCATATGACACTGAAACTGGTTTAAACATTTTGCATGTGCTTCGTACATTTCTCTGTAGTAACAAATAAATATATCCTCTTATCAAATAATATGTTATGTTTTTGCACCCTTGTACATCGCGTGTACAAGTATACTTCACAGAACCCATTTATCTCATATTCAATGAGCCTTGGTGAAATAAGTTTCCTATATTACTTTGGTTACAAATAATATAAATCTAAATATCATCTACCGTCAATCAATATTTAAATAACTCGATTTACTTTAAACTATACTACTTTATTATCATCTTAAAAAAACTATTTAGCTTTTAGAAACAATCACATTATTGTACAAAATTCTGTCACCTATAAGGTTCAAAGAAGAAGAAAGTAAATATGTTCTATTTCGTTTGTCTTTATATACCGATTAATTTCTTTAAGATAAAATGAATACCATTGAATACTTGTCTTCGTCTGGGCAAACGGTTTGGAAAAAAAACATCTGCAAAAAACAACGCTGCACATGTTCAGCCTGAATTCATAGCGGCCAGCGGCTATTGGTCTGGCAGAATGTAGACGGAATGGTCAACGCTGAATGACTTATTTCCTGACTAGTTTCTTATTATTCACGTGTAACAACTACGGCGCCTCCCTTCGGATAATTCGTCCGCCCAAAGGAAAATACTTCTATTCATGTATTTAGATTTGAACGGCTAAATTATATTTCATTCTACAGCATATTCAGCCAACTGCACGTACAGCATGAGTAATGTTTTGTGAAAAAGAATACATACGACAAAGTCCTGTGAGCTTTGCAACATATGCATAAATTTGAAAAGACTGGGAAATAAGGTATTCACATGCAAGAGAATTGTTTCCGATGAAGACGAATGATGAACGACTAGGGTTTTAGAAATATGTAGTCATCCCTATCTTAGAAATCTTTTTGACAGCATACCCTCAAATAAAACATTTTTACAGCCAGCTATCACTTGATAAAAATAGTCATACCAGTTATATTATGAATTGGGGAAAGAGTGATTTTTATTTATTCCTGCAGTTTTCTAACATAGATTGAAGGTTATATTGTGCCAAAATTTTTCACACATTCCTTTTTTTAATGAATTATTTATGCAATAGTGAACAGAAAAGAATGTTCCTTTTCAAAATGATAGTTTTGCTATTAGGTTCGTATTTCAAATTTATTTGTATTTTTTTAATGTGTAAAAACGACTTAGACCTTCGGACAAAAATACGTAATAAAACAATCATATTTATTAAATTTGCCGGGTGAATGTCATTATGACACGAATATAAGACATACTATTATTATTTCAAATGTTGAAGTTGTTTACGAAGATTGACTGGAATAAAACAATACAATTTAATCAGAACAATGCGTAATAAAAAAGCCATGGACGTTGTATACAGCCTGAAATAAGCTACTTGAGTATCTGCATATTACAGAACCTATAGAAGTAATGAAAATATCATCACTGGTAACAAGGGATAATCTCCATGCGTAGATCCATTATAACTAACACGATACTGGTAAAAAAAAGATTAAAAATCAACACTTATATCCATATTTAATGGGACACCTACGTACACAGCCCCAATCTTTACCATTAAAACAAATCTTATCACATCCAGAGAACTGTAATATGTAGGTTTAATTTTAACGAAAAAATAAAAACTGTGGGCAGCTCTGATACAATATATAAAACAACAACAACAACAACAATAGTTTCATTAAATTAGCAAATTAGAAAGAACGCTTGGAAAAATACAAGTGACGAGACGTGTCATAGGCGGCGTTTTTTAACTGGAAAGCATCCCAGTTTTATAAGGCCAATTTGTTTAAATGGAAGATTGTATTCAAAGATAGTGTTCCGGCTTCAGTGACATATAGTAAACAGATGTTTAGAAATCACAAATTTTATATCGTCAATTAACTTATTATATAACGAACTATGTACACTTATTGAAAGGTAAATAAGAAAAGGTCCTATCAAAATTTGCACAGCTATTTAAATTTTTATCTACCTGTAGACAAAGGCAAACAAGGTAAATGTAAATGTGACAAAAAAAAAAACACACAGAGACGAGACATAACACACAAAAAGAAAAACCATAAGTTACCGCCTTGGAACGGTCAGTCGGCAAAAGGGACAAACTGGGGTGCTTAAACCTGGTTTGCGGAGCGCTCCAACCTCGCACTTCCTGAAGGTTTTTCTATCAAACAAACAGTGTAAATAAAAATATCCCGTCAAAGTGACACAACTAACAGTAAGCACCTGCATCGGGAGTTAAAACAGATATAATGAACATATGTACATACATAATAACTATTAATAAAACAACATATGTACAGTATGTACAGTAGATAAAGGCTCGGCAACCAAAATATTCCAAATGAGAGTAGTTTAAAATAAAATAAAGCAGTACAAGCGCTGATATATTATTAGAACCATATAATGACGTCATAAATGCCATGACGTCATATGCCAAAAGTGTCAAAAGTGAAATGTAAATAATACGGAAGAAATAATAGAATTTTAGAAAATCAACAAAATAAAACGTAGTATTGTTTAGAGTTAATACGTTAAAAAAAAAAACATATCATAAACGCCGAGAATTTATCCGCAGTTGACATATTATATATGATAAAGGTACAAAAATTCCCGATGTTATACCTACTGTGCAATCTCACGTAAAGGGTATGGAGACTGCTCAAGTTGTCCCACCTATATAGGGCACGACTGGAGAGATGAAGAGACAAGAAATCCAACAGTGACTGTCCAATTATGGCTTTAAGTCACTGTTTTCATATAGTCTCAACGACCTGTCCGGTCATCGTGTAATTTAAAAGCAATGCAAGTTCTTGACTGTAAAAGGGTCAATTGCAAGCAATGCAGTACATCGAAGGATTCCCGGGTTGTAACACTATTTTGTCGTATGCCGTTCTTTGTGTGTCATTTCTGTCAGTATTCTTTATGTGTTTACCAATATTACATACATATATTACAGACCAAATTAAACATACATGTACATAAATTCAGCAGTAGATATTGCCTTACATGCCTTTCATTCATTTGCAAGTTATTTCTATTGTTCTGTATAGTTACGTGTTACTACATGTTGTGTTTTTTTTTTCTCCAAAATTATTATAGATCAACATTAACTTAATATGGACCGGTGTTAAAGGGCGAACTTATTTCATCTGACGCTGAGAATAAATTCAAAACTGACACAATTCAAAACTGACAGGCTGTTCACATGTTTAGAAACATTCAAGGTCTGTCTTTTGACATATTAACGTATTGATTTTTAGCTTGCATATTCATACGATTTAATACAGTGTTCAGGTTTTTAATGGAAAAAAAAAAAAACTTTAAAATGGCATTAAAATGACAAAAGGCAGTTACAAAAGGTCACTGCAGAATTATGTTAGCCTCAAATGCATTAACCGCGGCAGTAATATTGTGTAAAACTAAGATGAAGTGTTGAACTGTTACATATAAATCACATGGTTAATTGCTTCGAATATTTCTGACATTTTCACTGCATGATTCCTATTATTAAAGAACTAACACCAACAATCCAGACTCGCTTATGTATTTATACCCAAATGACTAATCGCATCAGCAACGTCACGCCATATGTTTTGCATCTAATCCTTCCGACTTTCGCTCAAATGCGTATCAATCATACATAGCCAACCAGGTAATTTCACAAATGCATGTTTGTGGGATATTTAATATGTTATAACGGCAAATTTAGTAATTCGAGTATTAAGCTACTCGTTATTTGCATGCTGAAGTTATTTTTATAAGTAGTTCGTATCTCTCGAACCTAACTTATATTTAACACTAAAAATACATACATAACTTACAACATTCCAGTCAAGGCATTTTACAGAGCATTATTAGCAACTGCAAGATAAAATGGAAACATAATTTTATGAGAACGGCTTCTTTTCCAAGTTCGAAACTTATAAAACAGATTTTGTAAAAAAATGTGTACGCTGTTTGTTTTTGCTTTTTGGAATGTTTACCTCATTTTGAATTAAAATTTTACGTGGTTCTGACATGTAAAATGTATCTATATAAAACGTTTTTTGCAAAACATATTTTGTTTTCTTTAAACAAAAAATTATAATAAAACAGATTCCATAATTATTTATAATACCACGGTCATATAATAGTACATATCAAACATGCTTGCATGTATTCACTTTTCGGTGAAGTAATAGAGAGACAGAGAGACAGAGAGACAGACAGACAGACAGACAGACAGACAGACAGAAATATATATATATATATATATATATATATATATATATATATATATAGAGAGAGAGAGAGAGAGAGAGAGAGAGAGAGAGAGAGAGAGAGAGAGAGAGAAAGAGAGAGAGAGATTTATGACGGTATGGAATGCATATACATGGACATTTGAAAGAACATGTACGGTATAAAATACATGAGGGTAAATAAGCCATGACATGCACGCCAACACCAGGGATAGAACAAAAACGAGAGATTCTTATTTCCATTGTGGTCGTTAGAAAGTTCGTTTTGTGAAGACATAGGAGGGTTAATTAAATAGTGCATTTTAAGGAATATCATTATTTATTAGTTCAGTAACATATATAAATAGAAAACAAGGAACCGTCGACATATTGTTAGTGACAGGTATACATAGAGTATTTGTTTTAGATAAGATTTTAATAATCGGGTGTTGTTTATTCTAAAACGACTCTTGTATATACAATTTTAATCTAGCGTAAAATACCAGGCTATGGTGGCAGCAAGTCGTTGTAAGATTATCCACTGCAGGAAGATTTTCCGACTCTTGTACATGTAAAATTATTGGTTCCGCTTTACGTGTTTGTCGGAAACACCTTAACGTTTCTATTATAAATAATAAAGACAAATTCAACCTTGATTTTTTCCAGTTAAATCACATGTTGATTATAAAAAAGCAGCAAATCAGTTTTAGTTCTGCATTAAAATAGTAATGAACAAGAAAAGATGTTAACATAATTTCATGGAATATTACAATTTTGACAGCCAGGCAAAGCAGATTATTGAAGAAGTGATTCCCAAAAGGCGTTTGCAGTCTAGAGAAAGGAAACAAGAAAACCGTAATTGCTGTAACAGGCCCTTGCCGATTTATTAAACCTTGTTAGGATTCTAGTAAGGGAATATTTAGTCACAAAGAGGTGACAATTTCGGCAGATACATATGTTTCTATTTTTATTAATGTGCTAATGGAAATATATACCTCTTTAGCTATAGTTATAGTTTTATAGTTATAATTATATATAGTTATATAAAGTTATATATAAAGTTACGTATGTGTGTACGTTCGCGTGTGTGCGCGTATGGTTGTGTGCGTGCGTGCGTGTGTGTGTGCGTGTGTGTGTGTTTGTATTTTTATAGTTTAAATTAAATTGCATCTGAATTCTGTCACGTTTTATTATTTTTAACTGTAATTCATCATTCGATATTAGATAAAAAGTAAAATTAAATTATAATTAAACAATAGCAGCAAGCAACAAACTTTAAAAAAGTTATCATGTTTCGTATCTACGCCAATGCGCATAACTAAATATTACTCCAATTAATTGAATCATAATCATAATTATGATACTTGGAATATGTTAACTTAAAATGGTGTTCCCATAATTGAACTAGGCAAGCAGTATCGCTAAGACACTATTTTCAAAAATGCCATACTGCTGTAAAAAGCTCCAGCGGCAGACTCTGGAGTCTCAGTGTTAAATATCGTTTTTCTTGTCGTGCGCTCTTATGTCTCGCTAATTTCAATATATTGACACTAGTATAGAAATTGTTCCTCTTGAAAAGTCAACAATTCTGTTCATTTTACAACAATGTTTGTGCTGATGAGAAATATGAAATTATTACTTACTCCCGTATTTGTAGTTGTTTTTGTTGTGTGTTTTTTTTTTGTGTTTTTGTTGTTGTTGTTTTTGTTGTTGTTGTTGTTCTGTTTTTGTATATTGTTGTGTTTTTTTGTGTGTTTAAGTTTATTTTAAAAGCATATAACAACTTCTGACACACATATAACACAATATATTTTCTGAAAACTTTAGAAAACAATATAAACCATGTGTACGCAATCATATTAGTATAGGCATGTCCAATCAGAATGGCACTATCTGTTTAAACTTCATAGTTATTTAGTTCCTTTAATATAAGTGCAAAAGAAATGTGAAAGCCAATATGTCATCGTGTGCCAATGAGTTTATAATGACAATGTTACGTATAAATTCGAGATTTCAGTTATATACATGTATCATATTACAGCCGTTTTACTAAAGCGGTTGATGGAATTTATAAACTATTTGACAAACGACTTGATATGTGTTGATATGTGCTGATAAAATGCGTTTTACTTTTTTAATTCATTTTTCACTACTCGCATTTTAATATACAATGTATGTGGTGCTAAGATCCGCTAAAAGAATCGACATTCTGAAATGGTATTAAAATTTCTATAAGGTATATACTTCGGAACTGCGTTTGTATATTGTACTACATGCTTTATTTACTGGATTTTTATTTTTGTGGTATGTTCTATCACTTAACATATGCGAATGTTTTTTCGTAGAAAACAGTAGATGGACCTTATATCACAATTACTTTTGGTTTATCAGCTAAAATAAAAAAAAAATCAGTATTATTATGGCGTCTGCATTCATTTTACCTAAAACATGCTACAACATCTCGGTTTGCTGATCACTACCAGTAACTTAATAAAACAACATGTAAAAGCTCTTTATAGTTATACTAAGCAACTTCTAATTATGTGTCTTGTCATATACCGGTGTATTTGATAGATTGCACGCTCCTTGCCTGTGTAGAAAATCGCATTATGAAAATGTCAAGTCACAGAGAAACCGATTAACGCTTTGATACAAAGGGACACACGATTTCGTTTGCTTTTGTAAATTATTCATGGAATTAAATTTTGTATCGATGTTTAAATCCGATCATGGACAGTTGCTGCCAGGAATATTGCGTATAAAATTAATCGACTTAAGCGTTTCAAACAGGTTGAGCGTAGCTTAGAGCGGGACTTTCAGAAGGTGTTGCTTATTTTTCCTGAGAGAAATAGTGTAAATAATGTTTGTGTAAATATAACAGTTATCCATTGTGTTGGTATACAAGTGAATAATGAAACTAATCTATAGATGTTACTGTGTTTATCGGTAAATCGGACAGGGTGATCAGACGTTTATAAATACCTAAACCAAAATGGACAGAACGTGAAGATTTGTCTAAATGCACAACTCATAACGACTTAAACATAACAATAAGAAGTGTTATGAATTGAAACGATGCTGATATAGGTCTTTCCAGGGGGCAGTTACTCCAAATCGCACACACAACTATAAATGATTGGGCACACTGGTCGAGTTTTCAACAAAGTTATTCGAATACCTTTATTGTCTTTCCAAATTATCGATAAAGTTCAAGGAGTGTTGACAAAACAGGATTTGGTTGAATTAAAATGGGACTATTTGGAACAAATTTAAATTGAAAAAAAGAGTTCGATGTTGACGCTACATAATCGTTTTTACTCATTGCTTTTTTGACGGCAATACCTGCTGCATACCTGAACATACCTGGTCTGAAGTGTGTGTTAATCGTTAATAAATGCCAAATGGGAGGCAACACAAACACAAACTTTAAAACAGCAAATACTTTATGTGTTGTAATACTGATTTCACCATGTTTGGTCAAAATGAAGCGTGAGCATTCTCAATTAACCTTTTCCATATCTAATGGCAGATGTATAACGAAGAAAATGAATAGTTTGCATAGAGGGCTGTTCTTAATTTAAACACATATCGAATATTACATTGTTTTTTATACTTATTTCTTAAAGCACTGCGTGAGTGCTTCCTTAAAAACACCTATGTTGCTCCAATTTCATCAATAAATTAACGAATGTTAATTAGTTGTGTGCAAATATTCCGACGTATGTCGGTGTTTGTCGACCTTCCTGAGCTTCAGTTTGCTTATCACAAGTATTGCCTTTCTCTTTGTTAAGGTTTTGGTTTGTCTGTCTTCTTTTGATTTTGGTATCCTGAATTGTATTTTAGCCGCCTAAGTTCGATTCCCTTGTTTCATGTCGTATCATTCTATTTGTCTTGTCTTCATTTTAATATCATTAAAATATTAATAAATCTGTTGATTTGGTTTGGGTTTCCATTGCCTTTATATTACTGTTTATTATTCTAATGTTGATAAGAAGCAAGTTAATGCTCATTTTTGATCGATTGACAAGTGTTTGCCTCTCTATGCTTCAAGCTCATTCCGCACCTCCGTATTTGTGTTGTTACGTGATTTGTGCTAATGTGGTTTTAAATTTATATTGTAAAATAATATTGACAATTTAATTGCCGTACTGATACGCGCATTACTATTCGTAGCGGGTGTTGTTCATGCAAGACAATACACGTGTAAAAAGAAACTGTGTTGACTATACACAGACGGTGATTGCACTATACCTGAAGCAACAATCTCGTGTTCTGATTTACAACTAGCCAACAAGTAATGTGAGATTTCAGCTTTGTAAAATGTATAGTTCCGTTTGCGGAAATAAAAAAATACATATTTATTTAATCATTTTAATATACACGCTTATAAATGTCTAATTCACTCACAGACATCACTTTCCTTTTGTACACACTTTTATTGTCAACAATGTTAGAAATGAGTCTGTGTCTTTTATCCCTTGAGCGTCTTCAAACAGACTAGTCGTTCAGTCAGGTGTTGATACTTTGCTGTCTGGACTGGATCATTACTCACCCGCTCCAATGTGAGAACTTGCCTTGACATTGTCGATTTTTATTTGTACAAGGTCTTGCATCTAATCCATACTTTCGGAAATAAATATAATGAATCCCTGTGCACATCACGCTGTTTGTTTGTCAAAGAACAATTGTCACAGTTTGCGAATCGAATGAACATACATGTATGCTTGTTTGAATCATAATATGGAAACAAAGTTCAATCTAAACAAATCGAGAAAATTTGTCATCGCCCACTAAATACTTGTAGTTAGCGCATTCCATTTGCATTTTTTTTCCAATAACTAATTTATTAAAAATTCTAAGTTTCAAATTGCACTTAGACGTAAGATACGTATTGGCAAACATTGTTATCTCATGTGAAATGTGTTTGTATTTAATTAAATCTTTCAAACAAAGTAATTAAACAGTTATGTGGATAGATAGGGCGTCGAGTCTAGAGGACGGGCACGTTTGTAAACAAAGTATAGCACATTTCATAACAAGGAACATTTATTCTTTCCAAATAAATAAAAGCTCTTCATTCGGCAATCGTTCTTCTTCAGTAAAACTCTCATACCTGCCTGCACATTTCTATCAATTGTTAATGTTGTTGTTGTTTTTTTTTTCCTAAAAATTATGGAGAAGTTTTTAGTCAAGTGTCTGGTCCTTTTCTGTTTCTTCTTTGTCTATGCATACATGTAAGTGGATGCTCTCGCGGAGATTATTGCGAACCGGCTGAACACTTACGGCAATCTCTCTTGTCAACAGGCGGACGTTATGTTTCTGCAGACGGATATCCGGTCAAGGGTTGAAAGTGTGACCCGCTGTTCCGAGCTATTACACTGTGCGTGTGTTTTCTACAAGCAGGGTTACTGTCATGGATGCCAGGGCTTGTGTCACCATGGCCACTATCGCGCGCCGTTACCCATTCACACAGGAACTACTATCTTTTACATGAACAGAGATGCCGGTGAGTGAACTCTTCAAAGAAAGCAACTGGTTATTAACAGTGTACCTTTCTTCTAGCATTGTGTGCACTGAAAATAATTTTGTTTAATGGCCTTAGGACATACAATGTATAATAAATGAATAAACCGCAAGGCTATGTTTTACCGGTTACCTGTCTAAACCTTTTGAATGCTATTTCCTTAAACCTTGATTGCAGAAAAAAGAAGTGATGAAACTGTCAAACTTAGTTCATCATTATTTAATTTACAGCGATAGGCTTTGCTGACGGGGTTATATTTGACAACAAGTACTATTTTATTGTACGCAGCGAGGTCTCATAAGAAGAAGCACTAGTATGTATTTTCCTAATTACTCTGCATTATTGTCTAGTCGTTTTGTTTTCGAGCACCATTTCGATTTCTTCAACTAAAATGTCTGACATATGCAATTACAAACAATAACATGAGTGTCTCCATAAACTGATATACACATTTTTCCTTTCACACAAACTTCCATCCCAAGTGACTGAATATTTTAGTAGTAAGAGTTTTACATTTTAAGGAATTCTATATTTTAATATTAACATAAATGTATAAACGAAAATACGATACATTTTTACAAATTGTGCACACTCACCTAAATTAAAAATAATTAAATAAAATGAAAGGAAAATACAAAACCTAAATTATTACTCGTGTCAAGTGCTACTGGTATGCGTATATGCGTAGAATTTGACAGCTGAGCACACTAACTACGCGACCATATAGGCTGATGTTACTTCGTTGTCTTCCATTAATATTAAATTGTGTTCCATTAACTTGAATCAGTCGATTGATTTTAAAGGAACTATGCAAACCGATACCTCGTAAGGTATATGTACATCTTTGTTAAGGGGGCACCAGTGGCCGAGCGGTTTTGGTCACTGACTTCTAACCTGCGGTGCGCCGGGTATTTTACCCAGACATAAGAGTCTGGGGATTTCCTCCAGCAATCATAAGCTGGACGTCGCAAATATGACCGTAATTTTGTCCTTACCATGTACATGTAACAAAACAAACAAAAAGCAAACCTTTCTATGCGGTTTTATTTTGCCTCCATTCCGTGAGAGGATATATATATATATATATATATACATATGACCGAGTACGCCCATCAAATCATTTAAAAATAGTGTGTGCATGTAAATGTTATAAATTTCCAACTTCACATTATCGTATCCATTTTACAATTAAGTTTGTAAGATTGTTAAACGTGAACACCATACTATATACCCGTTGCATTTGGTTATACGCTGTCATGTTTTGTAGAAGATGTCTTTTATTGGTCCGGCGGAATATAGTCTGGTGGTCAGTACGTTTGGTCTCACAACGGCGCTTCCATCGACATGACACTGTTTGCCCCTGGAGAACCCTTGTTGAATAGACAGTGCGTAGTGATGTCGTACTATTTCAACTTTCTACTGGATGACAATGATGGTAGCTTTCCGCGGTATTTTGTTTGCAAATCTTTTTGAAGCGATAGTATTTATAAATCGAGTTGGTATTGCAACTATGCTAAGTGATAGATGTTTTAAGTTAAATGTCAAAGTGTATATAGTGAGTTGTGATGTGTAATGAGGTCGTTTAACATATTTTACAGCATAAAATTGTATTTATTAATGACACCATTTCTGTTCAAAAGAATGTATACAATTACATCTAATTTAGTGTCTAACTAAAGCAGACACCTAAACGTATCTCAGGCAAATGTATACGGAAAAAACTCCTACATATATTTAATAAAGCTCAAGTATCTTAGGTATTTTAAGCCGTCTATGAACATACGTAGAAATTTAAATACTTTGCGATGCAAATTTGTTTGTTTGTTGTTGTTTTCTAGGCGGTTTATAAGCCCACCGTCTTAAGATAGCAGAAGTAATATTGGACGGCAGCCCCAACAAACAAACATACAAACGAAGTTATACACGTTGTATGAGATAGCACTCTGCTTAGATACTGCACATTTGCTACAAGGTATTATACCTTAACGGATTGTAATTTCTTGTTAAAGATGCATTGCCGACCAGGACAATACCGTACCATGTATAAACAAAACATAAGCTTAAAACGAATAATAAATATGTAAGGAAGTTAAGTATACAGTAATTCGGTTATGTGTGTGTAACTTTTCCACATACACACGATATTTGATAGTATTTTCATAGACAAAATAATTCTACTTTCACTTTGCATGCCGTCATTCTTTGAAAGTCGTTAATTAACTTAAGCAAAAGTGCCGGTATGTTTATATAAACAATTGCAAATGTAGTTTGGTTCCCAGCTCTTACCTGTGACAGAACTTTTCGTGCCAAACAATATCGCGCCACGTAAAATTCGTACCAATACGGGTAACATACACAGACACACGTAGTTTTGTTTATGTACTACAGTAGGGACTACACGTGTCATTCAAATAGACCAGCACTACTTACGCAAAGAAAAATTTGCAGCACATGTCAGTCAGAGGAATGGTTTCATAAACATAAAAATACAAAATGCATTTAGAGAACCAGTACCATTTATGCATCAATTTTTATAACTATTAATTTTGTTTTTTGTAACTGTCTATCTTATATTCAGAAAATACTAGTAATTTCGATAACATATTCGCATAATACATGCAGTATAATGTACCGCTGACTTACCAATGATCTGGCAACGAATTTTAAAATCAAGTACAGTGCCGGATCCAGGATTATTTATAGGGTCCTAATTGAGAGAGCACTAGAGGTGCTAACCGTGTTAGGTGGGTCTGGAAGGCATGCTCTCCTACAAAACTTTTGAAATGTAGCAGCTATATGCAAAATCCTTTCCATTATATCCCAACAATAACTAGACTGTTTAAGCATGGTGCACGCTGTCATTTCAAATAATGCATACCCTGTCAGTTAGATGATTAATTTACTTATGGGCTACATTACTTCTCTGCGTGTTATCGACTGATGTTCACCGCGATCACTCCAATTTCAACGATTAAACGTACATGTATGTGCTGCGGCCCCAGATATAAACCAAGTTTTCATTTAAAGTCCTTTCTTTTAAAGTTGTTAGACAATGTCGAAGCTAGCCTTGCCTCTTTTGAGTAGGACCATTACTGTTTACATAATTATTATTCATACATCACGTGGTTGCTTTTCCGCCATTTTCCGATCAAAACCCGGAATTAATCGGAAGCGGTCGTAAGAAAAATGTCTGAATATTAACGACCCACTTAAATTCGAAACGGGTGTTGTATCGGTCAAATATCAACCCATCCCAATGCCATCGTGTGCCCATATTCTCCAGAAGTCTAAGTTAAGGGTCCCTTTAAGCAATGATGGCCTTATTTTAACGATTCTTTTGCTTTGAAACGGTCGGCACTGCATTTTTAAGATTGCTATGGAGCATAATTTATACACAGTTGTTGACAAAGGCCATGGTGCATTCGCCCAGATATTATTGTCCTCAAGTCAATTTTCTGACCTTATTGTCCTCAAGCCTATTACTGACAAATTAAACAAAACTCGTAACAACTTTGGTAAACAGGCGTCAAATAAGATAAGAACAATTTTTTGTTCTCGGTATGTTTCTTTACTTGCGTGTACCCACCATTGCAATACGAAGATTATTGTACAATTAACTGGTTTATTTCATCTCACCTTTTGCATGTTTTACGTGTTATTCCAATATTTCCCTGAGTAAGCGCAATAGTTATTTTTGTTTACATCTCAGATTATAAACATCTCACTTCAAATGGGAAGCTTAAAGTCCGTTAGACTTTGTGCGGGTTAACTTTGTTTGTTACATCGCACCTATACAACTTCTGTCATATTTGCGACGTCAAACTTATTATAAGTGGCGGAAGACTTCAGACTTGTGTCTGGATAAAACCCACTGGGCACCGCAGAGTAGTTGGAAATCCTCCGTACACGAAGATCCTGACCAGGACTCGAACACACGGGGTAAGAACCTGACAAAAAACAAGTCGGCGACTCTGACTGCTCGGCCATGCGAACCACCATTAGACATTTGACTTGTACTTATAATTCGAAGCTGCCCCAAATAGTTTGGGAACGTTATAAAGCGTGTATTTAATTTGTTCATATATTATTTTTTTTTTAATTTAATTTATAGAAGACATTATTATAAATTCAGCCATTTTAAAGCTCATTATATTTACGGTGAACGTTTATATGATATGATACAGGTCATCATTTCAATTGAAACTATCGACTTCTAATAATACTGCGCCTATCGAGATTCAGTAGTCTTTTATTGCTGCAATTATCAAACAGATAAATCTTATGTAGGATACCTTAGCTTTAAAAACGAGCTATATATACATTCGATTTTCCTACATTAATTGCTGAGAAGCTCGTGATTACTTTTGGTAATCTCCTGACAATATCGACTGCCAACTGCACAAGACGAAATATTAGAAAACTTCTGCCTTATTATGTGTACATCAATTTTAAAATTTCAATTTGTCAAACTTTATATCGACATCTAGCGAAGCGTTTAATATCTATATTGTAGAACAGTAAAATTTAAGGAAAATCTGATAGTCTTTGTATGAGCTTGGAATGTTTTGACACTTTAATCCACAATCGATGGTTTACGTTGCGTTTGATAATATGCCGATTTAACTTATTGATTTGACCTTAGCTGCAAGTCTATTAAAATCTTTAGTACTATAAGCTTGGCGCGTAAAAAAATAAACCTACCGATGCGACAAACTATCATTCCTTTTTTCAGACTTTTATAAACTGTAATAAATTTGAAAATGAGTTAAACATGGAGTTCTATGTTTGTGTTGAACACAGATAATATAAGGACCTTCAGCAGGAACAGATCTTGAGCAGACTTGCCGACTACAATTGAAAACTGTAATTGCCGAAATTAAAGTAAACAATGATTTCAACTGCAAAACTTATATTTCTATGGAAGTAAATGTACTGTGTTTTCCGTATGGATTATAACACTATTGTAAACAATTAGGAAAGGACAATTTCAATTAAGAATCAAAAGACGCATTTATAATAAAGTGTAAACTAGTACAGGACACGGTTACAATAATGTGAGGCCAATCACACTAAGAGGTGAACAACATACCGATTTCTGGCAAAGTGTTTTAAACGTTACATTTCTTTACGACTACAACTTTTGTTGACAATCCAATTGAAATTGGCAAAACTTGCATTTCAATTTAAAATGATGGAAATACTGTTTCAATGCACGCGTTTTTATCGTAAAACAGTTAACAAACGTCGACAAGACTTATGAATATTAAGATTAAGCTATTTTAAAATTCTTGCTACCTTCAACTTGTGTAACCGTTGTGTTTTAGTTTCATTTGTTTTATTAAACTAGCTTAGATGAAAGTGATATTATCAGTATATTAACGTTTTGCCAATGCTGTCGAAAGGCTGTTTGTTTCAATGTTCAAGTTGCATTCCGTTTGCAACTAAAATAATAAAACCAAACTCGCGCTTGAAAAGGAAAATCAATCATCAAACATAGACTTGCATACATCAAAACGGAAATTGGTAGTGGACATAAACACTTATTGTGATCGAAGTGTGCCTTCCAGCTGAAGGCGGTTATTGTTTAATATAACCCATTATTTGTTTCAATACAGACATTTAATTGACAACTTGTAATTCCTCGTCAATATTTTTACTTTATTTCCTTAGACAATGCTATTGGAAACATATTATTAAAACAATACTACTGTTGTATTATATCTCATACATGTAGGTAAAATGTCGTTTATACTTGTAATAAGCGGCAACCTATATTTATATTTTATATAAAAAATTATATGTGAATTAATGTAACACTAATTTTTTAGAAGTATGAACCCGTTTTAAATATAAATCATTGTTTATATCTATCGGGCCTCTTTTGACTGTAATTTGCAAAAGTGATCTTTTCCGAATAGTGCTATTTCATAATTTTTTCAGGAAAAAAATAGCTTACATGGCAGGGAACCTTTGCACAAAGTTTGTTTAGGTCGTAAGTTAAATGATGTGTATATTGTTAGGATATGTTTTATTGTTGCGAATGTTGTTTTTTTACCAAATGGTGTCGCAATGATATCCATTCGGGTTGGGTTTGAATCTGCAAGTGTACGTAAGTCGAAACTTATACATAAAGACATGTAGTCGTTCAACATATATAGCTGCAATGCAAAGAGTTTTAAGGAGGTTCTTCCATTTCAGCGACCTTTGGTTAACCAGGTTACTCCTATAACTATTTTGGAAAAAAATATTAAGTTATTTTATCATGAGATTATAATACAAGTGGTGTTGATAAGTTTACTTCTGAAAGTGCTGTACAATCTTCACTGAATTATGGACGAGTACACCATACAGTCACTCAAAAATGATGTCTTGATATATTGGTGTACTTATCGTCTTTTTGTACCTTTCAACAATGTATGTTATGATACTAATTGGAGTAAAGGCTTCTTCTTCTACCATTAATTAGATAGCAATAACAACTATAAACCCTCTACTGATAGACGAAGCAAAGCTACATTTGTACTTACATCATTGAACTTGCATCTCGCTTAAACTCACAGTTGAAACAGTTTTTAAACTAGTTAATGTTTATTGAAACAAAATGTGGCTTTATGTGCTTAAGTTGTATGTCACATTGTCAATGTAAATGAACATACTGTCTTTCTGATAATTCAAAGAAAATGCTGGTTTTATTCAGTATGTTGTAATAACTCTTATCATTCCTGAGTCAGCATATTTAGTTGACGAAGTGCGGTACATTTTGGGCTTTGAAGCAATCGACCTATACAATGTAGCAGCTTAGAATTCAGAATGGACCTGAAAAAGTTCGCAATCCTCTTCATATTCAGTTTGGGTAGGAAAATTTGTAATGAGATCTTAATTCCATTATATGATTGTATGATTATAGCCAAATCCTACTACTACGTGCTAATTAATGTCATCCAATGTACTTTTCAGAGTTCGACCCACTATTCTATACCAATGATATCATTGCTGGCAAGAAACAGACAACTCGAGTTGACGTTGTTCCTTGTTTTGTTGTTAATAATTATTAAGTTTCATGTGAATGTAGCAAACGAAAGACAAAATTGTAAAGTTATTTTAATCTTAACTATGTAACCACATAATTACCTTATTGACATACATGATTCAGAACATAAACATATACTTATTCTTCTTTCTTTTTAAACTTTCAATTGAGTACAGTAAATTTAAAGTTATTTTAGGTAGGTGGGTAGGTAGATAGGTAGGTAGGTAGGTAGGTAGGTAGGTAGGTAGGTAGGTAGGTAGGTAGGTAGGTAGGTAGGTAGGTAGGTAGGTAGGTAGGTAGGTAGGTAGGTAGGTAAGTACATGTAGATAGGTAGGTAGGTAGGTAGGTACATGTAGGTAGGTAGGTAGGTAGGTAGGTAGGTAGGTAGGTAGGTAGGTAGGTAGGTAGGTAGTCCATATGATGATGGTTTTACGCTTTGAACATGTTGAGTATTGGTAGATCTTAAATAAAAAAGCTTTATTTATTTCAGCATGTACATCTTACTGATAGTAAAGCGTATTGTTATGCTGTTTTATTGGTTCATTTATTTTCTCCCGAGGCTTTAAAAATATAGGCGGCCAGGTTCATTTTACTTGCTTACTTGAACCAGACAAAACTTCACCACATTTCAAGGTACATGTACTTATATTAGGTCAAATGTTAAATCTGGTTTTATGTAAATGATTCTTAGTTTTGTATATAACGGGTATTTGAAAACATAATAGAATTTGTCATTTAATTTATGACACTCTTACATTTGACTGGTACTGGATGTGGTTTTTGTCATCTCCCGGTTTCTATATCAAGGCTATCTTAAGACACCCTGAGTTTAGACAATGAGACTCTCTGTTTCTATGTGGATACTATATCTTGATACATGTTAATATTAAAGTCAGCAAACAATGTATACGCAGATGCTTTTATCGAATTACTAATTCCCATATGTCATTGTTGAAAGTAACATTTTCCTATCCTTTGTTTAAACAGATTTATAAAATATTGTATACTTGCTATAACGACACTTTACTAAAACCTTATGCTTCAAGTTTAAGTTTCACATATGACGCCTAAGACATTCTGTTTGGCATTATTTCCATATCATGTACCGTCACAAGGTAGGTATGTTTAGTGGATTTTTATCTTCGTTAGGTACATTTCGAACCAATATTTTATTATTCTTACTAGCCTAATTTGTCTGAGGGGCATTCTGCCTTAAATTTTTATAAGTGAATTCACTCTGAATGTCGATAATTTATCACTCATTCGAATAAAGTACACACATTTAATAAAAATATACAAGTACATTTAAACAAGTGTTGTTTTTTCTTTAACAGTATAGAAAATATTTTTTACAAGCTAATTTTCTAGTTTCCGTATTCGGCTGTGTAACATTATTAGAATAAAATTATCGCAACTAAGTTGTTAAAACGTAGGCTCAAATATTGCACTTTGTTCGTTGTTAATTTATGTTTAAGAGTGCGCAGTTTTATAGAGAAGCATACAAAATAAAATACTTATTTAATCTTTTTTGATGAAAACATTAATGATACAAGGTATTGATTGAATTATTATTGCATGTCATCTTAAACATTTTTTTCTCTCTCCTTCTCTTTACTCTTCCTTGTTTTTACTTTCTCCTTCTGTGTCCCGGCCTTTGAAAGTCTTTGTCTGTCTGTTTGTCTGTTTGTCCGTCCGTTCGTCTGTCTGTCTGTCCTTCTGTCTGTCTGTCTATCTCTCTGACTCTCTGTTTGTCTGTCTGTTTGTCTGTCTGTCCGTCCTTACATCCGTCTGTCCCTCTGTTTATCCATCCATCCATCCATCCATCCGCGGTTGTACCTTATTCGAAAATTCCGGCTTTTTTCAAATAATTCAAAAACGACGTATAATCGATGACAGTTTTCTTGCAATTATAACATATCGACAGTCATACATTTGTCATTTGTCTGTACATGCAAACGCCAATGTTTTGGCAAGATATGTAATGGGTGTAGATATTTCGGAATGAATATTGAAAATATTAATGTATTTCAACATTTAAGATACTTTTTTACTTTACCTGTATAAAAGTAATATAAAGTATTTCATAGGGGTCTTGGTGTTTACTAATGTTTTCGATGAGGTAAATAATAAAAGAAAACATATACGATGTACTCAATAAGTATGTAGAACTAGCACACCCTGAGCTTGAAATATTGCATTATTTCAAAATGTTGGAATGACTGGTGTTTTACAAAGGAAATAGTGTTTCGGTCTATGCTTTTGTTATATTGCTTATTATTTTATAACTATGTCTTCACCATCAGTATAATTATCATTATATTCGCCATAATTATACGTCTTAACTTCCTCCTTCACAGCCTTTTTCTCATCCGCCTCCCTTTTATCAAAACGTATTCGCAGATGCCGCTCTAGTTAAAGACCGAAAGCGAGGAATCTCATTAAAAGACGGCCTAAATAAGCATGTTATGTCTCTCAAAGAAATAGGAAATATTAACGTCGTCGAACATTGACTATATTAGTGTTTTTTTTCTTCACAGCTGCCTGGACTTCTAAAAAGAGAAACTTAATTCAGCTTATACACTCTCACCCGACTGGGAAAAGCGTATGCATATCTAAAAATATCTTATTGACAAAAGGAATATATATTAAACTTCGTTTATTTCAAATCCTATCGAAATATTAAAAAATCTGCTGTTCTATGCTTATTCTTAATATAGTTTTCTTTGAAAAATACATATGGTTTACCAAAGTTCATTTCAAATGGGAGTAGTGTGCTCAAATTACAACAACGTAATCATCAGTTATACGACCTGTCTATAAAAATATCCAATAATGTCACAAAATGAACGACACCTGTGTCATATATATTAATACCGACTCTGATATTGTGTTAATAGGTACGCTCATGCTTGACTGTTCGCAACAATATTGACGATGCTTTGACAATGTATTGATAGGTGTTGTCAATAATATTTACGATTATTATAGACATTACTTTTGTTTAACCCAGGCGAATGCATATTTTTAACATAATGTGCATTCAATAAATCGTATGTTGTACATTGTAGTAGCTTTATTATACATCAAATCTGTAGACTAAATAAACTGTTTGTGCATATCTGTATTTAAGTATTGCAGTTCGCTGTTCATTTGTGTTTGTTATAGCTCGTTACATACCTCGTGTCAAATGTTCCAAATAAACACCAGACTGAGGTCATTGTATTCTTTTATAATTAGAAAATTCACGTCTCTGTTATTAAAATTACGACAATGCCAATTTTACCACGATATTATTGGTGTTTTTAATGATAAAATGTGTACACATATAGAGAGAGTTGCATCTGTCTATCTCTAATACTACATGTATACCAAAAATAAGTCATACTGGGGCTTAATAAGGATAATATATTTGCAAGTTAATTGCCCTTAATGGTCATGCTTTGAAACAAGACATGTTAACATTTTTGGAAAAGTGACATTTTGTATAGTTAACTTGTTAACACATAACTATAAAATACTGGTGAATTAAAAAAAAAAACAAATTTATAGAAATGAACTATGATAATGTTGTGTGCATGTATACTTAATGACATGATATTGTGGAAATTGGCATTATTATATATCCATGTTCGCCAAAAAATATATAATTTTTAATTTTGTTTTAATTGTATCTAATTAAAGGAATGCAGGTAACAAGTTGCTCATAACTGAATATTTAAAAATGAATAATAATGTAGTAACTATACAGAGGTTAACCTGTATCTTTAAGAAGGGTAAAATACTTCGTTATACCAAGATGCCGCGAAACGATACTTACCAACCGCATCCAATTGTGATGTATCGGCGATACATGTATCGCTTATATGTATACATTTTGACAAAAAAACGAAAACAACTCAACATTCGAAATTAAGTCAACATTACATTGATTTGCTTATAAATGAAACAATAATCCCACAACTAGTTTAAAATTATATCATGTTGTTATCTTTGTAGTCTGTTGTGCCATTTAAATGGCTTCTAAACTACTCATACTGGTGTGGTGTGGAAATTGCGTAAGCATATCCAATTACTCTACGAAGTGGTAAGAGATTGCCAATGCCTGTGCCGGAAAGCGTCTTTTTTGCTTTATAGAACTTGCTAATTCTAATGAAAAACGATTCTTCGTACTAAGTTATCGTAACACAATCCTCGTTTCAAAATACGCTAGTATATTAATCACATAATATTAATGTTTGAACTTGTGTCCTTAGATTGGCCAATAATGTAACGGAATGAACTATGCGTTGGCCACAGCATGTAAACACATGAGAATCTCATAGAGTTCATAAACAAATACGTATGTCGAAGGAGAAAGGACGCGTCAAGTGTGTCCAGACATGTCTAAAATGTTAACATTTCTATCGTGAACTGTTTAACTAGAAATTCAAGTCATTGTATTGTATAATGATTTACGACGGAATAATGTTGAACACTATTTGTTTAATGCGTTGTACATTTGATTTACCACAGCATAATGTTGACCAATATTTGTTTAATGCGTTGTAGATATGACTTACGACAGACTAGTGTTGACCACTATATGTCAGATGCATTGTATTTATGATTTGCCAAGGAATAATGTTGACCACATTTTAGCTCTTTGATATATCTTGAAACTATGAACGCACCGAATATCGTATATTTATCGCATAACGTTTGCCTCATATCACAATCCGTAGCGTATCGTGTGCTGCACAACAGTGTGGTGCCTTAATCGTCAACACTGCAGTCAAGGCTATTTTAAAGTGTTTGTACATACAACAGTATTTATTTGTGTTAACACACGTAATCTGAAGTCTCTGCTATCAGCAAGTTAGGTCCTAAGCTAAACGGTGTTAACATAGATAAATGTCACACGTATCAGTAGTACCCATCCACTAGTAAACACAAGTCGAGGTAGGTTGAAATGTTGTGAATATTTCTAACGATTTAACACTTAATAGTTAGCAACATCAAGCATTTACTTTGCTTGCAGAAAAAAAACTGTTATCAGCACGATTTCGGTGTGGGATAAAACTTAAAGCAACGTACAGTTTCAGGTTACATACTCACACTTTGTACAGCTGTGTAAACGTAGACGCGCGCGTGTATGTTTTAATTTGGCATGTGTTGATGCGTATATGTGTGCCTTAGCGCATTTGTTATTGCGTCTGGTATTTTATATTGTGTGTGTCATTGTGTGTACCATTGTGTGTGCCAGTGTGTGTACCATTGTGTGTACCATTGTGTGTGCCATTGTGTGTACTGTACCATTGTGTGTGCCATTGTGTGTACCATTGCGTGTGTCATTGTGTGTGCCATTGTGTGTGCCATTGTGTATGTCATTGTGTGTACCATTGCGTGTGCCATTGTGTGTGCCATTGTGTGTACCATTGTGTGTACCATTGTGTGTACCACTGTGTGTCCCATAGTGTGTACCATTGTGTGTACCATTGCGTGTGCCATTGTGTGTACCACTGTGTGTGCCATTGTGTGTACCACTGTGTGTGCCATAGAGTGTACCATTGTGTGTACTATTGCGTGTGCCATTGCGTGTGCCATTGTGTGTACCATTGCGCGTGCCATTGTGTGTACCACTGTGTGTGCCAAAGTGTGTGCCATTGTGTGTACCATTGTGTGTACCATTGCGTGTACCATTGCGTGTGCCATTGTGTGTACAATTGCGTGTGTCATTGTGTGTACCAGTGTGTGTACCAGTGTGTGTACCATTGTGTGTACCATTGTGTGTACCATTGCGTGTGCCATTGTGTGTACAATTGCGTGTGTCATTGTGTGTACCATTGTGTGAACCATTGTGTGTACCATTGTGTGTACCATTGTGTGTACCATTGTGTGTACCATTGCGTGTGTCATTGTGTGTACAATTGCGTGTGTCATTGTGTGTACAATTGCGTGTGGCATTTTGTGTACCATTCTGTGTACCATTGCCTGTGTCATTGTGTGTACCATTGCGTGTGCCATTGTGTGTACCATTGCGTGTGCTATTGCGTGTGCCATTGTGTGTACCATTGGGTGTGCCATTGTTTGCTAGTGTGAAGTCATTTCGGAAAGTAATTTTGCAGTGTTTGTTTGAATAAAATACGCATCAATATAGCACACAGCAAAAACGTAGAATCATTTTGAAGTTTCTGCTTTTGATCTTGTAGGAGGACGCAAACATTGCATATCGGTCCAATATCGGGCCAATATGATAAATACATATATAGGGCTAATACTGGATTTCAATATCGAAAATATATGCCACATCGGTTCATCAATTTTAAGCCGGTGTTGTACCGATATATGACCGATGTCAATGTGCCTATATCGGATGGATATCTGGCCGATATATGCATGCCATCAGTAGACATTTAAAGAGAAATACAAATTTGAGGGAAAATGGAGATAGGAAGTGAAACTTTGGCATTGGAAACAAGTTTGATTATAATTGTAATTTAATTCTTACAAAACAATGCAAATATACGATTTAATCAACTTGAACCTTGATGACCATGTCAAAAATACAGTTGCAGTTGCCACACACCAGCATAACAGCTGATGTCATATTACAATAAAGCAATGACACATAATGTTCACAAAAAATACAAAATATATTACACTAAGCAAAATATTACACTTGGCAGGTATTTTGCTATGTTAAAACAAAACACAACAGCTTGGATCTGAATGCAAAATTAGAGATATAACTTGGTACCTGGAAAATAACAAAAGCGACAGCCAAACTTAGGCAATCATTAAATTACTATGTCTGTTTAGCGTACAATTTGCAATATCGATATTCATGTATATTTGATCTCTTGTATTTGTATCGTTACATGAATAGAAAGTAGTCTCTTCAGTTAGAGTAGTACTGTTATCAATGTTGGACTTTCAATCAAAATGTGAAGAAGTACATATTAGACACGACAGTTTACTACTGAGTTGACGAATTATTTGTCAAAGTAGACACTGATGGAAACAACTGAGTCTGTAATCTTTGACTTGGACAATTTCATGCGCTTGACTTACGCCCAAGATTTCATAGCCAATTATTTTACTATTATTTTACTATTTTAAAGTTTATTATGTAGTTGTTTTTTTTAATATTTAATACCACCTTTTCCTTTAGGTAGTAACGATGGCATCGTCAGGACGTATTGGGATGGCTATTTTTGGAGTTGGTAGAGCAGGTCAGATCCATATCAAGAACCTTCTGGCCAATCGACAGGTAAGCCCTTATTGCTTATTTTACCCTAAGTCTTGGATCGGCTAATGGAAACTTGCCATGACAAGTCCTGCTTAGAATCTCAATAGAAATGAAACGATTGCGTTATTGATATATTATGTAGAAGAATTCTCCAAGAATTCAGCTAAGACAAATACATTTTAATATTTGCCTATAGATTAAGTGTAAGAGAAGGATATTTATATCGGAAATGGCAACATAGAACATATACGTAGGAGATCTATTAAGAAATATGTATTGTTTGAAACGTTTCATTATTACTAAAGCTATTTGATCTTATATAAAGTACGATCTTACATTCATTTGATGTATAACAACTTACGCACTATATATTGCAGAGATAATGATAAAAATGCAAAAGTTTATTGACAGGTTCACCTATTGTGGGTGGTTGAACAGAACGTTACTATGGCGATTTCTGTACTTGAAAGTCATAGAGCCTCTGATATACAGGTGGCAGCAATTAACGAGCTGGACAAAGTGCTCATGGATAGAAGGTCAGGACAGAAAATTACATCTTTGTTTATCGTTAACCCTTTAATATATATATA
This sequence comes from Sinonovacula constricta, assembly GCA_007844125.1. NCBI lineage: Eukaryota > Metazoa > Mollusca > Bivalvia > Cardiida > Solecurtidae > Sinonovacula > Sinonovacula constricta. Next base: position 16,679,597 of record CM017566.1, on the reverse strand, counting down.
TATATATATATATATATATATATATATATATATATATATATATATATATATATATATATATATATATATATATATATATATACATATAATTAATTCTCACCGGACCTGGTAGCGCAATCGGTAGAGCGTCGGCTCCAGGTACGGGAGGCCCCGGGTTCGATCCCGGGCCGCGACATACCAAAGTCGTTAAAAATGGTAGTGGTATAGCTCCCTTGCTAACGCTCAAGCAAATATAAGGGTAGTTCCACGACTGGTTGGCCCGGTGTTCACGGCATGCTATACACAGTGAAGGCAGCACTATATCTGCTTCAAGTGGACACCGTCTCCAGATAACTGAAATACTGTTGGTGGGACGATAAACCCAATAAACAAACAAATAAACAAATAATTAATTCATATCTAAAATGACATAAGTATAAATCACATATATTTGTCTTAAGACACGTCTAAAGCACATATTTATACAGCACATTGAACAGACACAGTAAAAACGATTGCAGCTTTTATTAAGATATGGAGTGGACAAATGTACACACACACGCACACACCCACACACGCACGTACGCACACACGCACAAACGCACAAACGCATACACACACACACAATTGTCAGTTTGCAAATGCCGAGTCAGTTGGTTAACAATAGACATTTCCCATCAAAGTGAGACAATCAAAAGTTAACACCTATATCTGGAGTAAAAAACAATAACATATTCGCAACAAAGTTAGCTTTAACTACAATAAGCGTTCTACAATAATTAAAATATATTTCACAATGCCGTTTACATGGTCGTTAAAATAATCAAAATAATTAATCCGATTTATATTTCGGGGTATATGATAAAGATGTTTACATATATTAATATCATCATTATCATTTGTCTTTACAGGGTTGAAGCTGTGGTCATTTGTACTCCAACAGAAACACACGCTGACCTCTCCATCAGGGCCTTAAAAGCTGGTGTGTGACACGTATGACGATATTATACACTCATTGTTAACCTTGTCATGATATAAGTAAGACTTTTTGTGTATAAACAACGATCTTCAGACCGTATGAAATTATAGTTTATGAGCTTATTATTCTAATATTTGTACATATGAACTCGTACTTAACATAAATCAATTCGATATATTAAGTAATAAAAAACGTGTACTTGTCTTACAGGAAAGCATGTCCTTTGCGAAAAGCCAATTTCGGATGACTCCGCCAGAGTAACGGACTGTTACGATGTTGCCGACAGTTGCGGGAAGGTACTGATGGCTGCCTTCAACAGGTGTGGCTCCTTGTACACGACTTGATAGAACTCTATTAAACCATAGTGTCAGAAATAGCAAGCATATTCTTTATGATCAAATACTCTTTATTTATATTTGACAACAATTTATTGTTAAGGTTGGCTGCTTACTTTGTACCTTTATCGAATATGTACATCACAAATAGAAAAAAAAACATACTCATAAATGTTACATGAAACTTCATGTAAATCTAATTTATACAAATAATATTGAATCGAAACTCTTATACTGAATAGCGGTATATGTTTAGTAGACATGAATACGTACAGAAAATATATTTGAAAATCATCAAACCTGATGATCGTTTCTAATGAACAGCATAAATCAACTAGTGATCTATGTTAACACAATTATCCTGCGAATGCTTGCAATGTATTTCTTGACGAACTGGTATTGACTAATACTAGCACATTTTACGGGGATGGCGTTCGACATAATTAAGTTGCGATTTGGCCATGTTTCCTCGTACCGCTACAGAGCATTGATCCCTTAGAAATATACATAAAAGGTCAACAAGAATGGTGTTTAAGCGGTTAAGGAATACAACAGAATTCCTATGCTGCAATTGATAAGTTTTATATTACCGGTCTAAAGACAGAAAATTATTAATGATAAGGTTCTGAAAAAACACTGACACCAACTTAGTCCAACACCTAAATCAGTATATAAATATGTAAATAAAAAGTTTATTCTCTTTCAAAAGGTCAGATAAGATGAAAGTTGTACTCGCGATTATTAATCAACTTGCAATTTTTTGTTTCCTCACACGTTGAGTAACTGACAAATTTTGCAACGAAAAACAGAAAAAAGAAACATTTGAAATGTTTGTTTTTGCATCATTAAAAAACTACACTTGTAATACTCTTCACCTTGCGGTTTAATAAAATGTCTTTAAACATCACATACTTTATACCTTTGTGATGAGTGAACTTAAATAAATTCGTTATTTATATTTCAGAAAATTCGACGCCTCATATAATGACATCTACACACGGGTAAGATCGGGAGAAATCGGAAAACCGATCATGATCCGAAGCACGTTTCGGGATACTCCGCTTTGGCTTGGCGCTGACACCTTGTCACAGACCATATTGTCTCATGATATTGACATCATCTGCTGGATGGCAAACGACACACCTGAAACGGTTGTATGCATGGGATCTGCAAACATACAGGTAAACATAATTAGGCTTTGTTTAGGGCTCTGTTGAAATTCCATTGTCAATGTGTGTTTCTATAAAGTAAAACAGACAACCGATTGCTATTATGCAGAGATGTATTCTTATGACCTTAGGCCATAAATTAAAAATGTCTACAGAAACAATACTTTACGATATTTCCCAAGCAGTAACCTTAAGTGTCTGGATTTAAATTAAATTCAATGAAAACAGTTACTTAAAATTTTCCACCGGCTCAACAAAAATAAACTTTTATTGAACAATTAACATATTGTTTTAATTGACTATTACTATATAATCGCCAATTTCAAAGTAACCGTAACATGTACTTCATGTTAGGCGATTGCAGACAAAGGAGACATAGATGCAATTGTTGTGACCATGAAATTCCCAAGCGGCACAATTGGTATATTGGACTGTTCCCGGTATTGCAGTTATGGATATGATATCAGACTAGAGGTAGATATATGCTTTACAAATCTGTTGGGTATGAAATTTCAGTATAATATCCGATTGAATATACTGAATGAAGCTCTGCAGTTTGCAGGTTTACTCTTCAACAAAATTGTTTAAATTAAAGCCGTCATTTAAACAATTAACTATATGCGAATCAACGTCGTGAAGATTAATATTTGAATATTGTTGACTGTGTTTCTCTTGGCTGATATTAGTTGGAAAGCTTGCTCGACTTGGCAACAGAACCTGCATGACTAATCAATTATAATCAAGATTATTTTTGTAACAGCATATACTTTCAATATTACAGTTTAATTTGCATAAACCTTGTTACATACTAGATTGTAAAAAATGGGTTTGTCTTCTTAAGGTATTTTGTATAAAACCTTATGCATATGACTTATGTGACTAAACAGAGGGCAATGCTAAAGCATGAAGACAAAATACATATATCGAATATTTTTTCCTGGCAGAAAATCATCTCATCATGCTATTTTAAAATGTAGTTGTTTGAATTGTGAGTCTGGATCCTGTCATTTTAGATTTGTCTCGTTTTTTGTTATATTCCATTGCTTTCATAATCAGAAATACGCTGCCGCTAATAGCATTTGTCGCGAATACGGATCTGTAAGCAGTATTTAATGTAGCCGAGACAATACGGTAAATCATGATATGGCCCGCAACTGTGAACAAACAGTAATTAGTTTTCGTACACGCAGAGGAGAATTTGTGTAATAAATGCGACTTATGTACCGGATTTCCATTGGGTCATGCAGATAAATGAATTCTTAAGAGAAATAGAGAGATGTGATACATGTTCATAGTTGTAAGAAACGAATTGAACATTCTTGAAGCATGGGGAAATGTGCTTGTACAGCTACATGTTACTTAAAGCATTTCGTAAACGATCATCAACAGTTCGACATGAAAGTAAAACACCTGTTTCACAAAATGCGCGTCAGTCTTTATGGTGAATTAGACTATTTGTAGTTCAATTACAAAGTATGCCAGTGAAATTTAAAACTCCAACCATCTACTCTCAGAGCCGGTGTGTAATTCCACATAATCAGCTTGATATTTTTACAAGCATATTTTTGTGAAACTTCCGTGGCGACACACAGATACGGCCATGGTAGTGAGGCTAGAAAAGCATTATTGAGTTAGTTTATTACGGAAAAGCTAGCTCCGGTTTGATCCTCATACCAAAAACATCGTTGTTGTTTTTACATCATTTTTCTGCCTATTTGTCCAAGCACATGCACCTTTTCTACAGGTTCTGACCAGGTGGCTGGAATTCGATAATTACAAACAGAACCTAGAGTAGCTCTTGTTACATCATGGAATACTTGTATAACAGATTTTTCAAATGGATATGATACTTTCCTATTTCGTTCAAACCAGGCAAATATATTTTTCTTTGGCTGATCGCCAGGTGTATGGTAGCAACGGAATGCTTACTATGGAACCGGTCCTTCAGACGGCTATGAAATCATATACAGAGGACGGGAAACTTGACGCTGGTTTCAAATCCTCATTTCCAGAAAGATTCGAGAAAGCATATATAACTGAGCTGGATCATTTCATTGACGTCTTAAGAGGTACCGATGGATTTTATTTTAGTTTTTGTCAGTTGTAAAAGTACTAAAAAAATCTATCAGATAGAGATTAACAAATTGAACATAGGTACTTACCAACACATTTAAATTGGCTTTTGACAAGTTTTGTGTCAACAAGATACATTTTTAAGAATTCTTTAAGTTATAGCCACTTATCTCACTTGACTAACTTTGTTAAGCATATATATTTATCTGTTTTCACAAACAATGCCTGTTTGTATCCAGTCTGTTGAATCGCCGAATCATAATGCAAACTAAGGGCGGGACTGCCAATTGTATGTTGTAAAATAATTTTATGCTCTACGCTTTTACGATACAAAATTCGGCACAGATAATATCATTAATTAAATTCGCATGACCATGTTCTTAATGCATATTGTCAAATGGAATTAACGTTTATTTCATCACTTCAAGGGAAGGCACTAAATGAAAAGGGGAAATTGAATTTACTGATAACATCTGATCTTTACTTTTATGTAGGTTGAACACAACAATATCATGTCCTACAAAATGATTAACCAGAGGAAAATCGTATTTTAAACGAAAAATTGCAAACATTTAATATCACATAATGATATTTTTATAAGACTGCTTTTTTTCAGTGTGAGTTTTATCTTTGTATTTAGGATGTGTAGTTTTGTAAATCAAAAGACAATTCTATCAAGGAAGTAGATAGGGTGAAATGTAATTTGTTTTAAACCTTGGAAAGAACCTAGCATATGAGAATTTCTTTTACACCATCGGTTGTAAATTATGTTCACTTTTTAAAACTTTACACTATTAATAAACACATTACCACAATTTTACAGGAAATGCCGTGCTTAAGGTACCTAGAGACCAAGTTGAGAGGGTTGGTGTGGTAAATGACGCTATAAGGGAGTCTTTCCAGACTGGGAAAATAGTCCGCATTCAAAGAAGTAAATAACAATCGCGACAAGGTGAAATATTATGTACCAAAATTAGATTATATGCAACTAGAAGCACGGATTTGATCAGAAATAAGTGTATTCCTTACGGATAAAATTTGAATATAAATAAAGAAAATTAGTTAAGCATGTGTTTGTTCTCTTGTATTTCAGTATGGTAAAACAATAAACCGTCCTTTGTTAATATTAAGAACATCAAACTGGAAATAATGTTTTGCTGCTCAATTCGAATAATTCTTATACAAGCAGCTAATTTATGTATGTGCGTTGAAAAGTAAAAAAACTGAAATTACATATTTATTTATTTTCATACGCTTATTGGCAATAAGTAAACATTTTTGGAATAAATCGCTGGTTAAATTTAATGTAATTCTTGCGCGAACGAATTTAACCAAGCCTATATAGCAAGAACAATCTAAAGTTGATAAAATATAATAAAATATTTGTTTCAACCATGCGAAGCTTTTATTGCAGTTATTGAACCAGTTTGCGGAGAAAAAACTTGCAACTATATAACAATTTACCATGATTTTGAACAATATACAAATTTAATTGCCCAACTTGGATCACATTACGAAAGGAGTTTTCCTATTTGAATTCTATTATATTTTTTTGGTTGTCCCAGAAATCCAAAATAAAACATTTTACGCAAATGCAAGTTTAAGGAAAACTAAAATGTTGTGTTAGGGTTGTTTATGCACAAAGAAAAAAAGAGTTTATGAAAGTGTTATAGTCAAATACATACGTATAACAAAAATAATATGACATGTTTACAACAACAACCATGCAAACTGCAAACACGGCGCAGAATACGGGCTTAAAACGACGTAATGACGTTCAAATAAAATCCATTCTCACTATCCTCAACACATCGTTTGTGACGTCTGACCCAGGACCCAAAAACAGTTGCGAATCATTAACTAATAAGTTCCCTGTTAAAAGTTCGTGCCGCTGACATCAGCTCGTGCTAGAGTCAAAACCCTGACATGACAGTTGATCCTTCAGCTGAGAAAAATAAGCGAAAATGAGTAGACGAGGTCAGGTGAGCATGGCGGTTGTTGAAAGGACTGGAGACCCAGCACATTAAGCTCCAGCAATATAGTGTGTGTTGTGTGGACGGGTGCATGATCATGGTACTACACAACCGTCTCTTGCTCAACATAAAGGGTCCTTTTCCGGAGTGCATTCATAACGTGCTTGAGGATGACCTGAAAACATCGGCCAAGTAAGTCAATAAAAGTCATAAAATGCAATCATTTGTCTTTAAGTTATGTCAACCCCATATAATCTAAATTATTTTGAAATGGTTTAGACAAGAATAAATAACGCAAACAAAGGAAGCAAACAAACGTCTGTCCGCCAGGAACGGCAGGCGTGTGAATAACGCCTTGTCGATTAAAGACGAAAATACACATGACTTTCTCAAATAATTTTATCATACGCTCCTTCATAGAAGGTGGACTGCCGGGGGTTTTCCATATGCTTGGCTGTTGTTTGCTAATCTGGCCCGAAGTTATCAAACCCTGTGTCGTCGGATGTAATGGCATGATCCAAAAATGTCTGATCATCATTCACGTGGGATAAAAAGTAAATTGTCACCCGACGCTCCTTTCATTATCAGTCAATAGTTTTGGAAACCAGCATGCATATACACGTAACATACTGAGCTGTTCAGTTAAACTTCGCTTAACTGTTGTTTTTGCCTAGGCCTGTTTATTTTGTAATTTTGCAGCATCTCGCACAGGTTGACGGTGGTCATCACAGATACATTCAAAACAGCTTGAATCTGCCTACTTATCCGCACTTATCAATATTTAAAGCGATACACATGAGATAGTATTTGCAATTCATACCGATAAATATGAGAGCATTAGGTTTACACTATACAGTGTTAACATACGTTGATAGTTTATTATATTACTAGTTATTTTGTTTGTATATAAGTTTAAACTCCTCAAGATGGCGATTACTGTTAGTTGTCTCAATTTGATGGGATATTCTTTTAAACACTGTTTGATAGAAAAAAACTTCCGAAAAATGCGAGGTTTTAGTATTTCGCAAACCAGGTCAAGCAGCCCAACCGGTCCTTTTGCCGATTGACTGTTCCAATGCGGTAATTGCTGTTCTTTTTGTCTGTTTCGTCTCGTTTCTTTGTTGTTTGGTCAATTTAAATCTACCCTGTCTGCCTTGCTATTTAGATTTAAATATCTGTGATAATTATCAAAGTATCTTTTATATAAACCTATTTATTTCCGTAAATTTATGCTTAAAATAAAAAGATAAATATCTTAATTCTGAAACGGTACACCTATTTAAGAACACAATACGAACATAAACTAATCTGTGTTCTCCAAATATAACGTTTTATTCCGGAAACACCTTTGCCTGAATTTCCAATCGCAAAGCCTAACACGTGTTGTTTTGTTGTTTTTATTGTTACTGGTGGTAGCGGTGGTGGTGGTGTTGAACGCAACAAGTTTGCATCGCCATCTTTGATTCTGTGTAAGGGAAAAGAAAACTTTTAAATATATCTTATGTAAAAAAGACATATAAGCTCATATTATACCTCATTTGCATACGCCCTTCTATATTTAATATGACGTCATCCAGTCCATAAATCGCATATGGACCGGCTACCCAGTCCATAATTCTTATACAGACTGTTTATGACGTCATCCCGTTTGTTTGACTGTTTAAACGCGACTTTCACGACGTGCGAATTATAATATTACGATAACGATATTGTAAAACTGTCAAAATGGCTAAGTGATTCGCCTCTTTATCGGAGACAGATTTTAATTAAACTCAGCGAATATAATGATTTAAAAAACACTAAAACCGCGACAAAACTGAAGCTCTTCCGAACAAATCTAGCAGAAAAAGGCCACGATTCTTCCTTTGAAACCTACACGAACGAAATTCTTAAAGTCCGGGTCTTTTGTCTAGTAACATTTAATATTAAATTTTATCAACAAAGATGGAATATTAAAAGAAAAGCATGATTTTTAGCTGCATCGCTTAAAAATAATTTAAAAAAAAACGACCAGGGTTTGAGATATTTCACACACTGAACAAATACAATTATTATTTGAAAACAAATCATAATAAACAAGGCCATGTATTATTTGTTAATTACAATCGCAGTAGACAACACTCGTTAAACGATAGATATATGCCATAATTATATAGTTCCTATCGCACATATCTTTTATACCTGTAATCTTTGTTTAAGGGAGCATGTTAAATTGTGTTAATTGCATAGTTGCGGCTTTGTGTTAAAGTTAACAAGATAAGCAAGCAAACCAATGACTGTATAACCATATCGCATAACCATAATTAATTGTTTATATTCCTGTGACCATTTAAAACAAAGATTGCTTTTTTATTACCTTAAATGAGAGTTCTTGTGGAAGCTTATGCAATTATTCAAAAGAAATAACAGACACGTTTCCTTTCATTAATTTATTTTCACAGAAACAACACAATCGTTTTACAAACAATCAAAGTGATTGTTCTTCTCCAGTAACACTTTTATTTATTTTAAAAATCATCCTAAAATTTATTATATATTTCATTTGCATGTATATTTGTGTTCATTTTTAATTAACATAATCTATATCTTTGATTAGGTATATTTTATCACTGGAATTAAATTAGACAAACAAATGGAAAACTAGTGTTAATGCACTCGCTTCATAAACAGGTTCTGAGTAAATAGTTGAATATGCAGTAAATTGTCAAAACAAGTCGTTTCGTTGATGTGAAAACATTATATAGGGAGATGAAACATGAATCAAAATTGTAAACGATTTGAATCTTCTCATCGTACACACTCATTTTTACTTCCGTGTCGTTTGAATTCCCTCCCTTGAGCGGTCGATGATTTGTCTCGCCAGTTGTCGTTAGCTCTTGGCATCTTTCGTAATGCCGAGTGATATCGGATTGTTTTTTTAATGAGAGACAAAAACTCTTCGTGACTGGTTTCCACGTATACGCATATTTCCATGTCGACAGGAATCACTAAGTATAAACTTCAAACAAACATTGTTTTGTTGGCCAATTAAGGTAGGTAAAGCAATCAAGTAAAGGTGGTCGAGACTCGACTTGCGGATCGGGAGGTCGTGGGTTCAAACCCCGGCCTTGTCAAACCAAAGACCTTAAAGTTGGTAGTAGTGGCTTCCCTCCTAACGATCGGGGCTAAGGAGACAGCATTACGCCTGACTCGTCGGTGTCAGTATAATGGCTGACCGGGTTCAGTCCTTGGGCACCTCATAAGTGTCCCTGTGCTATAATGATAGAAATGTCGCTGCACGGTATTGGCTAAATATGCCGGCTAATCCCATCCCACCCCAATCAAGTAAAAAATGAGTAAAGAAGCGTTTTTGTTAATTGGACCAATCAATCGTAACAAATTAAAATGTGAATGTGTTTTGTCTTGTTGCTGTCTGTGAACATCATGGGAATATGTAAAGAAAACGTATTTAAGACTGAAAATCGACTAAAAAAAGTTAAACTAAGCTAAACTAGATAATTAGGTAAAACTTAACAAAAAGTATTTACTTTTTTAAATTAAATGAACCTAAAGATAAATAGTAATAAAACTATTATAAAAGAAAATAGCAGAAGACAGCCAATAACATTGACTAGTTTTGAATCACTGAATACTACTGATACAAAAAAAAAAGAATATATAGGGTCTCTCTCTCTCTAGAGCAAAAACCCAACAACCTCTCAAGCAACTTATTTCTCTCCTTTGATGTTGCTAAGAGAGGGAGCACTATATATATATAAATTGTAATTTTAAAGAAAGCAGTTAATACTTAAAATTTAACACCGGCTCAAAAAAATAAAATTTTATTGAACAATTAACATATTGTTTTAGTTGACAATTACTACATTAACCTCGTCTTGGCAATAGAACATGCACTTACTTATTAATTATCAATTAAGATTAATTTGTACACTGTATGTACTTTCGACATTAAAGTTTACACTGCAAAAACAGTGTTACTAAATCATAAAACACGAGTTTGTCTGCTTTAGATAGTATGTAATACAAAACCTTCTGCACATTGCTTATGTTACTTAAAAACAATTTATTAATCCAATATAAGAGTTTCCCTGGCACAAAATCATCTCATCATGCTGCTTCAAAATGCAGTTCTTTGAAAAAAGAGTCTGGATCTTGTCATTTTAAATTTGTCTCGTTTTTTGTTATAATTCATTTCAAAAAGTCCCTGCCTTCTAATAGCATTTGTCGCGAGTACGGATCTGTAAGCAGTATTTTATGTAACTTAAACAATATGGTGAATCATGATATGGCCCTCAACTTGAACAAACAGTAATTAGTCTTCATACACGCAGAGTGGAATTTGTGTAAAACATGAAAGTAATGTATCGATTTCCATTCAGTCATCGAGATAAATAAATTCTAAAAAGAAATAGAGATGTTGTAAATGTTCATACTTGTAAGAAGTAAATTAATCAAACATGAAGCATGGTTAATGTAATTATAGAGCTACATGAAAGCTAAATCATCACGTAAACGATCATCAAAACGTCGGCATCAAAGTAAAACGTTTGTTTCTCAAAATGCGTCCTCCTTTAGGTTGATTTAGACGATTTATAATTACAACGTGCCCCAATGCAGTTCAAACCAGTAACCGTCTACTCTAAGAGCCGGTGACTAATTCCACATAATCAGCTTGATACTTCTTACAGGCATATTTTTGTGGAACTTTTATAAACCATGATGACACGCAGATACGACCATGGTAGTGAGGTTAGGTAAGCATTATTGAGTGAATTTATTACGGATAAGCTAGCTCCGGTTTGATCCTCATACCAACAGGTTGTTTTTTTTACCTAATTTTACTGCCTGTTTATCCAGGCTTATGCACCTTTACTACTCGTTCTGATACGCTATATGGAATTCGACAGTTACAAACAGAAACTAGAGTAACACATCATGGAATACTTGTATAACCAGATTTTCCAAACATATATTATACCTTTTTATTTCGTCATTTTTTTTTCTTTGACTGATCTCCAGGTGTACGGCAGCGACGGAATGCTTACTATGGAACCTGTCCTTCAGACGGCTGTGAAACCATATACAGCGGACGGGAAATTTGACGATAAATTCGAATCCTTATTTCCAGAAAGATTCTAGAAAGCATATTTAACTGAGCCGGATCATTTCATCGACGTTGTTAGAGGTACCGCAGATTTGTTTTATTTCTGTTTCTGTCCATTGTCACAATGTTAAATAAGTCTGACAGACAAAATTAACAAATAGGTCATAGACATTTATCAACACATTTAAATTTATTTTTGACAAGTTTAATTATAATTTACGTTATAGCCATACACAACCCATAATCCATTAAACAAATTATATCTCAATTGACTTACGTTGTTAAACATACTCATTTATCTGTTTTCACAAACAATGCCTGCGTGCATCCAGTCTGTTGAATCATAATGCAAACTTAGGATTTGCCAGATATCATCTAATTTTTTTTTGTGTTTATAACAAAATAATTTTTATGTGGTAGGCTTTTATCATATAAAATTCGGCACAGATAATATCATTAATTTCAATTCGCATGACCAACCATATGTTGTTAATTCATATTGTCAAATGAAATTAAAGTGTTGTTTTTTCATCACTTGAAATGAAGGCACTAAATGAAAAGTGGAAATTGAATTTGCTGATAACATCTGAGCTTTACATGTCTGTGGGTTGAACACAACAATGTCATGGCCTACAAGGTGATTAAACAGAGGTAAATCGTATTTTAAACGAAAAATGCAAAAAGAAAAAACTAATTTCACATAATGACATTTTCATAAGGCTGTTATTTAGCGTGATTTGTATTAAGAAATGTGTAGTTTTAAAAGTAAAAAGAGCTTCTATCAAGGAAGTAGATAGAGTGAAAATGTAATTTATTTTTACAAAATCTTGGAAACGACATGGCATATGAAACTATCTTTTACACCATCGGTAGTAAATTACGTTCTCGCTTTTGTAACTTTATGATATAAGTTAACGCACTGCCGCATTCTTACAGGAATTGCCGTGCTTGAGGTACCCAGAGACCAACTAAGTTGAGAGGGTTGGTGTGGTAAAGGACGCTATAACGTAATACAATTAAACAAGATTATATAAGCAAGTGATTGTTCTCTTGTATTTCAGTTTGGGCAATTAATTGATCCTTTGTTAATTTTAAGAACACCAAATTGAAAATAATATTTTGGTGCTCAATTCGAATAATTCTTATACAAGCAGCTTATTTATTAATGTGCTTCGAAAAGTCATATACTGTAATGACATATTTGTTTCTTTTCTTAATCTTATTGGCAATTAGTAAACAGTTTTAGAATAAATCGCTAGCTGAATTTAATGTATTTCTTGCGAGAACGAATTAAAGTAACCTTTTAGAGCAAGAAGAATCTAAAGTTGTTAAAATATAATAAAATATTAGTTTCAACAATGCGAAGATTTAAGGAGAATAACGTGCAACTATATAACAATTTACCATGATTTTGAACTATTGTACAATTCTATTATACAAATTTAATTGCCCAACTCGGATCACATTAAGAAAGGAGTATTTCTATTTGAATTCTATTATATCTAGTTTGATTGTCCCAGAAATCCGTCACAAAACATTTTACACAAATGTCAGTATAAGGAAAACTAAAACGTTGTGTGAGGGTTGTTTATACACTAAGATAAAACACTATATGTGTTATAGTCAATTACATACGTAAAACAAAAATAATATGGCATATTTACAACAACAAGCCATGCAAACAAAGCGATGAATACTGGCTTATAACGTCGTAATGACGTTGAAATAAAATCCATTCTCATAATGCTCAACACATCGTTTGTGACGTCTGACCCAGGACTCAAAAAAACATTTACGAATCATTCTCTCCTACGTTCCTTGTCGAATGCTCGTATAGCTTTCATCAGCTAGGCCTAAAATCAAATCGCTGACTTCACAGTTGATCCTTCAGCTGAGAAAAATTAAGCGAAAATGAGTGGGCGAGGTCAGGTGAGTATGGCGGTTGTTGGAAGGACTGGAGACCCAGCACAGCAAGCTCCAGCAGTGAAGTGTGTGCTGTGTGGACGGGTGCATGATCATGGTACTACACAACCGTCTCTGGCTCAGCATAAAGGGTCCTTTTTCGGAAGTGCATTCATAACGCCCTTGTCGATGTCGTGAAAACATCGGTCAAGTGAGTCAATAGGAAAGTAATAAAGTGCAATCATTTGTCTTTAAGTTATGTCAACCCCAGAGAATCTACATTATCTTAAAATGATGTAGACAACAATAAATAACGCAAACAAATGAAGCAAACAAACGTCTGTCTGCGAGGAACGGCATGCGTGAGAATAATACACTGTCGGTCAAAAACGACAATAATCTTGACATTCTCCAATAATTTTATCACACGCGCCTTCCTAGTGGGTGGAGTGCCAAGGGATTTCCAAATGCTTGATTGTTGTTTGCTGATCTGGCTCTCCAAGTTATGTACCCATATATCGTAATGTATGATCCAAATATATCTGATCACCATTCACGCGGTAAAAAAAAAGAGATCAATTTTCAACCGCCGCTCCTTTTCGTTATCAGTCAATAGTTGTGGAACCCAGCGTGCGTATACACGCAACATATTCAGTTTTTCAGTTGAAATTCGATAGACTGTTGTGTTTCCTAGCCTTGTTAAGTTTGCAGCCTCTCGCACAGTTGGAACGCGGTGATCACGGACGCATTTAGCAAACATAAATTGTGTCTGAATTGTGGATGGTAAACTTAAGTGAACGGCCCCCAATAAATTAAATATGCTAATAAGGTATCTGGGCCATTCATTCATTTAAATCTGACATACTAAATGTTGTTGTTGTTTTTAAAGTTTCTTAAGTTTGCCAAATTATTAACTTTTGGAATACACATTCCTGAATTGAGACTCTTTGGAAATAGTTTGGTAATTGCACTGATATATTTTCGTACGTTGATTTAGGCATACATATCTCAGGATTCATTGGACAATGTTAAAACGTGTTTTGTACCTATAAACTATCCTTTTAGAAAAGGGTGAAAATACCATTACTGTACGCTCGGGTATTTTTAAATAAATACACTTTTCCATTTCTAGTGAATTAAGAAACAAGCAAAGGGAAAGTCACTAATGTAATAACACAATTACATTTATGCACAATATAATAGATTATATTTTGTCTAGACTATTCAATCAGCATTGACAAGTTGCTATACAGCATAATTTTATTATCAGTAATAAAATGTAACCAAATATACTTTACTTTTAGTTAATACCATACGTTCATAACAATCTGTCGCCCACGAAATAGAAATAGCAATACATTTTATTAATTGAATTGTTCCTTAACGCTACCTGTGTAGTGGTAGAAATCTTTATATGAACTCATTTCAACAGACGGCTGATTGAGAGAGAACTATGTTTATGTTGTGAACCGGTCTAAGCACCCCCGTACTCACACCATCCTATCATTCCTCCCCTTGCCGCTAGTCGGTCCGTTTTGTTGACTTACCTTTCCAATGCGGTAACTGTAAGGTTTACCTTTTTCCGTTAAATGACTCATCACAGATTTGTTCTGATTTGTACGCGAATACCTTTTCATGTGCCTTTGTTGCTTTTGGTATATGTTGCAATGCTCATAGGATGTTGCTATAATTATATTCTTATTGTGAATAAAATAATAAAAGCACTGGAAAAAGTATGATATCTTTTATTTTAATCACGCTGACTAAACAATGAACGAACAC
The DNA here is from genome assembly GCA_007844125.1 of Sinonovacula constricta. Taxonomy (NCBI): domain Eukaryota; kingdom Metazoa; phylum Mollusca; class Bivalvia; order Cardiida; family Solecurtidae; genus Sinonovacula; species Sinonovacula constricta. The sequence goes on along the minus strand of CM017566.1, from coordinate 16,664,301 downwards.
ACTATTAGCTAATAAACAACCGTTTACTTCGGAACAACGCTCAAAAAGTTTAGCTAGAAATAGTTAGGAGATTGTGGGGATAATGGTCGCATACTCTGAAAGTAGAGACGATTTCAGCTTCAGTAATGTGAATTATACATGGCTTGACTTCACTTTGTGCCACCGCTTGTGTTATTTATATATCTCAACTTACAGGGTTTGCACGTATTTGTACTGAATTAGAAAATGTCAATGCTAGAAACCGGTTTATTAATTCTATATTGTTACAGCAAGGCTTTCTTTTTTCACAAATTAAGGAAGGCGTTTACAAAATTCTTTCACCGCATTGATTTTGTTGCTTCAAAGTATAACATCAGAATGAAAACACTTATGCAGCACCTATTAACTCCTCATAATACTACATTTTGTTTTGTTGGATTGGGTTTGTTTTCCTAATTTGATAGTTTCCTTCGTGTCTTTTTTTTAAAATTCGCAGTTGTCACATCTGACATATATGACGTCATTGCACTTTATTTATAACATCATAAAACTGTTCTTGTAATAAGTCATCGCTTGGGCGGTTATTTAAAACTACGCTCTCAATAAAAACTTTTAGGTTGCCAAGAATTTTATCTATTTTAAATTGTGTAGACATGTTGATATTTTATTAAACTGCTAGTTATTTTGTTTTTATATAGGTTTAGACTCCCCATGCAGCTGATAACTGTTAGTTGTCTCATTTTGATATTTTTTATTTACATTGTTTATAGAAAAAAAAAACCTTCAAAACCTTCAAGGAATGCGAGGTTGTAGCGCTCCGCAAACCAAATTTTCAGCACCCAAGTCGGTCCTTTTGAAAGCGGTTGTTAACACCAACACTAGATATTATACGCCAACACCACTGGATAATTTACACTTTATTATCACTCCACAATATGATTCACACAGATAAAATATTAATAACGTTGCCAAGTAAGTACATGACGTCATGACGTCATGATGTAACAATGACGTCAATTAATGTTGTTTATCTTTGACTTCGTTCCTGGATAAAGATTCATTGATGGCTGCTATGTCGATCCGCAGGCGCTTGTTATCAACTTACTTCGTGGAATTTAAAGCATCAATGACACTTTTTATTGTCAACATAAGCAAGTATTGGTATGATGTTCCTTTGAAGCTTCATAATATCCTGCAGCATCTGTCTATAGTAGTATCCACATTCAAGGCCTTCTTGTAGACTGAGCGCCTCAGCAGCAATTGTTGAACGAACAACCCGTTTGATCTTGTTTGTATGTCATTGTTTGTATGACGTCATGACGTCATGTACTTACTTGGCAATGTTATTAGTATCTTATCTGTGTGAATCATATTGTGGAGTGATAATAAAGTGTAAACATCATGAGTGAAAATTTGCCGGCTTTACAAGGATCGACGAGCAGTGAAGTTTTCGCAAAGCATCTGAATATACTACATGCAAATCGAAGGGCTTTTATACAGTCTAAAGCTGATGAAAGAGTAAGAAGAGCACTTAGGCATAAAATAAGAGCTTCAGAACAAGTGTTTGAACATGGAGACAGTGTGTTTTACAAGAAAGAAGGTGGAGAACGTTGGCTTGGACCGGGAAAAGTAGTTTTCCAAGATGGGAAAGTGGTGTTTGTGTGACATGGAGCAGTGTTTGTGCGTGTATCTCCCAATAGACTACTAAAGGTCAACAATTTTTTGGACAGAGCAAACAGAGTCAACAATGATCAAAGCGCAGATGCAGAAGGGGCCAACATTCCGCAAGAAATTTCAAACACAGATGATCAACAGATAATTTCTGAAGAACTTCCTACCAGAAATGTGAATGATGATTTACCAACAAGGTTAGAGGACACACCAATTGTAGGGACAGATAGAGATAGATGGACAAAAGATACCAGACAGGATAGAAAGATACTGAAACCCAATGATAACATTCAGTATAAAACACAAGACACTGATGTTTGGATCCAGGCAAAAGTTCTAGGAAGGGCAGGAAAGGCAACGGGGAAGAACAAACACTGGTACAACGTTATGGAAGATACCAGTAAAGAGAAAAAGAGCATCAATCTGGATGAAGTTGAATGGGAAATGTTGACTGATAATGTGAATCTAGTGCTGGAGAACAATGATAATGTTTTAGGGGCAAAATCTGAAGCAGTGGAAGCGTGCTGGGCCCATAACCCAGAGGTCCGAGGATCGGAACCTCGCTCTGCTACCACTTGTTAACACCAACACTAGATATTATACGCCAACACCACTGGGTAATTTAAACTTTATTATCACTCCACAATATGATTCACACAGATAAAATACTAATAACGTTGCCAAGTAAGTACATGACGTCATGACGTCATGATGTCACAATGACGTCAATTAATGTTGTTTCTAACAGAAGAGTATTCTAACATAAACTAGTTGTAGAACATGACTTTAACAGCGGTAACTGGTGTGTTTTTTTGTTGTTTTTTTTTTTGTTTTTTTTTTGTGTGTGTTACATGTACGTCTCGTCTCTGTGGTTTTGGTCACATTTACATTTACTGTGTCAGCCTTGTAATTTAGATTGAAATATATGTGATAATTCTTATGGGAACTTTTTGATCTACCTATTATATAATATATTAAACTGCAAATTTATGCTTAAAATAAAAAGATAAATAATTCTGAAATCTTCCCCCCCCCCCCCCATTTCAAGAACACAATAAGAGCATAGGCTATTATCCATATATAACGTTTTATACCGGAAACACTTTTGCCTGAATTTCTAATAGCAAAGTCAAACACGTGTTGTGTTTCTTGTTAGTGGTAACGCTGGTGTTGGATGCGGTGAACTCAACAAGTTAGGCTTGTCGTCTTTGATTTTGTCTAAGTGAAAAGAAAAACTTCAAACATATTATATTTATAAAGACATATAAGCTCTTATGATCGCAGCAGACAGCACTCATGTAACGATAGGTGTTAGTTATTTTGGCATAATTATATACTTCCTATCGCACATATCTCTCATACGTGTAATCATTGTTCAATGGAGCTTGTTAAATTGTTTTCATTGAGTGGTTAATTGTAACTAATTGTCTTGCAAAGTTGTGATTTTAAGTTATAGTTACATAACAGGATAGTGAGTCAATGCTGTTTAATCATAGGACATATCTATAATTAATTGTTTATGTTCGAGTGACAATTTATAAAAAATGTTCATAAGTTGTGTATTAAAGTGTATGTAGTTTTATTACCTCAAATCAACTAAAATGCAACGATTCAAAAAGAATAAAAGGCACGTTTCTTTTCATTGATTTATTTTCGCAGAAACGAAACAGTCTTTTAGAACCTTGAATATATCGTTCTACTCTAGAAACACACTTTTTTTCTTTTAGAATCACCTTGAAACTAACCATATCTATTTCAATTTTATACAAATTTGTGTTCATTTTCGAAGTAACGTAACTTCTTGTTTGGTCTAAATTACGTATATCTTATCTCTGGAATAAAATTTGCCAAACGAGTGGAAAACTGGTGTTAAGACACGCGATTTATAAACCTCTGAGTGAATAGTTGAATCAACAGCAAATTGTCATAACAAGTCTTTTCGTTCGTATGAAAACACTATATAGGAAGATGAGAACTTAGAAAATTTAGAATATGTATAATTCGTATTTTATTTTCGTGATGGATACAATCTTTGAGTTTGAAAACCGGAGATGGTACTTTGTGAGAACAAACTTTAACTTCATATGGAAAAAAGAAGGAAAAATCTAATATAACACGAAAGTTGTCTAAAGTATGAATAAGCAAATAAAATAAAACAGCAAAAATGATGTAAACGTATAAAAAACATTTAACTGTTTTCATGGACATTTAAATAATAAAACAAGTGAATGCATATGGAATGTTGACTGTGCTATCATAGAACTAGTTAAGTGCAAATGTAAATGTGTCATTTATATCATAAAGATGTTAGACGTTGTATTCCATTGTGAATTCTTCAATTCATTATTCAAAATCGTTATAAAAGTATTTATGAAATAATATCCCAACGGACTCGTATTTGTTTGTAAATACATTCTGAAAAACAAATTTGACTTAATATCTCTAACATATAGTTCAACTATACCAAAAAAACAAGGTTTTATGTAGACTGGTATGCATTTGATATGAACTTGTTTGATAAATCTTCAAAAAACATATTTTATAAAATGGGATACATTTATATGACTTATTGAAAAAGGAAACTTTAAATCAGAAGGTTTTAGTTTTAAGAGAATTGCTACAATATGAAGTACACACTTCAAGTGTCTGTAAATGTAAAATCAGGATCCGATAAGATTTTTGACAAATACACATACATTCCCTTTCACAATAGACAAAAAAAATACACTTTTTTCTAATCGATACCATACAAAGTTTTGTCTGCACAAAATTTACAGACTATGGCAAATTTGCTTAACTCGGCCTGTGTTTCTTAAGCTTCGCTCAATAGGTCAACAATGAGGTAGTGCGCTTGTTTATTTTGGACAGATATAATATGTAAGATATTTTTTTTTCATTTTATAAGTTGAGCTAATGGCAATTCTAAATGTTTTATATCTTGATAATATCATTAATTAAATTCGCATGACCAACCATATGTTGTTAATTCATATTGTCAAATGAAATTAAAGTTGTTGTTTTTTCATCACTTGAAATGAAGGCACTAAATGAAAAGTGGAAATTGAATTTGCTGATAACATCTGAGCTTTACATGTCTGTGGGTTGAACACAATGTCATGGCCTACAAGGTGATACACCAGAGGTAAATAGTTTTTTAAACGAAAAATGCAAAAAGAAAAAACTAATATCACATAATGACATTTTCATAAGGCTGTTATTTAGCGTGATTTGTATTAAGAAATGTGTAGTTTTAAAAGTAAAAAGAGCTTCTATCAAGGAAGTAGATAGAGTGAAAATGTAATTTATTTTTACAAAATCTTGGAAACGACATTGCGTATGAAACTATCTTTTACACCATCGGTAGTAAATTACGTTCACGCTTTTGTAACTTTATGATATAAGTTAACGCACTGCCGCATTCTTACAGGAATTGCCGTGCTTGAGGAACACAGAGACCAACTAAGTTGAGAGGGTTGGTGTGGTAAAGGACGCTATAACGTAATAAAATTAAACAAGATTATATAAGCAAGTGATTGTTCTCTTGTATTTCAGTTTGGGCAATTAATTGATCCTTCGTTAATTTTAAGAACACCAAATTGAAAATAATATTTTGGTGCTCAATTCGAATAATTCTTATACAAGCAGCTTATTTATTAATGTGCTTCGAAAAGTCATATACTGTAATGACATATTTGTTTCTTTTCTTAATCTTATTGGCAATTAGTAAACAGTTTTGGAATAAATCGCTAGCTGAATTTAATGTATTTCTTGCGAGAACGAATTAAAGTAACCTTTTAGAGCAAGAAGAATCTAAAGTTGTTAAAATATAATAAAATATTAGTTTCAACAATGCGAAGATTTAAGGAGAATAACGTGCAACTATATAACAATTTACCATGATTTTGAACTATTGTACAATTCTATTATACAAATTTAATTGCCCAACTCGGATCACATTAAGAAAGGAGTATTTCTATTTGAATTCTATTATATTTAGTTTGATTGTCTCAGAAATCCCTCACAAAACATGTTACACAAATGTAAGTATAAGGAAAACTAAAACGTTGTGTGAGGGTTGTTTATACACTAAGATAAAACACTATATGTGTTATAGTCAATTACATACGTAAAACAAAAATAATATGGCATATTTACAACAACAAGCCATGCAAACAAAGCGCTGAATACTGGCTTATAACGTCGTAATGACGTTGAAATAAAATCCATTCTCATAATGCTCAACACATCGTTTGTGACGTCTGACCCAGGACTCATAAAACATTTACGAATCATTCTCTCCTACGTTTCTTGTCGAATGCTCGTATAGCTTTCATCAGCTAGGCCTAAAATCAAATCGCTGATTTACAGTTGATCCTTCAGCTGAGAAAAATTAAGCGAAAATGAGTGGGCGAGGTCAGGTGAGTATGGCGGTTGTTGAAAGGACTGGAGACCCAGCACAGCAAGCTCCAGCAGTGTAGTGTGTGTTGTGTGGACGGGTGCATGATCATGGTACTACACAACCGTCTCTGGCTCAGCATAAAGGGTCCTTTTTCGGAAGTGCATTCATAACGCCCTTGTCGATGTCGTGAAAACATCGGTCAAGTGAGTCAATAGGAAAGTAATAAAGTGCAATCATTTGTCTTTAAGTTATGTCAACCCCAGAGAATCTACATTATCTTAAAATGATGTAGACAACAATAAATAACGCAAACAAATGAAGCAAACAAACGTCTGTCTGCGAGGAACGGCATGCGTGAGAATAATACACTGTCGGTCAAAAACGACAATAATCTTGACATTCTCCAATAATTTTATCACACGCGCCTTCCTAGTGGGTGGAGTGCCACGGGATTTCCAAATGCTTGATTGTTGTTTGCTGATCTGGCTCTCCAAGTTATGTACCCATATATCGTAATGTATGATCCAAAAATATCTGATCCCCATTCACGCGGTAAAAAAAAAGAGATCAATTTTCAACCGCCGCTCCTTTTCGTTATCAGTCAATAGTTGTGGAACCCAGCGTGCGTATACACGTAACATATTCAGTTTTTCAGTTGAAATTCGATAGACTGTTGTGTTTCCTAGCCTTGTTAAGTTTGCAGCCTCTCGCACAGTTGGAACGCGGTGATCACGGACGCATTTAGCAAACATAAATTGTGTCTGAATTGTGGATGGTAAACTTAAGTGAACGGCCCCCAATAAATTAAATATGCTAATAAGGTATCTGGGCCATTCATTCATTTAAATCTGACAGTCTAAATGTTGTTGTTGTTTTTAAAGTTTCTTAAGTTTGCCAAATTATTAACTTTTGGAATACACATTCCTGAATTGAGACTCTTTGTAAATAGTTTGGTAATTGCACTGATATATTTTCATACGTTGATTAAGGCATACATATCTCAGGATTCATTGGACAATGTTAAAACGTGTTTTGTACCTATAAACTATCCTTTTAGAAAAGGGTGAAAATACCATGACTGTACGCTCGGGTATTTTTAAATAAATACACTTTTCCATTTCTAGTGAATTAAGAAACAAGCAAAGGGAAAGTCACTAATGTAATAACACAATTACATTTATACACAATATAATAGATTATATTTTGTCTAGACTATTCAATCAGCATTGACAAGTTGCTATACAGCATAATTTTACTATCAGTAATAAAATGTAACCAAATATACTTTACTTTTAGTTAATACCATACGTTCATAACAATCTGTCGCCCACGAAATAGAAATAGCAATACATTTTATTAATTAAATTGTTCCTTAACGCTACCTGTGTAGTGGTAGAAATCTTTATATGAACTCATTTCAACAGACGGCTGATTGAGAGAGAACTATGTTTATGTTGTGAACCGGTCTAAGCACCCCCGTACTCACACCATCCGATCATTCCTCCCCTTGCCGCTAGTCGGTCCGTTTTGTTGACTTACCTTTCCAATGCGGTAACTGTAAGGTTTACCTTTTTCCGTTAAATGACTCATCACAGATTTGTTCTGATTTGTACGTGAATACCTTTTCATGTGCCTTTGCCTCTTTTGGTATATGTTGCAATGCTCATAGGATGTTGCTATAATTATATTCTTATTGTGAATAAAATAATAAAAGCACTGGAAAAAGTATGATATCTTTTATTTTAATCACGCTGACTAAACAATGAACGAACACACTATTAGCTAATAAACAACCGTTTACTTCGGAACAACGCTCAAAAAGTTTAGCTAGAAATAGTTAGGAGATTGTGGGGATAATGGTCGCATACTCTGAAAGTAGAGACGATTTCAGCTTCAGTAATGTGAATTATACATGGCTTGACTTCACTTTGTGCCACCGCTTGTGTTATTTATATATCTCAACTTACAGGGTTTGCACGTATTTGTACTGAAGTAGAAAATGTCAATGCTAGAAACCGGTTTATTAATTCTATATTGTTACAGCAAGGCTTTCTTTTTCACAAATTAAGGAAGGCGTTTACAAAATTCTTTCACCGCATTGATTTTGTTGCTTCAAAGTATAACATCAGAATGAAAACACTTATGCAGCACATATTAACTCCTCATAATACTACATTTTGTTTTGTTGGATTGGGTTTGTTTTCCTAATTTGATAGTTTCCTTCGTGTCTTTTTTTTTAAATTCGCAGTTGTCACATCTGACATATATGACGTCATTGCACTTTATTTATAACATCATAAAACTGTTCTTGTAATAAGTCATCGCTTGGGCGGTTATTTAAAACTACGCTCTCAATAAAAACTTTTAGGTTGCCAAGAATTTTATCTATTTTAAATTGTGTAGACATGTTGATATTTTATTAAACTGCTAGTTATTTTGTTTTTATATAGGTTTAGACTCCCCATGCAGCTGATAACTGTTAGTTGTCTCATTTTGATATTTTTATTTACATTGTTTGATAGAAAAGAAACCCTTCAAAACCTTCAAGGAATGCGAGGTTGTAGCGCTCCGCAAACCAATTTTCAGCACCCAAGTCGGTCCTTTTGAAAGCGGTTGTTAACACCAACACTAGATTTTATACGCCAACACCACTGGATAATTTACACTTTATTATCACTCCACAATATGATTCACACAGATAAAATACTAATAACGTTGCCAAGTAAGTACATGACGTCATGACGTCATGATGTAACAATGACGTCAATTAATGTTGTTTATCTTTGACTTCGTTCCTGGATAAAGATTCATTGATGGCTGTTATGTCGATCCGCAGGCGCTTGTTATCAACTTACTTCGTGGAATTTAAGGCATCAATGACACTTTTATTGTCAACATAAGCAATTATTGGTATGATGTTCCTTTGAAGCTTCATAATATCCTGCAGCATCTGTCTATAGTAGTATCCACATTCAAGGCCTTCTTGTAGACTGAGCGCATCAGCAGCAATTGTTGTACGAACAACCCGTTTGATCTTGTTTGTATGTCATTGTTTGTATGACGTCATGACGTCATGTACTTACTTGGCAACGTTATTAGTATTTTATCTGTGTGAATCATATTGTGGAGTGATAATAAAGTGTAAACATCATGAGTAAAAAAATTGCCGGCTTTACAAGGATCGACGAGCAGTGAAGTTTTCGCAAAGCATCTGAATATACTACATGTACATGCAAATCGAAGGGCTTTTATACAGTCTAAAGCTGATGAAAGAGTAAGAAGAGCACTAAGGCATAACATAAGAGCTTCAGAACAAGTGTTTGAACATGGAGACAGTGTGTTTTACAAGAGAGAAGGTGGAGAACGTTGGCTTGGACCTGGGAAAAGTAGTTTTCCAAGATGGGAAAGTGGTGTTTGTGTGACATGGAGCAGTGTTTGTGCGTGTATCTCCCAATAGACTACTAAAGGATAACAATTTTTTGGACAGAGAAAACAGAGTCAACAATGATCAAAGCGCAGATGCAGAAGGGGCCAACATTCCGCAAGAAATTTCAAACACAGATGATCAACAGATAATTTCTGAAGAACTTCCTACCAGAAATGTGAATGATGATTTACCAACAAGGTTAGAGGACACACCAATTGTAGGGACAGATAGAGATAGATGGACAAAAGATACCAGACAGGATAGAAAGATACTGAAACCCAATGATAACATTCAGTATAAAACACAAGACACTGATGTTTGGATCCAGGCAAAAGTTCTAGGAAGGGCAGGAAAGGCAACGGGGAAGAACAAACACTGGTACAACGTTATGGAAGATACCAGTAAAGAGAAAAAGAGCATCAATCTGGATGAAGTTGAATGGGAAATGTTGACTGATAATGTGAATCTAGTGCTGGAGAACAATGATAATGTTTTAGGGGCAAAATCTGAAGCAGTGGAAGCGTGCTGGGCCCATAACCCAGAGGTCCGAGGATCGGAACCTCGCTCTGCTACCACTTGTTAACACCAACACTAGATATTATACGCCAACACCACTGGATAATTCAAACTTTATTATCACTCCACAATATGATTCACACAGATAAAATACTAATAACGTTGCCAAGTAAGTACATGTCACAATGACGTCAATTAATGTTGTTTCTAAAAGAAGAGTATTCTAACATAAACTAGAGTTGTAGAACATGACTTTAACAGCGGTAACTGATGCGTTTGTTTGTTTTTTTTTTTGTTTTTTTGTGTGTTACATGTACGTCTCGTCTCTGTGTCAGCCTTGTAATTTAGATTGAAATATATGTGATAATTCTTATGGGAACTTTTTGATCTACCTATTATATAATATATTAAACTGCAAATTTATGCTTAAAATAAAAAAGATAAATAATTCTGAAATCTTCCCCCCATTTCAAGAACACAATAAGAGCATAGACTATTCTCCATATATAACGTTTTATACCGGAAACACTTTTGCCTGAATTTCTAATAGCAAAGTCAAACACGTGTTGTGTTTCTTGTTAGTGGTAACGCTGGTGTTGGATGCGGTGAACTCAACAAGTTAGCCTTGTCGTCTTTGATTTTGTCTATGTGAAAAGAAAAACTTTAAACATATTATATTTATAAAGACATATAAGCTCTTATGATCGCAGCAGACAGCACTCATGTAACGATAGGTGTTAGTTATTTTGGCATAATTATATACTTCCTATCGCACATATCTCTCATACGTGTAATCATTGTTCAATGGAGCTTGTTAAATTGTTTTCATTGAGTGGTTAATTGTAACTAATTGTCTTGCAAAGTTGTGATTTTAAGTTATAGTTACATAACAGGATAGTGAGTCAATGCTGTTTAATCATAGGACATATCTATAATTAATTGTTTATGTTCGAGTGACAATTTATAAAAAATGTTCATAAGTTGTGTATTAAAGTGTATGTAGTTTTATTACCTCAAATCAACTAAAATGCAACGATTCAAAAAGAATAAAAGACACGTTTCTTTTCATTGATTTATTTTCGCAGAAACGAAACAGTCTTTTAGAACCTTGAATATATCGTTCTACTCTGGAAACACACTTTTTTTCTTTTAGAATCACCTTGAAACTAACCATATCTATTTCAATTTTATACAAATTTGTGTTCATTTTCGAAGTAACGTAACTTCTTGTTTGGTCTAAATTACGTATATCTTATCTCTGGAATAAAATTTGCCAAACGAATGGAAAACTGGTGTTAAGACACGCGATTTATAAACCTCTGAGTGAATAGTTGAATCAACAGCAAATTGTCATAACAAGTCTTTTCGTTCGTATGAAAACACTATATAGGAAGATGAGAACTTAGAAAATTTAGAATATTTATAATTCGTATTTTATTTTCGTGATGGATACAATCTTTGAGTTTGAAAACCGGAGATGGTACTTTGTGAGAACAAACTTTAACTTCATATGGAAAAAAGAAGGAAAAATCTAATATAACACGAAAGTTGTCTAAAGTATGAATAAGCAAATAAAATAAAACAGCAAAAATGATGTAAACGTATAAAAAACATTTAACTGTTTTCATGGACATTTAAATAATAAAACAAGTGAATGCATATGGAATGTTGACTGTGCTATCATAGAACTAGTTAAGTGCAAATGTAAATGTGTCATTTATATCATAAAGATGTTAGACGTTGTATTCCATTGTGAATTCTTCAATTCATTATTCAAAATCGTTATAAAAGTATTTATGAAATAATATCCCAACGGACTCGTATTTGTTTGTAAATACATTCTGAAAAACAAATTTGACTTAATATCTCTAACATATAGTTCAACTATACCAAAAAAACAAGGTTTTATGTAGACTGGTATGCATTTGATATGAACTTGTTTGATAAATCTTCAAAAAACATATTTTATAAAATGGGATACATTTATATGACTTATTGAAAAAGGAAACTTTAAATCAGAAGGTTTTAGTTTTAAGAGAATTGCTACAATATGAAGTACACACTTCAAGTGTCTGTAAATGTAAAATCAGGATCCGATAAGATTTTTGACAAATACACATACATTCCCTTTCAAAATAGACACAAAAAATACACTTTTTTCTAATCGATACCATACAAAGTTTTGTCTGCACAAAATTTACAGACTATGGCAAATTTGTTTAACTCGGCCTGTGTTTCTTAAGCTTCGCTCAATAGGTCAACAATGAGGTAGTGCGCTTGTTTATTTTGGACAGATATAATATGTAAGATATTTTTTTGCATTTTATAAGATGAGCTAATGGCAATTCTAAATGTTTTATATCTTGCGATTCTATTCATGGTATTTTGTAAATGCATGTTTAACATGACCTCGATCTAGCCGGTCTGAGTTTGTAGTTAAGAATCATGTATGCATACTTAAAGTTCGGTTCATTTAGAAGCATGTCTTCAAATGTATGTGACTCAACAAAACAATGATACCCGGGATTATTTTTCTAGGTCACGTATAGGTTGGTGAAAATGCCTTATTATAACTACTATCAAACCGGCAACGTAATTATTTGAATAAAACTCACAAAGAGTCAAATTATGTAAATATGAAACTGTATATATATAGAAAATAAGGCAAATACTTGTAAATACATTCAGGCGATAAACATGTTTTATCATTTTTAATATACTTAAATTTCGGCTCTAATTCCATATAGCACATTTTAACTTAGATTGCCACTAGAAATATTATCTAAATTTAATCTATTTGCATACAATGCCTTTATATGGAAGAGGAATCCAGACACACTGTCTGTAACTTCTTATGGAAAGATTTAATATAATTAAACAATAAGAATGAAATCGACCTACACTGACATTTGAACGATGTTATAGCACATAACGATGGGAAACTTAGATAGTAGATACATCTCCTTAAATTGAGATAAACAACATGTTCAAGTAAAATGCGTTAAATTAACCTTATATTGGCCAAACGATTGTTTTGCAAACAAATCATATTTCTCAACCTGATATTGTTATATTTTACAAAAGTTTAAAGAGTTTTTTTTTTAAATCGAGATAATATAGACTAGCTTAGTTTAGGTGTGTAAATGGGTTGACATAATGCTAAGTCATGAAAATAACATTTATAAGAACCATTATATAATTAATCAAATTGCACAAATGTTAAAAGCTGTAAAAACAATGTTCATATTCTTGAAACTGAATATAACAAGACAGGTTTGAGTTCTAACATATTAAATAGAGGTAGTACATGTTAAAAGCTTAAACGCTGACTGAAGGAAGCATAAAGTCGTGACTCGTAAAGTCATACCTCTATTGAGCTTTAAACAATGAACATTTATAATATCTAATAATGTTAAATAATGTTATTAGTTAATAATCTATCATTTCTCACTTTCTCCCATTACAGCAATATACAACAGCACCTACCTATCGACGGACAAACTATGCAAATATCCACCAATACAATCTTAACTATAAAAAGTTTACTGCATTACACTTATAATTAAAACGTTCATTATATTTATCTCATTTATGAAATTTATTCAATTCTCTGGAGCTTGCATAGATGTACAAGTTTTATATTTCGTCTTATGGCCCAAGTATACTAAAAACATACGAATACAAGGTGTGGCATTTCGGAAGCGTTTTATTGTACATTGAACATATACACCGAAACACAATGTTCAATTCCTCCATTTCTCCCAAATGTTACCTCATCACAAAATCTTAAGTAAGGCTTACAAATGCAAAGGAATAGTTTTACTTGAAAAAATATTATGCACTTTTCAAAAACATGGCAAAATGTACTCTAAGAGGAAACGTTTGTAGAAGCTGCTGATACGGAGATACTGATCATATGTTAACATTTCTGCTTTCTGTTTTGTTTTGTTTTAGCAAACCTAATTGAAAGTCGTATCGTTAGATGAGCTACTTAGGATGAGTCATATATTGGTTTATATATAGTAATAAAACGAAGCCTTAACGTGTGTAATTTTACAATCGAATTGATGATTGATTGAGTTTTGTGGAATAAATAAATAATCATGCATAACCATGGAACTTTTACGTCGATTAACTACATTATTGCTTTAATTGTTTTGTATCGGTCATTTCTGGACAGGCCACGTTGAAGAAGGTAAAGAAAAACACTTTCACTTTGAAGAATGTTTTATGCAACTTCTGTATGTCTGAAGTTAATTGTTTGTTGTTTGTTTGTTTTTTGTTGTTTGGTTGTTATTTTTGTTCTTGATGTTGTTTGTTAGTGTACAGTGTGATTTTGTCAGATAAAGAGAAAGCACCTCAAGACAATTATACAGAAACAATTTCACGAAAAGACAGTGGCAGTATCTTCATCTTTTTGACTTACTACGACTGAACTACATGTAAATACACTGAATTAAAACGTATTATTAAAAGTCATTGTTTGATTAGTGGTTTCTTCAAAACATATCAACTTGAAAGAACTACTTTATAGATAACACATGAGGACCATTATGTTATTTTTCTCCTTTTTTCTTTTTTCTTTTTGAACAAATCTAGAATGCATCATATAGACGTATATGCTTATCAAAATCTGGTTCCGTCTTTAAGAACATGTATTAATGAATACTAATTTCCGTTCAAAATCTAACGACATACTCATAGAATTAAAGCGAATCTGTCTTCTGAATTGATTTTCTGTTTAGCTATTATAATCGGGTTTATATGGACACAAAGTTAAATGCACCTCGTGCTGTGATTCGTACGGCAAATTGCAATATTAAATTTAAATGTACGTGATTTCTTTTAGGTTGTCCGTTATCTTGTTTGCCCGTCATGTGCAAATCCTTTCTTGCGTTTAAGCGATTTACGTAGTTACAGCTTTGGTAATAAAACGCTTATGGGGAAGCTTCGGAGTGTATGAAAACAAAACAATAGATAAACCATGAAAAATATATAAATGATCCTTTTTATATAAAGTATGCAATCTTGAAAATATATCTTTTAAATTCTATTAGAATAAGACTTATGTTCGTCATATACGGATGTACGATTGTCTCGTTGAAAGGTTGAATAAAAATAACCATGAGACAATCGAATGTCAAAATATGCCAGACACCAGTAAGCATTTGAATTTTAATGTATAATGCGTATTCGCTGTAAGGAGGTGACTTAATCAAGCGGACGGATCACAACTAGTTTATTCAAAAGGAACATGATATTTATAAAAGATTATCAGTTTTTAAAATACCAAGCAGTGCAAGACAAATGTAATGGTTACTGTTATGCCGTCAAACCTCTGTTGTTTAATTTTAAAAGTTGTTAACGGTTAAATGTTGTAGTTGGTCTTTCTACATTTGTGTCAAGAAGCTTTTATAGTGACTTTCTTCAATATTTGAATATTTCATATAACAGATTTTGTTTGGGGTTTTTCCGCCAGGCTTTGGCGAAAAACGGCCTTTTGAGGCATGCTATGCGGTTAAAATATAGCACATAAAATGCTACCTTGAGAGCTCCACCTGTGTAATACATAAACATACAATCTTATCGAAAATGCGCGATTACTGTATGAACTGTGGCTAAAAGCATGCTGCATTAAGACAAAACATGAAATGGATTCAACCAAATGTGCACTTATAAGGTCAGTTTTCAAAGTGAACATCATAACAAAAACCATTGCATTGCGTAGTTTGTGAACAAACAAAAACGATTTTGTAAACACGTGAAAAACAAACTCACGCGTACTTGGTATTACTACAGTCATTACAGATTTATAAAGGATTATAAGGCAATATTTCCTTGTTTGAAAAGTTGCGAGTGTCATATTTTAATTATATTTTATTGTCTCCAAAAGAAGCTAAAACTAGCAGAAGCTAAATGGAATCTAAATGCTTCTATTTCATCTTTTACTGGTGAAATGTCTTTCTAATTGTAACTTCATTTAAATAAGAACTAAGTGTGACAGTTCTTAAACAATCTTTGACTTTATTGAAAGCTATCGTGTTTACCTGCAATAATTATCTAACCTTTTGTCTCATTCATTACCTGTTTAAAATAGGACACTGTTGCTTATCGACGACATTTCATAGCCAGAATTATGAGATCTCTTAAGATGACTTCTCCCAAACTCTTCAATTGAAATAAAATAGATAAATGTGTCCATGAAGGATTAGACTGAAGGATTAGTCCATGAAGATTTTCCCTTACCTGCCATTTGCGCCGATAACTAATCTACATGAGAAACGAGTTTTAAACACCACTGCCATTACAACGTGCGTCGCAACTATAAATTGAGGTACAGCGATTTCATGTACTTGTGCATATTTTGATTTTGGATTTTGATTAAATTTACTTTTCTGTAGGTTTTTCAGTTGCAAGACGATTGTAATTAGTTAAACTACGTCTGCTCACCTTCAGTTCTAAATTTGATAATAAGTGATTATACCATGCGTATCAGCCACCATGAACGCTTTATACATTGTGACAAAGAAAGTATGGCAAAGTCATATGAGCATTGCAATATATACCATCATTTAAAAAAGCACAGGACAGGGAAATCACATGCAAACTAAATGAACATGAAAAATCAAACACATGGTTAGTCATTAAACAAATAGAGCAAACCCATTAGCTTCCGCCTTCGAACACTCAGTCGGCGGCAACCTTGCACTTCCTGGGGCGTTTTCAAAGGCAAGCCAAAATAAATCCGATTGTGTTTTGTGGGGTAGGGGGGTGCTCAAGCTATGACATATTCTTAGAGATAAGTTATGATGTCGTAAAAAGAAAGTAGTGACACAATTTAACTAAATTCCCCATACTATTTGTGAGTGAGATAAGCAATATTGCTATTAATAGGTAAATAAGAAAAGGTCCTATAAAAAAAATCCACAGATTTTTTAATCTAATCTACATCTACACAAAGGCACACATGGTAAATGTAAATGTGAAAAAAACACAGTGACGATACATAACACACAAAATGAAAAAAAAACAACATCAGTTACCGCCTTGGAACGGTCATTCGGCAAAAGGACCAATTAAGGTGCTTAAACCTGGTTTTGGGGGCGCTTAGACCTCGCACTTCCTGAAGGATTTTCTATCAAATAAACAGTGTAAATAAAAATATCTCGTCAAAGTGAAACAACTAACAGTAAGCATCTGCATCGGGAGTTAGAACAGATACAATGGACTTATAAACATACAAAATATCTAGTAATAAAATAATCTATCAGCATATATACAGTATGTACAGAAGATAAAAGGTTGTTTTTGTAAATAAAACATCCGAAAAGTCCTGTTTATGAATGAAATTTTATTAATGAACCAAGAATAAAATGACAAGAAAAACATGTAAATTGTTTCATTCTGATCATGTGTAGATGGAATTGAGAAACTGAAATCCAATGTCCATAAAAGAAAAAAATACGTGTATCAATCCTTATAGGATGAATGAAATGACAACATAGATTACACGCACGGAGGACTATTAGCGACTACCATAACTGATATGCATAATCCATTACCGTGCTTGACAATCTTGCACATAATTCATTAATAAGATGGTCAAGTAAGATTCTTTAAAAACGCTCGTATTGCCAAAAGGATGCTATTTGTGAATACATTGGAAAATCATTTCATGAATAAGATGCTATTATGGAAAATAAAAAATAAAAACTTAACACTGACATTTGACATATATTGTGTTGGTAATGCGTTTTTTTTATAAATTAATAAATGACCATACATTTATATATGCATGCAGCATTACACATTGTTGTAATAGGTTATATTAGAATGTACATTAAATATAAAGAACATGGTTATTTTAAAGAAATCTCACGATGATTGAGAGAGATGTGTGATGAAAAGAAATATAAACAGAAGTAATGCACTATTGGCTGCCTTATTTGCTGTTGAATTGTACTTTTCAAATGCACTATAATTCTGTTTATTTATGAACTTGACCTATTTTAATAAATGCCATTTCAATTAATATCTCCTCAGAGTACAGCTCATTCCATGTTTTTATCTGATAAATCCTTAGGCAGACACCAGCTTAACCTGGAACGTCGATGTTGTTAAATACTGTTGTATTTGCGTTGTACAGAGACATCATATTGTTGATAGTTCAAACCTCATTGCAGATTAGATAGAAATACGATAATGAAGGAAAACGCATCGTAACTGTTATATACAATCTATCTTTTATTTACTGAATTCTATTTTTTATTATTTAGAGACGCAATATTTATAAACCAACAAAACATAAAACGTTGACCTTTGCGCATCGATGCCAATTTAGAGTAGATCTTTAATGTTTATTGCGTGGTATAAGTTGTAGGTACTTTAACTCAATATGCTCAAAAATACACAGCGATTGTCAAAGCAAAACAAAACAAAAACAGTTTAATCTTATTTTTAACGCTTTTGTTCACATTAGTTTGTTAAACATTCCATTTTAAAGGGACCATTTTAAGTTTGGTTATAGCAAACATGTGTTTTTGGTTGAATGTTTTATCTTTATTCCTGAATTCTTCTTGTGGTGCGACATTGTCAACATAATCCCCCTTTTTACAATCTTTCAAGGACATTATTAAAAGAATTTATTTACAAAAAATAACTGGACAATTTACAAAAAAATAATTGTTAATAACAGTTTGTTTTTCTGTTGAGGAAAATGAAATGTAAACCAAAGCAAATGCGCAACGTTGTTATACCTTTGATAGCTGAAGGCAAACAACTTACACCGATGTTTAACCACGTCAAACGCATTTAATTGAAGTGTATAAAAGGATTTCCAATATGTGCCCTCAATGCTCTATGTCAAGAAGATAGTTAATTATAAGTGTCCTTTAAGTCAGTAAAACGCAATGCATGATTCTTATTTGCACTTGACTTAAAATCCTATTAAAGAAGATAACGATTCTATCCAGATCAACTCCAAAACTGAAACAGTATTTAACTTAGGTTGATAACGGTTTTACCCTAAGGCTTGTAAGTGTTTACATAGTATATTAAGTAAAAAAGCGACATATTATAAAACAAAATAAAATAATTTTGTAAAACTTGCTTATAAGGTATTTTAATGCAATGTGTTCAATTATCGAATTCGAGAAAAACAATATGTAAGCAGTTGCAGATTCTGATTGGGTTCGTCAAACTATACATTTCGTTGAACATGCAAATACTCCATATAGAAAAGGACATTTCTGTAAATGTGTATTCGTGAGACGTTACGGCGTCGCAACGCTAAATTGACATTCTGACATCCAATCTGTTTTCTCGGATATTTATAGGTTTTACATATACAAACGCACAGAAATCGTGGAATTTCGTTTACTCAAACCTACAGAATATCCATGTGCGCAAGTTCAAAGTTTTATGAAATTATTAGCTACAATTCTTATGTTTTTGTAAATTTAATTAAAAATATATAACATACATTATTACAATTCATTGGGTTCGGTATTATAGTCTTATGTTAGAAGTTTAATTAACTCCTTAAATTCATTGGTAATCTAAATGTAATGTTATATACAAAAATACATAAGTTTGCTTTTCTTTTTTCTGCACTTTCAAACTGTACGTTTGCAACGAATTTGCACTGTAATAAACCATATTGTCAGGTTACTCACTTAAATATTGCTTTCCTGGGAGCGAAAAAGTATTAACAAATATCTTACTTAATAACATTAGAATTAAACTTAAAATTGATTTGAAATGCAAATTAAATTGAGATAAGAGAATATTACTCTGCCAAAGTGTTAACTGAAACTGTTTAAGTAATTATTGCTAATACAGAACCGAGTCACAATGAGCAATCCTGAGGTTGTAAAAATCAAATACTTTAAGCCAAATATTTTACGCGTACCTGATAAGTTCATGTGTTATTTATGAGTAATAATGAACGGTAAGCTTTTACGTAAATGTGTGTCTAGCACGTCGTTGTGGAAGCTGTTTTGTTATATGCATAGCATTATGTCTGGCTGTCTGTATTATTCACATGTAAATGCGAACATTATTTGATACTTTATTTAAGTGGTTTTGTAAATCATTTTTATTGTTACGGAGGCATCGTATTAATTTTAATGCCAAATATTGATTCGACATTTATTTTTCTTAACGAAAAAATGTGTCCAAATAAAGTTTTGTGAAAGATAAAACAGCTGACCGTTTGTGACGTTGTCGCTGAATAACACTGCACTTCCCTTAGCAAACAACATAAGATAGGTGCTTTGGTCTGTCCTTTTGCCAACTGACAGTTCCAAGGTCGCAATTATTGATGTTTTGTGGTGGTAATGTATCGACTATTTTTTGACAGTTTAGCATTTAAATAGTATGCCTTTGTCTAGAGAATAGGTCAGATTAAACTATCTTTGGTCGTTCTTATAGGAACTTTTCATATTTTCTTTTAAACAGATGGAAACATATATCTACCCGATATTTAGAACATTTAAAATAGGAATATTGTCATTGTGTTGTTTTTTACAATAATATTTCTTATTAATTTACATGGAGTTTTGTTATTTCTTAGAAAATATTTTAATACACTTGTTAAGCGGTGCTTTTTTTTAAAGGATGCCACTTCGTCACTTTTGTGCATACAGAAAAACGCAGATTAAAGGTCTATATTTAAAATATACTGACATGATCAAGCAAAACAATATCGGAATATTGTCTAACATTTGAGTCATATGGAGCAGAATTGTTGAAGTATTTGCATCAATGAGCAAAACTATCGTGTACTATTACTTGATGAAACTTGAATACATTAGGGTGCAAGGTCAAGTAAAATTGTGATTAAAACTGAATGCTGGAAACCACACAGGTTGTCAACAATGATGATAAAAACTTGCCGCCAGCGCTCATATTGATAACGCTTAATACCATTTCCCCTTTTGCTGCAGGGTGAAAGGTGGGAACATAATGTTTAGTCAAGCATGTCGGACTTCTAACTGTTTGCTTCATATGATATCGCTCAAATATATAAATATGCCCAATTTACAAACATCCTAGTTCGAGTGAGGTCAGCATTAATGTGAGTAAAAGGTGAACTGTTTTGGTGGTATTAGGTGCATTCAGGAAACAAATAAATGAGTAGATCTAATATATTGGCTTACATTGTACACAGAGGTGGCAAGCTATATATTTTTAAAAGAAAAATATGTCTTGGCAATTTGTTTCGTCTAACTTTTATACATCATTTGCTTTTTGATAAATTGTCATATGCGTCATTACTGTTAAATACATATCTAGATTTAACCACTTTTATATGGATAGTTTGCAATACAATGCGACCATCGAATATTGTCTAAAATTATATAGTTAATCGGAGTTTTAAGCTGTATTATATAAGAAAATGAAAGACACGCAGCATCAAAGCAAACAATAGAAACAATTCTTTATTTCTTTAAAGGAGTTTCGGCCTCGTGACTCTGCATTTGTCAGCAAGAGAAAATCATCTCCAAAAACGGTTGCTATGGTGTTTTGTCAGAGAGAACGTTGCATTTGTTTTTGTTTTAACCACAAAATAACACAGTGCCATATAACTGCCCAAATTCCTCTAAGGCTGTACAGTTGTGAAGAGCACGTAATAAAACATGATATTAGCATAAGCAAATAATAAAAATGTATTAACTTTTTATACTTTGAACACGATACACAAATAATCAAATAGATAGGTGGTGTCAGTATCGGAAAGAAAAGAACAACGTTCATACAAAAAGACCATAGCCTGCATTTGTCCCTTTTACCGATGATTCATATTGTTGATGCTATGGGTTAGACAAGGCGAATCAGTCGAATTTCTTCACTTCAATCCGAGTGCCTTTTATTGTACTTAAATAACAATTATGCGCATTCCTTTTTGCAAAACACAAACGAACATGTTTACAAAAAAAAGATATAAACTCAAGTTTAATAAAAAATTTGTATCGAACCTAAGATCACGCCGTATATAAAGAAATAAAGAAAAGGCAATTTTTATTAATACCTTTAGTTGGAATATCTGTGTACGACATAAGATAATCATATGTGTAATAACTTGCAGTGTAGAAGAAAACAATAGCTAAACATTGGTAAACATTGTTTGTAAAACGTTTTTAAGTTATTTAATTTTTATCTAAAACATCAACTAAGAAAATTGATTTTGGTGAATAAACAAGCAATAAACAAGCAAAATATAGCCAGCTATTCTTAGACAACCTTACCACCAAGACAAGAAAATGACTTTGGGAAGTAATACGAAATACAAACACGACTATAAATAGTTTGTGTATGTCAGTTTTAAACTTAAATGTTGTGCCAGAATACTAAAAAGTATACTTTTACAGAACATTACATTCACCCTTAAATAATCATTCATATGGGCAAAGGTGTTATGCATTTAGTAAGTACACAAAACATTCCAGTGTACTTTGTCTTGAAACTAAAACCTGCATGATCGATATCGTGACAAGTACATTATTAAATACGCATATTTCGTTGAAAATATTTTACATAATATGTTGAATATCTGTAAAAGTTCCATTTACAATTTTTACATAACATGTTTGTTTTGTATTGTGTCTTTATGTTAATTAAATTGCGTCGTTTTCTTGTGGATGGCATTACCAGAAATGAGTTAGATAAATTAAATGCATGTAAAATATAAAAACAGTAAGATTACCCTATACCTTACCTATTCTGTTTGTGCGATAAAACAAAATACTGACCGTTTTAGATGTTACTATGCATACAACGTTATTTTGTTCAACAAAAAGCTTATAGAAGAATAAAAATATCGCTAAGATGAACTTAGATAAATTAAAGCAAACAATCTGTCTTACCAAGCAGAAGGTTTACACACTTTCAACATTTAATTGAAACAAAACTCCAAGGCGGTAACTGATGTTTTTTTCTTTATGTGTGTTATGTCTCGTCTCTGTGTTTTTGTCACATTTACATTTACTTTGTTTGCCTTTGTCTACTGGTAGATAAAAATTATATATCTGTGGAAATTTTGAGATGATTTTTCTTATTTACCTATTAAATATTAAATTGTATGTTTCCTTAGTGGGATGCTTATATGGCACTATCAAAACCATATTTTTTGCGCCCAAACATCTATACAACAATGCAGATATGGTTTTCTGTGATGTCAACCTGACTGATGTTTTAGTTTTTGCAATTAACGCAATTATAATGTTACGACATAATGTATCTATACCACTTCAAGTCAACATTACAATCCACTGGAAAGGTGTGGATTTCTCATGTGTTGATATGCATCGCTGTCTGTGCTTTATACGAATTGATCTCTAGCTCATTATTTATTTACGCTGTTTTTTGTTACTATCAGAAAATAAAGCCGACTGTTTCAATCAGCAAAACCGACAGTGTTTCAGACTGATTGCTATATGTCTGGCCATTTCCACACTGTAAATCTTATCGACTCGCCTTCTTCATCATTTCAAGCTACGAAACACTCAAAATATACTGATGGATGTAATGTAAAGTGTAGTTTTATTTTCCTCTTGTGTTTTAACATGTACATACTTTGTTATTAGATTAACGTATTTAAGGGGCTTTCGCACTTAAGAAAGTTAAGTGTGCATTACGTGTGTATTAAGATTATTAAATGACTAAAAGCACTGAAGGACAAAGCAATGCATCAATGCTGTGCTCCTTATTTTCCAAATAAAACTTTCGACATTTTGTATTGTTTAACATAGCAAGCGAGGGCTTTGTTTAATTATGCACTGTTATACATCTGTAATTGTTACAAAATCGCCGATAAAACTAGGTAAGAAAATAAACACCCCTTTTAATCATGATTAAGGTATCTAGGTCAGAAATAACCTCAGTGTTTGTTCAACCATATTTAAAGAAAGGGTTTAACTGACCCAATGAACTATATTTCATACACTGAGAAATTATTTCGTTCTCATTTTGTTGTGCAAGTTCATGAATGTTTCGAAGCGTCGATAGAAAATAGACATGCAGCTCTTGACATTTGTTTCTCTAATACAAACAATCCTTAAGTTAATAAGAATAATAAAAGAATTATATGACAAAGCCCTTTGAGCATTGCAACATGTACCAAAATTTTAAACAGACAAAGGTATTCATATGCAAGTCAAATGTAAAAGTAAAACAAAAATCTGTGATGAATCATTTAACAAAAAGAACAAACCCAACATTTACCGCCTTGAAACGGTTAGCGCCGACTGGGCTAATTAAACAGCTCCAAGAGAAATAATAGGTGATTTAAAAAGTCGTATTGCCGAGAGCGCACATGTGAATATGTTACGAGCATTTACAACTTCGTCCTCGCTCGATGAACCTACTCGAAACAACTCTGAGCACATCATTTTGATGATTTCGGCGAGTTTTATTTGAGGTAATCCTCTGCGGGTGGATACAATATTGGGACACAAAATGGTTTATATCGCTTTTGTACTTCTTGCTTTACACTATGTTACACAACTTTCAGAATTTCACTGAAGAAGTATGGCCTAAATATGGGGGAAACAGGTTTACCTGGCAGTTCTATAATATTTTTAACAAAGAAGTTTTCACTCTTTCCATTTCCTGGTTTACACTAACGATATTCTTCATTTCTATGACATCTTCTCTTTTGTTGTTTTTGGTTATTGTGCATTTTATTGACGTGTTCGGAAAATTGTTTTTTCTAAGACTTGGCTATGGAATATTTTTATAACAGAACACCAGTGCAATGCATATTCCAGTACAAAACAAACAAAACAGAACCCTACTTGTAACCACATATTTTGTCATTCAAAGCAAGCTTTTCTATTATTTTTGTCATGGCATTTGTGAACAAAAGTCTTAACCTATTGGATATCATATATGTTGAAAATAGCTATCAATTTTTATTTAGCGCACATACTTTATGTTAAAGCAATTATCAAGTTTAAAAAATTTCAACCGGATTCAGGTTTTTTGTGAGTAAAACATTATCGTTTATCTAGCTGACAAAGAAACTTAATGTGACTTACTTTATACTCTTAACGATTGCAAAACAATATATGATTTGCAATAGTCCTCATAATTTTGACCCAGCATGTTTTATCAGGTTACACTTCGTACATGGAATTTAGCGTTGTCCGGCTTCACTGATAAAGACTTGTCTTCCTAGAAAACGAGCCTAACGAAATCTTGTTTACTTAAGATTGTCTGAGGGTCTACATACATAAAGCTGTTACTTCCATTATGAATTGTATTTTTATATGATCAACAGAACAAAAACATTATACCCCAAAATTGGCATTGTCATGTTGACTAATCAATCTTCCTTAATGACCTCGATATTTTTTACATTAAGAGATATTCTAAAAGATAGAGTTCTAAATGTGAACATTGACAACTTTAGTACTTTGTTTTTACGCAAACGCAAAAGCCGAGCTCATGGAATAAGAAAACATCATTACCTTAAACGCAGATTAATAAAGAAATGTTTTATTCAAGATCTTAACAAACTTTACATTCGATTTGGCGTTCATGCCTTACTTTGTAAAGTTACAAATCTACCTTTGAAATCACTAGTTATTTTGAACAATGAGGCAGATCAAATATATTTTCGTACTCATTACTTATATGAGCTTGCCTCCATCATTCAAAAGGATACTACCCATGCTTTAAGACCGCATATTGATAAACATTCAAAACATAAATGACATTTCATCAAAATCAAATACATTAATAAAGTGATTGATTTGATCGACTTACCTAGTATATTTCGGGACAAAAATATCATCGATAGAAACCCCAATTTCTTCGAAAACCCGATGATTTGTTACAAGTACAAAAATATTAGGGGGCTTATTTTTAATTACAACCAAATTTTATCAGACCTTGAATGATCCTTCTCAAGATTCTTGTAACTGTTCAACTTCACGTTTCTGTTATTTACCTTCTGGCCATATCATTACTGGGGATTTAAACATCACCGATGACTATAAATTAGGAAAATTACTTTTTAAGGGTCCGAAATATTGCCTGCCGGATAAAATATTTTTTTACCTTTTTCGCAAAGAAGAAGATAATGCAATTTATATGTTTGCCGATCGCTGATCTAGGAGAGAAAACAAAGATACAGTAGCACACAATACTTGGAAGTAAGCCATTTTAAAGATAATAAAATATCACCTTAAATTCTACCGCAACCATCCTTCTAGTTTACCTAAGAAACCTTTCAATCACTTAAAACACCTAAAACAGTCCTTTCACGATAAATTTGTACTTGTACCTGCGGACAAAGCTTCAAACAACATAATTGTTGTCTGACGACTATATTACAAAAAGAACTGAGTGCTCAGTTATCCACCACCAGTTCTTACACTGCACCAACGTTGACTTTCAGACAGTCATTGACAAACATAAACAGTTATTGCATAATTTTAATATCAAGATAGAATCAAAGCAAAAAAAACTGCATTCATTGTGCCGTATTGCTGTTTTCCTAAGCTTCACAAAATACCATATAAGTCATGATTCATAGTTTATACCAGCTCTAGCACCACCATTCACATATCTGCTCTATTTACTTTTTGCCTTACAGCCGTTCGTAATCACGTTATGAAATATATAGTGTATGAAAAGTCAGGATTAACATTTATGGCCTATTAAAATTTCTCAAAAGTCTAAGACAAGTTTTGTACTTTAAGCTGTCATTGATCTGCAGTCAATATTTAATATTCTCTACTTTGTACAATTCTTTATCTCATGATTTATTTAAGACCAAATTGATTGCTCTAATTGAGAAAGCATTAACCCGAGAGCAATGTCTATGCATTGTATGTCCTGAAAGTAATCCACTTTTTACTAACACTTTCTTATAAAAGTTTGCTGTGTGGACTTGCACGGATGTTTGTGAAGCTCTATGTTTCCTATTAGACAATATTTACATAAAATGTGGTAACACTTTATTTAGATAATTAATTGTTATTCCTATGGGAACCAACTGTGCACCATTAATTGCAGATCTGTTTTTATACTGCATTGAACTTGATTTCATGTTAGCTTTATCCCCGTCTAACCAAACCCACATTATGAAGGCTTTCATACACCACGATATCTTGATTATATTCTATCTATAGATAATCCTTTCTTTTCTCAATTGATCCACCTGATTTATCCTCCAGTACTTACCCTTAATAAAGCAAATAACTGACATTTAAATGCAACATATCTAGATAATGAGTTAGCCGTTTCCAATGACAACGTCTTTTCTAAAATCTATGACAATAGAGAGGATTTCAACTTGAGTATTGTGAATTATCCATACCTTGGCAATGATTCACCTCGTTCTACCTTCTAAGGTACTTACATGTCCCAACTTACAAGGTTTGCACGAGTTTATTCTACAATAGAAGAGTTCAATGCTACAAACCGGTTTATTTCTTCTAAAATATTTCATCAAGGCTTTCGATTTCACAAATGAAAGAAAGGCTTTTTTTCAAAATTCTTTCACCGCAATGATTTCATTGCTTCTCAGTTTAATAGCAATATGAGACACATACACAGCAAGGCATAAGTCATCTTGCATTTTATGGAAATGTACCAGTAATACCAGCACCTCAAAAAATATTCTGAACACTTTACAAATCTTATCAGAGTATTTATTGCTGACTGTTACAACGCGGGAATCCTTCGGAGTACTGCATTGTTTGCAATTGGCCCCTATTACAGTCAAGAACTTGCATTGCTTTTAAATTACACGATGATCGGACAGGTCGTTGAGACTATATGAAAAAGTGACATAATGCCATTGGACGGTCACTAACAAATTTCTTGTCTCTTCATCTCTCGAGACGTGCCCTATATAAGTGAGACAATTTGAGCAGTCTCATGACCTTTACGTGTGCTATAACATCGGAATTTTTAAACCTTGATTATATAAAAATATGCCAACTGCGGATAAATCATCGGCTTTTTATGATATGATATTTTAAAATTATTATTTAAAATTAAATCAAATCTTCTTACCTATTAACTCCTAAAATACTATATTCTGTTGGTGTGGATTGTTTTCTAAAATTCGATGATTCCTTTCGTATTTTTTACTTTCCACTTTTGACACTTTTGGCACATGACGTCATGGCATAGTATGACGTCAATATATTGTTTTTATTATACGTCATCGCTTGGGCTGTTTTATTTCAAACTCCTCTCTCATTTGGAATTGTTAGGTTGCCGAGGCTTTTATCTACTGTAAATGTTGTTCATCTATTGATGGTTTATTTTATTACTAATTATTTTGTCTGTATATAGTTCATTGTATCTGCTTTAACTCCCGATGCAGGTGCTTGCTATTAGTTGTCTCACTTTGACTGTATATTTTTATGTACACTGTTTGTTTGATGCAAAAACCTTCAGGAAGTGCTAGATTGGAGCGCTCCACAAACTAGGTTTAAGCACCCCTGTCGGTTCTTTTGCCGTCTGACCGTTCCAATGCGGTAACTGATGGTTTTTCTGTTTGTGTAGTATGTCTCTTCGCTGTGTCTTTGTCACATTTACATTTACCCTGTTTGCCTTTGTCTAGAGGTAGATTAGATTTTAATATCTGTTGAAATTTTGATAGGACCTTTTCTTATTTACCTATTGATAATACTTTATGAATATCTATCCGACGACAATTAAAAGTTATCTTTAATGTCTTTTATTCTACTGCATTATGTTTGCAAATTAGACACTTTGTGAGTTTACAATATAATAATAATATAAAGCCATTTGGTATATAATATCTGCAAGCTGAAACAAAACATTTCTTATAGCGATTTTGACACTGAGACTTATTCAGCCCCGACTGAAAACAGTGTCCGATATAAGTAATTCCGACCTAGCCTACAAATGAAACTTCACTTACACGGTCAGTATGCCTGTTAAAATTAATTGTGAACTAAACCTTAGTTTTGGTCTATAAAACTAGGGTATAAAAATACGGCCATACACATGTTGGGTTAGCGTTGCTTGAAGACCACGGACGAGGCAGAAGTCAAAAAACATATATTAATAAAAAAAAGAATCTGACTGACCACACCAAAGCATATATTCTCATGAACATGAAAATCACGAATGTATTTTTATTTCTTGCATGTGACAGAAGCCAATAAAACAAATCAAGAAAATATTTTGGATCAGTGAACGTTTTTAAGTTTCAGCCCATGTTCTAACATGGACTGGCTGTTACACTGATAAATAAACGTATACTCTTCAACGTAGCATTAGCTAAAGATACGCTTTATAAATTCAGATATTCCATAGCATATGGAAGTACATACCAAGCCTTGTCGAAATATCTATCTGACCATAGACTAAGTCGCACTGAAGCGGTTTGCAATCACTTGACTGTGATAGTACAATTGTTTGTCGTCTTCCAAGAGTTTTTTTCATTATTTTAATGTTTTACCTAAGAATTACATTATCAATTCTTGTTGTTATTAAGTTCCAACGAACAGATTCAAACTGGGAACCATAAATGTTCAAAACATATTTTCGTTAATAAACTGCAAAGAACCAGTATTTTTTTCTTTTTTGTCTTTTTGTTTGCATTCTGATTTCTAGATTTATCTTTGAAGTGTAGGCGATGAGGTTAACACAGCAGGCATGGTTACTTTAATATCTAAGTTCCAGTAATAGATATTTTAGAGAGGTTATAAAAATAGGATGTGATGTCCTTTAAGTTATATATTTAATAATTTCA
This sequence comes from Sinonovacula constricta, assembly GCA_007844125.1. Taxonomy (NCBI): domain Eukaryota; kingdom Metazoa; phylum Mollusca; class Bivalvia; order Cardiida; family Solecurtidae; genus Sinonovacula; species Sinonovacula constricta. Next base: position 16,634,565 of record CM017566.1, on the reverse strand, counting down.
AAATAATATCATTTATAGTATGATGTTACAACCATAGACACTTCATCTTTGGTAATTTTATAATTTAGTTCCTTTTACAATCAAGACTTTTGTAGAGTTTTTCTAATAGATATCATATTTGTCTCTTTCCTTAATACCATGTGGGCATTTTTTTTCAATTACGTCACTATTTTTAATGACGCCATAATTTATATTTAACATTACGTCATCGCTTGGGCTGTTTTGCTTCAAAGAGATCGGCTTTCCTTTTACTGCTTGCATTTAAGAAACCATTCAGGAAGTGCGATGTTACAAGTCTGCAAAACCATAAATGCACCCCAGTAGGTCCCTTTGGCCGAATGACCGTTCCAAGGCGATAACTGTTGGATTTTCTCTGTTCCTTTAATGACTCGTTACAGATTTCTTCTCACATTTGTCTTGAGTGGGAATACCTTTATCCTGTGTTGTTTTGTTTGTTTGTTTTAATTTTAATATATGTTGCAATAGGGTCCATAGGGCTATGTCATATTTCATATTAAAATGCGTTTAGAGAGAGAGAGAGACAGAGAGAGAGAGACAGACAGACAGACAGACAGACAGACAGACAGACAGACAGACAGACAGACAGAGAGTTTAGGTTATTCTCTTTATCTTGGCATACTTAACAGAGCTCTGATCCACCATATCATTGAACGATCTTTTTTAATGTCTGGAAATACGATTTTCTGTTTAACGACTTTATTATAAACATACATCTCTCTGCTTTCTTACTAATGAGATGAGGTTTTAATCATCCTATAAGAATATTGATTGTTTTTAATTTTAAATGATGGATAATACTAATTGACAGTTAGTATTTATTGTCTATATATATATGATGTTTTTAAATCCCTAAATGCAATGCAACCGTTATACAAATTGATACTTTAATTCTTCTACTGAAATAAAGACGGTCGATGCAACAGGGAATAATGTTGTCGCTTGACATTTAAAGGAGGCAAAAACAACAGACAAATCGATAACATTTGACAGGCTGACATGAGATATTGCTATGTGCTAATGTTTATAGCAAAGCAACCGAAGTGTAATCGGTCCATACATCTGGCCCAGACAGTAGCAATAAAAGGTCTGTAAAATCTAGTTGGGTAAGCGATTAGAATTATAAGATTGTTTCCATCCCATTTGGGATTTCTTAACCTACATTTTAACATGCAGATTGCATCATGGGGTCATAAAATTCTAGAAATAACAATAAATATATTCGAAAGTTATTAAACATGACTGGTTATTAAATAAGAAAAAGATGTTTCTGTTGTCTTCGCATGTGATGAAGTGAAGTGAAAACGCTAGTTGTCAACTCTATCCGACACTTTTTGCCGTACTTTCAGCGGTAAGAATGTTTTACCATATAAATTTAAAAAAGAAATGTTTATGGCACAAAATTCTAGCCCGGATACTTGCTTTGACCTTTTTATTGGGGCTTAATACTCTAAAGCATACAAACGTTGACCTTTACAGTCCAAGCAATTATTTTAGCTTTATTTCAGTGTTTTATCTGCCCTGTCATTTTATTATCAGAACTTTATCTGCTCATTAATAAATCTATACTTAAGGTGATTTTATTCTGGAAAGGGTGAATTGTGTGACTGCCAGATTTTTATGTCTTTTATACCCCAGTCGGCCCTTTTGCCAATTGACCTTTCCAAAGCTGTAACTGATGGTTTTTCTGTTTGTGTGTTATGTCTCGTTTCTCTGTTTTTGTCACATTTACATTTACCTTCTTTGCCTTTGTCTACAGGAAGATAAAATTTAAATATCTGTGACAATTTTGACGGGACCTTTTCTTAATTACCTATTTTTGAGAATGAATATTTCGTTTAAACAATGCATTAGCAGCAAAAATGACTGGTTTTGTATAGATCATGTAGGTCAATGAAAGATATGTCAGATGGCAAAAAGGTCACACATTCCTAGCGAATGTTGTTAGTTTTTTTGCTTTTTTTTTTAATTGTTAATTATCTATACTAACGTCACATAATCTAGATTATGACATATGTTTCATTTATCATAGCGCCGTGAAACAGGCTTATCACATCGAGTAGAAATCATCCCGAAAGCATAAAACGATGAACTGCATGAATAAGATCATTGAATAAACCCCGACTGACCTGATTTTAAAGAATCAAAAGGTTTATATTATACCATTTACATGTAGTGCCATCGATTCAGTTCGACAATTTTTTTATTAGATATATGTCGGGTTCCCTTGATTTATAAGAAAACTACGTTTTATAATATAATTGGTGTTGCCTTATAAACTGACACAAAATAATCACTCAGATAATGTGGTAAGGACAGAAACAACACGGCAACTATTTTGAGCAATGGACTAAAACATATAAAAGCTAAAGAAAAGAACGAAATACATTATCTATAAATGGGCTACAGGAAAAAAAAATTTTTTTTTTTAAATATTTCAAGGAACAGCATATAATTCGATACAACTCGATTGAGGAATAAACTATTCGTGACATAGGAACCTTGCTGTTCCGATCGGAGGTAATGTGCGAAATAGTATTACTAAATCACTTCAAATCTTAAAACAGCTTTTCATACACAGTTCATACACCGCACGAGTAGATCTAGCCCTTAGTCAACAACTCAACAAATTGGCACGAAGCATATGCAGGATATCTCTACAAACTAGTTCTACCAATCAGACAAAACGCCGTATGTTTTACTACCCACACTTATGTCTGTTGTGATGACAGGGAAAGCATTTAACTAAATGTTAAAACTATTCCGAAGACATACTTAATTTTAAAGTGATAAGCAGTTTAAATGGCACATATACTTTCAATTTTCATTTCATCTCTATTAACATTAGTTCTCAGGAAGAAATAAGTTAAGGGATGCAAGTTTTTCGACACTGAAAATCTGGTTGTAGCACACCATTCGTCCTGTATGTCGGCTTATTGTTCAACTGATTTACCCTTGTAATTCTATGTTTTAGCTTTCTTTCGTCTCAATTTGTATCTTATCAATAAAAAATGTTGTATTTGATTATTTCTAGTCCGCTATCTAAAACCAGTTTTATCTTTTCTTTTACTTTTAAGTTCACTTTATATTGACATTTTATATTGTATTATTCTCTTTTAAAACTTTTGTTTCTCTCTCTCCTACTATGAGCGTAGTATACAGAATAGTTAAAATATTTAAAGTAAAACCTTTTCAGAGCTTTTCAGGACTACTTACATAGTCATATGTTTAATTTTTCTAATACAACATGACATATTTTCCCTTGTATATGTCCCCTGTATGCATTAACAAGGTCTGTAATTCTTAAATATCCAATGTGGTGCATTCTCTTTTACCAACAAGTTTGTTTTTTCATTGCAGTTTCCCAGCATACTAGTCACAATTTGGGAGTTGTTTACATTTCTTTAAAAAGTTGTCTTCTTAGTTTTATTTTAACAAAACATCCCATTGACCTTTTCCCTAATACTTCCAAGAACTGGTATTTTGACAGACCCTAATAAAATATCACGCAGTTTAATCTTATATGTTGATGTCCAACACTCAAAACATTTGTGGACATCTCATTTGCATGATTTAGGGATCCTTTCCGAGATATTACTTAGTAGATAGGCCAAACCATATCCATTAAGGCAACAAGCATATCATTTTATTTTGGTACAGTGTTGTTACATTTTCCTCCTTTTATCATCATATCTTTTGACTTAGGAAACGAAACTTTTACTTTTTAAGCTCAAACAGGGACAGGAAATCAGAGTTTAAAGATTGAACAATTTATTTGGTGTTAATACCTTGTTATATGAAGCAGAACATTTGCCTTGTTATGCTTCTGTTTTCCTATTAATTCAAAATCTTTGCCACTTGCTATCATGATGCCACATTTAATAATAATGTGTGCTGTCTAGTACTGCTGTCTGCTATAAGAATGCATGAATTCATATTTTCAGCAAACAATTCTTGGCTTATTGCAATGTTAGGATTGTCTTTGTTGTTAATGTTCAAATCAGTTATGCCATCATTTCTATCTTGACCATTTGATAATATCATTCTAATTAAGGAACACCATAAAATGCTAAAATGTGTGTGTAATTTAAATCTAGAACCAGCGAACAATTCAGTTTTGTTGACTGTTGCTGATTCGCATCCTTCAATATGTTGTCTTATCATATTAAATATAGCTGACAATAAGTTTCCGGACGTTGTGTTAATAATATATCCACTGATACATATAAAATCCAATCAAGATATCGTGTATGTTTCAGTTTAACTGACAACTATATCGCAAGCAAATTGACAGGATGGAACGAAAAAATTTTGGACGGCTGCATAAATTCACTATATCACTGTTGGTTTATAATGAACTACCGAGTTATAGCCTGCAGTGGTCAGGCGGTTTTAATGTGCTTAACTATATTAATATTGGTATCCTGTCTAAAATTAGATTTAACACCCACCCCGGCCCTTTGCCGACTCACGTCCTTGCTTAAACTGTAACGTTAAAGAAACATCTAACAGTTAGTTTACATAAAGTTTTTATCTTAAACATCAACTTATTGAAGTCATTATTTTGGGAAAGATCTTGTTAAAATATAACTTAATAAATATCATGAGACATAACTGGTTCTAGTCACCAGTAGACGTATTTTATTTTATTAAAATGTGATTACCAATAAAAATATAACAATTTAATATATATATATATATATATATATATATATATATATATATATATATATATATATATATATATATATATATATATATATATATATATATATATATACTGATGGAAAAAAGTTTAGCAAGTTGGGAGAAACTTGATCCCCAGATAAAAAGTCTATAAGAATCCCTTAAATACTGAACTGATCTTGAATGTACATTCAAATTGCTGTTGATACCTGTCAAATTTACTCCATAGCTCTGGGGCATTAAACAACTGTGCTGCCTTTAATGATATAGGGGTCAGAAGTAAAAAATCACGAAAACTTCAATATCGCGTGTGCCCGCCATTAGCGGATAGAACAGCCATACAACGTCGTCTCATGCTGCCAACAAGCTTCCTGATGGTACGCAGAGGAATTCTGGTCCATTCATATTGGAGGGTACGTTCAAGGTCACGGACGTTATCGACATCATGGTTTTCTCTAACCTGCCTACCTAAATGGTCCCAAAGGTGCTCGATAGGTGAAAGATCAGGTGATCTTGCAGGCCAAGGCAGCACACGTACGTTGTTGAGACGGAGAACATGCTGTGTGTGTCGTGCCGTATGTGGGCGGGCATTATCCTGCTGAAAGATCCCAACATTGTGCTGCTGCATGAACGGCATAACTACTGGCTGGATAATTTCGTTGCAGTATCTTTGCGATGTTAGATTGCCTGCAACTGTAACAAGGTCTGTTTTCCCATCATGGTAAATCCCTGCCCACACCATTACGCTACCACCACCGTAACGGTCTCGTTGGATGACGTTATTTGGATCGAGCCTTTCGCCCCTCCGTCTCCAAACACGAAACCTGCCGTCAGCAAATGACACATTAAAACGGGATTCATCCGTAAACAGGACGTCATTCCATTGCCTGCGAGTCCATTGACGATGTGTCCGAACCCACTGGAACCGTGCCTGTCGGTGTCTCAACGTCAACGGAATTCCTACGTAAGGCCGACGGGCCCTAAGCCGAGCGGCTCGGAGCCTGTTCCTGACAGTCCGGTCACTCACTATAGTCCCTGTGGCATTCCGAAGGAGCCGTCGTAATTTCCGGCTTGACAGAAATCGGTTACGTCTAGATGACGTAACGATAAAACGGTCCTCTCGGAGCGTCGTTTTACGAGGTCTACCAGATCTAGGTCTGTCATTGACGGCCCCAGTCACTTGAAATCTGCTCCGTAGGCGACTAATCGTCGATTCATGGCGATTGAAATGACGAGCGACGTCTCTTGCTGGCATACCAGCTTGGAGCATACCAATAGCTCTTTGACGTTCTTCTAACGTCATACCCGGTCGTCTTCCCATTATTAATTTTCAATGTGTTTTATCAGTTAATTTAAGTACACTTACAGAGCTGTGTAATCGTGTGTTTTGCGGCTTGCAAAAGAATATCGATTTCAATGTGCACAACCTGCACGTGATTTTCGAAAATCTTGATTTTCTCCGATCTACCCACTCGTGAGTTTACACACTGAGTTTATGTATGATGATTATCGCTCGGGACAACTTTACAACATAACCTAAGTTTATTTCCCTCATGTATACGAAAATACTGAGTGTGTAAAAAACTTGCTAAACTTTTTTCCATCAGTATATAAATATATATATATATATATATATATATATATATATATATATATATATATATATATATATATATATATATATATATATATATATATATATATATATATATACCTTTTACCCCTTAATAAGGATCCATGAATATCTATTAGGGCTTATTTGCATCATTATTAATATCAAACCTTGACTTAGTGTCAGTCTTCAATATAAAGTCTATAACATATTTTATCAGAAACTTTTAAGAAATACAGAACAATATTCCGTTACACTCATGTTTCTTATCACATTCATGTACTAAACTCAATGACGGAAATTCCATGGAAATTAAATAAAAAGCCGTAAAACATCGAAAAGTAAAGCAATCAATGCAAAATTCGAATCAACGTGTGTCAGACTAAGAGAGGTGTCTATTAAACTTTTTTTAAAATATTCAGTTTTTTATGGTTTTAGAATAAACAAATTCTAATAAAAATTTTGAGATTGGATTTTATTTTTAGATTCTCATAATGATACATAAATATTTATGTTGGCTAGTTTACATAATGTATTAATTCAGATCAAAGTTTCGTAGTAGTCTCAACACAACTTAAGGAACTTACAAATATTATTATTTAATGTTTTGGTTAATTATAAAGAGACTTCTCGCCACAGTTTGCATTAAGTTCAATGAGCCAAATTTGGACGGAATGAAATTTCAAAAATTATAAAAAAAATAAAAAGTAAGCCAACTCATATGAAACTTAGATAAATATGACAGACAGACAGACAGAGACAGACAGAGACAGACAAAGACAGCAACAGACAGAGACAGAAAGAAAGAGAAAGAGAGAGAGAGCGAGAGAGCGAGAGAGAGAGAGATTTCGGGCAAATGTTGCACTTCTATTTCGACGAAATTTTAATTCAGTATTTAAATTCAGATTTAACTGCTGTACATCATTGGTCCCAGGATTGAACCAGGAACCTTCCTTACCTGGGGCCGACGCTCTACCGTCTGCGCTTTTGACTTTGATAAATAAAAAGTCAACCTATTACTAACAAAACATATATTTTCCTGCAATTAGAAAGAACATTTGCAGCGTCATTTTCCATCTATCATCATCCAACCTCATTTCTTCTTACTGTTTAATATCTCAGAGTAGCCAATTTGACTTTGTTATAGGCGATTCTCACGGAAAATAACTATAGTCTATTATTCTGAAGGCATTAGTAAAACATGTTTCCAAGAGTAACGGCACATATACAGTGATTAGCAACGGCTTCACTAATGGTTTTACAGCTACTGCCATTAACTACTGAAATGTTTTTGCCAGTATGAATTGACATTTGGGTTAGCTTAACCTTAAATAAACATTAGATAGTCACATGCATGAAATACACCAAACAGCTGCGTCTTCCTGTTTTGGCAGCTTAACTATCGTTCCCATATGTATGCATTCCATTAAAGGCACCAGAGCAGCGGCAATTATAAGAAGGAATCGAAAAACCTAATCCTTATTACCTATATGAGCCACCCTGCACAGTTAGCTTTTTTAAACCAAGGAAACCATGTGACCACTAATGTTTTAGTTCATCCACGTCATCAGCTGTGACGTCGATGTCTATTTTTAAATAGTTCTTATTTACAGATAGTGTTACATATTTAAAATGAAGGCAAACTTTAGGATACTACCTTTAAAGTACAAAGTTAAGTCTTTATTTCTGTCAGTTATAGTATGCTAGATTACATACGTAATTGTTATTCTTGTTAAAGGTATATCACAAATCGGTAAGGTGATGTTTGGAAATAACTATTTTTTTACTACAAATGTATTTCACACAAAATTATGTTTTAACTGGAACATAAGTAGAATGTAACTTGAAGTAAACAAGTTCAACTGAAGGCATATTTAATATATCATGCAATATTTATGCAAGAAATTGTTCGTCGTTCTAACATTCATGTTGAACATACATATTTGTGATCTTTGGCAAATATTCTACTTCATATGCACCTATCTCTTTCTAAGCACCGTTATAACTTTTAACTGACACTAGATTATATCTGATGGAGTTATTTTTCTGAAGAAATGTTGAAACAGGTTTCAAGACGCATACACTAAAATAAGACTGCAATCCTCGAGGTACCAGTTCAAACAAAAACATATAAACAAATAAATGTCACTTCACATGTACATGAACCTCTTCAACACAACAGAAGTCAATAATATACAATTACTTGGTTTTTCTTTAGCGCCAAATATTTACTTTACTGACATTGCACACGCTAAGTGATCAATAGACTTAAATTTCTGAAGGATTGGTGGAAAACAATTTAAACGAAAGATCGTTTTGGCGACCATCAAGAGTGGAAAAAGACTACTATTATGTCTAGACTTAACGTTATAATGGTAATAATCTTGCAAGCTTATATAAGTAGCAGAATTTCAACTTTGAAGTTGAAAAGAACAACCTGAAATTTCAGCAGTCATAACCACTTTAAATGGTCATTTGATCGGACAAATGCGTTTAGAATATTATTACATAATCTTGAAAGTTTAAACTTAGCTCTGGTTTACGTATTATTTTCAACAATCATTTTTTCTAAAATAAGGTCACAAAAAGTATCAAAAAGCAAACAGTATTTATTTAGACTATTTCTTCTATCTATCTCTGTCTCTGTCTCTCCCTTTCTCACTTTCCTCTCATTTTCTCTCTTTCTGTCTTACATTCTCTTTCTTGTATAAACATTTTCATAAAAGCAAATTTATTCTTGATTAGTTATGAAACATAACATTCTTTATTATATTTAAAACAATGAAAAAGGAATGAATAGGAGATTATAACAATAGCCATCTAGATGAACATTTCACGAGCATAGGTTATATGTTTTATCTCATTTAAAGATTTAAGAAAAAGGGGCATTTTTGTAAATTTCTCATAATTTGACAAAAAGGTCTTAGTTACATTGACGGTTTTTTGTCCAAAACATATACTTTTTTATTGATACTATTAAATAAGACCGTTGATTGTACCTTTTCTGATATTGCGGAATCAATGTAATGACACTGACACACTAATGCGTTTCTAAAAAGAATGGTGTTTAAAATAGTTCAAAAGTATGAGGGTATATATATAGCCGTTTCATGAAACTGATGTCAGAGATTGGCTGTAACACACACACACACACACACACACATATATATATATATATATATATATATATATATATATATATATATATATATATGTGTGTGTGTGTGTGTGTGTGTGTGTGTGTGTGTGTGTGTGTGTGTGTGTGTGTGCGTGCGTGCGTGCGTGCGTGCGTGCGTGCGTGTGTGTGTGTGTGTGTGTGTTACAGCCATTCTGTGACATCAGTTTCATGAAACGGCTAAATATTTCTGCCATTTCATGAACTAAGAAACAAGCCTTTAAAACAAAACAAGACAAAGACTGAAGTTTACACCATCTTTTATTTTTATTAAAGTTCTGAATATAAGGATAAAACAATTAACATAATAAAGAACATTATGTAAGCACATCAAATGATCAGTTGTATGTGCCATGCGTGATCCAGATGATATAATGAGATTTTCAATTTCCTACTATAATTTCACCTATAAAAGTACATAATATCAGCAACATACCATTATCAGACTCTAGAAGCACATATCAATAATGTACATTTTAAACACCACACAAAAACACATTTTACCAGCCTTAAAACACTTACATCTGTTGGTTTCACATTGTTTTTACCATTTGCACAATCACATCGAAAAAAACCTTGACCGCCTTATGTTGTTGCTTTTGTGGACATAGATCAAATTGTTTCCTTGCGTATTTGGAACTTATTCCAGACTTGACAGCAATAGTGTACATATTTTGTTCATCACAATCCAGAATTACACCAAGAATGTTTCGTGGGCCACATCTTCCTCTGTCAAGCATAGGTATAGGAATAGCAACATTGTCTCCTACTTCGCCAGACTTTAGATCTACACGTGATCTTTTGACCATTCTCTAAGCTTGCGACAACTGATAATCACGAGCCTTCTTTCTCTGCTGGAGTAATGTTTTGTGCCGTTGAGCCAAGTTGGAATTAGATGCAGGCGCTGGTTGTGGCTCGTCGGTTCTAGCAGATGTAGGTTGTGGCTCGTCGGTTCTATCAGGTGTAGGTTTTGGCTCGTCGGTTCTAGCAGATGTAGGTTGTGGCTCGTCGGTTCTAGTAGATGTATTCTGTTGGCCACAGATAGCTAGGAGATCATCTTCAGACTATGGTCGTTCCAGAATCTTACTTGGCAGACTTGAAGATGTTAGTCCCACTTTTGGATTTTCGCCAAAAAGTGTCTTGTAAGGTGTCTGGTTTATACAAGCATGATGTGAACAGTTTTTCTGTTGTTGTGTGAACTTCAGGCCAACTGTCCAGTCGTTGGTGTTGTTGTCACTTAACCAGGCTACCTGTCCTTAATGTCACTATTCGCTCTCTCTATTCGCTCTCTCTACTGAGCCCTGGCTTTGGGGATGTCTTGGTTTATATATATATATATATATATATATATATATATATATATATATATATATATATATATATATATATATATATATATATATATATATATATATAGGAAGTGAATGAATTGTAAAAAAGGACAAAGAATGCAAAGAACACAATATGTTGGTCAAAGCTATTTGAAGGACAAGAAACCCCTCATACTTTTGAACTATTTAAAACACCATTCTTTTCGGAAACGCATAAGTGTGTCAGTGTCATTATTTTATTAAAACTTTTGTATCACTCTCCTTTGTAAGTTTTTCTCCTAACAGTCCAAAAACCTTATCAGTACATAATTTCAAGTTTCGTTTAGATCATAATTGAGTAAGAGTATATGACAAAGTCATATGATTATTGCAACAAACTCCATTTTTTGAAAAGGCACAGAACAAAGGTATTCATATGTAAGCTAAATATAAAAGGAACAGTTTGGAACGCTGAGTCAGCAAAAGGGACCGGCTTGGGTGCTTAAACCGGTTTTTTACAGAGCTCTAACCTCGCACTTCCTGGCGGTTTTCTCAAATGCAAGCAATGAAAAGAAAACATATCTGTTTAAATAAAAATACCATAGCGCTGACGTTTTTCAAGTTATGACGAAATAAGTGACGTCATTGAAAGATAATGTCAACATGAGTACAGACCAAACAAAGTTAATATTACTTTTTCCAAACCTATGGTGTAACTAAAAACCTTTTCATCGTAGCCGCACGCTAATGTCAACATTCCTTTAAAATGTAACGTCTTAAAAAGCTGCGTACATTTAAATGATGCGTTCCAACGTAAGTTGTTATTGGTATTGCAGTTGTTGTTGTTGTTTTCATCAACTTAAATAGTTTTCAAAGAGTCGTTACCGAACCCATTATGGTAGCCTTTTACTAAAGATATGTACGTAAAAACATAATGCATGAATCTATGACGTCCTTCTTTCCTTCTTGACTTTGAATATTCCAAAATTTGTGTGATGTCATTCCCATTAGCAAACCGTCTTTGGGCTCCTAATCATGAAGGGCCTAAATTGAACGTACTTCGTTAATATAAACAGTAAATATTTAAATATGGAATCAAATTTTATAAAATAGAGTAGGAAAGATGGCATTTTAACGTATCGATACAGGTTCTAAACACAGCAACCATATAACATTTTAATCTCATTTTAAACTAACCCCATGTAGCTCCGTTTTTATTTAAGTTGCTGTGATATTCGGTACATGTTTCTTGTTCTGTCGTCGCCCTAGTGTAATCAACATTACAGCATTAAGCAATCTGTGACGGCTGCATAATTATTTCCTTTATAATTGCTTCTCAAAATGTAATTCATTAGGACACTTTCTGACTATTAGTCAAGTTAAAGCAATTAAATATGCACTTGAAGCACTAACGGATTGGATACTCGGATTGGTTCTTTGGCTTGTTATAGAACTTATAGATGTAATTATAAAGAGTTACCATTGTGTTTAAAAGAAATTATTTTGCCAGTCAATTCTGGTCAATCGTGCGACAAAATTGAAATGATTATAGGTATTTGTCAATACCGCTGCTAATGAGCTGTGATTGGCCGTCGTTAACTCTAGACAGAGATATAATCGAATTTGGACGGTGCTTGTACTGCGTATATTTTTTCCTCAGCTAGTGACACCTTTATTCTGATTAACTGATTAAATGACACAGAGCTTTAAACTTTAAGGCGTGTAGCTTTGTTGTATTGACATTGCAATAAGAATATATGACAAAGTCCTATGAGTATTGCAACATATACCAAACTCCGAAAAGGCACAGAACAAAGGTATTTCACATGCAAGCCAAGCGAAAAGTAAGAACAAATTTGTGATGAGTCATTTAAGGAAAAGAGCAAACCCGACAGTTACCGCCTTGGAACGGTCAGTCGGCAATATGAACCGACTGGGGTGCTTAAACCGGTTTTACAGAGCTCTAACCTCGCACTTCCTGACGAGTTTCTCAAATGCAAGCAACGAAAAGAAAAAACGATCTATTCGAAAACAAAATGTTCATGCGCGGATATTTTCTATACGTTATGACGAAAGTAGTGACGTCATCAAAACATAATGTCCAAATAGTGTTCAGAAAAGGAATATGGTATTATTTCGATTTGGAAAACAACACAAAAATGGTTGACCACAAATAAAATTAACTTTCTGAATCATGAACAAACATGACCAGAGACGAATAAATGACTGTAGCATCCTGTTCATGTGAAGATGGAATTGAAGAACCAAAGTTCAATGTCCATCAAAGGAAATACACGTAACAATCCTTATAGGATGAATTAAATGACAACATAGATTACATGCACGGGGAGATTTTTTACGACCGCCACACTGCACAAGTAACATTGTTGTGATCATGAATAAGAATATATGACAAAGTCCTATGAGTATTGCAACAAATCCAATCATTTAAGAGTGTCAGTAATACTGGTGCTTCAAATCCAATATTGAGATAAAATGTCTGCAGAAAATGTGTTAATGTTTATATATAAGTAAGTGCAAAACTTACTAATATCAATGTATGCTATGATAATTAAAGGATTTTAATTGCTATAGTAAATGTAATTCAAGCAAGTCATTTGAAAAGAGTTACATATTTTTCCCCTTCAAAATACAACCAGTTAATTTAATTAAATCTGGAGTTCTTCTGAGGTGAAATTTGTGTGCTTCACCTTTAGTTCTTTTTGGTGTAAAAACGATTGTTATGCAAGGATTTTAACTCTACATGGGCATGTTTAAATGGCATGGTTAAAACAGCATGCATTAACTTTAATCGGGGTCTTATAATTATTGTTATACAATATATACTATATATATACTATATATGTGTGTGTGTGTGTGTGTGTGTGTGTGTGTGTGTGTGTGTGTGTGTGTGTGTGTGTGTGTGTGTGTGTGTGTGTGTGTGTGTGTGTGTGTGTGTGTGTGTGTGTGTGTGTGTGTGTGTGTGTGTGTGTGTGTGTGTGTGTGTGTGTGTGTGTGTGTGTGTTACTTAAATTTAGCTATACCTATACAAACTGCTTACAGATAGTAACATAAACCAAAACGGAAAGCGATCTTAATAAAAGATAGGGTGAGGTCAATATGCGCGTTACAATGAAAAGCTTGCCGCAAATTATCTCCTTAACATTACATACAGGCATACACAATTTGAATGTGTATTTAATAGGATCTCTGCTCGCTGCCAGGTAAAAATTCCAAGCAGTGTTATTCATTCAAAAAAAAAACACTGAAATCGTTAACAATGGGTTCTGTCCTAGAAGTGCGACAAATACATAGTTGTCGTGTAATCGACGCCGTGTGATAAATGCGAATGGGATAATTTCATTCCCAAATGTTGTCTGGACATGATATAGTGGCTGTCTTATGCTTCTGTCATTATTCATTATAAGAATTGCTTGGCCTCTTTCTAAGCTTTATCTGTCAAGTGTTTTGTCAGGTACAACATAGAAATCTGCTTTGACATTTCACGTAAACAAACGCAACATACTTTCACTTATATATTATAACCTGACATATATTAATGGCATATACGTACTAGAATTCCTTTTTAAAAGAAAAGCATCTTTTCCGTTTTCATGCATTTCAAAGTATGTACTACCAAATCAAAGCAGTAGTATTTATAAGAGAAATATATTTACTCTGAAAGATATAAGAATATGTCTATTAAAGAAACTGGTGATGTTGTTGTTGTTTTGTAATTTCAAAATTGAAATATTGACGGAATTAAGCTGGCAACGCGTGCAATGTGGCTTGTTCCGATTTGTCTAAACCAGTTGGACCAATTCGAGGATACTTACCCAAGCCTTTAGACTTTAACCAAAAGCATTTCCCTCTTTTTTAATAAAATCCACAATATTAATCAGCTTAAAATAGTGTTGAAGTGCTCATAGACCATTCTCATATTTTCCTATTATGATATTTAAATTATCTTTTCCTTTTGACAATGTCAAAATACGCCATACGTGCCATATTGTGATGCTAAATTAATTAAATGTATCTTCTGACATTTAATGTAACAATTTGTGCGCCGGTATTCTATCCAGTTGTAAGTGGGATCTTCCTACACTTCCCACTTATAACAAGCTGGGCGAATGACTGTTGTCAATTTACATCTATAATGCAAAGGTTATTGTTTGCCATCAGATTAATTTCAATAAATATGTTTATGTGATCTTATCTACTACAACCTTCAAATGCCGACACTACGCTACAAAAAGCCATATTTTTCTACACAATAAATCATTACTCGACGGGAATCAACAATAGTTCTAGTGATGCCTCTTATAATTTGACACCACCGACGGCGATTGGCCTTCTCAACAAATCGTCTGTGTTCGCTTCCCTACAAAGGTCCATTGCTTTTCTAATGACAAATAAACACCTAATATTTACTATACTTTGCTTTTGTATACTTCGCATATTACATAGCATCGTATTCCAGACTATAAGGTCTGAGAAGATTTCAACAATATCCATTGAGTGTAGTAACTTCAATAGAAATCAAATAAAAACAAATGTTAGACATTTTAAAAACATTAAGATTTGTCTGCTTTATACAACAATAGTGTGAGCAAATATATATATTAGTCGTATTCAATGAAAAAAATGGAAATGTATATTTCAAAGAAAATTTGATTATGTGACTCTTCGTATTTTATAATTCTGAATGAATCAGCGGAATATCGGAGAACTTTCAGATGACAAACTTTACTTTTCTGATGAATGTCAACATACTGGACAAAAAATAAATTATGCATAAATTCCTGTTTTAACAAAATATTAATGTCGGGTTTCTCATTCACAATCAGAATTTATTGGCATATCATTTAACGTTTGCGCATATACTTGGTATTACACAAGAGCCAATTTAATATTGTTTAGCTGAATATGTTATTTAAAGATAACACTATTATGTATTTTCCAGATTAAGTCCACAGTTTTAACATGTTCTAAAGTAATGTTAATACTACATTGACATATAACGTCCGATTTTGGCAAATCGCTGGATCGAAAACCAAATGAAATTCGAATATCCCTTAATTAGGACAAATGAGAGTCCTATGTTTATTGCAACATATACCATAATTAACACCGGACGAAGGTATTCACATTAAAGCTTAATTTAAATGAACGAACAAATCTGTCATGAGCCATTATACAAATAGAACTAGCCCAACAGTTACTGCCTTGGAACGGTCACTCGGTCGAAACGACTGATTGGAATGCTTAAATCCGTTGTACAGATCTCTTTACTCGCACGTCCTGGAGGTTTCAAAAATGCAAGGAATATATCCAAGTGTTGACGATTTCTTAGAACTGTTATGACGTCGTGAAGCGTAAGTAGTGACGTAATTACAAAAATGTCCAAGTGGTCATTAGAAGGAAAAAAATATTATTTCTTATACCCAAAGTTGATAATTAAATGAATTGTAATTAAATTTTCAATCAATTAAAATAATGACCAGAAAAGGAGTATATATGCTTGTTCATCCTCTTCTTATGTAGATGAAATTGTGGAAACAAAGTCCAGTGTCCATTAAAGGAAAAAACAGAGTTGATTTCTCTTTTTAAGGAACGTAAACCATGTGCTAACATGTGATATAACTAAAAGGACAAATCACTATTTCGTAAGTTGTTTCGTTGTGAAATTTATTACATGGTTATTTTGTCGTTATTCCAATATTCAACTTTAAACTCGAATTTTGATATTTATAAGTATAAGCTGTTTAGTGTGTAATTCGATTTAAAGAGCTGTGTTACTGCATTGTACTAAGAAGAGGACCTTTTTATATTTGAGCTTTTTTTTGGCAAATAATCGTTACAGATTATACAGTATAGGAATAACACACATAAACACTTTACACTACTTAATTTAATCTTTCTATAACTAGCAACACAATGTATTGTTCACTTAAGTATTGTTTATTCTATCCTTCTTTAAAATAAGATAACAATGTTCCATTGTATTCAAAATAAATTATAATGTAACAAAAGATTGTCATTGAATGAAAATCACTACAGTTAATTGGAATTAAGGATACTCTTGTGCTGCGATAACGAGACACTTTATTCGTATTTATAAACAATATTATGATGAACCACGTATGATATACGTGAATGCAGAGGAAAATTTTGTTAATAGCTAACGACACAATATTGGCGTCAATCAAAATTCTAAAATTAATACCAAATATTAATTTAAAGCAATCATGTCGTGAATTACAACAAGTAATCTAAAGATAGTTTTATGAAGTAAATGGCAACTTATTATTAGGTTTTGCATTATTCTTCAAAAAGTTAGCTAATATGGTTATAAAATAATATTGCATCAATTAACTATCTGGTAAATAATGTCATCATATTTTAATTTATAAATGTTGTATAGCTAATATGTGGTATATATATATATATATATATATATATATATATATATATATATATATATATATATATATATATATATATATATATATATATATATATATATATATATATATATATATATATATATATATATATATATATATATTTATTTATATATATCTAACGTTTTCTTGCTTATAATAAGTTGAACAATGTATTTTATACTTGAATATACTTAGGTTAATATTTTATCTCACATATTATATTTAATATTATAAATTGTTATCTTTTTAATTCAAGCCATAAACAACATATTTTTTTCCATTTTGCCAATATTAATATGTTCCCCTGACAATGCGATTGACTCAATAAATTTCACACTCCACATCAGAATTATGACCAATATTCAATAATTGCCCATCGATATATCAAGTTAACATTAATTAAAGGCAAACGCCTAACTCAGATATTTGAGGCCTCTTCCCTTCGATTTGTTTAAATAAACCCATCGCCTTGATAGACGACAGACTAAATGAAATATAGTGTTGACGGTGCCTTTCCATTTTTAAAGTAAGATCCTTTAGTAATCAAAATGATCATTGTTTATGAAATATACACACGAAATTGTACAACTACTGTGCAACAAACAGATGTAACTTCTAAACGCTCGTTGTTTAAGTATGCCCAGAATGTAAAAGCTGGTTTTTATTTATTGCTTTGTCGTCGATTTTGTTTCGTCTTGCCTAATATTGCCTTTAGTAAGAAATTCAAACACGATATAAATTTTCAAGAAAAGTTCACTGTGTAAACTTTAATCATACACATTTGAAGAAAGAAACATAATTTTAATTTAAACAGTAAACAGACATTTCCCTAGACATTATAAATATGCTGTTATTCATAGGCACAATGCGATAAAACCTCTTTTTTCTTGGACGAGTTTAAAACAAACCTGAATGCTGCTTGTTCTTACTTATAGCTGAGATCAATATCCAACCCCAAGCGAAAAAAAGAATCGCATTCACTATACTGGATTCCTAGGCTTCTTCAAAGACCGTTCAAATTACGATTTATAGTTAATGAGAGCTGTACTGCAAGCGTAAACATCTCAAAACCCACTGACTTCTTGCCTTACTGAAGTTCGCGAACACGTTGTTATATGTTATGTTGTGTTTGCAGAGACATGACTTCAATAGTTAATTTAATTAAGATTTAGCTCAACTTGTTTCTTAACTAACTAGATGTAGTTCTTAGTTTAATTAACGTTGTTGACTTGTTTGCATTTTGTTAAAGTTTTGTTAAACTTATATTTATAACATCGTCGTAAAATGTGGTGACACCTTATTAAGCCAAGTGACCACAATAGATTGAAGTTACGTTAAGTGTTAATTGTGGTTCATCTTAATATATTTTATTTATTGATATTTTTCAGGAGATAATTATTTCATTGCTTAAATGATCCAAGAAGATTTACATCCAGAACTTATTTTAAAAAGGCGATTATAAAATAGGAACATTCCTGAAAACAGATCAGTAGCTTTAATACTATTTTGCTCACACAATATGATTAAAATGAGATGTCAACTTTAGTATTTTGAATCATCCATAATTGAAATTGATTCACCTAGTTTTAACAGATCTATATGCGATGGCTTACTAGGTTTGCGCGGCCTGGAAGTTGATTTTTTCAATGGCAAAAAGCAAGTTTATAAGTACAAAGTTGTAAGAACAATGCCTTAGATTTCACAAATTGGGGAAAGCATATAAGAAACTTCCATCATCAGGATAATTTCTTGCTTTAAATGAAAATACCCGTTTGAAAACAGGTAAAGAATAGACTATACCATACTGTATTTTATGAAAATACTATATACAACATAAAACATAAAAGGTTAGGGTTGTCAATAAATGTCCAACCTTTTTACGTATCTTATTGGAACATGTATTGCTTAAATATTCTTCAATGTAGTATACTGATTAATATTAAAGATATAATATTGATTTTTCATTTCAAAGTTACACGATGCGTGTGCAAGCTCTTACAAAGACAAAATAAGACGTCCGTAAGCAATGTTCTTGACGGCCTCGTTATTTTTCCCTATATTAGTAAAGCGCTTTTTGCCTGGAATGTTTACTTCCGGATTCTTGTCTACCTTAATCATTTTGAATTAAATTTGCTGAAAAACAATTCCTACTATGTTACAACTTAAAAGTAAAATTACTAATAATCATATCAGAATAATTATACTTTTTTTTATTTATTTAGGTGGTTCTCTTGTAATTTTCTATACTTTCTCATCTTCCGGTCTCTTTATTTCAAACGGCTCTCCCTTTTAACATCTTATTTGTATCGGTATTTATCTCAAGTATGTACACATTTTAGATGTACTTTCAATCACTGTTTTGTTTTTAAATAGCATTCGTTCTTCAATTATATAAACACGAACCTAGTCCATACTGTTAGTTATCTCCTTTTGATATGATATTTTTGTCAAAACTGTCCGTCCTTGTGAAAGCTTTAAGGAGGGTCCGCAATAGAGCTATTAGCGGTTTCAGTACCCTTTTGCTATGTGATCAATGGCGATGCCTATTGGGTTTTTATTATTTATGCAATACCGCGTCTCAGTTTTGCTTTCGTCACAGTCACATTTAATAAAATTTCAGGGAGTAGTATCTGAGCATCTTAAATGCACATGGTTCTTTTCTTTTTTTAGGTGTTCAGTTGCATAAAAACTTGGACCAGGACGAAACCGTAGATACTCAAGCTTGACACTTAAATTTGAGCTTCTTTATGCGTTGGAAATGTGTGTTTGAATACACATATGAAATTTGTCAATACTTTAATCAAATAATCCAAGTAGAGTGGCTTTCTAAATTTGATCTCATTGTCAAACCGGCCCATAACCTAACCCAAACTGTTTCTTTTTAGAACAATCTGTTTACAATACCGATTAATGGATGGGTGATATCATTTATATTTATTTTAATTTAAAATGAATGTGCTTCAACATTTATTCTAAAATTCCTAATAGAAACATTACAGAAAAGGAAAACATAATAAAATTTCATGTCATTTCTTGTCTCGTATTCTAAATAATGTGACTACTGTTATTTTTACATTATAGTATCAGCTTTTATGCTAAGTTTTATATATGTATTTAGATGCAATTCATTGATTATCAGATAATAAAAATTAGTTATAAAATCTTAATCAAGCAAGATTGTGTATATGTTTCTGCTTAGATAACTTCAGATAATGGTCTGTCCACATTGACAACAACGACAATGGAATTCCTTTTTTCAACAACGTTTTCTATTAAACATATACAACCGTCATCGATTTTAACATTTCAACTTTTAAGGTCAGGTAATGCGATGTATTATTAAAATATTTTAAAGAAATTGTATTTTTTAACCTGTCGACGAACATATGTTGCCTATTCTTGCTTTAACTTTAGTTTAAGAATTCTTAAAAGTAAACGTGAGTTAGTGAGCAAACAAGCAGGGTGACCCACGCTTTGCATAACATAAACAAGTGTATAGTACGAACTAGAACGAGTTTATCAACATAACCTCCGCTTTAAGCTTCTGTAAGATATGTTATTCACCTGTGTATGTCTTTGTCTAGTGTTAGTTCGAATTTAAATATATGAGCTGTTCTTAGAGAACCTTGTTAATATTTTTCTGCTGACATATATGTCGTCGTATATAATGTAATTGTTCGGACTGGCTCTAAAACTAGAAAACCTAGACCAGTTCTATGTCTATGATTTTGCCATAAGCTTGACCATTAAACGAATTAGAACACTAATGATGCATATTTCCAGGTCGCTGATAAAATACTTCACGACCCTCTGTTGGTGATAATTGTAGACAGTTTGGATAAAATTAGATTCTAGGGCGACAGGTGAAATGATACTTCAGCTATTTGAGTTTAACCTCGATTAGCTAATCATGTATAAGTTGCATACGTTTGGCATGAAAACAGAAAAGAAGTTTGAGTAAATATTCTTATAAACTAGTTAAATAAGTAAATATCATTGCGACGGTTGACTCGACGTTACACTCGCGAGCTAGAAAGGAAGGTATGATGTGAAACGACAATCATCTTCACATAAAGGTCTTGTTTGAAATGCATCTTGTATGTTTGTTTTATAATTATCGCTGAAGATAACTTGGGAAGATGGCTGGAGCCTTATATTATGGTCTCAGAGTCAGCGAACGTTCAACAGACCATCTGCGGTGCCCCAAAATCAAAATTGTCATTACTACTTGGCTTGGAACGCTAAAGGCTTTTTGGCTTGTTTTATCTCAGTGTCATCAGGAGAAATTATAACAAGATGCAACTAAAACACACGAAAAATGCAAAATTACTCATGAATTGTTCTTCACAATACGAAAATATCAAATGGCTTTTGTGTATAACAGCACTGAATCAATTTGATTTAACACCAGCAAAGTACATACGTACACATTTATATTTACGCATTCAAGCCTGCTTTAAAGCCGTTCGACAAATAAAGAAAATCAAGTCATCAAGAAAAACTTGTCGTTGCCGCAATTTAACTAAAATGAATGCAAATGTAATTTATGTATATCAGCACAGGACACAAAGACCGGTGTTTAAGTTAATAAGTCATGTACACAAACATATTTTATTGGATAACTTACTCGATGTCGTAGTGTTTTCTTATGTTTATATTCAATAATAGAGTTGGACAATACAAACAATGCTGATATCACTTTCAACTTTCAACCTTGCAACCTTTAAATTAATTGTTATGAAAAGCGAAGGTAAAGATAGGTAAACATATTTGTAAACAATTATTAATCTGATATTGTAAGTGTAGGTAGTTATTTAACAATACGCGCCAACAATAACCAATTCTATCTTACTTTTTACAATTAAATTGCAGTAAAGGTAAATCTACCTGGAAAAGTATCATTGTATTTATTGAACTTGAAATCTGTTTACTACATTTCCACACAATCTTGAAACAAATGTTTGGAACGTCGCAAACTAGTCATATTATTTATGACCTTTCATTTACAAACCTTATATTCAATATTTAATGTAAAGTAAAAGCTCAATTTCATTGAGGATTTAATATTATGAGGTATATATACGATTGAAATTAATGAGCCTCGGGCGGCGTTGAAAATAGGTCCATGGTGTCTCGTTGAAATCTTCTTTGGCGTCGTGAGCAACGTGCAGCCTTCGAGACGATCCTGAAAAATTGCGAAAATGTCAGTTTGCTGTATTAGTTCTTACTCAATGTGTTCCAAAGGCAATCCTAAGAATGGTCTAGGGTTGCTTCCACGAAATAAAGTCCCAAACGGGGCTAAGCTGAAGCATCGACAATGTCTTGCTACCTTTTTAAGAAGACATTCAGCGTTATTCAAACTTTCGTCTTAAGTTTGGCGACCGTTTGTTGACCGCCAGAGGATTTCCCCAGCGATCTCGACGTTGTATTCGAAATTTTGCAACGTATTTAAGACGGGCTGTAGGCGAATTTTTCCAATCAGGCCGACTAGCTGGTTATTGCATACGAGCGTTTTATAAAACAACTGCATTTCCATCGAAAATCATCGGCTTAATGGTTTTGCCTTGGACAAGATCTAGTCATATATTCCGTTCTGACGTCGTTAAAAAACAATTAAAATCAAATGCGAAAGTAGCAAATCTCGCTTCTTCCGGTTTACTTACTTATAAAAAATTGTTTTTATAATCATTATATTATTTTATTTTTCATTTAATCAATGATTATTGAAATAATCATGTTATTGTTATTAAATTATTTCATTCACACCATATTCTTATACACTTTCAATTTCTGTCAGCTATAAATTAATTTGATCTGCATAATTCCTTCTTTGCAGACATTTCAATGTTCAATAATTTAATTTATTGTGGAAGTATGGGCGGATGGATGCTCAGTAGGCGTTTCTGAAAAATAACGGCTTCACCAAGGCAAAGAGGAGAATGAGGTGGCTTGTAAGTAACTTCATTCAAATTTTCAAATTGTCACCAATTGTACTGGTGAAAATAAATCTCTCAGTAAAATCAATTAAACTTGCTAATGCTTTAGACGTAGTTGTTCAAGTGTCAATCAAAGTGTTGCTACGTAAAGCAAGCAATGGGCATACGTGACATACATACTTCATATTTTTAAACATACACAAACATGTTTTTAAACATTTTAACAGGTGACAAAAGCAACAATGTTTATGTTAAACGATGATAATTTACATAAAATCAATATACCACGTCCTGTTATGCATACATCTTTAAAACGTGTATATTATTTCATTGCTGTTTGGATGTTTTGGCACTTTTGAACTAAAATAAATTTGCGACAAAATCTGGTAGTCTATGATGTGTATTCCTTTCCACAGTCGTTTAAATTAAAATCTTATTATTATTAAATGTATATTTTGTATAGTGTTAAAAATGTTTGTTAAGGAATAATGCAATCTGAAATAATAAAATACACCCTGAGTTTAGGAAAGATGTACTGCAACATAACAATTAGTAGCAGTAGTAGATCTTCCTCAGGCAAAATACAATAAATCCAATCTTTGTTTCTTCCTATACAGTCTCACAATACCATGTCGTGTACAACTTTGCGAAAGTATTGCAACATTATGCAAACAAAATACTAAAATGGAAACTGCTTACATTCACACATTGCATTAGTAATTACATTCACACATTCTTTATTAGAAAATGCATTAAACTTGTCGTATAAACTTTGGCTTAGCAACTTCACGTATACTTAAAATGGCCAACACATTTCTTCCTTCTTTTATATTATAATAAATAAAGTGCTTTCTTTAATAATATCAATAATTAACTTATTTAATGCCCCTTCTCTGTAAAACGGTTACAACGTGTTTGCTTTGTTTAATATAAAAACGTTTAACTCTATACATTTTGTAATAAAAAAAATTTGGAAAGAGGAATATAAGAATATAATAAGAAATCTTATATATATATATATATATATATATATATATATATATATTATATATATATATATATATATATCTATATATATATATATATATAGATATATATATATATATATATATATATATATATATATATATATATCTGTGTATATATCTATATATATCTATGTATATATCTATATATATTTACATATCTCTATATCTCTTTATATCTCTTATATATCTCTCTATATATATCTATCTTTCTCTCTCTCTGCATCTCTCTCTCTCTCTCTCTCTCTCTCTCTATCTCTCTCTCTCTCTCTCTCTCTCTCTCTTACTTCTTTGCAATAATTAGGTAGCGTTGTTTTATTTGATGCTATTTTTCTTCGTTGTTATATTTTAGTCAATGTGCTGTACGTTTTTCGTGCATTAAGATCTTACAATCATAATAGTAGAAATATTTTTCAACCGGTAAATATATATAGCACCTTACCTTCAAAGCCAATTCTTTTCTGGTGGCAATGTCTTATTTATATAATAATATTGTGTTCTCTAATCGTATCGTTTACAATATAAACTCGGTTATTTGTCTGCTTAGCCATTCAGTTCTTTTTTATAAAACACTAGCGCAAATACACAACTTTTGCCATTTACTAGAAAATATAAACAAAGGTGTAAATTAAAAGTATTATTGTACAGCGTTCCGCTTAACGTTGATGGATGTGGTCTTTTAAGAAACACACTGGTATAATAATTGACGCGTGACAGATCAGCTGCAACACCTGCTTACGTGCGAGCTTTCTCCCCGGGACTGAAACGCGAAACAACAGCCGTCTGTAGTTTACTGCAGTAATGAGACAAAACAGTTATCTTTCGTAAGAACTATGGCGTTAATGACGTATGTGCATTTAGTCCAATAACACCACCAGGTTTGATTTACTTCTAGGTAACTGTTTTGTTGCGTATGCTTTGCGTTTTAAGGAATTTTCCAACAATCATTATGGAATTGAACGTATCATAAATCTATGTTATAAATGTCACATTTAAAGTAACACTGCCCTAGTTCTTCAATTACATTTCCATTTTAGTATATGTTTGTTTAACAGCATTTGCATTCATGTGTTGGCAAATTTGTAATAATCCCCAAAGATTGATTTTGATGAAGTCCGAGGTTAGAAAAGTGAAATCCACAAAAATGCATCCTTGGGGAAGTTTTTATAAAAGTATGAAGTGTATTATCTGTATTTATGAAAGAATAAGCAGAAAACACATTTATACTAAAGGTGACCTAGTAATGACTTTTCTGCTATAATACCGGCAGAACATTTTCAACAATTATCAATTTGATTATCTTATCTTACACCAGCTTTTAGGGTTAAGCTAGTTCATAGACTTTTGACGCGGTTATATTTATTTTATAACGAAGTAATGATGTTTGGGATTAATAAAGATGCCTTAAAGAAAATCAGATGTGTTTCACATAACAAGATATTGCAGAAGACGAACAGTTCCTAATTGGTTCCAACCTGATAAAGGTTTTTTCCTTCTGAGATAGTAAATTGAGCAAATGAAACATTTCTGTCGTGATAACTAAATATTGACATTAGCATTGTTTGACTGCTGTAATGACTCTGTAACGTTAAGCAGTTAAGAACGAGACTTGTTAAGAAGTTTAGATATTGTGCGGAAGAAAGAAAGTATTCAATTAAGCTTCGCAAATTAACGACGAATTCATTGTCACTTGGCGATTTTTTATTTAATAACAAGTTAACAGTGTTCCAATACATCATAATGGTAACACGTAATGGATCCACATTATTTATAATATGCATGCTAGATTTGTTTCCTTATCATGTCATCTTTAAACAAATGCATTTTTTTATTGCATTACATTCAATTATCATTGTACACTTTTAATACTAATAAGCGCGATAATAAAATATATAATACATGAAGGTGAATTTTATATAGACGTTAAATAGGTATAGGTAAATGTTTACTAGCGTAAGATAAAATGTTATAATTACCCACCAGAAGCACCATACCCCACACCGTCCATCCCATTCATGGTCAATAGTCGGGGCACGGTAACGTAGATAAACGACGTCGTAAATCTGTTGTTGTTGTTGTTTTTCGCTGACTTTAATAACAAACAGCTAAGTATTTTCTTAAAATAACGTAGTTTAAACATATTTATATATCCTTAAAACCCATTTACCAATGTATATGCATGTCTTTTCAACATTGCCAAACATGTAAGCTAAAGTGTTGCGTTTTAACTTTAGTCTAAGTTACTGATTTCATATTACTGAGATGGTTTTGGATATTAAACTATTTAAATAAGTGTGTAGTATATTTATTGAAAGTGTTATGTTTTTTTATAAAAGCTAAAAAACTTATCGGTTGTTCACCTTTGTTCACGACGTGTGGTTAAACTTCTTTATCCGGGAAAGAAAAATATCTAATTTCTATTTTCAGGCTGGATCAATAGGTAAATAAGAGGTTTGGTTAATGCAAAACGGATTATTCGTTCGATAATTCGAACCAGAGTCGTAACAAAATGTCTTATTAATCTGTAAATATCTGCAAAAATATAGAGATAATTGTTTTAATTTAACAGATATGATTAATGTAAATTAATCTTGTAGTTTCAAACACATCAATGTATTATACATTTTCTGATAAGGTTACACTGTTTAAATTGTTTACTGTTAACTGTATACCTACTTTGATAATAGTAAATAAAATCGTGTGAATCACAAAATGACGATTGAATATTATCCAAAAAAAGCTTGTGTCAATATACACTGTTTTGCTGATTTTAAATTATTTCTTTGCAGAATAACCCTACAATACTATTAGCTACCTATTAACAGTACCTCTTTATAAATTAGCTTATCAAAACAAGGGAATTTTTTTATAAAGACTATCCTTATTAAAATGACCTAAAATTCACATAAAGTTTCAAATAAGAGTACCATAAGTGTTCAGTTTACACGTGGTAGAACGGTGGTGGCAGAAAATTGTTTTGGTTTTTTACTTATATGCGTAAAACGTGGCATATAGTCGTAACAGGTAGGCAATAAGCAGATTTTTGAACTCATTGCATGTTAATCTTAGTGAAGTGAAACGTAAATTGTTTAGATAAGCTATTAATCCAATGTGTAGTTGTTACCAAGAAGGACATCTTACTCAACACCTAGTGGCGCTCTGCTTCTAAGTAGGTTAAAAGTGGGATTAGACCCCATGTCGAACAACTCGACATGTTAAAAACCTTAGTTCCTCGTGTCGAAAACAAAAATGTGTTTCTGGCTGAATGTTGCGGAGGTGTGTGTTAAAGCTTTCCCGATTTGTGGCTTAAAGAAGTTGAGCCAAGTAGGGTCAAATTTTGCCCTCAAATGTTTATAAAAAGAAATTCAAAATACTGCACCAAATTTGGTATTTTATGTATGTGTGAAGTCTAATCCCTTAACATATACATTTTAACTGGATAATTTCCTTTGTATTATTCCCATTTTTTGTCGAAGTATAGGTAGGTTTCACAAAATATTAAAAAGGGTCATTATTTTGTAGTTTGAATAAAATGACTTTGTACGCAACATCTTACTATCACCATTTTTCATTTGTATATTTATAAAACTTAATACCTTGAACAATTTCTCGATGCAGATTTTCCTTTATTTGTTTTGTGTCTAGTAGGTGTATAATAATAAACTTTTAAGACAAAATTCCCAACTGAATATATGTATCTTCTGCATATAAGGATAACAGCTGAGGCCTGCAAGTTTTTTCACCTCTCATATATTTGGTTTATTACTTTAGTCACAATGACACTTCTTGCTAAACATCCCTGCCCCTTTTTAATTAGCTGAAAGTCGAAACGATTTTAATTTTATCGTTGCTATCAGTGGTAATATATTCTATTACAGCGCTAATTTCGAATGTTTTTCTACAAAAATACGTCAAGGGACAATGGTACCATGTAAATGTAAATCTCTTTAGATGAAACATTTCTCAAAGTCCAGAGCTACAACTGCATCGTAAGGAATGTTTTAATAACTATCTACTTGGTGAATGCAAAACACGTAGTGTAGTGTTTTTTTAAACGTACAATAAGGGACCGCCTTGTGTTAGCCCACACTGTTTTACGAACTTAACTACATACAACTGTCATAAAATACTTCTATAATTATTTTATATTTCTTTAAAATATTTTAATTTAGATAATATATAACATCCATTTTGTCCTTTATCTATATATTATCTTACTTTCGTAAAACTAGTTTGATATATATGAGAAGAATATAGTGGAACGAATTTCCAGGAAGAACCACCGGCATACCCGAGTGTGACTCAGACCTACGTAGAGAAAGAATTTCATTAGTTAGCGACTAGGGGTGCCTATTAGCTCAGTACCTGTTTTTGTACCATTATTTTACACGAAATTGATATTACTCCTATACATCAAGACTATGTAGTCAATGCAATGTGTTAGCAAAATTTTATATAAAATAAAAACATTTTAAAATATCAGTTTGATATACCTTGAACACGTAACGGATAGTTAACAATATACAACATAAATGCATAGGAATACTTTGGGTTTTATGGATACTAAGCTTCATGCGACATTCATTTTCATTAATGCACCCGGTTCATGTCTATGTAAATAATGACCTTATTAACTGGTAAATCTATGACAGTTTGTATTTATGTTGTGTTTATTTACAGTATATTTTTCAATAAGTTTGATCAACATCTATCAGAGTCAATTATTTTGTTTTATTTTGCGTGTGTGATATTTCTTAAACTAATATAATTTATTTTTTTTATCATAAAACATTTAGAGTTAGAGTATATACTTCAGTGTAATGTAATTATTTGTACAACAATACATTTAAGCACGATATCAAGATAGTGAAGCGGACTAAAACATATTTTATCCCCATACGCAGCGCCTTTTGTTAGCACAAAAAAAACCACCATATGACCAATTAGCTGAAACAATGTCAAGGAACGTGTGTTAATTATGGCCAGTGTCTGTCTACATTGTCAAAAGCCTCATCACAGTGTCAGGAAGCAGACTGTCACTAATTGAATTGTGTCGTTCTTTAGAGACCGGGATTGGGTCAAATGTTCTTCTGGCGTACTTCCCTGTTGTGAGTTATGACTTCTCACGCTAATTGAATTGTACTGTTTGTTAGAGGCTAGACTTGGGTTCTCCATATGTACTTTGTTACTTTTGTTTATGAGTTCTTACTTAAATGAAACTCAACAAAATGGTCTAAATGTAACATTTACCAAGAATGTAAACATGTTTTTTTTTTTTTTTAAATGACTGCGCTTTACATTCTATATTTTACGTTTGCCTTATTTTAATTCCCCAAGCAACTATTTCAAACCAGATTAATTAACTTCTCTTTTTTTGCCACAATTATCTAAGTTATCTTTGTTTATTCGAATTGCAGAGAATCTATGTTTACTCTAATTAAAGACAATATATGGTAATTCTAATTTCAGAGAATCTATGTTTACTCTAATTACAGAGAATATATTTACTTTAATTGCAGACAATCTATGTTCACTCTAATTGCAGACAATCTATGTTCACTTATGGCAGAGAATGCTTAAATTGAATACTGAAATATCTAAAAGGACTTAGTGCTTTAATGTCTGCGCATTTCAACTTTTAATTACGTCTTATGTTAACTACTTACGTACGGCACAATTTTACATCTAACTGATTTATATCCGCACGATTTACCCTGTAAATGGAAACATAAACGTGAGCGGTAATCGCTTTGTACACTTAGGCCATTCTACCATTTATGAAAGTCAACCGAAACCTACATACGTTTGTTATTCTTTTTGTAAATATGATCATTTTTAATGTATCGACGACAGCGAACGTGCACTTTTCTTGACAAAAAATACTTAATACATTAAGGGCTTTTACCGACAAAACATCGAAATATAACAAAGTAACATAACAAACGCGAATCAAATCTTTTGTCACTTTTGATCATACGACAAGCCCATGTAAATCATTAAAAAAGTCCTTGTTTTTTTTTTCATTCATTATTTTTAAAAGTAAAGCGAAATTTGCAAAAAAAATATTGTTTATTGTGAGCAGCAGGGAGGGTGAACAGACCTTTCAGCCGTATCTTTTTATTGTTCAAATAACCCAAAACGCTCCCCACGGAAAACCTTGCGGAAACATTTCCCGTGGAGGGCCTTTTAAATCTGCAAATCAAAGAAAACGCCCCCTCCCCCGCGCCCACGAGCGCACACGTGATGGAGTGGAGCCCAAACCACTCAGCCCCTGGAGGACGGCCCACCATCCTCGCCGGCCCAGAGGGACTGTGCTCCATGAGCCCGCCCGGCCCCTATTAGAACACTTTCGTTTAAGAGGATGGTGGGCAATAGTTATACCGGACGAGCAAAGCTATGGATGCAAGCAGGATGCCAGAGCTTCTTAGCTTTTTCTCCCGGAGATAAGTCTGTTTTGCAGTTTCGTTTGACTGCTCAAGCCGCTCGAGCCGATACATCATGTAGACCACTAGAATAATTTCGGAAATAGGGCCAATTATCTAAAACAAATCGAGAACGATAGGGTGCACATTCTTGCTGATACAAGGTAGAGAGCCAGGGCCTTAAATATACAACTCTGTTTAAAAGGTCGACATATTTAATCTATTCCTGGTATGCTGGAGGGGCGTCGCAGCGCACACTACACACGCAGCAGTTCAGAATGTGTCTCGTATTTTAGGTCCTCAAACTTCTGGACCTAATCTAGAACAAGCTTGTACTCGACATCGGAAATAACCCCGTCTGCCAAGGCTTTGCTTACAATGTCGGAAATTGTATTCAGCTTTGCCCGGCCATCGCCTCTATGCGTTGATGTTTAACGAGTTTGTGGGTTATCCGCCTTCTAGTAACCTTTCCCGCGCAGCAATGAAATTCGATCTCGAGCCCTGTGGCGATTGGAAGGGCTATGACCGTCGAAATGAGAAATACACCTCCAATACCAAGCCCAGCTCCAACGGTCATCAAGGCGGCGCCGGCGCCATTTACGGAACTAAGGGTCCTCTTGTATTTCTTGCCGAGGCTAGCCCTTTTTCGGCCTCACGTGATAACTTGGACTGAATTCGTGTTATCTGCTGTAGGTGGTAAGCGTGCCCATTACCTTCAGTAGGCAGGGTAGAATATATTGGCGGGGCCGTTGGAACCTCTCCGTCTTTCATGCCTTGTTAGATGTTTTATACCTCACATCTCCAGTTCAATTAGCAGGGCAACCAGTCCCGACGCATTAAACTGACTCGTTGAGTGTGTCTGAAAGTTGATAAGCGCGCCCTTATCAATCCTTAGTGGCTGTTGGAAAGTTTTCTCTGTGTAATAGTGGCCTAGATTCTTAGTTATATAATATCCGTCTTGATACTTCCCACCTACTGTAACGCCCACACTAGCCATTTCCCCCGAGACTCCATTACGTTGGGCCGCAGACAGAGACATAGCCAGTATCTTTCCGTCTCTCACGTAGCCCGCATTGTTATGTCTTTTACCAGCCGAGCATGACCCGAACGACCACTAAAAAATCGCCGTCTTCAAAGGCTCCGCGCTCTTCCGGCATGATGGTAATTATGGGCTTGTGAACTAGCCCGTCAACTTACATTTTGCTTGCGGCATCGTTCGGACGAGCTGGAAGACCCAAATTCACTATCCTGTTATTTTTTAGAATAAGGCGGCCTTCCATAGGCGTGTCGCCGTTTTTCATGAGGACCGAATCCTTCATGCGCGCCCACAATTCATCGGCCATTTTCGCCGAAACCGCATCCGTAAACACTTCGACGTCGCCCAAGTTACATCCCCCCATCAGGTCCACATCACCATTCTAGTTCTATTTAATGCAGTTGGTCAGATCAGGTGCGCCCCTCAGCAAAGCTGGCTCATCGATGTAAGTACGAGTAGCGTATTCCGCACCGGGTGCCGCCCCGACCCCCACCCCAACCTCCATCACGCCCACCAAAGATATTCATTTCATCTCAACGACGCTAATTGTTTGCCTGTTGTTGTTGATTATGATACCAGGGCCATCTCTTACTGAAATTGTCAGCTCGGAGAGGGTGCCCTGCCTCAGGAGCTTGAACTGGGAATAAGGGACTACGGACGTGATGACAACCCGTATGCCATGCTGCCGACAGCAACCGTGGCGAGTAGATTACTGGGTTTCCCGTTTAAGGCGTTCTCGGATATATTAATATTTTCTAGGTGGATAAAAAACGGCCAGTGTAGGTAGAGATTTATAGGACCGTCCCCTGGTGTGCTGATTCCTGGAAAAGGACTGACGGTAACGTTCGAAGCCTAGAAGCTCCTGCAGCCCTTTAGAGACTCGAAGACCATCAGACTTTGTCGAAGCATGGGCCGCAAGAGTGAGTATTCCAGTGGTCATATTAGGTGTTATGGTTAGGCCGCTCTATGTGGCATCGAGGTATTCTTGCAGCTGTGGCAAAGACCAAAGGCACGGGGGCACATAGATTATCTGATTGGATGAGGTTACGTACTGGGCGCTCGAAATGTTATACCAGCAAACCGTGTACGTGATCGACCGCAGACCGATCTTCTAACTTCCGTCCATGTTGTGTATCGGCTGTTGAAGACAGGTCGGGCCTGTAGTGATATCGGTGATAGTTTGGAACATCTTGCAAGATGTCCATGGAGGCCTTTACCTTCAATAGCAGCGTAAAGTATAAGACCGGGTGTACCCATGGCACCTTAATGCCGGAACCATGTCCAAGTTAAAGATCACGGCAGGCCTCAACCAGTCCTTCTCCGCCAGCCTGCCCGATGTCTGTAAACTGTACCGACTGTCCAAGATTACAACAGAGGCCACGGTTCAAGATTGGACCAATAGTCCGATGAAGTTCTGGCAGAACCAGCTGCACTTCGCCGTGTGGTGCGCCACAGCGGGTTGCGGGGTCTCATTAAACGACCACCTGAACGGGCCCGATGGTGCGCTCGAGCCCCCTCATTCAGTCTGTCTACCTCTCCCATGTCTACTACACCACCCGTCGCTTTCTAACGGAAATGTAATGCGCCCTTACCCAGGATTCGTCCTGGAATCCCTTGAACAATACTTATGGACAGGAGAGCGTATGAACGGTCTTGCCAGGACTGGTCTGTACCCCAACAGCCGCGGCCTGGGGCACGTCCACACCAGAATGCAAGTTGCGTGGTCCCAGACAGACTTCCGACACGACAGCGAGGAAAAACACTTCGCCAGCTAGAACGCCGGAAGCGTTGACCCCGAGCACACGACGTTCTAGTCTAAGGTCTCTGGAGGTCGTCATTGCGGGGTTTCGTCTTGCGACTATCGGCCGCCTAAAAAGGCCCACATTGAGTTCATCGAGCAAGATCCAGGAGTTGATGGATCTTGGAACACGTTCGTGCTAGATGTCTCGAAAGGCTTCACTAAGGCCGGCATGGAGCGAATCAACGACACGATCCGGGCCTACGTGTGGGCTCTGCTCAGGGCCCAAGCCCAAACCAAGTCCCGGATCGCAGGCGGCTTCGAGGCGCAAAAGCATTTTCTAGCCCTAGTGGAGGATGCGATCAACTCTCTGGTCGACATCCAGGCCGCTATCACCCGTTACCAAACGTTCTGCAATACGCCAGGAGCGAGCTCAACGTGGTCTTCGGAACAGGATTGTACATGGCTCTGAGTGACAAGCTCCTAAACATCAATCCCGGGATCGCTTGCTACAATAACAGGATAATAATGGCTCCAGCCAACCTCCCAATCGGTGTAGTTTGCGGAGGGGGCGAGGGTAACTCTCTTGCGATGCAGCCGTATGTTCATGGCAGCTTTCATGGCGGCAAAATTGCAGGGCCGGCACAAGTGAACTCGCCGCCAGCAAAAGCGTCTGGCAGAAGTGAAGCAGTAACTGCTGCGCCAGCAGGCAGCGGCGAAGCTGCACATGCACACTGCGAGGAAAAAAGGCTCTGGCTGAAGGTCGGGTTGCTGTTGGTCTAATTGTCCTTTGGCTTGTGCTTTACTAGCCACTCTTGGGCTGCAACAAGTAACAGACCCCCAATTGCGAAAAGTAGAGCCCAAGTGTGTTCGGCAAGCCATCCGACTGCCTTGCCTGCGGTCGACAATAACCATGAACCCACGCCGCCAATGACACCGGGGATTGCAGCCGTGGCCTTCTCTGCTAGTTTTGCTGGTTCTGCTAGTTAGATAATGGCCCGACCGCCTGCTTTTCCTGTTAAAATGGCTAGCTTTAGGGGTCTTTTATTAGTATTTCTGTTGAACAGATCTAATTTTGCATAGGCCTTCAGGCGGAGCTGACTCCTCCCATCGATCGTAAACTTTTGGTAGACCCGACTCGCAGGAGGCTGACCCTCACCCAATCCGTTGTAAATGTCATCAACGGTTCCAGTAAGTAATTCAGTGGAGAGCGAGGTAGTTGCAATATCGTCCGTGGCCGAATCCAACGGAGCCCGCCGGTCACCAAAGTCTTGCAGCAGGATGCCCTGGTCAGACATTTATTGAAGACACGGGTAAATGGGTTCTATACAAGATTTTCAAAGCGCTTACGGTCGAAAGCTCAATCCGCACTGCGCCTGAGAGAGCCCACAGGGGCCAAGGGCGTCCGCCAGTCGGTCGTGATCTCGAACAACCCATCCACGATCGACCAGAACCAGCAGCTGTTAGTGCGGTTCCCGAATCTCGGCCCCAACGTCCCTGGGACTGCCAGGCTGGCTTTCAGAATTAAGCTGGTCTCAACCGACGCTGATCGCTCAGTGGTCAACAATCTGGGCCGGGCGATTATTAAGAAGACGACGATCAGGATCTCCGGGAGCGAGGTTATAAGCATCGACGACAGCGACATGTTCGGATGCTTTAAAGATCTCTAGAAAACGGAAAACGAGAGGGCCAACGCTCAGTACCAGGGAATCGACTCCTCCGATGATCGAACCATAACTCGGATAAGGATCGGCGCCGGAAACCGGGCAAATAAAGCGAATGATGCCGCCATAGTCAATGCTTACGGAAACCACTTTTATATTCCGCTCGATTTTTATCTTTTAGAGAGCCACATGCCCTACTTTCAGTCGGCTTTAGGAGACAGGCTCGAGTACGAACGTACGTTCAATGATTATGGGAGGGTTGTCAGAGCTTCCGGCGATAACGCCTCTTAATACACAATTGAGGGACTCGCCTTGGACTTCGAGATGCTAACCTGCAGGGAGCTGGCAGAAACCATTCGTAACCAGTACGCGGGGATGTTGTCAATTCTTTATGACAGGATCCTCAGGCACCGCAGGATCGTGGCCAACAAGTCCGACACGATATGGAACATAAACCTGAAATTCCCAGTTCGCTCGAAGAAGGGAATCTTAATGCTATTCGAGGAGCCGACAGAAAATTTTCAACGCCAGTGCGAAGGCTTCTACATCCCTAAGATCATGAAAGTTGAGGTAGCCGTCGAGGGCGAAAGCAGCTATTCGCTCAAAGGATGCATCCTATCAGGCTTGGGATGAGGTCAGAAAATTTGTCGCCGGCGGGCTAAAACGGCAACCCGAGATAGCCATGGTTTCTAAATATCTCGGGTTCCATAGGAAAGTACCTCACAGAGGAGATCGCTCTCTGGCTGGACTTAAGGTCCAGCGATGACGACGGCTAGCAAGGCAACGGTCGCCGGATAAAAAACGCCAGCGAGGGGATCACAATTCAGCTCGCCAAGGAAGCGAAAGCTCCTTGGGCATTGAACATTAACCTCTTTGTCATCATTAACGCTCAGCTCAACATCGAGAATGGACGTTTCGTGTCAGCTATTTACTGAAGAGTCCCACTCGACATTAATTTGCGGCATGGCTGGCTGCGAGAAAACGTAATACGCGCTTGACCTCCTCGAGGTCGCATTCTGCGGCCGTTTCGATCACATCGTTATCCTCTGTCCCACGACCAGGCATTATAGGACCTATCAGGAGCTCCCGTGGGTGTGGACAGACGATAAGGTTTATGTTGTAGATCCGAGTGAAAGACTTCATGAATTGATGTGAGCTCTCATGGTCAGCCGACGCTGTATGCCATTGATGACATGGCCGCCAGCAAGCAGCTCACCAAGAAAAAAGACATGCTTTTCGAGCTGACATTCAGCGGCAGCCACGCCAAGCAATCAGTCTGGGTCCTAGCCCAGAGGTACATTGCCGTCTTCAAAGACCTCCGGGAGCAAACGCGTTGGGTCGCCCTCTTCCACTGCAAGGGTCGGGATTGCTCGACAAGTGAAAATGACATCATCCTGCAGCTAACAGGCCTGCCGAGTGGAAACAACTCGCCAAAACGAAACATGCAAAGCTGCTGTTAAATATCTCGCAGCCTAGTAGCTATTCTGTGCCTTGTTAGCATAAAATCATTTGCTCATTGCCGCCGCCTGGGCTGGAGGAGGGGTGGCAGCCCTTATTCTTTTCATCACAATTAGACTCAGTGTCTACGTGACCGTGATCGGGGATAGAGAATAGGCGCCAAGGTGTCCCGACAGCGCTCCTTGTGCCTTTGGAAAAGAATCCCCTGTCTTTGGTCGCGCACCTTTTGTCTCTAAGTCAGTATGAGGTCGTCTGGCTTCCATGCATGTACAAACCGATCTAATCCAAGGCAACCGGTGAGCGCCTTTCGCAACCCTTGACACTGGTCTTTGTCTGGCCGGAGACGGATTTTCCGTTTCAGGGCCCTGAGGTCTGGGTCCTTGGCCCTGTAGTCGTCCTCGATCTCCTCATAGTGGTCCGCCTTCTGCCGCAGCCAGTCATGCGGCATTTCTCCCGCGATCTGCGGCGGCTGGCCCGGGTCCCCACAGCAGACGACCAGAGCTCCCCTTTGATCCAGCTAGTCGAGGAAGGTCTCGAGGATTGGCCGGGGCACGGAACAGATCTCGTCCCAGGTTATCACTCTCGGGATGAACTTCTGCCCCATCCGATCTGTGGTCCACTCAGTTTGCCCGCTGCAGCGGAAGAAGCTGTGATAAGTCTGGGCTTTCACGCCGCAGGCCCACATCTCTTTGGCCAGGCGGTGGGTCGGTGTGAAGACCAATGTGCCTCTGGCTCGGAAGAAATAGATGGCTCGAGTGGTTTTACCTGAGCCTCCACCGCCGTTGAGATAGCTTACCTTATTATAACTTGACATTGGGTTATTATGACTTGGTGCCGTGGATGGTGGCAGCTCTTTCGCTTCTGCAATATATTCGGGTTTTGGGGTGTATGAAGCGTGCTCTGCTGGCATGTATATTGCCTCGCCCTTGTCTCTCCACTGGGATGGGGCATCGGGGCAACGGGGGGAGCAGGGTTTCTATTCCTAAGAGGCTACTAGGACAGCAGTCCTGCATGCAGTGGCATTTTGGGTAGCTACAAACGCAGCGACCCGTTGCAGCTTTGGCAGGGCTACTTTCTTCATGTAGATGGAACCGGTTGCTTGCCACTCGGACAGCCTCGTCAGTCGTGAACCGGCGAAGCATCTCCAGAGGGTTGATGTATGTATAAGCCGGCATGCTGGCACTCAGGTGGGCGTACAGTGGCTAGGTGCTGTCGTTGTATGTAAAGATATTACCCAGCGGGTACCTTTTCGAGGCCCCAAGGAGCGTGCCGCTTTGGCGGGTATCGCGGACCAGGAAGTCAAGCTCTCCGGGATCGGTTACGAGCCTCCTGGTTAGTCTTGCTCCACGTGGAGAATACAAAGGCGGCGCCGTCGACTTCTAACTCGTCTTTGGCGTTGTTCAGCACATCAACCCACGGGTCGGCTGGTAAAGCCACCGGTGGGGGGACCTGATCATCAAGATCGATGAATAGCCGTGCGGGAGCCTTCATCTGGGGCGGCTCGTCCGTCAAATCGATGGCGGCTAGGCGAAAGAATTCGTCAGCGAGGACACTTTCCCTGGTTTGCTGGATTAGCTTCCCAAGGGTGGCGGCGGATGGCGGATATGGCGGTAACTTGCCAGTCAGCCCTTGGTATTGCTCCCGCGCCTCTCGCGCTTGTATATGGTGCGGCCGGGCCATGCCGACGGGTATAACTATAGCCACTCTCTTCTCTTAAATAGGGAGTTTCGATGGCTGCTAGACTTCTGGCCTCCTTAGTGAAGGCTCGCTGCATTCTCCTGTATAATTTCTAATCCTCCCCCTTATATCCGCAGGGTATACAACGGCTTATAGTATTCTTTATACCTACCACGCAGAATGTGCATGGGCTCGTGCCGTCATCTTTGCGAAATCTCATGAGGTGAATTTTGCAGAATCAATTGAGGCCGCAGAGCTCCATGGAGCCAGGCAAGAGCCAAGAGCAAGTCTCTTTCCCCTTCATGGCGCCCCGTATGTGCTTAGTGTACCTATCATCTAAATGAGTGCTTTATCCAACTGGGGCGCGAAAAGGACCTCAACGGGCTAGGGCTCAGAGGCTGTGGTGTCTTAGGCTTGTGGGGCGGCCAATGCTTTGACTGCTCACCACGCCTTATCATTGGCGATTTCAGACATGCGTTTAGCCGCTCGTATTAGGCTTACGCTTCCTCGGCCCTAACTAGTATGGCCTTGGCGTCGGCTTGCAACTACATGGCTCCAATCCGCCTTTGTATGGCCTCGCTAGCCAAATACTCGCGATCTCTTTCTGCCGTGTCGAGCCCATGCGAGAACTCCAGCGTGGCTATTTTTAGCTGCCCCAGCGCCTTATCGAGCTAGTGCCTAAGCAAGCTGTCCTCTGACAGAGCCTCGTCGCCTTCTAGCTCAATCGCATATAGGGTCGCTCACCATCTGTACGGCCTTGGTTATGGCTCGGTCGCGCTCCTTGCGGGCCTCCATCGCGTCGTCCAGCGCCTCATCGCAATCGGATTCGTGCTCCAGCGGATCCAACTCCCGCTTCGGATCGACCTCTAGCGCCAGGTCGTCCAGCAGCTGGTCCAGCTCCTATAGCGGCGCCTCGGGCCTTGGCTCGGGCTCTAGCTCAGGCAGCTGCTCATCACACTCGGCTTCAAGATCTTGCATTCTGCTTGCATCCATGGCTTTGGTCGTCGGGTATACCTAGCGCCCACCATCCTCTAAATCGAAAGTTTTCTAATAGGGGCCGGGCGGGTTCATGGAGCACAGTCCCTCTGGGCCCGCGAGGGTGGTGGGCCGTCCCTACAGGCTGTGAGTGGCTTGGGCCACACTCCAACACCTGTGCTTCCTCCTCCGTGGTGTGGGTGGGGGGGGGGGGCGTTTTCTTTGATTTGCAGATTTAAAAGGTCCTCCATAGGAAAAGTTCCCCGTTGGGAGCTTTTGGGGTTATTGGAACACTTAAAATATACGGCTAAAAGGTCTGTTCACCCTCCCTGCTGCCTTGTGTAAATGTGATTCCTTATGACACTTACAATACGAGTGAGAAAACTGTCACTCGGTGATAGACAGTTTTTCAAGGAGACAAATGACTGGCTGAATTTAAGTCCAAAATGTTGGGAAAGTTCACATACTGATTTTTGAAAGAATCTTCTTATACTATATTATTATTATTATTATACGTATTGTTTTTGCAATAATGAATACTGAATTGTATTAACAATTGGAATACAGCTTCTTATTAATTGATGTCTCGACTACATGCACACTAGTGCGGCTCTAGTTTGGCACTGTGTACAGTTATTACTTTTATTAAGCACTATTAATTAAACAATCCAATTTGAAAAACTTGGCGAATTTTATCGATATCTATTCCATTATCTTGTCTAATTGAGGTCAAAATTTTTCCGTACATTATCGTTAAGATATTGCTCATAAACAAAAGGTAATGTAGACGTGGACTGTAAGCAGCTTTTCGCGCTGACCGTATTAGGGACAACAATATAGATACACAGCATTTCAAAATGCGCTCGCCTGAGCCTAGACAACTTTTTTAGACAACACAAGTATACCTTTCTGGAATATGTTCTAACGCCATGTTCTGACCTGTTTCGATACCATATTCGATATCACATGTAATAGTGGAAATGTTAAAAAATCAAGCAGATTTCTTTTTCACAATGTGTGTGTCATCCTGAATAATAGTATAATTACAACAGAAGATATATTTATGTTATAAAGTGACCGTTTTATTTAAAAGTGTTTTAATACTGTGATAACGATTTTCACCAGCTTGTGTTGTTCTTTTTCTGATATAATCTAACCTGTTATCGCACTAAAGTTATATCAGACACTTGTAATGAGTTTATATTGATCCAGTAATAACTTACGCATGTATGCAAAAAAGATGGGGGTCGAAAAGGCCTAAAACAGATTATTAAAACATGCAACTTTGACAATTTTGTCAAATAAAAGGTATGCATTTTGTCAAATAAAAGGTATGCATCCTCGTACTTCCTAAATGTTTTTCGTCTGCAAACATGCTAATAAATGTTTTTCATAATTAAAGGAAACCTTTTGAGTGTCTTCGTAAATAATAGAACATGTCAATTGTAAAATAACACTCAGTAAGTAATTTTTAGTTGCATGTAAATACTTTCGCCGTGTCATTTCAATTTTCAATACATGTAACAATGCTCATAGCACTTTGTAATAATTTCATAGAATGATTTTGTGAAGATAAGATTTATGTTTGCTGCAAATATATAGATTTTAACATTTTAACATTAATTTCCAAAATGAAAACCTGCAAGTGTAAAAATTAAGGTATGCCTAATTCTGTTATCAGGACTTTCGGAACGATATGTCTATTTGTCCTCATTAGTGAATGTATAAAATCCACGAGTATTCATTGTCTGTTTTTACTCTATTTCATTACAAGAAATAAAATTACTGTTCTTAATGTTTTTATTTAAATATGTGTGAAATCAGCATATCAATCTTCAACAAAGAAACCGAGAACATTGAATAATCACAATTTGTTGTATTTAAGCACTTTCTAAAATTATTTAATTAAAAACGTGAGAGTATCCTTGTTTAATCAAATGCATTATTAAATAACATTTTTGTATTTTAGGAGTTATCCTCGGTATGTAAATATTGCTATCAAAATATTCCTATGATTACTAAGACTGAACATACAAAAACAATAATCTCGCTATGTAAAACTGTTTAATTCTTGAAGTATTTAGTATATTTTTGTCGGGACAAAATTAATATTACCATAGGCGTGCGGTCGTTTTTTATAAATAAGATGAATGAATATTCGATTATTATCATTTTTATCGTACACTATTTGTCGAGAAGAGGTGGGGTGTTTATAACAAATAACGTAGATCCTGTCAGAGCGTTAATTAATTGGTACATGTATTAATGTATCAATGTGTAGTTTAGTAGTTTAATTCTGATATTTTAACTGTGAAGCAATGTGTTTTTTTATATTGATTGCTGGTTAACCCTTACCTGTGATTGTTCTTGGGTTATTTTAATCTAATACTTCAGTTCAAAGATATTATGAATAGTTTATTTTTAATATATTCTGTCCTGTTCGACCTTGGCATGGCTTCAGAGTCGGATCAAATAAGGTTTCATGTGTATAGTCTGTAATATCATATAATCTAATTACCTTTCATAATTAATCTGTCTCATCACCCGGTTACTGACAGCCAAAACATGATACAGAATCGTCAATCGCATGATTGATATAATCGCTTTGTAGTCACTATGAAATAGTAAGAGGAAATAATATATTCGTATTGCTTACACATAGGAAAAAGGGAAAACCAAGGACTTCCATTATGCATCTGCCAAAACCTTCAGGAAAATTTTAAACAAACACAAGAAACTTGTTTCCTCTCGACTAGAGCTCCAAAGAGCACGAACGGCGTTAATATAATGTTTAATGTCTATGTAAATTTGTATAAAACTGATGTTTGAGTGCAAAATAAAGGTATTAATTAAAAAAAAATATGCCTTTTACGCAGATTCAATAAACAGGATGTTTATAAATAAAGGTTGCTTCGTCGTACGTTCAGGTCGGTAACTGCACGTTTCATTATTAAAATTATAAACCACATACCTGCCCAAGTATGAAAAGCATTTCACGCCAGTTGATATAATATATGTGATGAAAAGGCTGTTTATGCTTTGTCATGTAAAGGACACCATCGCACAGTTAATCGCTATCAGATTTTATCTGCGAGAAATTGGTTCTGAAATTTAACAAACCCGCTTCCCTTACTGTATCTACTGTGACATAGTAGACAACATGTGCGTGCAGACACTAATGCCCCTGGATATGGTGAGAATATATATTTTATTTCTGTTTAAATTGCTAACATTTGATCATCTATATGTTTTGAAACAAAAATTGGTTTTAAACTGTCATAATGTTTCCATTCAACTTTCCCATTTAGCTAAATTTATTGACCTTTCGTTTAGATATATTTTCTTTTCTTTTTTTTAAAAAAAAAGCATATTTTCACCAGTTCAGTTATTACCATTCATGCATCACATTGAATGAATGAACTAAAATGTTACAGTTTCGTGTTGTATATAACCTGTGTCACAGACATACGTATTGATGCAAACATCATAGTTTTTATTTTTCAAAACTATAAAGCAAGTTTATTTTTACATGTTACATATAAAGGTACTAAGGCAGACAAATGTCATTGTGATAAATGTAAATATAGGTTTGGCGCTGTATACGCTTCAACGTTGTTCAATGCAATAACTTTTTAAATGATTTTTTCTTAAATGAATAAACTTACCATGTTGAAAACTGCTAAGTTTATCAAAAGGTGAATTGAGTCGAATTAATGTTTGCTCCTAGAGTTATAATATCGCTTGCATTCTTATATATGCTTTCTGTTCAATTTGTGTGATCGATAGTGAAACAGAATCGTTTAAATTTTGTAATGTTATTTAATTAAACTCAATTGTTGTGTGATTTTAAAGGTCATTTTAAAACTCGTTTTTAACCAATAAAGGCTGTTTTCTTCTGTTAATTTGAGAAGTACCGTATTTTGCACTTAGTCTCCTAGACGCGACTGACAAATCCGTTGTCTTATTTCGTTTGTATTAAGTTCTAGCTGTCTTGCGGCTGTCAACAGAGGCAGATACTATGTCTTTCGCAGACAATGTTTTAGCACAATTTGTATGATCTTACATTGATTGCAGATGCAGGGTGTCACAGGGTCGCATTACTGTTTACGACATAAAAAGATGATAAACTACATATTTTTGTTATGCTGACGAGTCACTTTACTGATTCTATCAGTACTTCTAGGAAAAAGCACTTTTCATAACCAGGTACGGGAAGCCCCGGGTTCGATCCCGGATCGTGATCCAGCAATGTCGTTAAAATGGTAGTAGTGTGGCACTCTTGCTACATGTAACACTCAAGCAAATATTAGGGTAGCTCCACGAATGGTTGGTCTTGTGTCAGGATAATGTGACTGGGGGTGGTATCATGCCAGGTGTTCACGGCA
This sequence comes from Sinonovacula constricta, assembly GCA_007844125.1. NCBI lineage: Eukaryota > Metazoa > Mollusca > Bivalvia > Cardiida > Solecurtidae > Sinonovacula > Sinonovacula constricta. The sequence continues at coordinate 16,591,002 of CM017566.1, read as the reverse complement.
TGCTATACACTATATACTATATCTGCTTCAAGTGGACAGTCTCCAGATAACTGAAATACTGTTGGTGGGACGATAAACTTTTCATAACAAAACAAAAAAAAACTAAATACTGATTTACAATTAAATCGTAAATTATGACTGACTGAACGTAATTAAACATAAAAATCAATCTTTGTAATAAACGAGTATAGATGCCAGTATGGTAGTGATGTATACCAAACGTATTTATTGGGAGGCAGACAGGAATTCAGAAAGACAGACAGACGTCTATTTTTATATTAGTCCCACTTGTTTACTATAAAATGGCAAAAAGTAAATATTTATTATTAGAAGTCACCAATCACAGAAAAAGATAAAACGGAATAGGTAAATAAGAAAAGGTCCTATTAAAATTTTCACAGATATTTAAATTTTATCTACCCGTAGACAAAAAGGCAAACAAGGTAAATGTAAATGTGACAAAAAATACAGAGACGAGACATAACACACAAAAAGAAAAAACATCAGTTACCGCCTTGGAACGGTCAGTCGGCAAAAGTGCCAACTGGGGTGCTTAAACCTGGTTTGTGGAGCGCTCTAACCTCGCACTTCCTGAAGGTTTTTCTATCAAACAAACAGTGTAAATAAAATATCCCGTCAAAGTGAAACAACTAACAGTAAGCACCTGCATCAGGAGTTAAAACAGATACAATGAACTTATGTACATACATAATAACAATTAATAAAACAACATACAGTATGTACAGTAGATAAAAGCCTAGGCAACCCCAAAAGTCCAAAAGAGAGAGTAGTTTCAATTAAATAAAACTAAAGCAGTACAAGCGCTGATATATTATAAGAACAATATAATGACGTCATAAATGCCATGACGTCATATGCCAAAAGTGTCAAAAGTGAAATGTAAAAAATACGGAAGAAATAATAGAATTTTTAAAAAAATCAATAAAATAAAACGTAGTATTGTTTAAATACGTTTAAAAACATATCATAAACGCCGAGGATTTATCCGCAGTTGACATATTATATATGATAAAGGTACATAAAATCCCGATGTTATACCTACTGTGCAATCTCACGTAAAGGGTATGGGGACTGCTCAAGTTGTCCCACCTATATAGGGCACGACTGGAGAGATGAAGAGACAAGAAATCCAACAGTGACTGTCCACTTATGGCTTTATGTCACTGTCATCATATAGTCTCAACGACCTGTCCGGTCATCGTGTAATTTAAAAGCAATGCAAGTTCTTGACTGTAAAAGGGACAATTGCAAGCAATGCAGTACATCGAAGGATTCCCGGGTTGTAACCGTCTGCAATACATTTTCTGATAAGTTTTGTAAAGTGGTCAGAATAGTTATTGAGACCCTTGATCTTCTTTAACTTGTATAAAACATTTCCCTAAAATGCAGGATGGCTTATGCCTTTCTGCATAAGTGTTTTCATACTGCTATTATACTTGGAAGCAATAAAACCATTGCGGTGAAAGAATTAAGTTTCCATTTACTTATACTCGTGTGAGATTTTTAAAATGATATCCATAGTCTAGATCTTCATGTTGCATTTAAACATTTTGAAATTTGATATATTTTATATACTTATTTGTGCTAATCGTGGTTGTCTGAAAATAAGTGTTCCAAGCTTTAAGAAATATTGTATCCGTACTAATTACTTGAATAGTAGTATTACTGGTAACCGGTTCAAAAGACTACATTTTTGGATTTTTTTTTTTTTGGCTTTTATTTTCTACAATTAGATATAATTCAGTTCTAAACTTTTCTCTCGTCAATTGACGAGGCTTTACACACTGTACGTATGTTGATAGTTCATTCTAATTAGTAATGGCATGTTTGTAAATAGTATTATTCTATCCGTTTAATCTCCTGATGCAGCCGCACAATAGTTACTTTACTCACTGTTATTGGGATGTTTTATTTACACAGTTTGAGAGAAATACCTTCAGGAATTGCAATGTTGGAACTCTCCATAAAACAGGTTTAAGCATCCAAGTCGGTCCTTTTGTCGACTGACCGTGTGTGTGTGTGTGTGTGTGTGTGTGTGTGTGTGTGTGTGTGTGTGTGCGTGCGTGCGTGCGTGCGTGCGTGCGTGCGTGCGTGCGTGCGTGCGTGTGTGTGTGTTGTCTCTTCTCTTTGCTTTTGTCACTAGACATTTACTTTGAAAGTTTTTATCTAGCTGTGGTTTAAATTTTGATATTTCTGATAATTCCTATAGTACATGTTCTTGAAGAGGATAGTACTTATAGACGTGTCTTTTAAAGGATATTCCTAAAAGATCCTCCCATTGTTAAAGAAAATCTTGCAAACTGGTTGTACGAGTGTTTTTATTAAGACACAAAACAGCCAACAAGTGCTCCATGTTTAAGTTAATGTTTTATAGATGGAATGTTGTAACTTCGTAACAATACGGGTTTGTTGTTGATGTTGTTCTTATAGTTATTTTTTTTTCTTTTTTTTTGTTGTTGGTTTTGTTGTTGTTTTGTTGTTGCTGTTGTTGTTGTTGTTGTTGTTGTTGTTGTTGTTGTTGCTGTCGTCGTTTCAACTATCACAACTTTACTTTTGTTAAGACTTTTTTCAATAAAATTGTTCTGAATACATGGGTTACTCATTATAATAATTAATAGTTTAGCATAATAAAATAGCATGATAAATGTTTCCGCGGCGTTCACCTTACCTAAAATGTTTTTAAACATTAATTAATGTTATTCAAAATTAAAATGGGGACTTAGAGTGATTATTTTAATAATTTTCATGTCGTGAATGTGCGATAGCCAGTGTATTTCAATTCAGTTTATAAGATAGAATACAGCAGAGCACTTTTGTGAAACTCTTTGATAAATGGTAGTATGTTTTAAATTATATCTGCCTGTTCTTAACTAAGAATACCAGATTCATATTAATTATTATTCACGCACTGTGTAGTTTCAAATTCAAGAATTATTAAATATATTTAGTATTTAATTTACACTTGATATTAAAAACTGATTGTTTCTGAGAAATTAATATTAATCATATCAGAATATATACATGTCTTGAGTGTCTGAAAAGACTGTATCAAATCAAATGTAATTTCAGAAAAAAACACCCTTTGATATAGCTATAGTATAGCTTTACGATGTGGTGCTGCTCATGAATCAATTGATCCAAGTTGTTTTCAAACGCGATTTCGTGTAGGTTATATAACATTTTCATCGCAATGTATATATATGAAGTGTGTGTTCAGATATAATAATGCAAATCCTTAGTTTATAATATAAACCACTATATAAAACACACGACATAATACCACTCCAATGTTGATAATAAGATGTTCAGTTAAGTACAAAAACCTATGCACTTGATTTATTTAGAAATAACAGCCGAGTCGCGTGTGGCTTATTAGCAATTGAAAGACCTTTTCCGATACGGACTTTTGCTGCAGATATTGACTAATCAGTATCGCATATTTCCATTTCCACGTCTCTGTGATTTCCGTAAATTCAATTAACTGTGACGACGTCATAAAAATAACATTGTTTTAAAATATTGTCTATATTGTTGATATTTTTCGCTCATATTGGTATATAAGTATAATTGAATTTAGGCTTAATGGATGTGAATTTTGCTTTATTTTCGGTAGTTGTTGAAATGAGCGGTCAGCTAAAACACATTTCACCAATGTCAGAAGTATTTAAAAAAAGATAGTCGTGTTATTAACAAATATGCGCTCTGCTGTTTTCTATAAAGGAATATCGATTATGTCCGTAAGGTATGTTTAGCTGAACATGAAATACACCTTTTTATCCACAATTATGAAAAATAAATAAATATTTGACCCATCATGTGCAAACTATTGTCGGTATTTTAAGAAAAGGGTATACTGTACTTACTTGGACCTTTAACGTTAGTGTTCCTCCTACGCATTTTACAATGGAGGAGGGCACATCATAAGTGCCCCTGAGCTATAATGATAGAAATGTCGCTGCGCAGTATCGGCAAAAATGCCGGCTAATCCATAATCCCTACAATGGAGGAAGTTAGAAAGCGAAAAACCTATATAGAAAAATTATTTTAGGGATAACAGTAAACATACTAGATCAATTGTCAACTTCATACTTTTTAATGATGACGTTCGCTAATTGTCGGTATATTTGGAGGTAGAGAATCCTTAAAAATTCGCAATACTACAAAGCGTTTTAAATTTTAATTAAAAAGCACATGATGCAAATTTAATTATTGGCAATACATTAACGGTACTCGTACTCATCGATATGTTTGGTCAAATATAAATTTTTATTAGAAGCTATCCTATCGTTTTTACCTTTCAATATTGCTTTTTAAAAAATGTTCAAAATATTAAAGACAATCGGGTGACAAGATTTTAGCAAATTCTGGATTGTTTTCCGTAATTTATTTTAAGTGTTCTGTGATACGTGATTTCTTATTCCCAAAAGACTGTTTGTTTTTGCATTTAATAACACATAAACAACGAATCTGCAGTAAACATCTTACTTTTACTATTATTATATACATATAAATTGCAAACAAAAAGTAAATGTAGATAAATTATATATTTCAAACCAACATAACAAATAAAGTGGTGAGAACAATATAAATGATAAATGTTTAACAAACAAAAACCATTGTTATGGCTAAATAAAGGAAAAATTTGACTTATAGTATAGAATTCTAAAGAATGTAGTTGGTAAGCACATCGTATTAGTCCAGACGTATTCACACCATTCTAGCTATGGACATAGGAGAAATTAGCCAAACCAACAAAGGTACATGTAAGGACATAAGATGCAATATTAATATTTAACCTTTTTATTTCTGTTTACGCAATTTTAGAGACCGATGAACCGATTAAAATCGGGTAAGTTGAGAAGGCAATATTCACATGCAATACTTGTCTGGACAAAGCACGATCATGTTGCTCTAAGTTTTAAGTCCGTATCGCAAAATATGTAGTTCTCAACGTTCATGCACTTGTTCCATAGATATCGCCTTTATATGCGCATTTTGTTGGCATTAGCATACATGTTGACAAAAAAATTGAATTAAACGATTTTATTATTTACAGATTAGATATATAAAACATTTTGTGGACCAAGAAACAATATTTTTTATTGTTCCTCTAAGGTCAATTGAGACGTATTTATCGATTATAACCTTTACATTTCAATACATTTTTCATTTCTTGCTGAAAAGACTTATTGAAGAAAGCATATATGATGGGATTTGCAACGTTGTAGCTAAAGTACATATAAAACACGACGATATCAGCAGGAATTATTTGAGTTGCCATTAGCCACGCTGGAAGGAATGCCAGGATGAAAACTAATGTCACTGTAAATAGAATTCCGGCTGTTTTGATATTTGCAATCCGATGTCGTTCCCGTACAGATTTCCTTGTATCTTGTCTGTAAACGGTGACCGCTTTTGCTGAATCAGGTACATTTCCTTCTACCTCACACATCTCTTTGACACCGTTAGAGCAACTTTTATCATTGTGTTTAGTTGCCTCATTGAGTTGCACCCTTGAATTGCAGTTCTTAACACCCTTTTTCCTCTGTTCACATTTATTGCGCTTGGACGACAACTTGTTATTTTGTGTTTTTAGGCTACTCTTTTGCTGATTGTCTGCTTGGCCGTCAGTCATGGTGATTATTTCCTTCATTGGAATGTCATTCTCACCACGAAACTCAACATCTTCATTTTCACTATCGATTTCGTCACCTTTATTGATAGCTACTTTAGTATTAACTTTCTTGTTATTCAGTGGCTCTTCGACGCAGGTTTGTTCTGTTATTTCCGTCGGTTTTGAAGTTGTCAGTGTACTGATCAATGTGTGTTTCCGATGAGAGAAGAACTTGTGAATCCCAGAGGCTTCCAGGCGTCGCTTGCGTCTAGTAAGAATGGATCGGTATATCAACGCGTATAAGACAGAAACAGACACAAATGCTATTACAAAGAGTGAAATATAAAACTTTTGATACATTTTCCTAACCCCAAGTCCAAGAAGAATTTCATTAGGTAAACACACGCCTGTATACACTATTTTCTTTCTGGTCAATGTTACAAATCGGGAAATGTTTTTCATGTCAACATCTCTATACTTATATGACATTTCAGTAACTGAATTATTAGATGAAATGCTATTATAGTAAAAATCTTTCTTATTTAGGTTCGAGTGATTGAATGCAGCGCTTAGGTTGGCACCTAAATAAGTTCCATCAACCACGGTCTTGTTTACAGTCTCTGTCTGAACCATATACACGCCATGGGCAAGAGATGTTGTTATTCCAAGACATATTACAATAAGAAACAAGACACATACAATACGTTTCGCAGATTTTGTATCAAGAAGTCTTGTCCATGGTCGACAAATACAAAAGTATCTATCAAAAGCAATCGCCACCATGATAAATGCGCTAAAGGGAACGCTACAGCTGATTAGAAAAGAATAAATCTTGCACGCAACATCATCGTTTGTCCTCTTTTCCATGTATTCGACAATAATTGTAAAAGGTATCACGACGAGACATGTCAAGAAATCCACCATCGCGAGAGTTAGTATGAAGATTGTTGATGTATTTTTCTCCTTTTTACGTGAGAAAATATACAAAACAAACGCATTTCCAGTTGTACCAAAAGCGCTGAACACCGAAAGTATCACTGTGATGATGATAATTTTTGTTTCTTCCGTAGCTTCTGGGTATTTGTGTACTGTCGAATTCATTTTGTGAGTGTCTTATACTTTTACGCAAACGTCGATGGTTTATTCTCTGAAATGACACAAACAAAAAACTGGAACTTAGTTTATTGCTTAAAGGTGACAGAGTATTTCTTTCTCGTTACATATACTGTAGAAACCCTATAAAACTGTAAGGAAATTAAATAAAAGCATTTAAGGCGTTAGATTAGATAATTGTGCATACTTTAGCAAAAAAAAACACGAAACACTACTATAATAAAAATATAGGAGTGTAGCATATATTTTGGTTGCATTAGTTTGTCTGGCACATAATTTAACAGTCAAAAGTCATTGTTGATAAGAATTAATAAAACTTCTCGTTGAAGATGCGACAGGTCGTTAAATACTGTTATTGAAAAATATACTGCTCGACACCTTCAATAACATGTATTTCAAATTAACCTTAACAGTTGTGGACTTAAGATGAGAGCACGGTTTTAAAAAAATGAGAACAGACAAAAGCAAACTTGTAAAATCTGATTGTAAGCAAACAATAAACAACGACGATATAATAATCTTAATATAAATCGGAGCGCGACCATAGCCCTAAATCAATCAATTAAGTATGATCAGAAGTCTAAAGTAGAAATCAACCTGCTTGTTTTATCTGACCATATGTGTTTTCGGTAAATCATTTATGTGATTTTTCAGGTACTATTTTTTTCAAATAACATTCAGTGACATTCAGCAAAAAGAAAACTTATTTATTGATATGTCTAAACTGGGACCTAATGCCTAGAGACATATGAATAAATTAAATAGTCATCAGTATAAACCTTTCTTGGTTCTATATTTTGTTTATATAATGGATAAATGATGTGATTTTTAAAAAGACAAAAATATTAAAGGTGTTTGAATTAAAATAATATTTATGGCTGTTACGTACGCCACGCTATCTTCTATCTTTCTATATTTAAAGGATTTAATGAGTGTTTAATATTTTTCCGTGCATGCACTTTATGTTGTCTTTTGATTAATTATATCAGGACTGTTAAATGTATTTGTCTTTGACCTACATTGGTTCACTGATCTTGAAAAAATAACTCGAGAGTAAGCCTTTGTCTACATGGCGTTCTGTTCAAAATTTTAATTGGAACATTCCATGATTTTGTCATGTATCAAAAACTTGTTATAAGCAACAATGTGGCAATAGCGCGATATATTTCCAGGATATAACCAGTTAAAAACCATTCTTTGGTGTTTATTTGGCCTGAAAAGTTATACATAATAAGTTTTTGCGTGCTTACTTGTATGCCTCTTTATCTCCAACTGAAATGCTTTTTTTCTCGTTGTTTGTTGTATACCATTAAGTTCAAATTGGGTTTGTCTAGGTGGACGTATATTTTAAGTTGTTCTAGGTATAATGGGTTCCAAATGTGCCACTATCATTGCAACAAATTAAGTTTGTTGATTGTTGTTGCTGTTTATAGCTATTCATGGTACATACAACGCAATGACTAATATAATTGTATTTATAATTTTATAAGCTATTGCATGAATCTAATGCACCTAATTAAGATGCAACCGTATTATGACGTTTGAACAAAATTATCATATGTTTAACATATAGTTATAGCGCATTTGCTTTCAAATCCCTTTGGAGAAATATAATTGAATAAACTATTTCAAGTATTCCCAGAGCTGTGGGATTGTATACAATTGCTAACAATATATAAACGTATTATTTGTTCTGTGTAAAAAGGATAATTTACATGAAACAAACATTTACAAATATATGGAAACGTTCCAAAGAACATGTATTATATTTTATCATTGGTGTAATTTAATGTATTTAAAAGTACATTTAAAGTAGTTTGTGCGTCTACAAACTAAATGTGTTTTACGAGATGTATATGCATAGATGCATTTGAATGAACATTTTAACGGATCAATAACCAATAAATGTGTGGTAAAATATCTGGAATGATGTACTTTTTTAATTATGGTTCTGGTGAAAACAAGTATCATTAACAAAGATAGAATGTTAAGTTACACAGTGAAAGTAAAAACATGTTAACTTCAAAATAGTTACCTTTGTCCACATGCAGCTTCAATCTGATCAATGCACATTTAGCATCCGTACATGAACAGTTCTGTAGCAAATCAAACCTTCATACTATTTTGTGATTCATTTAAGTACGTTCAGCAAATGCGAATAAAACATAAATTGTGATCTAGAACAATCGTACAGTCGCGATCTAATAACCAGCAGCGTATATTCCCTTTAACGGAATGAACCACTTGTGACTGTTACAAGGGAGGTTCTTGTCAATATTTGTAAGGCTGCTGTATCACTGTTAGGTCATTATTGGAGAGTTCTTCACACCAAAGTGAGTCTATGGTCTCTTAAAACACGATTTCCGTCAGCGAACAGTCATTCTTCTTCTCCACAAATTTGAGAATACCGTTGAACAGTTTGAATTTTTGTAGCATTTGTGATATTCGTTCATAAATTGTAGTTTTTCTAAATTATATGCAGTACTGATATTTTTTCTTATTTATACACCTGTTTATACATTTCTTAATTTAATAATACATCCTTTATACATTTATATATTTACTGACGCATTTATTTGCTCATTTGAATATAATCGAAGAAAGTAAAATTAATTAGAACGCTTTTAAGACAGATCCACTCTATCGTTTATTTGATCAGGTTTAATATGTAACTATTTTTCAGTACACAACCTTGCCACTTTCTTAAGAACCGGTGAGTCGTTATTGAAATTATAAATTGTGAGATATTTTTTTCAAACAAGTTCAAGCAAGTAAAACTAATATTGTCAAAAATTTATTCCTAATTTACATAGGCGTAAACATGTATGACCTCAACCAAAAACTATCAGAGAAATAATTCGACAATACAGGTGAAGTAAAAAAAATGAATAAGGGTTTAGTGTATGTATTGTCTGGGGATATGACCGTTGACAATATAAATTGAGGTGATTTCCAAATGATTAAGCCTGACCTTGTGACGTCAGAAAGTAGATATAATTTTATCATCGCCCATCTATGTAAACTTTTTATTTACTTGACACACAGCATTTCAATATATTATGACATGAAGTTTATAATTATGTGTTCAATTGAGGACATATAGGTCAATATCCTTTCCATATTAAAGATGTCTCATTTATCATGCAAATTTATCATAGTAATACGAATTTAAAAGCATTTTTTATGATTTATTAGAAAATCCGTAATCCTTTTGTTAGCCTGTGTACTGTCAAATAACAGCAGTGCATTAGTATGTATGCTTTGTTATTGCTAGATACTGAAATATAAGAACTGCACCAAAAGGTAAAGCCAAAGAAAGAGGCATTCAACTCAAGAGAGGAATAAGATTGTTGAGATAAGTTAATACAATGAAATAACGTGTACAGTGCAGAACGTAGTCATAACTATTATCCAGAACGTAAATACTATTATACTATTTTACTAACCGAGGCAATACGTTTGAAAGCTAAAACTCTTATAACAAGTTTTAGCAAAAGGTTCCAAGACATAAAGAATTCAAAATAATATCACCTGCTGCCATATTCCTACAGAGAGAATGTTTCATATGTGTTAAGATTATCTGCTGTGCTGAATGCATAAGTAAAATAATTTATCAATTGTATTTTCGTGTTTCTTTTGTCAGCAAGGAAGTGTTATGTATTTGTGAGCATTGGAAGAAAATTTATAACTGGTAAAGTTGATTCACATATGCTTTCATTTTGACATCTACCTACGATAGCATTCGATTTATTTCAACATTACAGAACTGACGTTTCTTAAACGAAGCAAAGCATGACCAATCTGTATCAATTCGACATGTTGTGCTGTCGGTTTCGTATAATTCTTGACAGGTCAACCTGTGCCCGTTGTTATTGTTCTGTTTATCGTATCAAATTTAATTTTCGCTTCAAATGATTTTCATAAAAACTGGATATCACAACAGTTTTGACGTCTGACCGTGAACATTAAAATGGTATTGCCATGCACAAATAACCGTATTAAGGACACATGAAACAAAGCAGATACTCCAATCACATACATTTGTTAGACACGTAGCTGTTGGGATTTGTTGTGATTTGGAAGCATTTAAAAGAAGCCCCCATTTACTTAAAACGTAAAAATAAGTTATGGTTATGACTTTGTGAAGCTGTGTTAATACACATGGACTAATGTATAAATAAGTTAAAATGTTGGGGGGGTGTCCACAGAAGTTTAATATCTAATACTAGAATAGAAATTCTAACTAAATATTAAATTTGGGTAAATTGGACAAGCAAAAAGAAAAGGCATTTATAATCTTATAAATGCGAAAATAACGGTGGGGGGGGGGGTATGTAAAAAGTCAAAGTAAATGAAATATGGTGTGTGATAATATACACTAAGCACATGCCAATATATTATGTAAATTCGCATTTTTAAATTTTGTTAAACAAAGAATCTAGTAACATAAGCTTGGTAAGATTCTGATAGATGCTCTCAAACTTGCTGCTGCTTTGTCGTGTGTGGAGATAATTTCAGGCTAGAACCAATTGAATTATGAAAAGTGATGGTTGCTGTTACATTCGAGTTTTCAAGGATAGTTAGAAGAACAGACCACAGAAAAAATAACTTATAAGATGCTCTCTGCGCCATTAGGCTGTGATTGGCAATGGTAAGAAAGGGGTTGTTGCTGTTTTCTAGAAATGTAAGCAGTGATGATAGGCCCACTTATTATGTTTGACATTTTAACTACTGTGAAAACAATATTTAACAATATTCGATTTTGTTTTTCTAATACAGATAGAAGATCAGGCAATTATAAATAAAAACTGAGCTGAAACAAATATCTAATAAAGAAGAGTAATGGGGATAAACGACACAATTAATGTTTTGGTAAAACTCCTAATAACAGTATTGGAAACACTCTCTTGCCAAACGTAAATGCATCTATATTAAGCTAATCTCATGGTGGTTGACTGTAAATTGACATTTTAGTGAAGAGAAATACCAATTAAACTTTTATTTTCTTAAACACTCGTCATCTATAGTAATTACGCAGTAACTATCGACTCATCATTGTTGACATGTACTCGTTATGTGTTGCCATTATTAGGATTCATTGTATTACACAGGAGCATGTTATAATGATTGGAGTTAAAACATTACAAAGAATATACATAGATAATAAGGAAAGATTTATTCAACTTAGCTTAGATTACACACTTTACGTCTAAGTCTTAGAGATTAAATGGACAAATATTTTAGAAAATCTTTTCAAATGAAAAACAAATACAATAAGATGTAATCAAACAAGGCAGATGCATTCCTGTATGTGTAGTAACTGTATCGATCATGTATGTTGTTTGTTTGTTTTTTTCATTGTTATTGTTTTAAATATTAATCAGAACTTACGAAGAAAAGAGATAGTTTATACCACAAAAACTCAAGAGTTCTAATATCTCATTATTTTTCTGTCATTAGTTAACGACATTTTAAGTTAATTATCGGTTTAAAATCAAACCGATTGGTTTGCGACAACACTGTCATTTAGGATTTTATTTGCAATAACTTACAAAAATATTTTAACTGGATGTTCGATTAGCCCTTTCAGACTAGGTCTGGTTTAGACCAGTGCGGTTGCCTTTCCATTTTTTCATATTACATCTTGGTAGATCATAGCAATAATTATTATAGTATCTGTGATTTTGTATTGTTTTAAAGTTTTATTAATTTAATATTTAATTTATTAACTGATTCTTAACCAGTAATGGGAAAAGTAAAGTGAAAAAAACGATTGACTTGCTGGTTGTTCGCTAATGTGGAAAAATGTCCCATAGCTCTATTGTAACAAAATTGTTATAAAGCTTTCACTAACTGTGTTCCGATTCCTCGGTGAACATTTTAGCTTCTAAAATAAACCTTTACATGATCAAAAAATACATGTTGCATGTCATAAATGCCGATATACTTATAATGACTGGACTAAGAAAATAAACACAAGGTAATGAACGAAATGATATATTTACACGATGTGTTACCAGAAACGGCCTTCGTGGTTAAATATATCAGCTCCCAACCACGGTATCTTTATTTCTTAAATCTACATCTACTGTACTAAACCTATCTTTTACACAAACATACCTTTGAGGCTATAACTTTGCTTTATTTTGCAATTCTAAACACGTGCTCAATATCACTAAAATGATTTCCGGACCTTAAGTTATGTTGGAGTAACCTCCCTTATCTGAAAAGAAACTGAACTAATTGGTTAGATAGGGAAACACTCCACCAATTCTTTTTTACATATATCAAAACGTATTTTTCATACACCTTTTCAATTTATTTCATCTCTCTAACTAATTATAAATGTGTGTCACATGGAAATTTGTAATAAATACGATATTGGTAATATTGCAGAATATATTTTATTTCCTCTGTATTAAATTTGTATAATAACTAAAAACCTATATGTATAAATTTAAGTACCATCCTGCATCCACCTCTTAACATAGCTTTAAATTATTACACTGTTGTCTTTTTTCACTTACTTTTTTCTTTCTTGTATGTTAACAAGAAGCTGTAAAGTTTACGTCAATAAAACGTGTTCTGTTCAGTTCTTATCTGTATATCTACATCTCTACATAATGCATTTGAATTAATCTTCTGTAAACATAGTATATTACTAATGTATTACTACTTTAAGCATGCATGGGCACAATTAGTGTGTCTGGCCCCATTTGATATATATATTTATTTCTATAATCGCACTACGCTTTCCTTGGCGTGAAGACTGGCCACGTGTAATAGAATCCCTGCAAGATCAATCTTTCGTGTCTCTGAAATTTAGCTTTATCATAAGTCTGGACGCTGACACAAGCGAGACGGCCCACAGATGACAATAATACGTAGACTAGACATTACACACATAAAGCAAAACCATAATAACCACCTTGGAACTATTAGTCGCCAATGACTCCAGTTCGCGCGCATTGAATTACAAAGAAGTGCAAAGCATATTTTATGTACAAACGAATAAAACTTTATTAAGCAAATATGACCCTCAATTAATCATTCTTGTTCTTGGATGAAAGAATTCATGAAGGTTGAGACATGAAAGCTATATGGTCGACGGGGAATTTTATAAATCGGCCATTATATGTTATTTCCATTCTAATGTGCAGTTTTTTCCAAGTCACAATTGCTTTATGATTTGTTTAAATGTACGTTGTGATATAGTCAGTTTTGTTGTTGTCCGTTTTGTTAGTGTCGGCCAGATGTGACTTATGGTCTGTGTGTCTTTCTGTAAGGTCGGTGCATGTGGGACTGGTTGTTTGCGTCTTGTCTGCGTGATGTACGGGACCTGTCAAACCTATTTTGTCATGTCTGTTTAGATATATGTTCTCGTGAGAGAGATTTTTGACGAGAGTTTTTTTTTCACACTCCTTTCTATAAAACATTGCACCTGCCACTCACATACCGACACCTCATTTACGTTCAGTTTAACGTTAGGAAAATTCTTGAAAAAGAATTTACTAAAATAATGTAGAACATGTTTTACAACATTACTTTAGTTTTAACTTATACTATAGCTATATCTACACTATTGATAAATGACCAGTTTTTGTTTGGTAAGTTATTGTAGTATTTATATTGCAATGTGTGTATTTCTGTATTTTACTTGTATTGTTTGAATTGGTTCATGTTTGTTTTGTAACTGCGAATATTTGTAGTGCTAAATTCTAATTTGCTATAGCTCCGCCAATTGATAATGTGGCATTACTTATTTATTGTGTTATTTATTATTCGCAGGTTTTCCTCATAGAGAAAAGAAAACAAAAATAAAAGTCGCTAAACCTTTCACGGACTGGTTTTCAAAAAGATTTGACTCCCATCACGACACGTCACAAACGGCGCCCAACGTTTCTTGTGGTTTAGGCGTCACCTCGTCAGAAACGGTGCGCTGAACTTATTCAACAAGACAGCCGGCAACAACTCTTTATAGAACCAGACAACAATTTGGTCGCCCATTTCACGAACACGAAAGAGTCCAGTTATTTTTAAGTGTTAAAGTGTTCTGTGCTTTTTCTTTTAAAGTGCTATTTTTTACCCTGGGGTGTGCATTTTTCCAGTCGGCCGATAATGTCTCGCGAGATACCCACCACGTGGTAACTGGAAACAGTAATAGTGCAGCTGGAACAACCTTGACATTGGCCGCGGAGGAATTTGTGTAGGGAAGTGCTTAGTTGATAGCATGTGTTTTTATAAATATTTAAGGACATAATAGGATGCTATGTAAGTACAGACAACTATTTTTTCTGATGTTTCATTTTTATACTGTTACAAATTTTGCCAATAAATACACGTTTTGTTCCCTGTATTCTTAAATAGTAACAAATTCCTTCTTTTAAATTGACTATATCCACGCTGAAATCCAATGTTTTGATCTTATTTTAAGAAAATATCAGGTCATATTCCGTTCAGCGTGTAGAAAGAATATAAACAGTTACAGTATCTCCATTCATTACCTGTTTTACATGGCACAATTTAATTTTAAATAAAGGTTAGGTTAATAATTGTAAATCATATTGATGATCCAGGACTCCATTAGTTAAAAGTATCCTATAGCTGTGTCTGAGCTTAATTATTAGCTAGTGTCAAATTAACTTTGTCATTGTTATACTGATGTTTTACCGTGATTTTAACAGTGAAAATCTGTTTATATTTTGGTGATTGTAATTGTTCTGATTTTTCTGTTGCTTTTATCATTGTTCAGACAAGGCATTATTACATTTGGTCAAATATTCTGTTAAACAGTGTTTAATAGTATATATTAGTATATATTTTCTCACTCACACTCATTTTGAGAATTGCAAACTATTAGCAGTATATTTTTAGGTAGTGTATGGTATTTATCAGGATGACGGTGACTAAGGTGATCATAGTATAATATGGAGTTTCTACTTCCATTAGCCTAGCTAGTAGTTATAATGAAGTAGAAGGTAGTCATCTTACTCTGTAGAATGTAGTGTTTTATACTTTAAAGAACAGAACAGAACATAATTTATTTAAGACGTGTACAAAGTACAATGTCTTCTCCATATACAATATTACAAATAAAGTAATGTCATGTGATAGTTATACAGTAACACATAATTACAAGTGAAACATGTAAGAACGTAAAACATGTATAAGGATGAACACAACAAGTTCATATTTACTATTAACATTTAGAATAGTATTTCTTATATCAAGAGCATCTTTAACAAACATAGATAATTTCACAAGTTCTACTTCATTCCTTGAATTCAAATAGTCAATAAATTTAAACATTGATGGATTTTGGTAAAGATCTTTGTGCAAAATATTTTCTTCGTATTACACTGTAACACGAACAAACACAAATACAATGATATTCGTCCTCTAAATCACGTGTATCACAACACAAACAATAACGTTCTTCTGGTACAATTCTAGGCCTTTCATATCGGCCTGTTTGCATGCGTAAAGGATAAACAGATAATCTCAATCCACAAAAATAAAACCGTAGACTTCTAGGCGAAACATCTAGATAGCTTTCATAGCCCAAATCATGCTTGCATTCCTTATATAACTTTAAAACAGGGCTTTCTAGAGACCGAAGCCATTAATTTAAAAACAATCAAAAACTATTAATTTGAACTCCAAAGTAAACATTTTAACATCAACAGAGTGCTAGTTATCAAAAAACTTGTGAAAAGTCATATTCGAACAATAAATGTTTAATGTAAAATACCCAATTTGTGCGACCTTTATTACAATCATCTAAAGCCGCATTATAAATTGTGCGTAATATAACATTATCACTAACCATAATTCTAAACCAATATGGGATTAACACAAAATATCGGTGTATGTATAGTGGATAGCGTCCTAGCTCACCATAAACAGCAGCAATGTATGTATTAATTCTTACTCTAAGTAAGCGTTTACAAAATTTCAAATGAATTCTTTCTAACTCCTTAGACTTAGTATAACCCCAAACTTCTGAAGAATATTTCAAAATACGTAACACAAAGGCATCAAACAACTGACAAAGTGTTTTATGTGAAAGATCATAATCATTGCATTTACATAGTAAAATATTCAAAGTAATTTAGAGATTTACTAACAACATGTTCAATATTTGGTCCAAAGTTGTCAGTATAACTAAGTACAATGCCAAGATAATTAAACTCATTTACAACATCTATGGGTTGTCTATCGTAGGTCCACCTTTCTGTGGGTAATACTCTACCACGCTTTCGAAAAACCATAATTTTAGTTTTTGCTTTATTAAAAGAAAGTCCCCAGGCATTGCAATATACTAATAAACGACATATTTGCTCAATGTTGTATGTAATAAATGTTAGAGAATTGTCATTGATTTTTATCTTACATGCTAAATTTCAATATTTACAGAAAAGTAAGTAAAGTAAAGAGATGGTAAAGTCATTAACTTCCTCATGCAAGTATTTAGTTACCCCTGTTAAGTTGCCTGTTGACCATAGTACACCCACTAACCTTAATTCCCCATTTAAGGTTCCTATTGGTCTTGGTCGTGGTATGCCCATAGCCCCTCCACCCACCTCAGTCCTATTCAACAAACTTATCCCAGGTGCTGCCCATGTTAAGGATGAATATAAGTCCTTCACCCAAACACAGCCCACTCAACTTCCAAAAATCCCTCCTTTTTCAGGTGGAGACTCATCACAGAAGGGTGATATCAGTTATGATGAATAGCGGTTTTAGGTTCAGTGCCTTGAGGCTGATTACTCTCAGTCTGTTATGGTGCAGGCTATTAGACGCTCTTTAAGTGGTGAGGCTATGCAACCTCTTATGGCTTTAGGAAAGTCTGCTATAGTCAGTTCCATCTTCAGAAAGATGGACGTAAAGTATGGGGAGACTAGTGAAAATAGGATGCTGATGCAACAATTTTTCAATGCATACCAGAAGGAAAATGAGTCCATCACAGCTTTCAGCAGTCGTGCGGAAACATTGCTTCAGACAGTCATAGAAGCTAGATAAATTGATGAAACACAGAGGAATGAGAATTTCTGGACATTATTACGGAGTGAGACACTTCAAAGTCACGCCAGGCATTTGTATGACAGTATTTCAGACTTCGACAGACTCCTTCTTGATGTGAGGCGTGTTGAAAAGCAGCTAGATATAAAGAGATCAGCATCAATCCAAGTCAGACCAGTTACTTTCTCTACTTCTTATGGTAGAAAGGTCACTCATAACCTTTTCTAGATTGATTCTAGAGGTTTTGTCATTCTAGACAAGGTAGAAAGGATCTGTGATGCTAAGATTGCTGCTCTTGTTTCAAGACTGGGGGAGCAACTAGCTACAATTGCCAGCAAGTTAGACCGCCTGGAAGTAGGGAATAGACGACATCAACCCTACAACAGCAACATCACTACAATGGCAACAACAACATCCTAAAATAAGTCTTCATGTCAGAACTTTCGAGAACGAGGTAGAGGTGGTCCTTTAAACTTACTTACACCTCTGACATAGGTCGCCCAGAGGTGCCTCCTCTCCTCAAAGACCAATCCTCTATTCCACCCAACTTGATTGCACTATCAAATGAAAACACAAGTACATGCTCTTTTTGACATTGGTTCAGTGATCTCCACTATTTCTCACTCCTGCTATCTGTCCCTCTGATATCAGCCTTCTCTCTATTCTATAGACTCCCTTGGTTTGCAAGTTAATATTGCAAATGGGTCTACATTATAATGTGAAGGTGTAGTGAAATATGACCCCTTATCTTGGTCAATTCACATGTTGTGTACCCTTACTTGTTGTACCTTATACAGATTTAATTAAGTTTTGTCCAGTTATTGTTGGCAAAAACATTATCAGGTTGTGTAAAAGCACTTGACACAATACCATGTACAAAGTGTTCCTTAAACTTAGGAAACGGCTTTTGACGGTGTCAAATGCAACTCATTTGTTTTTAGATCTACACATAATATGTTGAAGTCGAACCATATAAAACGGTTATTATCAAAGGTGTTGTTACATACATTCTACCACCGCTTTATTAAAATCTCAGCAATAATGACAAGTTTATGGTTTGTACCCAAGTTGTCAGAGTACATTCACAGACAGCATGTACTACACTTCAAGTTAAACTGTGTAACATGTCAGCCAAGTGCATTACTATCAAGTCTAGGTCTGACCCGTGTAGTGTAGCAGATGTGTCTGTAGTAGACTATTTGGCAGGTGAAAAGCCCAGTGTTTCATCCTGCAATAGGATTATCTACAACCCAATTGAGAAACTTGGTGGTGTTCAGATAGATCTTGAGAATCTCAGCTTAGATCAAATCACCAGTTTAAACGAGCTACTTCTATACTGAGAAGATGTTGTTTTTTTCTACAGGGCCCAGTGACTTAAGTAAAACAGATCTAATTAAGCATAAGATTGTGCTTAATAAAGATAAGCCTTTTAAGCAGCCCTATAGGAAAATACCCCCCAGTCTGTATGCGGAAGTATGCCAGCATGTTTGAGAAAGGCTGGTGCAATTAAAAAATCAGAAAGTACCTACTCTTCAATTGTGGTTTTGGTACGCAAACGTGATGGCAGCCGACGTTTCTGCATTGATTATCGCATCTGAATGCGACAACGCGTAAGGATGCATACAAGCTGCCAATATTTGATGACGCAGTTGAGCTCCTTAGTGGTGCTTAGTATTTCTTGGAGCTTGATCTTAGGCCTGGCTACTGGCAGGTAGAAATGGAAGAAGACAGTAGACCTTTAACTGCTTTTTCAGTAGGACCTCTTGGATTCTACGACTGCCACCGGATTGGTTTTGGCTTATGCAATGCAGGTGCCACTTTTCAGAGATTAATGGAAAAGTGTATGGGGGAAATGCATCTCAACGAATGCTTGTTTTTATTGATGACATTGGAACACTGCAAAAGTGGTATCGAGAATGTCCTAGTGATAACTGATCATTTCACCAGACACGCTCAAGCAATCCCATGCAAAAGTCAAACACCTCCCACTACTGCAAAAGCCCTCACTCCCAGGGCAACGAGTCATTAAAGCGCTTCAATAAGACGCTGTTGAAGAAGTCTGCTTCTTGGAAATGCTCAGTTTCACAAACAAATCAAATTGCTTTCATATGTTTATTGTGCATTCATATTTCAAGTCCTTAACATTGACCAAAATATAAGATTTGGATGTATACTAAAGCTAGAGACAATATATTCACATTAGATATTAATTAGATGAATATCTTCGATACGACATCTTCATACAGAAAATTGTCTTATATGCAATTTGAGGAGTGAAGTGTTTTTGTTATATTTATAGAACGCACATAGCGTCAAAATGCTTAAAAATTATTTTTATTTTCGAGATAAAATTATTTATGCTGTTAAAAAAAAAACTTTTAAAAATTATTTGTTTACATCCTTAGCAAGAAAAACATACAGCATAAGTGCAAAACACAACGTTTATTAATTAGAAATAGTTCCAAATTGCTTGAGAGTTATATATTTAGCAAGTTGCAACAGAAACCATGTTCCAACAACTAAATGAGTCCCAAAGGAGAAATACATGTTGCTAAGTGCACATACAAACACTGATGTCTTTGAATAGTAAGTTCAATCCTCATTAAATGAATACAAAGGTTCAAGCATTGTCAAAGATTGATTAGGCGTACTTCTATTACTAAATTTGTAACATTCGTAGTCTTCGTTAAGCGAAAATGATAATTACGACTTGGGGTCTTCAGTATAACAAATAAGGTTAACTTTTGTTGTTGATTGCTTCTTGAATGTCGACAAGACAACTTTCTTGTTGACTTTAGAAGAATTTGTATGTAATATGCCTTTTTAGGTTTTAAATCGATTACAAAATAAACGCATAAGGCGAATCAACGCTGATTTAAGTTAGAAACAAAATGCAACAAAGAAAGTAAGAGATGTTTTGATAAAAACTCTAAAACAGTATTATTATTTACTCCTCATGAAAGGCTTCCTTGCCTTCAGAGTATACAGCATATCGCGAAATCCTGGCATGATACCGCATGATACCACACGCAGTCACATTATCCCGACACCGGGCCAAGCAGTCGTGGATTTACCTTATTATTTGCTTGAGCGTTAGCAAGGGTTATACCACTACCATTTTAACGACATTGGTATGTCGCGGCTCGTGATCGAACCCGGTGCCTTCGGTACATGGAGCCGACGCTCTACCGATTGCATTGCCAGGTTCGGTATTTAATGTTATCGTGTTGTTGTTTTTGTTTTGTTAATATTGCTGTTGCTTTTGTTTCGTTGTGTGTTTATCTTAGCTGAACTGTGCATATTGAGCGCATTATGATTGCAGCCTGCCATTCGTCTCCTTGCAGAATAGAAAACTGCCATCTTTTATTTTTTAATAATCTAAAAGTTCCTGAACAATATAGCAGTTTATGTTTCATCATATCATTAATTGTTAAGCACTTCAAAAGAAGCAACAGCTATTTTATTTACCTACATGAATGACAATTTAAAGTGTTTATCATTACAAGATATAGTTTTAATAATGTAAAACAAACGTTATCTAATTTTGCCATAACCGTCACGCATTCTCGTTTGTCCACTCATTCATGAAACCTTGGCTGTAAAACTAGCGGAGATAATCATTAGTAGTAACCTGGACACACTATTGTCAATGTCTTAGCTGGAAGTTGTGTTCAAATCGCCACCTGCCACTATAGGAGGTTGATAATTAATACATAATGTATGGGTGTACGAGTCTCATTATGCCTCTTATTATTAGAAAAGACATATAAAAGGTGTTATTGGTTTAAAAGTTATTAAAGGGAAACACAGGATAAGATAAAAGATGATAATTTAAAATTAATATTTTAATGAAAAGACGACTTTCATATATGTCGAAGTGTACATACAATCAAGTAAGAAATAGCAAACAAAATATACACAAACCTCATTAAATATATAAAGCGAGTAATTTTGCGGAATTAGAAAATTAATCGTGCTATGGCTATTTCTGTTTGTGAAATAAACTAGCAAAAGGGTACTTAGCATTGTATGTTAGCCAACTTATTATAAAATGCAAAATAAACCTATATTCCAAACCCCATTCGTTTCATTTTTTTTATTTTTTTTTAAATGATAGCTATATGTCGGCTAGTGTCGCCGACTTGAAACCCACCAGCATCTCATTGCAAGGGTTCGTGTCTCCCTCGGGATGAGGACTTTTATGTGCGAAAACATTTATGGTATCTACCATGTAATGACAGAAATGATATAAATGAAATTAATTCTGACAAAGTTTGGATTCCTTTCATTTTTTGTATTAATATCAGAATGCGTCAATTTCAGAAATTACTTAAATCTAGACACAATACCTGACACTTTAATGAATGAAGGCATGGTTGATATTTATTGTAAAGTCTGTTTTACTGCATCAATGCTGACCAAGGATATTCTAAGAAATAAGTAGACATCATAACTTTTATTTATATGACCAAATCCTATAAAACAAATGACTTATTTCTTCCCATTATTATTACTGACTTTAACAGATATCAGCTCTGTATAATACTATTAGCCTGTTGCATCTTGTCAGACAAAACGCAGAACTAGAACATGGATTATTTTGCGAAAGCTTGATAACTAGATTTTCTTGCAGACTACCGGAGGCTTTTAGTGGCGTTCAAGCTCATTTGTCCACAAATGTAGATTCATACAATGTTCGGAATGTTGTTAGATAGGCTGTAGTTTTGTTTGCAGAACATAATACAGATAAAACTGATTTATTTATCAGAGAGGATGCGTCAGAGTTTCGCTTAAGTAGTTACATGTACATGTATTGTACTTGTTATGCGTGTTTTGTGGAAATTACCAAAACTGAGACCTTAAGCCGAGATATAGTTTACCTCTTTAAGAAAGAACCTGCAAATTATAAAAAAATACGCTTAGACAAATAAAACAGCTATTCATAATTTAAATTACTCAAGCAATTTAACCCTACAAACACGAGCCTCGAGTTATAACCAAATAACATTTCAAACAATACGATAAATATTCTAATTCAATACAGAAGTCAGTGCATTTCAAAACAAACAATTACAACTACGCTTTAGATATATAAAGTTAGTCTTCTTATTCTTACAAGCCAGAACTGGTCGCAAAGACACAAGTTAATTGTTTCAATACTACTCATCACAGCAGTCTAGAAATAAACTCTATCCAACTAAATTTAAAGATTGGTGTTTTATGAATGATGATACTAACTCAACGGAATTTGCCTCCTAACTGCCTAGAATAATGTGTGGGATGTGTGGATTGTAGTGCCCCCTACACACAATCTTATTAATAATCTCACTCATTCCAGAGGGTGCGCACAACGGACAGACAAGACTACATGAAGACTGGTAATGGACAATTTGAACAAAACCAGCCACGCCTATGTGCATGAATATATCGTGTTCACACGACTGACATATACGACGTTTTCGACACAAACAAAGACAATAGTGACACACACAACAAATCGTACGAAACCGTCATGTACACGTGAAATTCAGTGACATACTGATTAAGTAGTCCATCTTTTTTTACCTTTCCGCCTTCGTCCAATCAAATTGCTTTATTTCCTCAGTATATATCATATATACAGCACAGACAGGCCGTAAAATTTACGGTATATTTACGCACAGATTGTATCTAGCTATGTCAAACAGTAGTAGGAATAGTTCGCAAGACACATGGCACATCAAAACGATTTTTACAGAAAATGAGAAGGCTCAACTGAACGTGCATCATAACAGTTTTTATATTAAAACTCACAAAAGACATCTAAAAAGACATTATTTGCCCATAAATCCCCGTAAACCACTAGAGATGCCTTGTTATGATCTCTCACAGAATACTTGCAAATGCTAACATGTTAAAAATGTTTATTATTGTTGGTTTTTATACGAAGTTTTGTTGTTGTTGTTTTTAAGTAAGAAAAAATATTGTGTTAAGTTGATAATGCTGATAGAGTATTTTGTTTGTGATGCGATGATAATAAAAGTCATGATGATAAGATCTTTCATTTCTAAATAAAGATATTTGTTGCTTTATTTTGTTGATAATGTCGATGATGGTAAGCATTTATTGATAAATATGATGGCCGTGGTGGTTGGTGGTGATGGTAGTGATGATGATGGTTGTGGTAGTGGAGATGTTATTATGGTGGCGGTGGTGGTAGTGTAGTGGGGGTTGTGATGTCAGTGATGATGAGGATGGTGATGAGAAGAAGGGGGTGAGGAACGAGGGGATGATAATGAAGATGATTACATACTTCACTTTTGTTCGCAAGCATGGTCTTCGACTGTTTTGTTTCGTCACCTAGTTAAATTTTAACGCAAAATTATGAGACGTTTCTGTTTTTCGTTTTACAAGCTCCCATTAGACATTGCTAAAAATGTTGATAGTTACAGAACAGAGCATTTTAATCTATAAGAAACCTCTTTGACGGCCAGATATATTAAAATTGGTCTGCATCATGAAAAAATCTCGCATGCACATCGTGTCAATAGCCCAGACAAAAAAATATCGCAATCTGATTTGACGAGGGCGGGAATGCATGGTCTAAGTTGGTAATAGTACTCGTGCTACGCTCGGGTATATATATTCCATATACCCCTTCCCTCATAGTTAAACTCATACGTAGATGATATCGGAAAATGCACATCCTTAGAGAATAATCCTTAGTGAAACAAAGAATTAAGATACGAAAGTCACCATGCAGAGAGCGCATGACTTGGTCATAAGTCAAGAAGTGCAATTATTGGTATGTATACTGTGGATTCACTAAGTAACTAAGCAACTTAAGCATACAAGTCAACTGCCGATCTCCGAATATCACAGTTCCGTTTGTCTGAATATCCGTTTGAGACGACTGATAAAAAAGTAAATCTGCGTTAAATATTGCTGGTTTATTAATCGCTACTTTTAACTCGTTGATATAGTTTCGACAATACATCATTAATTCCTGATGCTGTAGATATAAAAGAACTTATATTTTTTAACGTATGAAAAATTCTATAATTAACAAAACATAGGGCACGAGACATTTTTGATGAGCATATTGCACTTTGTGTTTAATTAAATTACTACAATAAATTAATATAATTTGGCATTACATGGTCAAAAGTGACTAAATTGTAAACTGTCACAGGAATCGTGTAAGCATATATAAAAAAAAACATTTACATACATTGTATTTATGAACTCAAAATAGTAAGTATTTGTAGACACAATGATGTCTGTAGACTTTTATTTACCAAAGATGTAGATACCACTTACAGTATATGGCTTACATGTACGTACATGTACTGCTACATATGGAATACCTCTATATGTATATTGATGCTTGCAGTATTTTGCACGAGGTCTCTCATATATCAGAAGTTGAAATATACAGTATATTGTGTGTGTGTGTGTTTCCAGTCTGTTCGTGTCCGTTCCAAACATTGATCATTTTACATGTTGATACTGACTTAGAATACAAACATTTTAAAACGCTGAATGCCACCTTTTGTTACACGGGCAGGCCTGCTTTGTATGTTAAAATGTGTATGTTTTGTATGTTAAAATGTCATGAGCCTTTTCAAATATTGATATATGTGTAGCCCCACAAGCCCCTTTTAGGGTCTGACTAGCTTACTTGTTTAATTTATAAGTACCGTTTAATTTAAGGTTACTTCTCCAATAGGCTACAATGGTGGCCTTTGCGCATAATCGTATAGTGGTTTAGATTTATGTACGTCTTCAATTAATTCTCAATGCGTTGTGTTTAATTAATAACTTTTCCGCGACTTGATTTTCTACTCAGGGTCGTAACTTTAGCGATTCGTTAAAACTTATAATTGGTTAATTACGAAGGTAGAAATAAAGACCTAAAACAACATTCGATTACAGTATTGTATTATAGTCATGAATATCTAATATCTAATAAGTGGTAAATACATTACGATGTTCAAATTCAAATATCAAATCAAATATCTATGATTAGTATCAATTCTTGGTTAATTAACAAACATAATGTAATATATAAAGCGTACCTTTAATTGCCGTATCACTCAACTAGTGATGTTTAACAATATAAATTCATGCGGCAAATTCCCCTCTATTTGAGATAATTAGCAAACAAGGTTATCGATATTAACCTAAACATATGATTACAATCAACACATAATTACGACGAAATACTTCTATCAGTTATAGCACAGCAATTTATTATGATCGTCTATTTAGGCTCGTAGCAAAACAATCTTTCATCAAATCATTAGATTCTGTGATATTTAATAAATAAATCTCTTAATTAACAATCAGCATTATTTAGCTAATCTAGAATCTATGCAGAACCAGTACAAAGTTGTTACGTTATTATAATACCGAATAATACAATGTATGTATCAGAGCTGTGAAATACATAAGTACAATAATACAAAATAACTTATCTAGTATTTCTCTGTTCGATAAATCCTCCCAATCACGAAGATGGGCGCAATGTCCTTGACCAGTTGGAGCGACTGCGTAGTAAGGCGGCCATCTTGGTCTGTTTGGTTTCAGTATATATACACCGAGGTGGAAGTTGGGATTGTGGGCAGTGAAAACTGTAGTGTAAGCACCATCGGTCATTGTTGACAACTAACAAGGAGCACTAATTTATTTTTCTTTGAAGTTGGACCATGTCTATCTAATTTGACTACAATTTGACTTCCTATACATACTTCCATACATATGTCCCCTACGTGAGGTTCCCCTTTACCTTGTATTTCGTGATAGCGTCGTGGTTTTTAAGTACTTGACCTCTTGATAGTACTGACCTCACGACAGCTGTAGTGGACAGCTGTAGTGTTACATACGCCCCTTATTTAAAAGAAAATTAAATAAATTTTAATTTTCCAAAGTCTATCAAGTATAAGTGTAATACAGTTCCTTAAAGTCGATTCACTTCCCCTTTAAGTATTCTACCTTGACCTCGACATACCATGAAGTGAGTAAGTCCTCATTAATGTCGCCCATTCATAAGTCTTGTTAACTAGCCATAAATGTGTTTGGACCGTCCTAGTATGCTAAGTGCCGGTGCGTGTGGACACTTGTCATTCCTACGTCGGCCCCTAGCCATAAAATTATCATCTTCAATTATCGTCTAATAAGTATTAGCACGCCGTTCCCCCGCAGTAATGATTAGATATTGGCATATATACATACAAACATGTTACGAACACAATAAAACAACAACAATAAAAGCAATAACAGTATTGTAAGTCTTTGTCGTCGTATACAAGCACACATCACTTGTTCGTCATACGGTCAATGTCAATTGGTATACATCCGTCCTGGTCGTCAGAGATGTTGATCTGCATCCGCGTCGTCTGCTCGATGGAGATTGGTCGTTGTCCTCGTTGATTGGTCGTCTTGTGAGCTCGTCGTGATGTGATGAGTAACGACTAGGTAAACTTAACACACTAATTATTCTTATTATAGAAGGAGTCCTTCCGCGATTTACCGTCCTTAATACCTGATGTGACACTGAACACATGCCATCTTGGCCATTTCACGTGTTTTACATCATTGGTCACTTCGCGGGGCTCCACGTCGGCATATGAAAAACAGATAACATAAATACAAGGCAGTAAAATCCTCAACCCAAAATACATATAACCCTTCACCATTTTCTATGATCATAATAAATGCGCATTTTCAAATTTATACAAAAAAACAAACAAACTGGGAAATCCCTACAATACGCCCTACAATACTCCCACGCCATATAGCGTTTACAATTATGTATTCCGAGAGATATTCTTCTCTTCGTATATATCAATACATACAAAATTGCTTCTCTAAACATGTAATGAGGCGTTTATCCGATCAACCTATGCAACTGGTTTTGTGAGTTTCGGATACAACGCTATATACTCAACTTCCTCTTTTTGTGGCCCCACGTTACTGGTGGGCGAACCCAAACTGGGCGCCGTGGCATCCAAGCCAACCACAGGTGAATCAGGTGTCTTCCCGAACCCTTGCCTCTTTAAGCAACACAGCCGTCCGACCGATCTGTACCTATTTCTTAAGCAGTAAATGTAAATGCCTATACCGATTATCATTCCGATGGCTAGCCCAGCTATTGCGATGTAAACTGACCAGTGATTAGAATGCCTTTCAGCGTGATCGCCATGCATCATTTCCTCTATTAATGAGTTCATAGGTATATATTGTAATTCCTTTAGTTTCGGCGGGATAAGGGTCTTGTTATACTTCTTAGCCTTAGTGGTAAAGTCTTCCCACATTGATAAGCTTGTCATATTAATGGAGATCCTGACCTCCGTGAGTAGATCGTCGGTGACCTCGCTTTTCATGTTATGTTCGTATGACGCTGGCAGAGAAATGTATTCGTTTTCAGCACTACATGCCGTCTGTAAGCGCACTATATCAAAAGGTATTTTAGTGGTGAGGGACTTAGTCTCTAGTCCGTGTATTTCTTTACATTTAATCGACAGTCGTAGAGGTTGTGCGGAGGTTACGGCCCAAATACCAGCTGAAATATGTACTGCAAACGGCAGTTTAAGGTTTGTTGTGACGATTTTACGACAACTAGATGGTATCTTAGCTTTATTATCGACAAATAATTGTACCAGGCATGAGTCGGTCAACTCAGTGGAGAATATCGGTTGTGAGATATGGCAAAATGAGGTTTGCGAACATGATTGAATTCCTTGGTTGTTTAATAATACGTACTTAGTGTTCTCCTTATTTAAGGCTATCCCTGCCGATTCCAAATCATATTGTGCGGCCGCGGTTGTTGACAATTTAGATTCGGTACGGGTTTGTTGTTGAATTACGGGTACGTTGAATACCTTGTATACGGTGTATGTTTCATATCGTTCGTTTAGGGGAATTTTAACGAGCATCATAACTTGGTTATTTGCCACGGTCCCGACCAACGGAAGGTACTTATAATAATCTAGTAGTCCTTTCGCTACATCGAACGGTAGGGTAACCAACGGTGGTAATTTCTCCTGAATACCTAACAGGACGGTTTTTAGCTCATGTGGGGGTATGAGTGCGGGCGATAAGTGTCCCAATGTCAGCGCGGCCAATTGATTGTCTAAATGTTCGTATAAAATCGTCGCTCTCGCTAGTAGGTCGCGAATTTCTTGAATCATCATGTCTAAGTGGAGGTATGTCTGTATGAAGTTATTAGTCTCTGCAATTTTTGCCCCCAGATCCGATTCTATGTTACCAACCCTCACTTCTATCTCAGACAATGTATTTAATACTTCATTAATGGCATTCCTATTTTCGTTGATTGTCGATCGCGTCAAGTTTAGAATGGTGATTGCTTCGTTGTTAGCATGCATTAACCTTAATTGTCGTTGATGTAGGGTGGTTAACACCCCTTGTATCCTGTCGATGTCGGACTGTCTAGCCGTTCCGAATACGGTCCTTAATATGTCCCCCCCTACGTCTAGCCACGCCCTCTTTTGTCTAATGAATTTATTGGAGGCGATACGGCCCTGGAGGGCGAGATATTGGTTATGTAAGTGTTCGAATTCCAAGTTGAGTCCCTCTACGGCCCGAGAGTATAATTGTATAAATTGATAATCCTTCGTGGGTAGATATTTATTTCTGTTGATTCGCATCATGTTCTCTCCTATCGTTAATTGTAAGTGTATTCTTGAGAAGAATGCGTCGTATGGGTCGAGGTCTAAAACAAAACTTATCGTCCATGTCGTTTGTGTGAATGCTACGTCATTGACTGGTAAGAATACTACGTTCTCGCGTACCGTCAGTCCGTCTGTTCCTAAGAGTGTCATCAGCGCAATCGTCAGCATGTAAATCGTTTCTAATCGGTCAAATCGTCCTCCTGTCATCGTTGGCGTTGTGATCTGTGAAGGAGAGAATTATTCATTTTGCCCTGCCTAAATAATAGGGGTATGGAAATAAAACAGATTTTCGTATAGTCTACCTATTTATTTTATTTTTATATATATATTTTTTTATCCCGCTCGTGTCCCCAGGTTTGTGCATATCCGTGCGGCCACGATAGCCGCAATCATCCTGCGGACCTCTTCCGGGGTCCCCGACACGATGATGGTTTCCGAACTCTCACAATGGGTACACTGACATCCCTCGCCGTGATTGATGGCGAAGGTCCATCCCAGGATCTCCACCGTCTCGGGCATCTGTAATTTGATTTATCTCTTTATTAAACTGCTGTTTCTAGGTACGGGAGGATGGACGGTTTACGATTAATGTGTCCGATATCCATATCTGATGGATCATTGTTACGGTCGGCGTCGGTCGGCGGTTCGAGTCGATCGCGTTGTCTTCGGTACTTCCGCTTTAATTCGGCCAATGGGATGTCAGCGTCACTGTCCGAAGAGTCGCTACGTTCGTTAATACGTCTGTTACGAATTTGTCGACTTAGTTCTGCTAACGGTATATCGTCGTCACTATCGGAAGATTCATACTGACCGTTAGCATGCAATGGGTGCATCTGCCCCATCAAATTATCGTCGTCATCGCTACCCGGCGAGTTATCATTTTCGGGCGGCACTACGTACGTGGCCTTCCTCCGCCTATTGTTGGGTGGAAGCCTGTCCTTGGGAAGTTCCCAACGTTCAATATCAATCGCCTTGATATTACGGGCATGCACCGTTTGTGTGCTGCCGTCAACTATATTCTTTATCTTAAACGTTACTGGTGATTTCTGCTCGATTATCCTAAAATATGCTTTATAATGGCTGTCTAATTTATCTGTACGCGCGTTATTCTTTAATAATACTGATTGTCCTACCTCTAAGTTCGGTTCGCGTGTATCCCGATTTGCGTACCTATTTCGTGTGTCCTTCGCTTTACGCATGTTACGCTGGGCATACATCATTGCGCGGTGTAAGTTTTCTATATATATCCTAGATAGGTCTTCCCCCATGTATTTGCGCCGCGGGGCAAGTAATGAATCTAAAGGTAACACCGGGTCACGTCCATACATTAAATAAAATGGACTGTAGCCTGTAGACTCTGATGGTGTACTGCGTATTGCGGTCAGACATGCATTTATCTGTAAATCCCAGTTATGGTCCCCATCACTAATGCGTTTTGAAATCATATTATTGAGTGTGCGGTTTATCCTTTCAACCTGTCCGTTAGCGCGCGGATTATATGGACTTGTAGTAATATGTATAATATTAAATTCCTTACAGATATGATTTATGATAGAATTGCAAAATTCTGTTCCGTTGTCGGATCGTATCTGATATGGTACTGAAAATCTGGGAATTATCTCGTCTAAAAATAGATTTGCTACAATTTCGGCGGTCTTATTTTTAACCGGAAAAGATTCACACCATTTTGTACTTTCGTCCACGAACGTAATAAGGTATCGATTTCCTGAGATACTTTGTCTATACGGTCCTGAAGTGTCTACAGACCAGGTGATTCCGCTAGAGTGTGATACTCTAGTGTCTTGAACTGGGGGTTTTGTATTTGAACTGGCGCGTCGCGCGCACACTATGCAACGATTTATATGCTTGTAAATGCGTCTATACATGTTTGGGAAGAAGTACTTGCGCCTTAGTGTATCATAGCATTTGTCTACTCCTACATGTGATAGATTGTCATGGTACTCAGTTATAAGTCGGTCGCTCAAATGGTCAGGTATGTAAAGTCTGAGGATCGGGTCTTCGTCCTTGTCGCTTAAATAATATAGCATGTCGTTAACAAGAATATATTTTTGTAATTGGCTGGTTTCTTCATTGTTTTGTAATTGTGTTATGAGGTTACGACATTTTTCATCATTCAATTGTTCTGCCTTTATGTCGATATTTGCGTCGAAGTATTCCGGTGTGCTCGCGACTTCCGGCGCGACAATTGGGTTGTAAGCATCCTTATCGGGCCTTATTCTATTCAAATTTACTACGTTAACCTCGCGATCTTTAAGCTCGTGTTCAGGCGGCACTACTTTGTAAGCGTGTTTTCCTACATCCATATACCCGGGTACCGTATTTTCGTGCACTGGTTCGTCGCGATCATCGTGCCTACATCTGGAGAGCATATCGGCTACCCTGTTCTTTTTCCCACTTATGTATTCTATTGTTACATTGTAGCCGGAGATGGCTAGAGCATAGCTTTGCAACTTTTTATTGGTTAAATTAGCTGTTAGTAAATATCTGAGTGGTTGGTGGTCAACAAAGCAGGTGACATGTGATTCTTGCACATAAATTTGAAATTTATCTAATGCGAATTTTAGTGCGAATGCCTCGCGCTCAATAACAGACATTTTCTGCATAGTCGGACTTAATTTGTGTGATAGAAAATGGATGGGTCGTTCATTTGGTATCCCTGGGACGATGCTGTCTTCAGGGCCACATTCTTGGCAAAGAACAGCTCCTATTGAGGTGGCAGATGCATCTGTATACAACCGATAACCTTTATTTCGATCTGGGTACCCTAACATGGGAAGTGCAGTGAGTCCTTCTTTTAATTTCTCAAATGAATCTTGACACTCGGGTGTCCAGTTAAATCTAGCGTATTTCTTTGTTAGTTGTATAAGGGGTTCCGCTATACTGGAAAAGTTCGGTATCATGCGGCGGTAAAAACCCGCCATTCCAATAAATGATCGGATCTCTTTAACCGTTTTGGGCGGTGGTACCTTTTTAATGGCTGCTACCTTATCTGGGTCTGGTCTATAACCTTTCTCACTAATTATGAATCCTAAATATCTAGTTTCCTTGAGTAGAAATTTGCATTTGCTAGGTTTTGCCCTTATGCTGTGCTCCCTTAAACGCTGCAATACGGCCTCTATGTTGGCTAAGTGTTCTGTTAGCGTGTTCCCTAAAATAATGACGTCATCAAGATATGCTATACATATGTTCTCTAGACCTTTTAGAACAATGCTCATCAGTCTCTGGTAGCAGGAACCAGCTGACTTAACGCCGAAGGGCATTACGCGGAACTGATACCCACCGATTCCAGGACATGAAAAACTAAGTTTTTCCCTACTATCAGGTGAAACGGGTACAGCAAAATACCCACTGGCCATATCAAGGGTAGAGAAGAATTTTGAACTACCTAGTAATGGGAGAATCTCATCGATTCGGGGAAGGGGCCAAGAATCATCTTTAATGATTTTATTCAATTTCCTAAAATCAATGCAGAACCTAAAAGTGCTATCTGGTTTCTTAACTAATACAACCGGGAAGTTCCAAGGTGAAGAAGAGGGTTCAATTATCCTTGCTTGAAGCATTTCGTTAATGGCCTTATCTATAATAGGTCTATGTTTCATGGGTGTGGGATATGGTCGTTGCTTAATTGGTGGGTGGTCGCCAGTATCTACTGAGAAAGAAAGTGTGCTGGTTTGTGTTACTTCCGTTAAGTCTCTAGCAAATACGTCTTTGTATTTAAACAACAACGGTCCAAGCAAGTGTTCGAACTTATCGTCATAATTAAATCCATAGTCATTTTCTGAGTCCGGGCCTGCGTGGAGGTGATTGTTCATTTCTTCCCGGGAGGTGACCAAGTTAATTTCGTTTACGTGAGTCACTTGTGCAATGACTGCCTTTCTTTTTATCTTAATTGTTTTTCCCGTGTTATTGACCAACATTAAGGGGATAACGCGATCATGTTTAATGGTAATTAAGCTGTCAGTGAGTGTGAGTCCTGGCTCATCATTAATGCAGTCCCCTAATTGTCTTAATTGATAGCCCCCAGGTGGTAGGAAGTCGTGCGTTTTTACCTTGCCTGTTGTTGTGACGGCGGTGTATGGTTTTATTACTATGTTATTGCACGGACGTACTAAAGATGCGATGTGTATGTCACTCTGTAGAGGAATGTACTCTTGCCTAATTCGGATGCGTTTCAAATCGTAGTAAATCCTAGCGTCAAATTTTCTAAGGAAGTCTCGCCCTAAAATACAGTTCCTATTAATGTCCTTAACTACTACAAATTCATGTCTAAGCCTACTTTTACCTATTGTGAACTCAAATAACGCTACGCCTTGTACATTTAACGTGCTTCCGCTAACTGATTGTAAAGTTACTTGGGATTCCCTCAGTTTTGGTTTTTGCTTTATCTGGTCATATATGCGTTTGCTTAATAATGATACGCCCGCACCTGTATCTACTAACGCCCTAACTTTGTGTGTGTGTGATATTTTAACTAAGCAGGAAGTAGGGTCCTCGTTAAAATTCATTTTAATGGCCTGTTTATAAAACGCCCCCTCTTCCGGTCCCTGCTGAGGGGGCCTATTTAGTTTAAACGCGCTTTTGGGCAGTCCCTCCTAAAGTGGGCTGTCGATCCGCATTCCCAACATTGATTTCGACGGCTCGAACGTTCTTGCCTATATTGATTCGGATTAACCGTTATTCGTCTCGGGGTTACTTCGCGAACGCTGGTTCTACATTCACGGGTGCTGTGATTTTTACGTCCGCATTTTGCGCATCGACGCGTTGGCCGTGCGTGGTCAATATCCATAGGCTCCGAAGCCTCCCTATCGGTATTTAAATTTGATTGCTGTTGACCGTACTCGCGACCTATGCTGGAGCTAAACCTTTTTCTCAGATTTTGCTCCGATAGTGCAACCTTAACCGCATCTTGAAAACTTGCTGGGTTTGTCCGCATAACTTTAAGTTTTAAATGATCGAACGCTAAACCGTCTACAAATTGCCCTATCATCACCCGCTCTATAGTGGTGGTTCCCCCTGGCACGCCATCTGTGGCCTCGTGCGCCAGTGAGAGCAACCGCTCAGCGAAGCTGACCACATTTTCGGTCGGTCGCTGCTTAATTTCTCGTAATAAACGCAGCGCATGTTGAGGGTCGATTACGTCACCAAACCTTAACCTTAACTCATGCTTTAATTGGTCGAATGTACTGCCGGCATTTGAGATGAGGTATCTCTGCACAAAATCGCTGACCGTGCCCTTACATGTTTGAAAAGCTACTCTTTTTCTGCGATCGTCATCGCAGCCCCCTAATAAACAAAATTTTTCTACCTCCTTTATCCAAGTTTTAAATTTCTTCGGGTCCCCGTCGAAAGGATTTATCAAATGTACGGCCGACTGGCTAGCTAAAGTGCTGTGCAGTGAGCTAATCTCATCTGCTAGCTGTTGTATGGGCGGGGGAGGCTCATCCATTTTTTACAGATCGTTAGGACGGAAGTGCGAGGCCAAGGTAAGTAGAAGCACTGACCTTTTCTTTTTCTTTGTGGTTGATTTCCTGCCACGTCGTACCTGCTCGTCTTCGCCCACCGTTACGGGGATCCGTATCTTCTGGATTTATCTCTATTTTATAAACAATAATACACAATTAGAATCAAAATACTCCATGAGTATTATGAAAAAATTTCAATATAAAACGAATCGCTAAATCCTGGGAATCAGGCACCAAAACGACCCCCTGTAGCCCCACAAGCCCCTTTTAGGGTCTGACTAGCTTACTTGTTTAATTTATAAGTACCGTTTAATTTAAGGTTACTTCTCCAATAGGCTACAATGGTGGCCTTTGCGCATAATCGTATAGTGGTTTAGATTTATGTACGTCTTCAATTAATTCTCAATGCGTTGTGTTTAATTAATAACTTTTCCGCGACTTGATTTTCTACTCAGGGTCGTAACTTTAGCGATTCGTTAAAACTTATAATTGGTTAATTACGAAGGTAGAAATAAAGACCTAAAACAACATTCGATTACAGTATTGTATTATAGTCATGAATATCTAATATCTAATAAGTGGTAAATACATTACGATGTTCAAATTCAAATATCAAATCAAATATCTATGATTAGTATCAATTCTTGGTTAATTAACAAACATAATGTAATATATAAAGCGTACCTTTAATTGCCGTATCACTCAACTAGTGATGTTTAACAATATAAATTCATGCGGCAAATTCCCCTCTATTTGAGATAATTAGCAAACAAGGTTATCGATATTAACCTAAACATATGATTACAATCAACACATAATTACGACGAAATACTTCTATCAGTTATAGCACAGCAATTTATTATGATCGTCTATTTAGGCTCGTAGCAAAACAATCTTTCATCAAATCATTAGATTCTGTGATATTTAATAAATAAATCTCTTAATTAACAATCAGCATTATTTAGCTAATCTAGAATCTATGCAGAACCAGTACAAAGTTGTTACGTTATTATAATACCGAATAATACAATGTATGTATCAGAGCTGTGAAATACATAAGTACAATAATACAAAATAACTTATCTAGTATTTCTCTGTTCGATAAATCCTCCCAATCACGAAGATGGGCGCAATGTCCTTGACCAGTTGGAGCGACTGCGTAGTAAGGCGGCCATCTTGGTCTGTTTGGTTTCAGTATATATACACCGAGGTGGAAGTTGGGATTGTGGGCAGTGAAAACTGTAGTGTAAGCACCATCGGTCATTGTTGACAACTAACAAGGAGCACTAATTTATTTTTCTTTGAAGTTGGACCATGTCTATCTAATTTGACTACAATTTGACTTCCTATACATACTTCCATACATATGTCCCCTACGTGAGGTTCCCCTTTACCTTGTATTTCGTGATAGCGTCGTGGTTTTTAAGTACTTGACCTCTTGATAGTACTGACCTCACGACAGCTGTAGTGGACAGCTGTAGTGTTACATATGTTGCAATGCTCATACGACTTAGTCACATATTCTTATTCATGCTCACAAGAATGTTACTTTTGCAGTGAGGCGATCGTAAAACATCTCCCCGTGCATTTAATCTATGTTGTCATTTAATTCATCCTATAATGATTGTTACATTTTTGGTGAACATTGGACTTGGTTTCTCAACTCTATCTGCACAAAAACAGGATGCTAAAACAAATCTTCTCTGGTCATTTGTTTCTTGATTCAAAACTTTAATTTCATTTACAATCAACAATTTGTGTGTAGTTCTTCTATTCGAAATAAATTAGGTACCTCAGAGTCGGTCCATATTGCCCACTGATCGTGCCAAAGCGGTTACTGCTGGGTTTGCTCTTTTTGTTAAATGACACGTCACAAATTTGTTCTTAGTTTTACATTTAGCTTGCATGTAAATACCTTTGTCATGTGCCTTTTCAAATTTTGATATATGTTACAATGCTCATAGGACTTTGCCATACATTTTTATTATTGAGCATACGCTGAGGCCAAAGTATGAAGCAAAACGTATTTAAAGCTTTTAATTACTTTTCAGTTCAAGCCTTTCCTAACACTAAACTTAAATATCCGTTTATAGTATTTAAAGTGTCCGTTTTCCCCCTTTACTGATATAATCACGACTCCATATGGTGCAATTCTGAGTTTCTTTTTAAGCAACATTCATGGAAAGACGTTACTGCCGTGGCAAATCAAACCGAGAACATCAATCTTTCTGCCAATACATATGTGATGTGTAAGACTGCTTATGCTGGATCATATTTAAACAAAGATGCTATTAACTGAGTGACACATTGTAATAACAACCTTGGATTTGTTTATTTATTTTTAATCTCACAGGCATAGTATTAATGAAAGCTTTTTATATGTGTTTAACGTGTTTTTCATTACTGCTCACTGCTGCTGAACGAAAATCACAGAAGAAAGAAGCTGTTGAAGCATTTTTATACAATATTGTTAACATATTGACAAAGATGTTTTTATACGTGCATCTTTTTTTTTTTTTTGAACACATTTTTGTGAGGACAATGATTGCACAATTTAAGTTATCATTGTTGTTTTCCTTTTGATAAATAATGTAGCTGTTTAATATCTAATGCACTGTCAGTTAGAAACGGACACTTCCCATTTGGGGAAATGCCAGCTTTGTTTAGAAACTGTGCTGCAGGTTAATTATTCTAGTTATAAATCCTTTAAGGGTTTGCAGAAATGACCTAATAAGTAGACGTTTTTCAGTATAGTTTGTCTTTTATTTTAGCCATCATTGATCCATTCATTTATGTTAGTCACTGGCGTTGTTTGTTTTATTTAATTTTTTATTTCAAAAAAATGAAATAATGAAATTAATGAGGTAGCGGAGGAATGTAACATGCTAGAAATGTAATACAAATTTAACAAGTTTGTTTGTTTATTGGGTTTATCGTCCCACCAACAGTATTTCAGTTATCTGGAGACGGTGTCCACTTGGAGCAGATATAGTGCTGCCTTCACTGTGTATAGCATACCGTGAACACCTGGCATGATACCACACCCAGTCACATTATCCTGACACCGGGCCAACCAGTCGTGGAACTACCCTTATGTTTGCTTGAGCGTTAGCAAGGGAGCTATACCACTACCATTTTTAACGACTTTGGTATGTCGCGGCCCGGGATCGAACCCGGGGCCTCCCGTACCTGGAATTTAACAAGTGTATTTTTATGTTATTTTTGTTTTTGAAGATCATTGCAGCGACCAAATATGATCATTATAGCAACGTCTAGCTTTTTGGTGGAGGAAGGCCCCAGACAAATGTCTGGGTAGATCCAATGGCGCACCGTAAGTCAGCTGGAAGACTCGATCCCACGCAGTGAGAGGCTAAGGTAATATTTATACATAAATGTAAAAAATAACACTGATACAGTATACATAGAACTTCTTTTACAAATCAAATATTATTTTTCTTCGATGTAATGATTTTTGTCGATGATCATGTTTTAGTGCTGTAGGGGTTTGACGGGTCATTCGACAGTTTTTCTGCCGAGTTCATTCAGGTCTGGAATATCATGTGGGATTTTCAAGTTCATGCAGTGAATAATTTTTATTTTGTTTTTTGAAATACAACGCAGCAGCTAATTATGAATATAATAGCGACGTCCAGCTTTTTTGGTGGAGGAAGACTCCAAACAAATGTATGGGTAGAACCACAGGCGCACCGCAGGTTAGCTGGAAAACCTTCCCACTTTAAGTTTTGCGCCCGAACGGGACTCGAACCCTCGCGGTGAGAGGTTTCAGCGGTCAGAGGAGTTACAAGTCGGCGACTCTACCACTACACCACGGGCGCCCCCACAAATAATTTTAAAACGACGTAAATTGACATTACTGCATTATCTTTATTGATTATAAATAAACGACTTGTTTGTAATTACTCAGAGTTGTTTAGCGTAGGTTTGTTTTCAGATTGTTTATAAAGATGCGCAAAAGTACTTTAGATGTGAACACATTTTCCAAACGTAAACTATTATTTTATGGCACATGCATTCAAACGAGAAAAGAAAACTTCTACAATGCAGCAATATGTAAACAGAAATGCACCAGAAAGTCTCCATTAAAAGAACATTAGAAACATTGCAGACAATTGGCACGAAATAGATTCTTGTTATTGCGCATTGTCTACTGAAGAATCAATAGGTCCGATTGTATTTACATAGCTTAGTAAGCCATTTTGGGAATCATCGGATTAAAATATGCACCCAAAGCATTTTTCTTGTTGTTACTACAAGAAAGTTGTTATCAACAGAAAGAAAAAGAGAAAAATCCAACTACAAATTTAACAAAACAAAATATATTATTAAACAAACAAGTTTCAAACTATTAGAATATACATCTTAAACAAACAAAACAAGAAATCATTGATCTCAAATAAAGTCAGGGCTGCTGCAAGTCCTGACAAAATAGTCGACGAACTTGATGAAATTCGCAATCATTTTTAAATTCTAAATAATATCCGAAAATAAAGATATTTTCTCTATAAATCTAAGACACACTAGTAGTCCAAAGGTATATTCCAAAAAAACTAGTATTTTAAAACAGCTCAGAATATTTGAATAAGAACCAATTAAATCACTCATCAGAAACATTTAACTACTAGCTTCTACAAACCAACCATTCTACGTATCCTGCGACGTAGAACCTTTTCAACAATTAGTGACGTGGCAGTGATATATGCAGTGTCCTAAAATGCGACCGACAAAATGGCTGACCTGATTGGATGTTCGTATTAAATAATGTTTTAGAATGCAAAACCAACAAAAGTGTCGACAGCAATTAGTTTATAATTAATATGTTTGTATTTAGGGAGGTTAATTGATTGTTTTAATATTATTAGCTTAATGTACGAAAAGAAGAATGTTATGTCGTGTCCCGTGCTTTTTCCTTTTACATTTTTTTCATTACTGTCTGATGCTATTTAAAAACTAACTATATGTTGATATTTCTGTAGCACTTTGTATTGGCTGTATTTGTAAAATTCGTTATCGTCTTAGAAAAGGTGTTCACTTCTGCAGTGTTATACATCCGATATGTATTGAAAGCTTCATAGCATTTAAAACCATAAAATCAGTCTTGACAGAGATATTTCAAGAAGCCGAAAATGTGCATATGGACCATGACTTTTCAGCCTTATTTACAGAAGTAGATGCATCTTCGATCAATGGTCTGTGTCACATAATAGTTAACTACATTCTCTGTATATGTATACAATGGAATCATATATCTTAGAAGAGCGTTAACAAGTGCATGAATAGCATATAATATCTACGATATAGAAATAGATACTTCTTTGCCTACTACTTTTAAAAATCAACAACGACATAAGAACGTGTCTTTTAAGGTGGACAAATCGTTAATTTTGCATCATGGGATGACTAGGTTGTCGATGCAGACATGCATTGTTTGAATGATAAGGCCCACGAGAAATTGTTTGTCTCGGAAAAAGAGGGAAAATTAAATAATCTATTGTCTGGACACTTCAGAGAAATGCTGCTGTTGTATAATTATTGCTACGGGCTTCATTGAACATGAACCCGACATTTAATTTGAGCAAGAGAGAATATAAGGATGAAAGGAACTGCCACACAAACCTATTGTTGCATACAAGAAATGTGACAAACGTCTTATGTTAATACAGAGCTACTAAACCCTGACCAATACTAATTACAAAACATTTTGTTATAGAATCCTTAATAAGTTTAACAGTTAATAAAATTCTGACTTACATGTATACGTATTCTATTAGATCGACAACATTTGTTTTATTGTTTACAAACGATTGCAAAGAAAGTCCTTAAACTTATTTTATTTATTTCCACTAACTTCCTGGGAATAATCGGTCCAGATGATGTAACATAACAAACACAAAATTGCGTGTCTATTTGCCCCTGTAGCAGCGGTGGTAACAGGGAAATCTCAATATAATTAGATCGAATTGTTTGCTTCTAAAGTCCAAAACACATCTTCAATGTTTTGTAATTTTGTGCGTGTTATGTTTCAACTAGACACTGTTTAAATTACACGTTTAACACTGTAGTCAATGTAAAATACTTAAAACGCAAAAGAAATGTGGTATTTCCATAAGTGTGTTTCTTTCCTGAAATCAGGATTAAGCAGCTGTAAATCCTCAGGCATCCTTTACAGACTGTAATTGGTGTTAACAGAAGAGCGGCACAGCTTACGTTCAGATAGATAACGCACCAATAATAGACGTTGACAGTATCTGTATGTGTGCCTTAATAACCACCCAGAACAGACTAACGACTTAGATAAAATATTACGGGAAAAAAAAACCTAATTACAGCAGGGGAGGAGCAGTAACTCATATTTCTTCATCATTCTATTATGGATAAGCCACATGAGCGGGATAATAACATAAACGGTTTGAATGTATGAAAACATTTATTGCGACGTAAAGCAAAGGTCTTATATCTGATTAATTGGAGAATGAAGTAACCGTTGTAACTACACAGTAAATCTTAGAAAAATCAATCAGTGAAGCGTATCGTTAGAAAGGCACTTAATTTTACTATGTGAAATTTAATAATGGTTCTAATTCGGCAGTGAAAACTTATTTGTAGATAACGTAAGGTTTGATTTTCTCGGCTATAAACAAGTAACGCATGGCAAAGAGTCATACTTATTCGATGGAATAATCGGTGACTGGAATAACTATTTATAAACAGATGTCAAAAAGCGACAGTCTGGAGCATTCTTTTGCCTATAAAGGAAAAAGTCAACATATCACAATTGTTTTTGATTGATAAATATATACACCCAAAAAAATAACTGCGATTGTTTTATTACTCTAAATAAAATAAACACTCATTTACTTTTGCATTTATCTTACTTACTTAATCATTACAAATATTAGATAAACATATTTCTCATGTTAACAACATAACTAACCTCATTTTAGACATATCCTAATTGCTAAATTATGTTTGATATATTTACGAATTGTTCGCGTATTTAAAAGGAAGATGCAATTGTGAAAGTGACATAACAATATACCACCAGTTAGAAACGGAATTGCTGTTATAAATAAGGTGACTGAAGCAGTATATAAATCAGAACTTTTATTGCCGATTTCTCTTGGAGCTTTCAGCACCTCGCCATCCAATAAACCACCTCCATATCTACGACCCGAACAGTTTTAACTTCCATGCATTACAAAAATAAAATCACCCCCCACACACACACACACACACACACACACTCCCCCCCCCCCCCCCCCCCAAAAAAAAAAACAACAAAAAACGACATTTAATGACGTGTTGTTTTTTTTACCTAAGTTTGTGTGGTTGTGTGATCGCAAGCATACCACCATCAACCCACTTTGGTTGTAAATAAAAGCAAGCATTAGCAGAAAGCATTCTTTATGGAGCGATTAAAATCCTAAAATTGATCTTCCACCATGGCAACTAAATGCTCCTCTTCTTATTTTGGAACTTTGTATAGAAATACAAACAGGCAAACACCCACCTGTTTGTCTTCCACTGCTTTTATACACCGATCAACTCCTCATAATTTCTTGTTCCAAATTTCATTACTAAAACAATTTTGAAACTTAATGAACCTTATATTGCTTATAATATTGTTTTCTGTTGGATAACTAGCCGTGTAGGCTGATGCCGATAAGAGAGCGAAATCCTTCTCATTTCTTACTGAGACAGATACGGCCATTTCATGCACATATATTATTATACTACTTAACATTGGTACAATTTAACTAAATGGCAATAAAACCTAGGACAGTGTATTTTACAATAAAGTGCACGTTATTAAACCAAAGGTGAATTCCGATGTCTCTCTGTGCAGAGAAATCAGAAAGAAAATAACATTGACAGGCATACAAGCCTACTTATATGTTTGAATGAACCCATGTTGTTTTATTAACAAGTGAAGGGCGGAGCATTGGGCGTCGTTTATTGTTAAAATTTGGTGAATATCGGAATTAAATAAGATTGTATTTTAGAACTTTGTTACACAATTTCCTTTCACTTGAAATTGTTCATGTTCCTTTATTTGTATGTATAATTTTTTGTTTCATTTAAATTGCATTGGATACTGTGTAAGAGTCAATGTTATGCCCTATTCTGTTGTTTGTATTCGGACATTTTCTTAAACGCCTAAAGACAATTCGTCATTGCATATAATTTTAAGAAATATCGATTTGACGACGCAGTTAATCTGCTAATAATAACAAAGAGTTGCCGTATTTCGGTCA
Source organism: Sinonovacula constricta (assembly GCA_007844125.1). NCBI lineage: Eukaryota > Metazoa > Mollusca > Bivalvia > Cardiida > Solecurtidae > Sinonovacula > Sinonovacula constricta. Next base: position 16,547,804 of record CM017566.1, on the reverse strand, counting down.
GTTTGTTGTTAGGCAAAAGTGTTCCACTGATGAACAGCAACTCGAAGGCAACATTTGATGCTTTTTGTCAATGGTTTCTTGTACTGTTTTTGCAGTTACCACTTATTGAATTCTGCGGACTATGACATAGCAACAGCTGTAAAACCATAAAAGCGAATACAATACATATTGCCGATGCAGAGAAAAATGCTCTGGCAAGTTTCCTCTGATTGCAAGGAAAATTATGCAAAAACTGTAATAAAAGTGTGTCAAGACAGAAAGTCAGTCCAGTAGACCTAGTTCCAATACACCCGTCTCGCAGACTTCGCCGTGGGTGTTTGCTATAGTTAGATGTCTGCAGTACATCAGAAGCTTTTATCATTAAAAGCAGAATATATATTCCTTGGCATGCGATTGTCCCTGGGGGAATCAGGGCCTCTTTTCTAATCTCAATATATGTTCATTGTTTTTATAGATATTGCGGAAACGTGCTGAAATTTTAATAGAATTGAACACAAGTATATCGTATAGGAAAGCCTTTCCACAGCAAGAAATATAACCAGTAAATAACTCGTCCATTATTAGGCACCGTGAAAATGTTATTCTACGGATGATGGTTTTGTGCTCTATAAGCTTCATTGCAAAAGCCTGAACGGCGGCATGAGTCTGAATATCGCTGTATATAGATAGTTTTACATCGTTTACCTTCCTCAATCATTTTCACTGTACGACGCTTCAAATATTTCTTAGTTGTATGGAAAATATTGTAAAAAGAATAGGGGTAAACCTTCAACGTTCAATATCAGCGTAGATTTCCTATACTATGATATATGTTAGATCCTATCTAATCGTAAAAGAAGAAAATACAAATGTAACCAAAATATGCTTAAAGAAAAAAAAGGCTACTAATTGCTCAGTTGCTTCTTGTATGAACGTTATTAAAACTGACTAGCTCATATGTATGTAAATCTTACTCAATGTTATTTGCAATTGGTTGGTAAACACTCTTTTAGTCAACTTTCTTTGCGTATTTTTATGGCATCATCAACGACAGTTAATAAAAAAGTACAGTTCTAAATAGTCTTCCTTGGTAGATAACTACTTTTCTTCATTCTGATAACGTCGTTTAGTCGGTCCTTGGCTATCCAAAGCCTCTTTCCGATTCATGAAATCCAATAATGGTTAACGGTTAAACGAAAATAAACAAGTCATATATTCTTATTCATGATCACAACAATGTTACTTGTGCAGTGTGGCGGTCGTAAAAAATCTCCCCGTGCATGTTATCTATGTCGTCATAAAATTCATCCTTGGATTGTTACGTGTATTTCCTTTGATGGACACTGAACTTGGGTTCTTAAATTCCATCTTCACATGAACAGGATGCTACAATCATTTATTCGTCTCTTGTCATGTTTGTTCATGATTCAGAAAGTTAATTCTATTTGTGGTCAATCATTTTTGTGTTGTTTTTCAAATCGAAATAATACCATATTCCTTTTCTGAACACTATTTGGACATTATTTTTCGATGACGTCACTACTTTCGTCATAACGTATAGAAAATATCAGCACATGGACATTTTGTTTTCAAATAGATCGTTTTTCTTTTCGTTATTTGCATTTGAGAAACTCGTCAGGAAGTGCGAGGTTAGAGCTCTGTTAAACCGGTTTAAGCACCCCAGTCGGTACATATTGCCGACTGACCGTTCCAAGGCGGTAACTGTCGGATTTGCTCTTTTCCTTGAATGACTCATCACAAATTTGTTCTTAATTTTCGCTTGGCTTGCATGTGAAATACCTTTGTTCTGTGCCTTTTCGGAGTTTGGTATATGTTGCAATACTCATAGGACTTTGTAATATATTCTTATTATGTATTTGCTTGAAAGAACCTAAGAGTGAAAAAAACGATGTTACATTTCAGAAAACAATAACACACAGGGTGTGCATTTGAATTAAAGAGTAGATCCCTAATACAATGGATTACAAAAAAAAAACGCAAATAGTTAATTGTCCTATTTTGACAAGATATTATCAACAAATTGGTAAACTGTCTTTACCTGTCTGTAAAACGAGATGTTTACAAAATTCATTAAGACGAGCTGTATAACATTTAAATCTGATTAACAAGGATTTAATATAACGACACTTGGTTCCTTTTTATAACACAAATGTGTAAAAAACTGTAGTACAATAGAGCATAAATACGTTATAAAAATATTCATAAAAAACTTACAAGTTGTCAAATTAAGGTATCTTGCTATCTATATGTATTGCATTACTAAAAATAAGAATTAGAATTGCAGTTTTGCTAATAATAGCCATATTTGTACACGCATTTTTATAAAATACTAATAGGTCTAATATGCTAATCGTTTGTTCTGCTCGCAATAAAATGCGAAGGGTTATATGTATTGGCAAAGATATTGTTCGACTGTGGGGTATTATCAATGTCTCTTTTGACACAAAAAATATATTATAAGTTCTGGGAATGTAAGGCAACTTCATTCGAATGGTTGATGTGTTGTTAGTATGTGGCCTACAATAATCCGGCAATCAAAGTCGCAACTATTTAAAAATATACCATTTTAATTTCCACAATATAGCTTTAATTATTTTGTATTTTTATCATGTAAAATCTTAAAAGTAAAGTTTATAATCTGCTTATGTGAAAACATGTCATGTTGTACTGTGACATACACAATTAATCGTGTTATGTTTTAAGGAAATAAGCACTCGGTTAATATGACAAAAGAGTTCGGTTAAATATAGTCAAATGAACAGGCATTACCCTCTACATAAAAAGGAATACATAAAAACCATTGAGCATTTGTAACCGATCGGTAAAACCAGTAATTTGTTCATGTGTTATAACCGATGTGAACCATCAGTGTAAATTAACGGCATTTCAGATAAAGACATTCACAAATTTTCCTAGACATACTTAAAGCTTAAACTAAGAAGAAATAATAATATCGATATGGATAGTCTTTATATATAAAAGGTATTGTTGTGTAGGTTTTATAATTTCACGAAGTTAAGTGGCGACTTACATTTTAAAGTTGCTACATAATAAACAAACGCACAATCGGCAGTATGACTTATCGGAGTGTCAAACACAATACATAACACAGTGCGAATTATTGGCAATATAAAACACCTGAACAGTATCATTCTTATCGACAAGAACATTGGTGTTTCAATAAGGACATTCGCTTTGTTTTGTTTTGTTTTTGTTGTTTTAATAGCACCATTGTACGCATGATGTATACCAATGTGGGAACGCAATAATGTAATATTTGTTTACACGTATACCTTGCAGCAAATACAATTTTGTTAATAAATATATCGCGTGAGATGACAATATAGTCAATTTTTAAAGAAATCATGTTACCTCCTTACTTTCTCAATTCATTCATTACGCAAGTGCATACACTTAGTTTAGTTCCAACTCTCAGACTACCCGCCTCTCACTTTGTCGAGTTGTGCCTGTCAGGGCAATGGACAAAAGTAGGAAGGTTTTCCAGCTGACCCGCGTAGCGCCCGTGGTTCTACACAGACGCTTGTCTGGGGTTGACCATCACCAAAATAGCTGGACATCGCTATAATGAGCATAAATATGTCGCATGAAATGTCGTATTTCTAAAACAAAAACAAAAAACATTCCGCAAATAGGTCAGTGTAATGGCTATAAATAAGATTATCTCAGATTGAAATATATGATATACAAAATTGATAAGAGTATGAATGTCGTATTACATCTTTAATGGCTTTATTTTATGAAGATACAATACATTGTAGAAGCATTCTGATAAAATTAAATTTACTGGGTAACCCAGGTAAAACCAGTTTTAAATGACAGTTTATTATACATGTATATATATAACGTCAAACATATGTTTGTTTCAAAAATGCTGATAATGTTGACTTGGGATTGTTGGACGATGACCTTGAAGTCTAATGATCATTTTCTGGCTTGAAATTTCCACCAAGAAAGTTCCGCCAAGACGAGCAATTCAAACAGATTATAGGCTACAAAAACTAATTTTATAACAACTTTATCAGCTTTCTAGCTGAGGTAACATAATTATATTGCAATTAATTACTCGGAACCTGACAATGAACTTGTTATAAAACATTTAGAATTTAAAAAAAAATGCTGAACACGTTGCAATCAGACACCTTGCCCAGAATCTCTCTTGTGATGCAAATGATCTGCGAACAATATTACCTTATATTTAGCAAAATATTGCGCCAAGCATATTACTTAAATTACGTTGTTTTTGTGTGTGTTTTTGTTGTTTTTATTGTTGTTATTTTTTGTTTTTGTTATTGTTAATGTTGTAATTGTTGTTTTGTTGTTGTCTGTTTGTTTATTGTTGTTGTTGTTCCTGTTTTATTTGTGGATGTATTTTAGTTTTCGTTTTGCTCTGTTGTTTTGCTTTTTTGCTGTTGTTGTTGTATTTTTGTTGTTGTTTTTTCCCTTGGGTCCTATTGGCACTGTCTTGCTTCGTGTGACTGGGCCTATGGCAACGACCTATTGTGTTAAAGCTTAAACAAGATCAGTTTATACTTAGGGCATTTTAAAAAAACCCAGCTAAAACAGATCGCTTGAAATAGTTGTCCATAGTTAGAGTATTCTTAAATACATTTAATTTCAAAAAGTAAAGACACTTTTTTACAAACTCTTTGCATTCTTTTGAATGGAATAATTATCAAAAAGCGCCAGTTTACGAGTCTACTCTGTTATTTCACTCATTCACTCAGTTTGTACACATTTTGTCTCTTCTGGTAATTCGGTTATTTATATTTAGTTTCCCTGAGAATCAAGAAGAAATGATAGTCATCTTCAAGTATATTACCAGTTACACTAGGAACGATTTTGTCTGTCAGTGGACAGCTTTAACAGAAGTGACTTTGTTAGTGACAGCCATTCACTGACAGCCACACAATCTAGGTAAGATTTAAATCCAATTGTAGACAAATGTTTACATTGGAAGCTCTATACCATATTTAACAATTTAAACTTATTTTTTTTTCCTTGTTGCAATAAAACACCACTTAAGCTTTTCAGTATGTCTCCTTATTCAAATGCTTTTATTTAAAAAGGAAAATCATATACCATTCAAAAATAACCTGTTTTATATGTGTATATATTTGATTTCAACACACTCTAAAACGTTCAACCGGTATCGCGTCATGCATACAATCATCCAATCATCTGCTGTGCTAAGGGTAATCTTCCAAGTTTTCACTTTTCTTTTGTGTTTGCAGTGCTACTGTTAATACCTTTTTAAAAAAATTAAAATGTACACTCACTCGAAAGCAAACACTGGTGTTTCCCCAAACGTCTGCAACTTCAGTGAGTTTTGACACACAAAAAAAAAACAAGTGAAAAAATGCGACTGACTTAAAACAACTCAATTTACTCCGTTTCCATTTAATCATCAGTTTTTCCTCTAAGGCCTCGATCTGCTAAAGATTCACAAGCATGTCAAAATACACCAAACTTACTATATCGTGATCTTAATTGTCACCTTGCTATTTAAACCATTTATTGGTTGTGTTCAACCTTTCTAAATAGCATGATTTTACTTTTACTGACATTTACTGTTTGCATAGATGTCTAAAAGTATTAACATACAATGTTATTGTAAATTATCAGACTTGCAATTCCTTTGATTATTATTTTGCAGAAATATATTTATATATAATTTTATAATATATAATTTATCATATGTGAACAAGCTTTAATTAGAAACCGACATTTATCCCAAATTATGGGTAAACGGGGATTGCAATTTGGATTTACAAAAACGCATTAGGCAACTTTACCTTTGCGTCACGTGTTAGTGTGAACGAGATAGTAGTGCCGACTTTGTTAAACCTATTTTTAAACAGTTGACTTCAATGAAATAAAATTACATTTCTATGACCCCAATTTAATAAAGTTTAATTTAGGATCGGTTTATTTTAATAAAATATGCTGCAGTATTTTATATTATATTTCATTACAATTTATAAGAAAGTTTAATGATCATGTATTTGTTATTATATCAGATAATTTAAATAAATTGGTACCGACTTTTTGATTTAGTTTGATTGTCTTAATGGATTCATAATTTAAATAAAAGACAAAAATATACCAAACTGAAAGAAAAACATTTCGCGCACTATAGAAAGCGGTGTGGTGATGTATTTTGTTTCAAAACATGGTGTTTTAGAGAGGCTGCACAGAAAACACACACAAGTTAAGTTGTGTTATTATTTATCACTTCACTTTACTGGTCACCACAGATTATTTTGGGACAAAATCATCTCAATCATCTTGTCAGGTGCTATCAAACATTTATAAAAATTCTATTCGGCGTTGCTGTCAAACGTCACTTTTTACTTACTTATTAATGTTAACGCAAGGTCAAACCGAAAGAATTACACCGCCACGTTATTTGGTAGAAAGCCTCGAAAACACAGTTTATCATATCGTGCTTTCTACACACCTGTAGGAAAACTTATTGTTTTAAAGGGTTATTAAATGTAACGAAGTAACTACATTACTGTTGTGTACAATGTTCAAATATTGCATTGTAGTGTGGTTTGAGATTTGTACACACCTGTGGTCGCTTATCCAGATAAACTGGTAAATTGGAATTGCCATTCTATTTATAGAACTCACTGGTCAGCTGTAGTTATATATGGTGGAGATTTTTTTACTCTGGTCATTCTAGACTGAGAATTAGGAGTGGTTGGGCTACAGTCATGGGAGGGGGAAGGCAATAGAGGTGCATTAGCTGGTCATCGACTGTGAGTAGTATTTTAATAAGACTTTTGTTACTTGTATTTGGAATTGAGTCTGTTGTTGTGAATTAATTGTAATGGGTTACAATTGTTTATTTAGATAATGATTTAATCACATAGGTATTAAGTAGAGTTTTATTTCATTTTACGTAGCCATTTAGGACATGGCAAGACCGGATAATTTACCTTGCAAATGAGGGAAGGCCCAGATGTAATCATGCTGCGTACAGCCGACTGTGTTCCCTGATATTGTAGAAACAGTGGTTATGTGCCTTTACCTGTTGGTCCTAATAGTTAGGTTATGTGCCGGTAAATTGAAAAGTGATGTCTATTTCAATTAACTTTCTGCCATGTGAAATCGTTACCGAAGTTTGTTTTAGGTTATGTGCCTATAAAGTGATTATTTAAACGTATTTTAGTTAGGCTGTGTGCCTGTGTGAAATTGCTTGTGAAGTTTGTTTTAGGCTGTGTGCCTAGGAAGTGTTAATTAAAATCTGTTTTAGTTAGGCTGTGTGCCTTTGAAATTATAATTGAAGTTTGTTTTAGTTAGGTTGTGTGCCTGTGAAATGATAAGTGAGTTTGTTGTGCATCTGAAGTTATAGTGAGGTTTGTTTACTTAGGCTGTGTAAACTCAAGCAATGTTTGGTAATATTCTAACACGATGGTTTTGCAACTGTAGGAGTGTACCAGCTGACTGAGAGAAGGACTGTTCCACATGTTCACATACATGCTTAAAGATATAGACTGTGGATAAAACATTGACTTTGGATAGTTTTACTTATATATATATATATATATATATATATATATATATATATATATATATATATATGTGTGTGTAGAGAGAGAAAGATATATAAATGTATATTTAAATAAGTATTTACCATCTGTTTTAAGATTTGTACAATTTAATAGGTAAATTCTTCCTTGAGAGAGCAATAATCTCACTCTCAATTAAATCTCACCTTCATGTATGTCTGCATTTTTTCTCTGTATATTTGTATAACTTGTATTAAACTAAATGTGAAAGTTATCATTTGTTTTGGTGATGTGATTAATTCCAGAATTAAAGGGAAATTAAAATTCTGACAGACATGTTTGAACTTATATTTAGATAAAATACTTATGTTAAACTATTCTAAGAAGTTTGGTCCATTCGTTGAAACAACACAGATCAGTCGTTATATCATTAGTACCTATTATGCATATTTCAGCAGTAGAAGAAGCAGTTGACACAAAATTAACGCAAGTATGTATGATAATTTGAAATAAATGAAATAATTGAGTATTGGCTCATTTTTACTAAGATGCAATTTCCTATTTGAAACGATTGCATTGCAATGGAAAGTGCTTTGGTTAATAAGAAGGTGTCGTTTTCGTTTGCCGATCATGACCCATTTTTTATCATTGTTAATGGTCATTTGTGCATTTTAAACCATCTCAGTAGTATAAAATAATACACTCTCTAAGAATTAGGAACTGAATGTCAGTTTATATATTAAAAACATTTTTCTTCTAAATAAATAATAATTACTAATCACGTCATCTGGAGAGGATTTTTTAAGAAAGATAGCTATTATAAGAAATTAAAGCCAGCAAAAATGCGCAAATATTTCGCATGTTTAAAATATGGACGATAACAGTTACGAAATCAGTTAAAATTATTGATCACTTAGAAAACTAACACGATAAAATTAGTTCTTAGAATTAAATAGCTTTTTTTCAGATTCGGGTATGTGTACTTTATAAATCATTTTACACAAATATTTAACTAGATAAAGATATTTAGATACAAATATACATTATATATAAAATACCAAAATAGCATAGACTGTGGTACAGTACTGAAAATCACGAAATTGACAATTTTCCCGTTTCCACTCCGTTTCGTTTCCATTTCAGTTGGAAGCGTTTGCCGCTCCGTTTCCATTCCGCTTCCGTTTCGTTTCCGTTTCGTTTTATTCGCTTCCAGCGCTGCGTTTCAAACGCTTCCAGCGTTTCTATCGTTTCTTCCGTTTCTACCGTTTCAAGCGTTCCATTTCGCTCCGTTCCGATTTTGATTAAAAATTTCGTTTAATAAATTTCTAAAGGTAAAGTACTTCCGGTGTGTTTGCAAAATGACGAAAGAAGTAAACATTATAGGGAGAGGCAAAAGTCACATATAAAGGAATCGGCAGTAGATTGTTTGCGACGAGGATATTCAGTGTCAGCCACCCGGAGGGAAATTGCAGACAAAACATATCCTAAACAACCAGCACCTGCAAATAATCCTCAAAATTCAGGGAGTGCAGTATTGAGAAGATGCCTACCTACTTGTCTTCGCCAGACGTCATATCCCGGAATAAACAAACAAGAAATAACTTTCAAATATGGTCCACACACACCCAGTATCCTAAAAAGTTACTTCTCTGTGACGTGTTAATCCGCAAAAAAGCGTAATGGTGATCCGACCTTAAAATAGGACGATATCACACACATTTTCTTTTAAAACTTGCCCCCGGACGTTTGCCACCCGCCCCTATAAGTGCAGACCGGACGTTTGCCACCCCCTCTCCCCTTCAAATAAAAAGGTCCTTCAAATAAAAAGGCCCAGCGTTTACCCCCATCCCCACTGCCAAAATAAAAAGGCGAATGTTTGCCCCTTTCCGATATTTGTTATATGGCGGACTTTAGATTTAACGTCTCGCTGATAGTAACATGTAATATCCAATAATTTTAGATAATTATTACTAACTACAGTCACATTTCATGGTTAAAATGATTATCTGTCGAAAACAGGCACATACATAAAGTCTCATAGAACAAACAACTTCCTTAGAAACAAGTGTGTGTTGTTGTGTTTTCGGTTTGCACATATTAGCGCCAATTAACGGCTGTTAACAATATTATTCACGCACTTATAACATGAAGTCGCTAATTATATCAATGTGATTTTAATTTCTCCAAGGTTGTAACAAATAAATGCGGTGAACAAATAAATCATTAGATGCGGTGTAATTTCTTTCTGGAGAGGAGGGCTCTCTGGCTAACACTGCAACATCAAAGAATATTCTGGGAAACAATCGCCGGTCACTATCATTTGAAGTCGCCGAAAAGAATTTTTTGTTTCAAATTGACCGACCTATTATTTCTCTCAATACTGTGCAACATGATATCGATCGATAATTGTCTTCAAGCTGCCATTTAGAAGAGAGAGAGAGGGTGTGAACGCTGGGTACTGTTAAGGGATTAAAAATGGTAAGTACGCGTGAACGGTGTGTGCTATGAAAAAATATGCAACGTTATTGACGATTTACCTTCGCGGCATAAATATAAGTTCTAAAGGAATGAGAGTGGAGGGAGGAAACTGTACTATGTAGTAATATTTCAGACTGCGCATGTTTTTACTTGTATAAATGTCCTTACAAAAACTTTTTAGTCCATTGAATGATCATAAACACTTTTATAAAGGTATTATTTATATTAAAGGTATGGATTAACTACAAAAGAATAGGCGAGCTATTGAAATAATACATTTGCAATAAACACGAGATGAAAATATACATTAGACTGTGTTCCTTGATGTGTCTTCTCTTGATAACATTATTTACAAAAATAAACGACAAGTAATGTAGTATTTACTATAAGAAATACCCAATCTCCACATCCACGTTTCCTCTTCTTAAACTAAAAAATAGTGGGTGGGGAAAGGGTGCACCATTGTGGGTACTACTAAATATAGCGATAGGTCCTTTTATGAGCCAAAAAAGATATCGTGCACCTTAGTGTTTTGTCCTTTTTGTTGTCCTCGCGTAAGTCAATGCATATTGCTCTTTAAAAGGTGAAGGTCATAAACCACGCGACTGCCATATGGTGACATTTTCAAACACAGCTGCATAGAGGATGCATGTGTTCTTGCGAAGTGGAAAAGACGCCAAAACACGGTCACACTTCCTGTCCACTAGACAAACAAGGTGTCATAAAACTGCCAATTAGCTCAATTAGTTGGGGTGTCCGCTCATGTCTTAAAATTAGGGATTCAATTAGAGTAGAACTTTATGATGGTATGAACCCTACCCACGCGCATGGAGAAACATAATATCAATGTACAAAACGATATATTTTAAATTAATATATTTCTATCTTTAAATGGGTACAAAAATTAAGTACCCGGTAGGGCCCTCATTAGACCACATTTTGGCATAAAACATTCAAGCCATGAATGGGAAAATGAGCCGTAGCCAGGCCTCATTCAAATAGTTGCAAGTCAAGTAAAGTCAAAAGTTGTATGCAGATTCTTAATCGCGGTCCACGAATTCCGATTAATCCTATATATGTAACAGCGCATTATGGAAACTATGCATTTAGAAATAGGAATATTGATACTATTGTCCAAATTTACAACATTGTTCATTATAAGATATATAACAATTAAGATTAGAAGCAGAAGAAACTTTGCTTGACAAAGAGGCAAGATAAAATAAAATACATATCCATACCCCTGTAACTAAAGTAATGATGATGCAAATGACGGTGCTACTGCTGCTTCTGCTGATAATGATGACGGTGATACCGATGCTGTTTATGATTATAATGTAAATGGTAATAACGGTTACGGTGATGCTGATGCTCATGACGATTATGATGTAGATCGTGATGCCGGTGATGCTGCTTTTGATGATGATTAGTGGTGATTATATAAGTAATATGGGATCCTGATGATGATCATGTGTGATCAGGTGAATTTAATGGCGGTAATGATTATTATATCTTTAATATTTATCATGTAAATGGACGTGATGTAAGTTTTTTATCACGGTTGTTTCATTTAACTGTCAATCGATGATTGTATACGTGCACTATTTGGCAATCTATGGTTATTCAGACTTTGAACTTTAGGATCATACTAGTCATTGGCTCAGTGTGCCGGGGAGGATGTTATTGGTTCTTGATTGGGTCACACCTTGCAATAATACATAGCATTGTTTGTTTGTTTTATGTGTAGTTGTTATATGTTTTTTGTGTTATATGAGATGTGTTACCTTCTTTTGGTTGAGGTTTAATTTTATTAAGTAACTTTATTTTGTACCACGCAATGCATTCTTTGTAAATGAAAAATACTTTAAGCAAGTATGTTCACACAAAAATGTTAGGCGTAGTTGATCCGGGAACGGACCATGCAGCTACAAAGTAATTAGCGAAAATTCAAACTCGGGAAATGCTGCGACATTGCGCGCGCATACGTGTAATGACAGCTGTGTACACACTATCTTCATATGCCAAACAATGAAGACTAAGAATGTCGATCCAAGGCGGATGTTAAGCTATTCATTGGAATTAATTAAAACATCAGTTTCGACAGAAACGCAATATTGTAGTTAAATTGCGTGTTTTATCGTGCGGAGTGATTTTTAGTGCAGTTTCTGATTTAACGGTACACGATGACTTGGACAACTCGTGCGGTTTCGGAACTGTAATGTACGAGTTTGATAAATACGATTTTTTGATAATAATTTATTTGTTATTTCTTTCTGCAGAGTACATATAAAAGCGCGTTTGTGTTGATAAATTGAAGCCAGTTATTGTGTTCGTTTAAATTTATTTCGTACCAAGAAACGGTTGAAATGTTACTATAAATAATCGGGTGACCTAGAAACGTTTGAAGCGGTAGTGAAAATAACTCTACCGTTACGAGCATTCCGATTTTTCCGTTTCTACCGTTTCTAGCGTTCCAAGCGCTCCGGTTATAGCGTTTATAGCGTTTACACCGTTTCAAGCGTTTGTAGCGCTCCGTTGCATTTCCATTTCCACTCCGTTCCGTTTCCGTTTCAACAGGAAACGAAAAACGTTCCATTTCCATTTCCACTCCGTTCCGTTTGTCAATTTCATGATTTTCAGTACTGTATGCATTCCAGCTCAAAGAATAGAATAACACTAAAAATCGTAAACATACGCCTTTTTACTTATTTTCAAATCTGCAGAAGCTTTCTTTTAACGTCTCGTACAATATAAAGAAATTTACAAAAAAAAGACTATAGTCAATATTCGAAATGCATTTATCTTACAATAAAGAACAGCGCAAATAAAATGACTCGATTACTGAATTAGATTATTTTTCTTATCTTTCACAAATAATTAAAGATGGTGACGACCGCTTATTATTCGTTCTTTCATTCATTCATAGTTTAATAAACGACAGGGCATTCTTATTACACATATTATAAGTAACAGTTATTGGCCAGTTGCAGACATGGGAAAAGTTTGCCGATAAATAGATGTTAGTTTAAAGAAAGAAACGTGATTTGTACGTCAAAAACACTCAATAACGAATTGAGAATTCAGCAATAAATCAGATTTAAAGAATGTCGGATTTACAATTTTTCTGTCAATCTTCATTAACACTATCCACATAGCCGTAGCTGAACTTAATTAGTTTTGGCAAGATGGAATTTCCAACACCTATATCCAAATAAGGCAGTTGAATTCAAATTGAAGCCGGTAATTTTCTTTTCAAAGTGTCATAACAGTGCTAGATTTGTAGTTCATATGTATTGTTCTTTTACCCGATGTAAAGTCAGTGATGGTCCATATCAAGCAGGTTGCTTTTATAATAATAAAATATCAATTAGCTTCATCTGGTCAATTAGAAACAGTTTTACTTAATCAATTTGATGTACTGAATTTTGATTTTCAAGACGTAGTAACGGAGAAGTTACCATTAAATGTAACTGAAAACTACCAAAATGTTATCAGAAACATACAAACCTAAAACATGCTTTAACTCTGTACTTGTGTAGAAGTAACAGGTAAATTTCTTCAGAGTAATGCACGATTTTAAATCCTCATCGCATTAGCAAATTCAATTCACAATGTGCCTTCAATCTTTCCAATGTTCTTTCTATTCGGCATACAAAAGGGAATAAATTGACTTTAATGAGAACGTCTGCAGTCAATATCTGCAATGATCGCATAATTAAGATAATTAAACCTACTAATGATGCATGATACGAGTCGACTGGTGTTTATTTCTTCACGAGATTGTCAACATCGAAAGAGCAGTTCACAAATAACTTAACCATAAAACCCTAAACCTCAGTGTAAGACCATTATGGGGTGATTTTATGGTATGCTGAGAGTAATGACAGCCATATAACAGTATTTATTGCTTGATGAAATTCAGCCATTTTCTCACGTGACTGCCTTAACATTGTATGTTTATACAGCAGTCAACACTGTCTTTTTGCATCATAATTAAGTGCAACCTTAATGGAAAGAGTTCCGTCCATTTATATTAATTGAGAAGATGAACTTTCTTAAAGTTCATTTAAACTTTAAGCAGAAAAAAATGGTGCAAATAGTATCAGGCAATACTCCCAAGCGAAACTTACATTATAATCTTTACGACAGTTTGACAATTTGTAAATTAACCAGAGCAAATTCTTTTCAAGACTATGATACATTATACGGATATTAAACCAGTCTGTTGTCGCTTTAGAACGCTTGTTATCATCGAAATTTAATAGTTATTTAATACTACCAATAAGTACATTTGCATAAAAATGTTGAAGATCTGACATAAACTTATCCTGATGTAAAAATTATTTTAGATAAAAATATACACGTATGCCGTGTAACACTTTTCCAGCAAGTAATACGTTGTCAAATACTTGTAATATGTCATGGTTTACATTTAAAATTTATCTGAGCCAGAACTTGCATGGCATAAGGGTCTTTACTTTATTAATATTCAAAAATTAAACAGTTAAGTTTTAAACATATAGTTGCTAAATTCACTGATAATCATACACTCAATACTATTAATGATGTGTATTATAGATCTGAACAAAGTAATTTATATACAAAATAAAAAATAAACATTTAAAAATCAGTGTGTATGTGTATCATTTTAAAGTAATTTGAGGCAATATAGACAATCCTTCTTTCTGCAGGAAAGTAAGAATTTCCTAAAATAAATGACAACTTGTATTAGCACTCTCAACTATAGAGAATATGTTTCTATATCTACTGTAACTATTAGAGACAATGTGCGTGACTGGCTTTTCTTATGCGATATTACCGACCGTCTGAATTTAAGCGATACTGACGCAACAGATGGTGCTTTGAACTACTAACACCATAATTATTGCAGTTTTGTGTACATTAAAAATGTCAATAACCGTTTAGTTCATTCGCATTTATCACCATATATTTTTACATTTATAAAATAATTATAATCACAAAATGCAACCGTATTGCCACAATTTCTGGCTGTGTAATGCATTATAAGCAAATGAACGACATTTTCATTAAGCACTTATTTCAACATTCTACGTTTTAAGCAAACGGATAAACTGGGATAATATGTAAAAATAATACAATTGTTTATTTTGTATATCAACTGCCACAACATTTACCCCTTCCTTGATAGCTCAATAGTATGAAGGAACAATTAATTAGCTTTTACCACAGTCAAGAGTGCAGTTAAAAAGTAAAATATTTGTGAAAGTAAATTGTCATGAGGCATGATGTGTTTGTTGTTGTTTTTTGTTGATTTTTTTGTAATTGTTGTTTTTTTTTATTTCTTTTTTGTTTTGTTTTTGCTGTTGCAAAATGTTGTGTGTTTTTGTGATGTTGTTGTTGTTGTTGTTTTGTTAAAGCTAAAGGAACAGACTTGGTTAAATGGAAAATAATTTTGTACTTGACTTAGTAAATAGTATTGTCCTTTTTTTAATATGGACTAATTGTATAAAATATGGTAAATAAGTTTGTTGTTTTTTTTAATCAAGCCTGTTATGCTTCTTGCCAATATGCATTTTTGAAAAGGTACGCTTGATCAAAATAAAATTTTGAAACGTTTCGAATGCCTCTTTCAAGACAGTAAGGGTTGCACTTTTTATAGTCGCATCTATTTTCAACAATGCAACATTTCCATTAGACTTTAATATAGCACAATCAGTAGAGCGTCGTCTCCATGTACGGGAGGTCCCGGACCCGATCCCGGGCCGCGACATACAAAAGACGTTAAAAATGGTAGTGGTATAGCTTCCTTGCTAACGCTCAAGCAAAGATTACGGTAGTTCCACGACTGGTTGGCCCGGGGTCAGGATAATGTGACTGGGTGTGATACCATGTTAGGTGTTCACGGCATGCTATACACAGTGAAGGCAGCACTATATCTGCTTCATGTGGACACCGTCTGCAGATAACTGAAATAATGTTGGAGGGACGATAAACCCAATAAACAAACTTTAATGTTAGGATAACCGTTAAAACATAAAATACGGTCTGTGCTATCAGATGAACAGAACTGCCTTTGCGTGTAATGCAAAGAATTTAACATTGATTTAACATCATGTAACACGTTGTAAAAGTTAAAATTATTTGACGGTATACTTAGTAGATTCGAACAAAACATTTACGGAATGCTGAGAAAACTTGATAGTTTAAACATTCTAAAGAATTATTAAGTATGGGTTATGCTTATAACACTCTTTCCATATGCATGCTAGTGTTTTGTAGGAACCTACACCCCAACAAATATCGGAAACTGTCACAACTGAGATTCGATATTCGTGACTCTGAATAATTTTATTGACTTCCTACAAAACGATTTCTTATGAAGTGTGT
The DNA here is from genome assembly GCA_007844125.1 of Sinonovacula constricta. Taxonomy (NCBI): domain Eukaryota; kingdom Metazoa; phylum Mollusca; class Bivalvia; order Cardiida; family Solecurtidae; genus Sinonovacula; species Sinonovacula constricta. The sequence goes on along the minus strand of CM017566.1, from coordinate 16,531,422 downwards.
AGACAATGTATGGGATTGTGTGGGATTTGCCGGCATTCTTGTCGATACTGTGCAGCGACATTTCGATCATTATATCACAGGGGCACTTGTGAGGCGCCTTGGAACTGAACCCGGCCGGTCCATTTTACTGACACCGACGAGTTAGGCGTAATGCAGTCCTCTTAGCCCCGAGCGTTAGGAGTCACTAAGTCACTACTACCAACTTTAAAGTCTTTGGTTTGACCCAACCGGGGTTTGAACCCACGACCTCCCGGTCCGCAAGCCGTCGCTCTACCAATTGAACTATTGCGGCCGGTAGGCAATCTATAAGATGTAAATAAAGTCATAATCCTTTTAGACTTCCTTGCATCACTCAGATTTATTAATAGCATCTTTGCAGGTAACACTGAGACAGTTTTAATTATCTTCTAAAATATACTAAAATAAACTATACGGAGCATTTGAAATAAATATCATTTCTCTTTTTAAAGAATATTTTGATTGATCACATCAACACACCGAGTATGAATATCTTAAATTTTAAAATGAAAACCTAGTATTTAATTAGCATTTGATAACGTTAAGCTTACATTGCTTTACCGTCGGAATTAAATCAAACAAAATGAAGATACAAGACGTTGTGCAAAAAATGATGCTCCAGATATAGACTTTCATTTGAGTAAACACACGATAGCATGTCTTTGTCAAATCTAGGCCGCATGATGTATGCTGCATATTTTCAATAATAACATTACATACGTAATAAAACTTTGAATATGGCTTCTTAGCAGTATCCACGCACAAACTATCCATGGTGGCCTCACTCAGCGAACTCGTTAATTAAATTGTCAAAAATATGTTAAACTTTGATCTTAGATAACTCGACAGCAGAAGGCGCATTATTGATGAGATAACTTGCAGTGAACTGATTCAAAAAGGGTGCAATGTTTGTGAAAGTAAGACGCGGTAGAGATTTGTGCACACAAGAAACATTCATTAGTAAACCTTATCACACATTCCTAGAAAACGAACCTAATCAAACATACAATTGTTGAAAAAGTGAAATTGAAATGCAGTTCTAGATCAGTTATACAAAGACAGCAAATGCTACCCTTCCTCTAGACCGTTTTCTAGAATGGGAAATTATAAGTGTATTTACTGTTTCATACAAAATATTTAATTATGTCAAACCTTCTAAGCTTACAATAAAGTCCTAAATAAGTAACATTTTTGATGGTTTACATGGAGACTTTTATCTAGTAAAACAGAGAGATCTTCCTATATATAATTATTTATATAAGCATTTTTTGTATATTATTCGATTTGTCTTATAAATATATTGGTGTGACTTTAATCTTTAGTTATAATTAAGTAGTAATCGAACGAACTTATTGTTATAAAGTATAAAGCAGGCTATGGTAACGCAACAACCCTATGCTTCTTTATCTAACATTTTGATTCATTCATTGTATTATTAATCATTTAGTTAGATTAGATTCTGACATTTGAAATGCATGTTGCTGTTGTTGTTGTTTGGCATTCGGGGGTTTTAAAAAGAAGTGTATTGATATAATTACATTTTACATTTAAAGTCCCAAAATACTTTGTTGTTACAAAAGAATATAATGGCTTAAATATAATTCAATAGCTAAGTGCTACAAGCCTGTCAGTTTCCTGAACCTATTGTAGAATGTGGTGAAGTGTAGTTAACTTTTGAAGAGATCGTTAGTCCCTCTGGCAACACCTTTTTTCGAGACACCAGCTGTTGTATCACATCGAGAGTTCATCACTTCACTTCTTAAAACAATAGCAGGCTATTCTAGTTGCCTTAGAACATTTAAGGACACAAACTCGTATCAATTGTCTTAGGGATAACACGAAATACATGTTATAATTAAACAATTCAATTCTACAATTTTATATTAGATTTAGGTGTTTAATTCTAAATTTATTTCTACATTCTAAAACATGCTAATTTCTGTACGTATGTTTTGTTTAATTGACTTTAATAACGTCAGTTCTACAATGCAATTCACAATGCAAGTCATCACTTTGGTCGACATACTAGAGCTATACAAAGTATGGAGTTATACAAAGTATGGACCCTTTTATGACAAGTGTTCAATGTAGTTTTCTGTATTTATTCAGGCATCGTTTAATACACAAGCGGAAAAAACAAAATACACACAATATCGTACAGTTTAGGTGTTAATTCATTTAACATTAATCCGTAAATTACATTCGTACTTAAAAATACGTTATATATATATATACTCTTTGAAATCACGAGGTTTCTGGGTGTTAATTTTTCATCTTAAATAGTTCGTGCAATTGACATCAGAAAGCGTTACAAGGACTCGATCATTTTTAATTCGGTACTCGTCTTATAGACGATTATGCAGAACAAGACGCATCTGTTTATAAGACTTGGCGGTTCCGTGGTGATTTCAAACCAATTTGTTTTCAGATTGGATAGTCTGTTATTTTTTAATAATTCGGAAAATGTTATGCAATCCAGATACGAGACAAAACTGCATTTATATACATTTAACTTAACTTGACATTTTCTAGTACATAAGTGTATATCGTGCTAAACTTTTTAGATAAAAAACGTTACCAAGCAAATTTTAGAAACTACCAAAACCTGACATAACCATAATAGTGATAACATATAAAACGTTTGTTTTTCAAACTTATTTCAAACAAACACATCGTTTTTAATATTGACGTGTTTTCTACTAATTTCAGAGAGTACACACATTTTGTATTTTTAATGTAAATCCCATACAATTTCCCATTAATTAGGTAAGGGCTCCCTAAAATTAAAGACACCTCATTTATTAATGTAGCCTAAGGGCAATTATAGGGCGGTAACCGTTGTACTTTCTCTGTATAATGTCTTGTGACCCTCATCTAACTGTTTTTAGTATTCTGCAGAGTGTTTGGCATTGTCAACAATTGTTGTGATTTGTTGTTTCTTCATTTAATTGTATATATGCGGTACTAGTATGATCCTGTCGTATTTTCGTATTCCAACCAAGTTGGTTTTTTGGATAATAGGTGATCCAGACACTTGTCTCCAGTTTGCGCTTCTAATACAGTAAAACGTTTTATCCAGGGTGAGGGAAAGTAAAAATGTCACTGGTAACATTTCATTCCTACAAAACCTTTGATTGTTGTTTAGTGGCAGTGACGAAAAATGGTGCTATATCCGCACCACAGACAGTGACAACCGTATATTCATTATATACGAATAAAGCCTGAGTGACACCGAGCAACCAATGAAGTAGTCCACATTGAATACGTTTAAAACCTCATTAGAACAACATCTAATTTTATTTCCCGTATTTCTTTTGAAGGAAACACAGTGATCATAATGTAAACAAAATTTAATTCTTATGTTTGTGTGCGTTGTCTTTTGTGCTTTGTTTTTGTTTTGCTTTTTGTTTGTTGTTGTTTCTTGTATTGTTGTTGTTTTTGTTGTTGTTGTTATTGTTTTGTGGGTGTTTTTGTTGTTATTTTTTGTTGTAGTTGTTTGAAGAATTATTCAAAAGTAATGTATTTTAAGCTAAGGAATTTTAATTATCCAATTAAACAGTAATATTTCTCCGTATAAATATTTGGTAAGAGTGATAAAATAGAAAGTTTATCCGAGACAGTTTATGTCAACTATACCAACTTAAATGCTTGCTGAGGTTCAACTCCCGCAATGAGCATTATATTCTATCGCAGTCAAGAAATCTGGTTTGTATTTTAAAGTTGCTAAAATCTGCATTTTTCTTTTGTTACAAAACTCTTTTTTAATGTTATCATACATATTTTGAATGCAAGTGGTGTTTTGTTGTGAATACAAGAAAGATTAAGGTTGTGCAATACTCAAAAGAACAAGATAAAAATACAGCAAACCAGACTATATGCTATCTGTTATGATATGCTGCGTATATACCTCGCCATACATTTTTCTTTAAGCTCCTATCATTCTTTTAGCATGAGAAAAAATATATATTGGACGTGGTTTCAACAAAAAATACCACAATACAAATGATGCCATGGTAATGTATGGTAATGATTATGATATGTCAGGAAATAAATTACACTAATGACATCATGATGAAGATGGGTTAGTTGTTTAGGCATAACATAATCTAGCAAACTTTAATGTCGATTGATAAACCGTAATGATACAATGTTGTCATAAATTCAATAGCCAAAAACGAGGTAATGTTTTGGAAGGCAATATTTTGGGAAACGATCATTCATATTTTATGATTCCATGTACGTCCGTTTAGGTCAAAATACTTGAAATGTAAATCAATCCACTAGGACTGCAATCATCCTCTAATCATTTTACTAAAGTAAGACGCAGTGTTTATCTTTATTTCTTCAGACGGAGAGTAAATCTGTATGTGGTGTGTGTCAAAACAACTATTTAAAGACAATGTGTGTAATCAGTTGACATGTATAGCAGTAAATATGTACCAATAGTACCAAAACGCAAGCATAAAGACACACATCACTTGGCATACGAGAGATGATCCAATAAATCTTAGAATAATTTTTTTGTTATTTTAATTCGATGTTTTCTATATTTATTTTATACCAAATCTCCAAATAGCTTAATAAATAGCATAATAATATTCAAACGCATGACAAATCAAGTTCAGAGCGAGTACAATCGGTAATACAATTTCATTGTCAACAGTAAAAATACTATTCAACAGACTTGTGTAAGATGTATGTGTAAACATGGCGATTACAAGAAAGCCGCTATGAAAGCATTTGCATGGTTCAATGCGTTTAGTCAAGGCTTAACAGTCCTTGATTTGCCACATTCACTTCATATGCAAGTAACTGCTAATTTTATGATGATTGATAACCAATTTTTGTAAGCATAACGGTAACACATTCGACGATTGTTGAGATATATTTACTTTACATTTTAAAGAATTGTTTAATATTGCGTTATTGCATTTGTCTGTAAATTATTAAGACACAGTTTCTGGACTGGAATGCTTATCCCATTTTTTAAAAAAAATTTATTACAACAAAGTCTATGAGTCAAGATAAACCTATTGTGGCTATTTTTTTTATTTTAAATGTTTAAACTCCTTTTCCACAAAATCGAAGAATTTAATTACATTTGCAGATTTATTTTATTTCAAACATGTTTTGACCGCATAGCTATGACGAGAAAGGAATAGGTAATGTGTGCTATCGTTATTTCCTTTATATTATGATTTTAAATACTTTCTCGCATCATCTCAAAAGTATGTAAACTAGATTGATTTGACCTGGATGTTAAAGCAGCATGTGTTTAATTTAGTATGAAAATAATTACATAAGTGTCATCCAAAGTGTACAAAAAATAGACCGATGTGTAAACGTATGAATAGAATTAATTTTAAAACACCTCAGATAAAATGGCTCACAACCATCATCGACATAAGGTGTAACAGTAATGACATAAATGATATATAGTGTTAGTTTACTAAAAATATCTGTTAAACAACCCTGTCGGTTTGTTGATTTGTTGTTTATTGTGTTTGTTGTTGTTGTTATTGTTTATGATACTATTAGAAATGCCAAATATTCCGTGATGTTGTTTGAAACATAATTGATTGTTTTAAATCTAAATGAGCTTACACAAATTTAATATCATTTTATCGTTTCCAGGCGTTATAGATGTATTACCTCAACAGTTTTACATGTAAATGTAGATTGATAAAAATGTCTTATGTATGCTTTCATCGACACAGGCATAAAACATCGTTTAAATTTTCGTTACATAAATTGAGTACAAATGCTATAATCTAAGGCATATTCGAAAATGTCTTTATAATTAAGTAAAATAATTTAACCAAATGACGATACATTTTGGTCGTTTTAAAACATATATGAGCCCAGCAGGTATATTATTATTGTCAATGCATCTATGTACATCGCCAGACATCGGTCAATCTCATTTTGCATACAAAAAATATATATATATTCTATTAATCTCAACTTTCTTTGGTGTTCATCAACTTAAAGCTTTATATTTGATATCATAGTTTTAATCTTTAAGAGGGAAGTAAAGTATTCATCCTAACTGACATGCATTCTTTTATCTCTATTAGCAAGCAACGGTTACTTGCCGATCATATTGTCTTTTACGCACATTAAGAATCCCTCATTTGTCTGAAATCTTTAAATATGATATCAGGAAATTCATCCGCATATTATCGCTTTAGCGAAAAGAAGAAAAATACGTTGATGCTAAATTCAGTTCTGCAAATGAATTCCGGCAGTAAGTATCTGTCATATTCGTGGGAGCAGTTTCTAATTTATCTACTTGCACTTATCTAAGTAGCAATTTAGTGCCTTGAAAGCACAGATAATTCTTAAAGATTTAGACTAGTCTAACGGTTTATAATGTTCAGTTAGCCACAAGCTTTTCTATCGAATGTGTTGCATTGTATATTTCTTTCGCCAATTAGAGTAGCATTGCTGATAAGGATGAATAGTTGCCAAGTTCGACCGACGCTGTTTATTTGATGGAAGCAAACCTTGGCTTCATTCTCCAGTGTTTAGAATCCTTAAATATGACCTTTATCAACGAGAACACCTTAGGGCTTGTTTAATTAACATAGGTAAATAAAAGAATGTCCTATCAAAACTTGAACAGATATTTAAATTTTATCTACCAGTAGACAAAGGCAAACAAGAAAATATAAGACAAAGTCCTATGAACATTGAAAAGACACAGGACCAAGGTATCCACATGCAGGCCAAATGTGAGAACAAATCTGTGATGAGTCATTTAACAATAAGAGCAAACCCGACCGTTACCGTCTTGGAACGGTCAGTGGGCAATATGGACCGACTGGGGTGCTTAAACCGGTTTTACAGAGCTCTAACCTCGCACTTTTTTATGGGTTTCTCGAATGCAAGCAATGATAAGGAAACTGATCCATTTGAAAAAGTGTCCAAGCGCTGACGTTTTGTTTGACAAGTTATGACGAAAGCAGTGACGTCATTGAAAAATAATGTCCACATAATGTTTAACAGAGAGATGTGTATTATTTCGATTAGAAAACGTAAATGTGACAAAAACACAGAGACGAGACATACCACGCATAAAGAAAAACCATCAGTTTCCGCCTTGGAACGGTCAGTCGGCAAAAGGACCTGGTTTGTGGAGCGCTCCAACCTCGCACTTCCTGAAGGTTTTTCTATCAAACAAACAGTGTAAATAACAATATCCCGTCGAAGTGAAACAACTAACAGTAAGCTTCTATATCGGGAATTAAAATAGATACAATGAACGTATATACAAACATAATATCTAGTGATAAAAAAACTATCAACATGTACAGTATGTACAGTAGATAAAATCCACGGCAACGTTAAAATTTCAAATGAGAGATTAGTTTGAAATAAAACAGTCCAAGCGCTGATATATACCGCATTTTATATCAAACATGATGTATAACACGAGATTGATGTTTTAACTGTTCTTCGTCAAGTGTACGTTTTCTTCAGTCTGAATTAAAAGTCAATCGTAACTGAATTAAAGCTTAATTGCGTTGTTCGATATGTCGATATCTAAGTAATGTTTTCATTAAGTGCTTTGCCATTGTATTTGCTTTGGGTCAATTATATTCCTTTTTTTCCTTATATTAATCAGGTTTCTTTTAGTATAAAAATATAAATATTGTTAATAGTAAAAATATTTTACGATATACATTTTTCTCAATTAAGTACGAGAAATAAAAGCAAAATAATATGACAAACTTAACCTAATATAAGAATAACAATAAGAATTCTACTTGACCATCTTAAACTTTAATATGTACACGTCCTTACTACTCAGGCATTGGTCAGTAACGCTCTAATCCCCCACCCCTTTCCTGATACCACAGCAGCCCGAGGCTGTTGTCCTGTCAAACTGACTTACCACTTCGCCTCTACCTCCCCCAAACCAATAAACCTCCCAGTCTTGCCTATGGACTAAAGGCGAGGATAAACAAAACCATTCGATGGTTCGACCTCCCCTTTTGATCACAGTTAGAAGCCAGATAAGGCCACATTTGAGTTTTCAACGTCTTTCACATGGATTTCTTGTGAAAATGGTGATTACATTGTCATTTGTAATGTGTGTTTTTGTACTTTTCCTTTAATAAAAGAAAGAAAAATCCGCTTTGACACTCCAACATTAATTTAATTACCTCAATTGTACTACAAACTGTGCTTATTTTTTTATATTTTTTAGTTTACATATATTGTAATAAAATAATATGTATGCAAATTGTATACTAACTTTATAGTCTTAATGTATTGAAGAATTTGTCGATTGATTAATTTGTCGACTGGTATGGCAGTGCTTCAATGATTTTATATACGATAAAAACAAAGATTACTAATACAGTTTTGGGGCCTACCTCGTGTCAAGACATGCACGGACATGAAATGAAATAGTTGCCAACTTGAACAGAGCAGTTTTGGAATCAATGTTTAAATGTCTAAGACTTCCTATTACAAAATATTGTCGATTTATTAATGCAAGATTTCGTCAAGAAGAGGAATATGACAATTCAATTTGGTCGGGGTTTGAGTCTTGAGTGTTTACAGACTAACAAATAAGCCAGATATAGATAAAAAAAACACTGTATAAACACACTCAAAACATTCTGAAATATCTCCAAAATTTAAAATTACTCTTTGTATGTTGCATTTTAAAGTCACTTCATTAATGCTGTATTAAGTTTAATGTAACTCGTTAGTAGTAAAGTGGGGATTGGGCGTGGTCGAGCGGTAAGAGTCGTTGACTTGTAACTCCTCAGGCCCTCTCCGCCTGGGTTCGAGCCCTGGTCGGATCGAGAACGTCCATGTAGGGACCTTTTCCAGTTAACCTGAGGTGCGTCGGTATTTACACCCAAACATAAGTCTAGGGTCTTCCTCCACCAATAAATAGCTGGAGGTCTCTTATATGACTATAACTGTGTCGATTGGAAGATTATACTGGTGTATTAAAATCACTATTCGAAAACGCGGTAAAACTGGAAGGTAGATTTTGACAAAAATAACGAACAGAATTAAAAGCCTGTTTACCATGGGCCCAGCAATCGCCTTACCCAGTTCCTCCATACAATCTTATTGCCTTATCGATCGCGCATGCTCAGTATCCTGTTCCCAGCATTTTTACATAAATTTACATCTGATTGTGGTCTAATACATATGATACATGTTGTTAAGATTGAATTTAGAGTGCTGAATGAAGTGTAATTGTGTTGTTCTTGTATAACAATTTACTTTGACCATTAAATGTTTAATGATGTGAAAGTGGCAAAGATCATAAATGATAAAGACGCTGTTGTTAATGATTTCCATATTGATTGTTTTGTCTATTTGGAGCATAGTTACACTTTAACTCATGCTTGTTTTGAAACAGATGCTGATTCTATTCTGATAGCATGCCAAAAGCACATGGAATATTTCTGACTCTCTCACAATCATATGCACCTCTTTACACTTGAATTATTGAATGTTTTGTGACATTATAACTATAAAACCAACTGAAATATCTAAGTTATCATCACCATTATACACATTTAACCAGTTTTGTTGTTGTTGTTGATTTTTGTTTACATTTTGTACACTTCAAGAGGATATGTCTTACCTCTAAAACTTTTTATTTGATTGCGATTTTCTCCTAGCTCCGATAGTTCAACTGGAAGAAAATCTTGTTTCTCTCCGGAGATAGAGGAAATCTGAGTTCACATCTCAGTAGGAGCAACAAGATAACTCTTTTTCTTTAATTTAATAATTTAAGTATAAAATTAGTTTAAGTTATACACCATCTGATTTAAAAAGGTGTATAATGATAATCGGATTTAACCTGCATTAACCTGATGGTTTAAAATTAGGTTATATTTGTTTCATCAACATGATTATGCTCTTATACATTATTTTTCTTTACAAAAAAAACAAGTTTTATAATGTACAGTAGTATCTTTTCCATTTCCGAAGTAGTCACAGTCGAAACATTTCAATTAATATATTTTTATCCAGACAATTATTTTGGAGTTTGCAAACTATGTTTTGGACTGTTTTTGCTAAAATATCTTTGCTAGACAACAGAACATAACTTCTATGTCAGATAAAATAAATGATGATTATTTTAATATTTCTAAAATCTCTAAAATGTGTAACATCTTACATACTCATGACAATATGAAGAAAAAGTAGAAATTTTAAATCATTTTCTTAAAACATTTGATAAAATCACTGATATACCTAAAACATAATAGATATATGTTATTTACGTTGTGCAACCATGCTTTGTAGTGTAATATAAATGTTGACCATTAGCAAAGCTCTACAAACATTATGTTTCCCTTTGTTTCTTTGATAACTAATGTTAATTAAACATAACGTCCGCATCTGTATTTCTTAGTAAATTGCTGCAACTTTATTTATTACAATAAATTCTGGCACGTCACGTAAAAGGCAAGTAAAAGTAAGGTACCAAGAAAACACATCTAAATATTTTATTCAATTTGTTATGTTAAGAACAGTAAAAAGTACACGCATTTGTAATAATAAGCTGTACTTAGCAAACACCGTTTCAAAATCAGAGTTAATTTAGTGTCATATATGAAAATTCATGCTGTGTAGATATCTAGTGAATATGATTGGAACGATGTAAAACATTTAGCTGATACTAATTGAACATTAAGCAAACACAATTTATTATTTTAAGCAATATCTGACAAAACTATTAAGATAAAAAGCAACGTTTTGAAGAAAACAAATGATGATTGCGATTAAAAATAAATAAGGTTATCATTTTCATAATATGACAAGTATTGTAGCATGTAGTAGTAGCTGACTATATTATTGGAATGAATTAAACACAAATACTGTTTACAAACATTCTTTAGATTACTGAAGGCAGAGATAAATAATTTGTTCATTTATAGGAATAACTGAGTTACATAAGACAAATACAACAAACAATACATTTAAAATATGATTAAAATAACAAAGAATGATAGCTTCATTGCAGACACTTTTAAAAAAGATAAATTTCAAGAAAGTACTGGGATCAATAAAAGACTATGTGTGTTATACTGGCACCTTATTAATGATTGAGATACGTCAATAAATTGTCTTGATAGTACTGAAAGCAAAGGTGTTTTTCCTTAAATCGATAAAGGAGCCAAAAAAGGGGACAAATTTGTTGCAGACAAATAGGGGTCGTTGATGGGAGACACATTGCCAAACACGGGCCTACGAATATCGGCATCAAGCATACTCTAACAAGTTGTTTGCAACAGCGGTTTAAAAATCCAGGACACGTGTAATGGCTAGCCATGTATGCATGATACGCGTGTGTATAACTGCAATTATATAAGCAGTATAGGAAATGTTAGGAATAACACAGTGGGTTCACTCAGTCTCGCCCCTCTCCATGAGTGACTATTTTGTTGGTGCTTAAACAGCACGTATATGTCTTAAAGGTAAAGGTCTCTGTGTGTGTTGGCAAAGGGCTGTAAGTTATTTATTTATTTATTTTGTTAAAAATCATTATTATAAAACCAATATTTAAATTCTAAGTTTGATTTTTAGTCTGAATGTGAGTTACCGACAGAAAAGTACTTTCAAAATGTTAAAAACTTGTTTTCTGTCTAAAATAATGTATAAGCACTAATTAACGACTGTCTATACAAAAGCATCTATATATAAGTTAGAATAGGATAAACATTTCGTTACACTTGCATATTGTTTGTTCATAGCAATTCTGGGGGTAATAAAGTCAACAAATACGTTTGAAATTACTATCCAGAGAAAATAATTTAAATAAATTACATTTTATAAAAATGGACAATCTATTATAAACTAATTTTATTAAAGTTTAATTTATGTATATTTAATGTACCTATGCAAGAATCAGTTGTTAAGGGGAGTCCCCGGCCATCAATTCTTCCTTCAAGTGTCATGTCCTTCTTCCACTAACACATTTGTTGATGGAGTCTGTAGACTTTGTGCCTAGAAAAATAACACTTCATACGGCATATTGTTAAAATATTTATCACATAAAAATGCATATTTCAACATTCTATATGAAATTATGTTGGAAACATCGGTATCAACAATTTAAATTCATGTGCTATATGCAGTTCTTACCTGAATTCAACATGGTATGGGTTTTATATCATCTCGTAAAGATACATGTTTAAGTAGAACCGCTGGCTCATTGCAGTCAGCTGGAAGACCTTTCCACATTTAATCCTTCGCATTGACTTTAACTTGAAGAACAAAGCAGCCAATAAAGTCGATGTCTTACAAGCATTTCAAATCCGTGACAGGAGCACTATGCGGGTCAATATAGGCTTTTTCGGGCAACTAACATGGTTAACTACTTTCTTGTTTTGGGAATGAATCCAATAAAAATTATCCAACTATTTACATAACAATATCAATTTTCGCTTTTCTATTACAACAACGCCGACTAAAACCACTTATACCGAGTTTATGAATTTGTATGGCTTAAGGGTACTCCTTACATTTAAGGGTACTCCTTTCATTTACAGTTTTCATATATCCAATGCATGTATCGAAATTGTTCCACGGTGTTTATACATACAGGCTAAGTAAAGACGAATTTAAACACTACCTATATTGTTAGTGGCGAAAATTGTGAAAATAATCACTGTAAATGTCCATTCTTGACCAATTTATAAAAGGCACGATAGTGATCTCTGCCAAAAAGATTTCGACGTCAGAGCAGACCACCTGGATGACAATATAAAGTGATCTCAAAAGTAAGTTGCCAACTGCTTAAATAAATAGCTATTTCTGCAACGTGGCTCAGATATGGAATATCTGTTTACAATGGCGAATGAAGATTTTTGCTTCATTATTTATACAGGTTTAGAGCATCAATAAACAGCAGTTCCCAGGATCTTTTCAGGTGAAAACAGTTTTTTGTTTTGTTGATGTTGTTGCTTTTGTTTTTGTTGTTTTTGTTTTGATGATGTTATTTTGTTTGTTGCTGGTGGTTTTGAGAAAAAAAGATTCGGTCCTGAATCTCGGTACCGCCTTAAAATTTGAAAAAAAAATATTTCCAAGAAATCACATTTTTTAAAGGGCAATTATTATTATTATTCACATGGTGAGGTATTTGTTTTACAAAGCCTACCCATATTGTCTCAGCTTTCTGCTAAAGCTGACTCTATTTGGAGCAGCAGTCAGCTGAGTAGCCCCTTCATTATTGGTCACCTAATAGGGAGTTTAGTGCACTACACACACTGCAGAAATCAGGGTTTCTGGGGTAAGGAGATGGTAGATGGGGGAGATTTTTCTTAATTGGTGTCGGTAAGATCAAAGGACTTCCTTTGGTCCTTTGTGAAAAGGGAGCGGTAAATCACAGGAACACTTGCATGAACACTAGCACTAGCACTTGAAATATTTAGAGTCATCAAGTTTAAATCTTACAGCTGATCACGCCACTAATGCATGGAAGTAGGACAATATAAATAATGAGTTAAATAATGTGGACATAAATGGGAACACTGTTTATTTCTTTGAAGAAACTCCCATAATCATGATTTGCGAACTATGCTGTGTTTAAGAAACGTTAAAAGGGACGGGATAGAATTTGCCGGTATATTTGCCGCAGCTGTGCAGCGACATTTATATCATTATAGCACAGGGCACTTGTGAGGCGCCCAGGGACTGAACCCGGCCTGTCCATTTACTGACACCGACGAGTCAGGCGTAATGTTGTCCCATTAGCTCCGAGCGTTAGGAGAGAGCCACTACTACTACCAACTTTAAAGTCTTTGGTTTGACCCGGCCGGATTTGGACCCACGACCTTCCGATCCGCAACCCGACGCTCTACCAACTTTTGCGGTCGGTCTCAGAAACATTAAAATTGAAATAGCTAAATAAATTCTTTGCATAAAAAATGAAATTTTTTCCACTTTTTTTCAATATTTTTCCCTTATCTCATTGTCCCTTCTCCTTACCATCATCATCTTCCTATTGATCAAAGGGATATCAGCATTTATTATATGAATTTTTAAAGAAGTCGTTTTTGTGAACTTATTTTATTAAAAGATCATTCTTTATGAAAATAAATATTTACATCATTTGCATGATCAATTTGTAGTTTAAAGCAGTTTAGACATTACAAGTTAAATAACAACTGCTAAAATTCTGAGATGTTTGCCTTACTGTTCATATTCAGTAACGGTTTTATATGTATACGTTATGCATAAATATTCAAATTTGGTATAATTTGCTTGAGCATTTTATACCGGTCATTTTGTTTAATTGCATCATTGTTATTTAACCCCATCTTTTCGTCCTGCTCAACCCAATATAACTCTATGAACCAGGTGACGCTTATTTAGCTTCTTTTGTATGGAGGATAAACACGATAATTATATATCTCCCCCTTTCCACGACCTTTACATGAAATTAAATAAATAAATAATAGATATGTCATTAATTTGAAAAACTATCCGGTATATTTAATTTGATATATACAGGTCTTACGTTCAGTAAGGGATATCTGCATGTGGATTTGACAAGATCAAAATTACGTGAAGCCGGTACAAACAAGTTCGACCGGGGAGCCATTTGAAAGGTGTCAGCTCCTTTTGTTTCATGTTTGAGCGGTTCACTGAGCGACCAACAAACAGAAATGGTTACTAAACGTTGTCCATGGGAAACATGTACTATTTCCGAAACCAGCAACATCACTTGAACGATGCAGGTAAGGGTTAAGGACTGTGGCAAGCCACACGACGACCTCTCTCAGAAAGGACCACTTCGTGTGCTCAAAGGTAAGATTTTTTAGCGTTATGTTTTTATTTTAATTGTTTCAAATAAAGTTCGTTTTGTTTCAAAATAATACCTACATTAATATTATTGCCCCGGAGAATCTATATATCGTTAATAAATGATAGGAGACATGGAATGCTTTAAGTTTAAAAGCCGGCATGCTTCATGGTTACGAGAGAAAAAATGCCATCCTATTTTGATAATAACTGTGCTATCCAATTTTAACAGCACATCCCTGGAACCGAAGACTCAGTACCAGTCATTTTTCCCTCGTCCATTCCAACTTCTAGGCGAAAACGTTCAGTTGAGAGACGATCATCAGCGTCAGCTCGAAGAAAGTAATGTAAGGCTCTACTGACTTTACATCCTGCAATAAACCAATTGCAATTGAATCAACTCCTACTTGCAATTTACCAGTGCTTTATAGTAAGGAAATATGACAAAGTCCCAGGAGCATTGCAGCATATACCAAAATCTCAAAAGGGGCCAGACAAAGGTATCCACATGCAATCCAAAAGTAAGAACAAAACCGTCGTGAATCATTAAACAAAAAGAGCAAATTCAACAGTGACCGCATTGGAACGGTCAGTCGGCAAAAAATGAGGTGCTCAACCCGGTTTTACAAAGCTCTAGCCTGGCACGTCGTTAGAAGTTTCTCAAATGCATGGAATGTAAAGAAAACCGATCTGTTGGAATAAAGAATGTCCAAGCGATTTGCTTAGATAAGTTATGACGTCGTCAGGGACGTAATTGAAAATTAATATACAAGTGATATCTAGAAGAGAGGGAAGTATCATTTCCATTAGAAGAACTACATAAAAGAATGTAAATAGTAAATTTAATTTAATTTTAAATCAAGGGGAAATGGCCAGGGAAGTGTAAATGGTTGCTGCATTCTGTTCATGGGTAAATGGAATTGAGGAACTAAAGTCCAATGTAGATCAAAGGAAAATACACGTAACGATACTGATAGGAAAAATAAATGACAACATAGATTACATGCACTTGGGTATTTTTAGGACCGCCACACTACACAGGTAACATTGATGTAATCATGGATAAGTAAAAATGACAAAGTCCTATGAGCATTGCAACATATAACAAAATCTGAAAAGCACAGGATTCAGTTATGCACATGCAAGCCAAATGTAATAATAATGACAAAGCTAAGATAAGTCATTAAACAAAAAGAGCAAACCGAACGAAATGACTTGTTTCGAGTGATGACGCCACCATCTACCGACAAGAAAAAACTGTTTAAAAATTGTGGTACACAAACTGACGAAAATAAATTCAAACATCTTTGTAGATACCATTTTGAGCAAACCTAAGACATGCTTTTAGCATACTGGAGTACTTACTCTCCATCAGCAGTTAATAGTAAATTCAAATGGGATTCAAGGTGAAATAAACAACATGTTTTAGATTTTTCATCCAGTTTTAATGAATTGATTGAAGCCAGTAAACTTGTAATATATTACTGTATAACAGATACATATCTATTGATAACTATAAATTAAGATAATAAAAAAATCAATAGCTCACAGTGCATCAAATGTGTTGACAAGTTGTGAATTCTATTAACATGACAGATTGTTAGAATTCGAATTCATGTTTCATTCAATTCCATTAACCGAACTTATCTGGGCTTAATTTTTAATAAAAATATAAACAAATGTTTAACATGGAGTTTTTTGTTAAAAGATGGTCTTATCTAAAAGCAATATTGAAAGAAAATAATGCAACCAAAAGTAAAACAGTGTTATCTCATACAAGAAGATATCGGGAACTTTAAAGACACGCTTACTAGTACTATAAATTAAATCTGTATTCACAGAAACAGAGTAGAGTCGGAAAAATCCTTGAACTATGTAATTACATGTAATTTGTACTCTTGCATAATAAAATGTACAGCCTCAAAGAAGTACTGAAATGGTTTGCTAATGTCAAGAGTTTTCAATAAAAATATGATGTCCTTACCCACCTTTATAGCCCCACCATGCTGAGTAAATGATGTTAACCTTGCTGCCCTTTTTGTTTATTGGATCTTTCTCACTGGTTCGTGGCTTGACACATGACTTTACATTTACAACATATTCTTTAAAACAGTTTCATATAAAAATATAAGAAATAAAACTATTTTTCAAAGGAAATGGTTAAGTTATTTAGATCTGCATTAAAATAATTGATAAATCTAATTAGATCTATTATACAAATGATATTGACCACAGTAAATTATTGAAGAATAAGAAACACATTTTTCTTTCAAATTGTAGTCATTTAATAAGGGAATCTACATTGATCAAAGGGCACACTTTAATGTACGGGTGTAGTCCAAATTCTGTTTAGTTTAGCACCTGGTCATCCTTATCATCCAATTTACTGTTGCAGACTACAGTAACTCTAGAGGGATGAGACCTTAGTGTACATGCACAGGTCTTTGGTTAAACCGTTACCATTCTAGTGAGAAATTGTTACAAATGTAAAAACGAAAAAAACAACTAAACACAATATTAAGATTGAATAGAAACGTGATGCCATTAATCGAAATCAAACATACGTTTTTTCAATGCGTTGCTGTGATTTGTCAACATATCAGACCAAGCTAGACGGGCGCGTGATCTAAAGCTCTCGGATTTTTTTTTTTTTGCGATATGTTTAACGACGATTTAGGGCGGGGTTTGTTCTAGTCAATAAAAAACGCATCGTAGAACAGGTTGTGGGGAGGAAAATATGCTGGGTAAGTTTTTGCTGATAGCGATTTGTTTGTTTATTGGTGTGTGTTAATTAAGCCTCGGAAAGACAAAACTGGCGTGGGATGTTTTCTCGTGTTTGATTTACACGAAAGATGCCTAGTTTTGAATAGTAATAGCTCAGCGATTGCTGAATAGATTTTAATGTGGTTTTCGCTAAATGAAAGAGAAAATTACAAAGGAGATGACTTTCCGCAGAATATGGTATTTCTTTCTAGAAAAGAAATTATTCGATCTTTTTTAAATGTTGTGTGATAAAGAAAACACTGCAAGATGAAAATAATTATACCTGCTTCTCTTATTGTAGTGTGGGGATTTTTTGCTAAATCGATAGCCTGTGAATTTCAAGGAAAAAGAAATGTAATTATATTGCTACATATCGCATTACGAGATACGGCCTTAATAGAAAGTAAAGCCCTAGGAAAATGACATTGCTTTAATTGAATTCCAATGCGGGTTATCTTCAGTTGACAACTTTCTTCGCTGAGTAGATTGATACAACACGTTCCATAAAAATGTAGCATAATAAATATAAACATTTACACATTATGTCTGTTAAAATCTATGGTGCGTTAGTTTGTTGTTCTTGCATAGCTAGGACTAAAATCAGACAGACAGAAATCTTTTAGACATAGAGTAATTTACTCATTAGCCTAACCAAGTTCTTGTAAACACAAATAATATTAGTCAGACTAAAGAAGTATTATGCAAAACTATCAGTCATGCATGATATATTTTAGTGCCGATAAAACAGCATTCATTCTTCATCAGTTTTTCTTTGATGAATAGAAGTGTGCTATTTGTTTATACCTTCTAAATGCTACTACATGTACATCGCTAGTATGGTTTTGGGGCATGATCATGCAAATGAACTTGGACTGCGCGAGATCTGACTTATAAAAGAAAGGGACGCTTCTTTCCTTTCTCGTTATGGAAAAACTGGTGGATTAACATTTCGAACAAGGGAATTAAATTGTGTTGGTGAGTTGATTATTTCTAAAACTGCCTTTGGCACTCGTCGTGTTGAAGGGAACAAAAAAGTAACTGTCGAAAAATGTTATTGTTATTACTATGACCATATATCGTGATTTTTAGGGAAATATAGGCAACTGTGTTTAATTGAGAAAGTGATATCTTACTTACCACTGAACCTTTTTTGTGGGTAAGCTTTCTCGTATGTTGGTAGTTAAAGAAACGGTGTTCTTAATTTATATTGTATTTGTAAAGATAAGTTGTTTTTAGAAAAAAAAATAGAATGTTAATATGTTCTTCCCTTACGCCTGGTTTAATTGGGAAAATTTCTAAACCTTTTGTTTTATAAGAACACAACTACTGCTGGATATTTAAAGAAACCAATGTCTGATTTATTCCTTTTCCCTGCAATATGGTTTGCTTAGAATCACCACCGAATTGTCACTTTGTGGTAAAAACGTCAAAAATAACTTATAAAAGTGGTAGTATCATGCGATAAAAATGTCAATAAAACATATTGATATACCTTCACATGTGTTCTAATATAAAATTGTAATTTAATATTGTCAGTAGGTGTAGACTGTTGGATGTCTGAAACACCTTTACAGACAATATATTATGGGTCTTGCTTGTGTATTTCTATGAAACACATTGAAAATGTTATTTAACTTAAATGGGCAACTGCACAAATTAGATACTGTGTTCTTACCTGAAATAAATTACGGATAGCGCTCAGAGTAATCTAAAGTTGAATTACTGAGAATTATCATTACAGGTAATACTAAAATCGTTAGAAAATCCAATCGGAAGGTATTATATCCGGCGGTCCAGACCTCAAACTTTGTGAAACGAAGCACAATGGAACAGTTTCCCTGGAAAACAGGTTGTCTCCTATCAATAACATTACATTCCAAATTCTGGTACCCGTTTATTATTATGGTTATGATTATGATTGACGCATACACGTTTCAAATTATAATATTGTTTATACATAGCACACAAAATAAATAATATATCTCTCTAAGTAAAGACTAATCTAATTCAGTTAAAAAAATAAACTTCCTTGGTCAAACATTGCTTTTAGTTTCCTTTTTAAAATGTAGAAAAACAATACCATTACATTCTTAGATCAGCACACATATTGCAATAATATTTTCCATACTGCGATATTTTAAAAAACTGTTTATTGTTGACTTTCTAAGAAATTTTGGAAATTTTTCTTAAAGACGACAAAGGCAATAAACAAGGTGATTCAGAAAGGTTCTATCTGGTAGATATGTAAACATCCGTGTCCTGAAACTAGACTGTCAAAAGGTCGTCTGGAAAGCTCTTAAATAACACATTACTGAATCTGTTGAAGCATTTTATTGCCATTTTAAAAAGCACAAGACTAAGCAATTTTCATTCTGGTCTTTCAAAAAGGAAAAGAAAAACTGAATCGAGATAGTACAGAAGAATAGATAAACCCAACAATTACCGCACTGGCTTATACAAGTTAAAGAAGATCAAGGGTCTCAATAACTTTTCTGACCACTTTACAAAACTTATCAGAAAATGTATTGCAGACGGTTACAACCCTGGAATACTTCGATGTACTGCATTGCTTGCAATTGACCCTTTTACAGTCAAGAACTTGCATTGCTTTTAAATTACACGATGACCGGACAGGTCGTTGAGACTATATGAAAACAGTGACTTAAAGCCATAATTGGACAGTCACTGTTGGATTTCTTGTCTCTTCATCTCTCCAGTCGTGCCCTATATAGGTGGGACAACTTGAGCAGTCTCCATACCTTTTACGTGAGATTGCACAGTAGGTATAACATCGGGATTTTATTAATCTTTATCATATATAATATGTCAACTGCGGATAAAATCCTCGGCGTTTATAATGTTTTTTAAACGATTAACTTTAAACAATACTACGTTTTATTTTGTTGATTTTCTAAAATTCTACTAATTCTTCGTATTTTTTACATTTCACTTTTGACACTTTTGGCATATGACGTCATGACATTTATGACGTCATAATATTGTTCTTATAATATATCAGCGCTTGTACTGCTTCATTTTATTTGAAACTACTCTCTCATTTGGAATTTTTTGGTTGCCGAGGCTTTTATCTACTGTACATACTGTACATATGTTGTTTTATTACTAGTTATCATGTATGTTCATAAGTTCTTTATATCTGTTATAACTCCCGATGCAGGCGCTACTGTTAGTTGTTTCACTTTGACGGGATATTTTTATTTACACTGTTTGTTTGATAGAAAAACCTTCAGGAAGTGCGAGGTTGGAGCGCTCCACAAACCAGGTTTAAGCACCCCAGTTGGCCCTTTTGCCGACTGACCGTTCCAAGGCGGTAACTGATGGTTTTTCTTTTTGTGTGTTATGTCTCGTCTCTGTGTTTTTGTCACATTTACATTGACCTTGTCTGCCTTGGACTGCAGGTAGATAAAATTTAAATATCTGTGAAAATTTTGATAGGACCTTTTCTTATTTACCTATTTATGTTAAAATCTTAAATCTAATGTAAATAAATTGATTATATATATATATCACACCATAGTAAGTTTATTATAACTGAAAATTTTATCAGAAGTGGCTTTATAAAGGTATTATACTGGATATAACTGACTATAGGGAGGGTAGGCCCAAGTTTATATTTGCCATTTAGGCGTTAATTCAGAGTGCTAGAAAAGCGAGTGCAGTGAATATTGTGCGTGCGCTCAGTGTTTCAGCGCGTGCAAATCGGAATTTGGCATTCACTTTTCGCTTTCTGTGTTTTCTTTAATTGTTCTTACCGTTTGTCTAGAGCCAAATAAAAAATAATATTGTTTTCTTATTTTGTCTAAGTATCTATAAACAATATTCGTTATAACAAGACATCGGAATGAAAGAAATAGACATTGAATAACTCATCAATTATTTAGTACCGTGACAATGTACGAGTACTTCATAAGAAGAAACCTTTTAGGCTCAATTATATTCGGGGCCAGTTTGCAATCTTCATAACGTCGATTGAATTCGGAACGTCGATATATGTGGATGATTCTCGAGAGATAAATGAAGGAAACTCAAACATTTCCATTGTTCAACGAAACAACCTGTTCCTATGGCATCATTTTATAACAGTTAAATAACAGGTTTAAATATAACGGTTGTAAACCAAATCCTATATCGGTATTTGACTATTCGTTAAGTATATTCAAATCATATTCCAATGTTCAGAACGAATTTGTATCGGAGTGGCACTAACAAGATACTTTGTCATTACGTTTAGTGTCTGCTGTTGTTGTTTGTTTGTTTTTTTCATTGTAAAATGTTTTATTTCTGTGTTCATTGACATTACTAGCCTTACTTTATGCGTACGTCGCTGAATTAAGCATATCATTTAATTTTAAAACGACGATTGCTTCTTTTAAAAAAAAACGACAATATTTTCAATCCGCCTTTATCCTGTTTATAGTGAAGGGTGTAAATTGGTGTTTCTTTACTGGGTCAGGGGTAATTAGCAAGAGAATACAGTCAATGAAGAATGCTAGTAAATATGTGAAGAATTGCAATTAGTATTATTATGAACATTTCAACTCTTATGACAAAACTATACAACAACAACAAATTATTAATTTGTCACATTAAACTTTAGTGTCTTTTTGTTACGTGTTGCACTTAGTGCAATAACATTTACAGTTTAGAAATGTTATATTGGCTTATTTGTATTAACATATGACTTGTTAACTTAAAGTAGCTACTTAAGCTCCGTGTAATATTAACGTATCGATTTAGTAAGATCATATCATACTTTTAATAGGTGAAGTAAAACAAAAATGTTATTTTACAAAACGCACCCATGTATAACCACAAATTGTCAATTATGTTCTAAAAACTAATCTTATAAATGATATTAATATGTCTTCAAAAGGACCAGATACAGGTGATACTTGATCGACTGTAATACAAATAACCCTTTGATTTAACTTTATTTCTTTCACCTGTATCCATATAACAGCATTCATCGGATCCACCGTTACTAAATTTTAATCTCGATCATTACAGGAAATATTACAACCAATTGGAGATTTTATGCTTAGATCTTTGGTATGTCTTATTACAATTTAAATTCAAAATTATATATTTATAATAAACAATATGTCGATTTCTTCAACTTAATTACTTTCTTAAGCTGACTACCGTATATAATTGTGAACTTTAATTAAGAAACATCGAATTGAAACACGCTTTGTTTTCACTGTATCTTGGACAGAAAATCATCTAACGACTTTATCGTCTGTTCTTGTATAAATATTGCAATTACTAGTGGTGAAATTTCTTACTTTTGCTAAATAAGCCTAAAGCCCGCTGATATACGTTATATGCTATTTAAAAAAAAGAGGTGTTTGTTGATGATTAACCTGTGTTTTACAAGAAAGGCAGAAAAGTCAACATACACTCCAAAGAACACAACCATAAAAAAACGAGTAAAACAAATGAGATGACCTACTTACATTTAGGGATTATTCAGGGGAGACAATTCATTAATGTCTCTCATTACTGTTTTAAGAAGATACTATTTTTAAGTAATACATCTCATTGCAAAATCAAAATTTCAGAGGCCTTTTCGTTAAGAAACTTTCTGATTTTACAGAAAGAACAAATGGCGATGTATATGATGAATCTGGCTGATGATATGTTGTGATAGGTTTATTAGGTTTATTTATTTATTGTTACACCTTTTGAATGCTTAGGCTTAAAATGTTAAAGTGTAACATATAATTTTGGTGAAAATACTATGCACTGTTTACAAATACGAGACAATGCCAAAATTATTAAAGAAATTATTAAAGAAAATCATTAAAGATGTTTCCCAGTAGGAAAAATGACACACATGACCACAAACGTGCATCTTTGTTACTTTGTACTTTGCTACGTTATGTGTGACATACATTGTAAGATTTCGCCTTTGGGTTATTTGATGGCACAAAACACTTTTAAAGAAGTTACAGATGTATTGAATATTTACCTTTGTCAGGAACCTGTATCTCGACTTAATTCCCAGGCACATAATGCTGCATTTGACATACAAAATAGAAACATTCGGAATCAGACCGCAAAAGATATAAAATCACGTCAGTATTTCGTTTGCAGAAACATTCATTTTAATAAACGTGGTCTTTCTTTTTTGACGGTAAGTGTCTGGCGTTGACATTATTGACAGTGTTTGATTTGTTTTGTTCCGTAAAAATAATGTGATTTTAAGTTTTACACAATGTACTGATGGGTTGTTAAAATAAGACAACTTATTATCTAAACCTAGTAGAATAAAGTGGCATTGTCTAACAAGACTTATCTAATCTGTAAAAAAACGCAAGAATCCTAAAGTATTTTGTTCTGAGCAGATACTGCTGAATTTATACTTTTAAAATCTTATCGTCACATCAGCTGGGGGTAAATCTGAATCCAGATGAAAAAGATGGACGATTTCTCTTATCCATTATCTAGTCCAGAACATTACGCAGTTTGTCAAGAAATAATTTGCCTTTAATTTACCTGTAATCTCCTAGAAATCTCAGAGAGTGTTAGCAAAATCCAGTTCTTAGCAGAACCTTAAGCTGTATTTACAGTTGATGGTTAAGAAGGATACGGAAATGCGAATATAAATTGGATTCTACGGTCTTCTTACAAATTGGACTTTTAAACAGGAATTGAAAAATATGTCAAAATCAATTTTGTACACGTGATGTTTCCAAAGGACCGGAATTTAGTTGCTACAGTTTACGAAACGCTCAAGTGTAGATAATCATTTTTAGTGGAAAAACACATCGACTACACCATATTATTGTCGTCACTATGGAAGGTGTTTAGGTACATCAGGTCACCACTCATATGTACAAGAAGGCTGTTTAATTAATGACGATAAAGTATACAATTACATGTCTAGTAAAGCATTGCTACGCTGGCCGGCTTTAGGATGTGAGGCACATAATTTGCCTATAATGAGATTTTTCAAGTAGTTATTCTATATAAAGTATAATATTAAAATGTATTTGTATATAAACTATGTACGGTACTATTTTTCAAATGAGGCATCACATAAATCAGAACTTTAAAAGATTGTTTATGTATTGCTCTATAACACTGAGTTAATGATTAATTATTTAATTTCAATTAATGTGACAATTCTCATAAATATACATGAGTGCATGATCATTTAAGCAAAATTGAAATGCAATGTGTCAGAATATAATAAGAGACTCTTACGTTTATAATTAATAAATGTCTGGTGTATTGTGTTCGTGAATTTAGGCAAAATGTGCATATGCAATAAAGATATATATCGTTTAAGTTTAGAACTGTGCTATGACATATGCAAACATATTAAACATGCATACTACATACTCAGGTAAAGATTTACGTTATTGCAAGCTCGACGTTTTAGTTTATTTCTGTTACTGTGAAAATAAGATGCCATAAGGTGAATATGTTCTTGATCAAAACATAAAGAACCTTGAAACATTGTCTTTGTTAATGAACTTGACCATACAGATACTATCATGAAGTTGTCTAAATAATAATAATTATAGTATTCATCCTGAAAACAAATATTGATATGAAACTGCCTTCTCACTCTTCTGAATATAACAAGATATTTTACTATTAAGTCCTCGTATTAAAAGGGAACACAATCCGGTCGAATTAATGAGCGGGTCTGTGAAAAACGAGATTATTCCTAAACGCATATTCCTTATAATCTCAATTTCTTGATCTGGTCAAATTTTCTTTTTACAGTAATTGATTCCAGGTTTAAGCAGAAGAACCTTAAAAACTTAAAGTATACTTTTAACCTTAATATGTCCATTAATTATAACATAAACGGAAATTATTAAGAATAACATTGAAACATAATAACTTATCCCAAATTCACTGTCTATGGCTAGAACGTTTAAATCAATGTGTTAAATCGGTGTTTTGCGTTTACACCGTAAATTATACATTGTTGACTTAAGAAAAAACCGAGCCAAAACTTTGTGCTTACAACGTGACGTCGAAATGGTATTTTGACGGCATTATGTCAATGTCATTTAGTACAGGTTTCCTGGAGCAGTGCCCATATATAGTACATTATGTGCATATTTAAAATGTGAAAATGTTAATAAGAAGCAAAACAATATTCATCTTAAGTTCTCTTACTGATTAAGATAGTATTTGGAAATCTGATGCTGACCACGCAGACATGTTTAAAGGTCCTGTCCGACGGATGAGCAAATGAAAATGTTGAATAGGTAAATAAGAAAAGGTCCTATCAAAATTTTCACAGATATTTAAATTTTATCTACCAGTAGACAAAGGCAAACAAGGTAAATGTGACAAAACACTGAGACGAGATATAACACACATAAAGAAAAAACATCAGTTACCGCCTTGGAACGGTCAATCGGCAAAAGGACCGACTGAGGTGCTAAAACCTGTTTTGTGAAGAATTTTTGAACGGCCGTTTATGAGTGTGATATATACATTTAATCACATAATTTCTTAGATACTGCTTTTACATACATTTTGAAAGAATCTATACACAAAGTCAACACGTTTACTTATCGAATAAACTCTTAAAGTTAACAGCGGTGTTAATCGTTAATCCTTAGTGCTTCGTAGAACTAATACCGGCTACAAAGTTAAGCGTCTCATACGGTGTTAGCATGTTCTTTTTGGAGTTATTGATTCTTGATTTATTTATCGAATATGTCTCCTTTTCTTGAAATTATTTCTAAAAAACAATGTTACGTACATATTCGGGAACACATTAACAGCTTAGACAATTTAAAGCACCAAATGTGTTTTGTGGAAAGAACTAATACGCTTTGTGTATTTGTGCATTATGTTAGTCTATAGATAAATTCAAGTAAATGCATTAAAACAAAAAGAGAAAAAAAGGAAAATAATACAAACTAATATCAATGTATTAATATAGTGTAGAGTCGATTAGATATATTACTTCATTAAACAATATAAAATAACACATTAAGCGTTAGTGGTTTTCTAAGAAAGGAAAACGGTTTGGCAAAAGTGTATCTTAGCCATATGCCTACTACAATATCTAAATGCAATAAAATTGGGTTTATGCTTCCGATGCCCGCATCAAACAATACTTTATGTAAGCTTTCTTCTGCTTGCTAATAAATTAGATGGTGGTTTTCTATCTCTATGTGCCTCATATTGACACTTTATCTGTATTTTATCCCTTACAGCAATTATGTTTCCCGCAAACCTCATTAATCCAGTTGTTTAATAAGATTGTTCCAGGATCGATCCAGAGTTAATTAGCACACATACAAGCTTAATTGGAGGTTAACAAGTACAGTTTGAAAGTCGATGTTTATGTATGAAACTTTTTTATATTTTTCTGGCATATTTCTTACACGCATTGAAACAAAAGAACATTATATTAATTCATAGTCGGCTTAAACTGGTTTTAATGTCTATTTAGTAATCAAAACCGATAGAAATACCAAAAGTGGAGTAATTTTTCTCATCAAATATGTTTAAAATGTACGTGGAGACAAATAACTAAGGACTAAGAGTTAACTTATAGAGGCAATCCGACTGTTCTCTATAGTACAATGATCTTGAAAGTAGTTTTCTGTTCTGGCATTTGTTAACGAAAGTTTTATTCCATCCGACGTGGCGTACTGCGTCTTCTCAAAGCATGCGTTTGTCTCTGGCAGCTGCATTAGTCAACATTAGTAATGTTCCATGATGTGAGAACATCTATTCAGATAGAAAGTGTTGTGTAATCACCCTTACTTGTGAGTTGTAAGCTCGCGAATGTTCCTGATTGCTTATTTATATGTAGAAGTATAAATTTTAACAAACAAACTTGAAGTTAATTTCAGTTTTATTGATGTTTTGCTAGAAAGTATGGTTTATTTTCCATGAAGAAATAAGACTAGACGTTAATAGAAATAAAATGAGAATACGAAAGACATTTGTCTTCAATTTTAAGAAACTGCTATGATTTATGACTTGAGTAAATCATATTTTGAAATGCAATCGTTGCTGGTAAATGAAAGTTAACACTAAATTATTTAAAGATGTTTCTCTGTCATAACTCAAATAATAACAATACAATCCTTCTTCAATAATAAACAACCGTTTAAACTTATTTAACTGATTACAATTGAAATGTGGAAATTAATTAATCCATGGAATGTTTAATAATTGCCATGAAGGGCTTTTACAGTGACAAAATAATATATATGTATCAATAATTATCAAATTAACATATTATTTTCTTTATGTAAACATACTACATAGAAAACTTTCCAATTGTGTTAGATTTATGAGAAATGCAAAACAAAGGATGAATTAACTTTTATTCCTGAAATTACCAAAAAATAAACACGTTACAAGCAATGATGATAACTACTCAATTGTGTCATTGAAAGCTGTAAACAAGTTACATCTAAGTGATGGAATTATTGTACGAAATAATATTAATGGTATGAATGTCACATATAAAATATATGTATAAAGTAGGCCGGCAGGTAGACAAGCAGGCAGGTAGGCAGTAAGGTAGGTATATGTGTTCGTGCGCGTGTGTGTGTGCGTGTTCGTGTGTGCATGTTATCGAGACAAAACGCTTTTCAGAAATTACTGCTGATATTAAAACATGTGTTGCTAATTCCTTTTATAATAAGCTCTCTTGATGTAAAAAAATGTATTTTCCATTTGTAGCATTAGTTTATTTAATAATGAATAATTCCCTTTCTTCAACAAGCAATAAAACCCCTACTTAGGAAAGGGAACCGTACTTACGAGCGATTACTTTACCTTGAAAATGTGTCTGTTTTTTTGTGTGTTTTTTTTTGTTGTTGTTGTTGTTGTTGCTTGATTTGTGTGTGCTTTGCTTTCTTGTTTTTGTTTTTAGTGTAAATGTTTATATAACACGACAAATTAGGACAATTAACACATAAGCGTTTCACTAGAAGATAAATAGTTTTCTCGTTCTCAGCTGAATAGAATCAGTTTCCCAATCGGCAATTTTTAGGTATCACTTGACACGGCAAATCGAAAACGAGGCGAATCCCCATTTCCGCTTATAGAAAATGGACGACATCGATCGCTTTCTTCGGAGAAAATGCATGCTTTGAACGTAAAAGATTTCAACATACACTGAGGAACTTAAACGAAAGTGTACCGAGACAAAAGGCATCTTTAGTTTATCGGGTGTATGCGATATTCTGTCGAATAAATGACTATTAAACCTGCAATGTGCCTTTAACTGAGACTTGTATGGCAATATAATGTTAGAATAGAGTTTTAAGATGTATACGTAGGGAAATGGTTTTGTTTGTCTGTGTATTTGCATAGTTACGAGGCAACATTATGCGATAAAAATCAGGCATGTTTGCTGTCTGATTTCTATTTTAAACCATTTTATATGTAAATTTCCGAGGCCTGAAAAGTTTGTTTGCGAAAGTTGAAAACTAAATACATTTTTGTTCAGTTATACACAAAAATTTTAATTCACTATATAAAGTAAACCGCGTGTATTTTAATAATACATTAAAACAGCATTGGATGAACAATAGTAATGTCAATGACAGACGATCAGTGCATAATCACTTAATTATTATCATCTAAGCAAATTGGCAAGCGGGTGTTTCACACACGCATTAATTCTATTCAATTTAGCAAGAAACGCACCTTTTTATTTAGTTCGATCTGAAAAGATACTAAAGTTACAAAACAAAACATCGATTTTTTGCATTACGTTTTTCGAAAATAAGAACTCACCACAAAGTAAAACTTTTGCCGTGTTATTTAACAGTCATATGGTTCTTTAGCTATCCTAAACACGTTCCCTATCAGCAAGACCTGTACAAATATGTATGTAGAAGACTGTTGGTGACTTGAAATAGTTAGGTTAACCGCACAATGGAAGTTAAAGATCATAAAACTGCCATGATAAAATGCTCCGTACGGAGATCAGCTGTTAGGCTCGTATTCTTAACCAATCAAAGTGCGTGTCATGTGGCACCCCTTACCCACCCGACCTTCCACCCGTTACATCATTTTCAGTCTATAACAGTAACCAAGGCTATCCGAATAAAACACTTGACAACGTACGGTACTCTTTTTACCACACAAGACATAACTAAACGTTTTGTAGTATCTGATTATCAGTATTAACAGATTTCGACAACAAAAATGTTTTTTGCACAAAATGTTTAATGAGCAATACAGATAGAGGGGAATTAAGTGGAATAAAGTGGAACGTATGACCTCCAGTTCAGACATATTTTGTCATAGTGCTATTAAATCTGTAGCTAATTATTAAATAAGCAAATAATAATGGTCATACAGAGAGTGTGTTAAGGTTTACGCGAAATAAAGTAAGATAGTAAACGTTTTGCTGTTGACTCAAAATCCCCAGTTCACCAAAGTATGCAGCTAAGCATTTCTTCTCGATGAGGAAAACACATATTTAAATTACTTTTATCAAATAACTAGACGTTTTTAGTACTGGAAAAAGGCAACTGCCACGTTCAGTAACTACGACGGCATTTTCACTTTGAATAGGAACGCGTATTGAAAGTTTAACTGGTAATTTGTCGCTGTTCGTGGATTAACGAAATGTTTTCTGTTGTTGGGGATTTTCTCTTTTGTTGTAATCATTTGCTGACAAACAAACACTAAAAGTTACATCCTTGTATTTACGGACATCACGGCGGTAGTTGTGCCCCTGAAGTTTACTCAACGTACGTGCACCTGCCAGATTACACTGCGGCACACACGTTAACTGTAAATTGGTGTATTACACTATATAAAACTATAAACTCAACAATACGTCCAGACCATTCACTATATAGGACAAATCCACTGAACCGGTAATTTACCGAAACGTCCGTAAATCGAGTATTTTGTCACGTAAAGCCTCGCTGTGAAACTTGCAGGTCACCGACTCGTCAAAATAAGCCGATTGGGAAAATGGTATATTATAAGGTCCACGTCATGCGCTTAAGTATACAAGTACATTGTTTGTCTTACAACACAGATTAAATCAGAATAGAAATCAACCAGAAATGATAATCTGTATTGACTGTTACATCTTTTTTGTTTGTTAGTTTTTTAAACACGTCGCAGTGGCCAATTATGATCATTATAGCGACATCCAGCTATTTTGGTGGGAATAGGCCCCATATAAATAGAATCACAGGGACACCACAGGTCACTTAACCTTCCACATCAGGTTCTTTGCCCCAAACTGGACTCGAACCCAAGCGGTGGGAGTTAGAAGAGTTACAAGTCGGCCACAGGCACCCCATGCAAATCTTTGTGAGTGCCTGACACTTCATGCTGATTTAACGTGTTTCGTGCATAATCCAGTTTGCCCATTAGATTTGTGGTGAAAATTGTAAACATGTTTTGCTATCTTTCCAAATGAATACAATGATAAAAGAAATCAATTACATACATGTTGTTATGTAGTTGTTTATTAATAGAATGTGTATGATCCTCTAAAATCTCCTCTTATCAAACGTTTGTGGTAACTATTCAAAGTGAATTATTAAGCCTATTCTGGACAATATTTGTTTTAGTCCTTTAGCGAAAAGAATGAATTACATTATCGCTGATTATTGATAACTCAATGTTAATCATTAAAGTAGCGCTCTGTGATTTTTCAGTTGTGTGTGTAACGTACTGAGTACGTATGTTTACGTTGTATATGTATAGGAGCGTGGTTTATCATAGGCGTGGGAGAACCAAACTAAATATTTGTAACTCGTCAATAATGTCGATTCTATCAACATCAAATATATAAGCGTTTTCATGATAATCACATATACAACATGTGTGATATATTTCTTTTTATATTTTTTATTAGACGAACATATGTTTGTGCAATGACCTTAACAGTAATAAAGGTCCGATAGTAAATTAATGATCTCGTAAAGATTGTGGCATAAGATAAAATACCTAATCCTTAATGGAAATGTTGGCTTATCTGATGTCACTTTTCTCACACAATATTAGGATTGTGACTAGATTAGGGGAAGTGTTCTGCATTCTCTTGGTAACGTACAAAGCCCTTTTCATGACTTAAATTGGCATAAACATATGCAAGTCATGATGGATGGAATTGTCATCTTAGCCAGAAATATGTTTATTCACAGCTGTCATCGGCTTTTTTTCTTTACTAGTTATGTCTATGTAGTTTTAAAGCTATGGCAATTTATCGCACTGGAAGGAGTATGAGCCCTTAAACATTAAAATTTATTTTACAGCATGGATTTTAACAACATGTAGCATAACACGCCCAATATTATATACATTTTAGGATATCGGGGCTTAATATAGACCATTTATCCCACTATCAGCCGATGTATCAGATAAAGCTTTGCTAGATAAGATTATGTACAATAAACGAAAGGAATGTGGTATCCCACTGAGCCAGGCCCCCACCTGCTGTGACCAGACCTGATAATTGCTGGTCGTCACTGCAGGTAGTCTTTAGCCTATATAGTACTAATCTGTCACAGTAAAACCTCTGATGGGTTAATGCAAAACTTAATTACCTGCTAGTATGGAAGTGAGACAGTAGGCTAGTTTTACACAAAGCCATATACAATATACTGAGTGATGTCTCTGCACAGTTCTCCTTTATTAAGTCAATCTTTTCTAGCACCGATGTAAACATTTCGTTTGAGCCTTAGAAAGTCAATTTCCGTTTATCTTCTTAGCTGATGAAGGTGAATCCATACTTGACTTCTGTAGTTGTTGTTGTAATGATATTTATCTTTTAATGAAATGAAGTGTGAATATTTGTCACTTATAAGGCATATTTGAGGAATACCGTCTGATGACAGGTGATGAGGGAGGGGCATTCAGGCGATACCCCATGCTAATGACCAATCAGATCCAAACTCAATTGTTCATCTTCACTGTCCCCTGTCATAAGTGTGTACAATGGCAATTATGTCCTAGCACTAATTGCTTTACCACCCATACATGCCCGTACCCCAATAAAACACTTGGAAAGCATACTGTTGCAAGCTAATTAGCACTATGTGTTCAAAGTTCAAAGAGATCAATTTTGTGATTACATTCATGAGACATACATGTGTACACAGTACAATCATCAGTGAGGAAGTTACATTTTAGTCATGGCAACTGAAGAGATAAGACTGAATGTTACAGAAGAGCTTGCAATAATAGCTTTTTTCAACCACAATAACTAGGACATAGAATCCTCTTCAACCAGCGTTTCGCTCTTACACGAAGAAGGACGAGTAGAAGATGAATATCCACTTCTGAGACACCACGAAGATTCTACAGAATGCCAGGAATGCTTTTGCTCCCCATGCATTGTGTCTAAGACTCAACGTCAATTCTGGTGGCCAGACGACCTAGAAACACCAAAAGTAGGGAATGTGTCCGCCAGGAAGAGACTTTACCAGAGGTTCTGGGCTATGCTAAGCAACTGTGGAGCCTGGAGCGATGCAAGGTACCTGCAGAGGCAGTCGCTAGCCAGAAAGTCCAAAACAACATGGCACAGAAGAGAACTTATGCCGAAATGTGTACTACAGAGCTGTAGAACATGGCTACCAAATCCAGATGGTGTGAGTTACATGGGACATACATGGAAGTGACCTCCTCATGTTTATCATGTACTCTAAGAAATGTAACGAAACGTTACTAACATGGTAAAACGTGCTTATGGTATAATTGAATTGAAATTAATAAATAGTTTATGGAAAATTATGAGTGTTGTTTTTCTTCTTCATTTATATTATTTTCTGGCATAAACATGAGTTGACGGAAAAATTGAGAGAATGAAAGTAATACATAATTTATTTCCAAACTTTATGTCGCTTGTTATGATAAATTTTACAAATCAAAATAAAATATAAATTAAAATATCATAAAAAGCGACGTTTTTCTTTAACATTTGACCCTTTATCATAGGAACGTATACCGCATTGAATAAATCATTAGAAAATGGTGATTTTTTTTTCTAATAAACATTAATTGAATTCGGGTTTATATAGAATGATTCCTACAATGCGCTTCATTCAAAAGCATTTAACGATGTTCTTAGATTGTGTTTAAAGGATTCATATGTACATTATATTGGCCACTACATTGACATTGAAACTGAGCGCGCGCACCGTCTGCATCGTCATTGGTTTGACTACACAGATACTGCCGCAGAGGAAAGGTAGTAAGTCTGTGTTACTTTTTCAACTGCACTGCTTGAAAGTTAACCTTTATTATAAAAAGCATTACTGAAACAACAAGAAACAATCTAAGAAAACACTTAGTCATACTGCTCCCTGTATCTTAGATTCATAGTAGAAGTTCATTTTCGGATAATAACCCATATTTTGTGTCTGAGCCAGACATACAATAAATCCTGTGGTAATTACGTTTGCCTAAATCTACAGAATCGCTCCCAGACATGTAGATTTTCTTAGATTTGCTCTAGATGAAGCTAGTTCCAAATCAAGAGACTACGTAAATAATTATCCCTACATTTCTACAAAGGGCAACTATGCGCTTACGTCTTATGTGGTGGTATTTTGAGAATATCGCATCTAGTTTAAATTGTTTGAAAAAAGAGCTTACAACGGCCATTTTTAAGTGCACAACAAATATTAATTAAAATGTATATTTTATAAAAGAAACGTCTTATTTTTTACTTTTATTGAGAAACCTTATCTCAGAGTTTATGACCTGTATGCCAACTTGCAAGTTCAATATTTAATTGGAAACCTACTTATTTTCTCAAAAAGTATTTTAAAACAAAAGAGTCAACTAATGATGTTCCATCAGTTGATTAGGGCATGCTTTAAGAAATAAACAGAAAAATTATTATGACATTTGGACGTTGGTTTGACTGTTTAAACCCCGTACAGTCCGAACAAGCAAATGTAAAGTTTTCATGAAAAGCGCCAAGGATCATAGGTTTAACCATACATTTGTGTTTCTTTTATGCTTACTTCGAACTTTCAAAACTATTAAACTTATAGAATCCATTTTATTTATAATCTTTGTTTTCATAGTTTAACAAATCGATGAAGATGGACATAAAAATCAACCTAGCATAAGGATGGGATTTACTTAGTAAATTGTATTGTCCTTTTTTTCTAATAAGTAATAACGACTAATTGTATAAAATATGGTAAATAAGTTTGTTTTTTTAAAAATCAAGCCTGTTATGCTTCTTGCCAGTATGCATTTTGAAAAGGTACGCTTGATCAAAAAAAAAAAAAAGAAACGTTTCAAATGCCTCTTTCAAGACAGCAAGGGTTGCGCTTTTTATAGTCGCATCTATTTTCAACAATGCAACATTTCCATTTGACTTGTACCTGGTAGCGCAATCGGTAGTGCGTCGACTCCAGGTACAGGAGGCCCCGAATCTGATCCCGAGCCGCGACATACCAAAGACGTTATAAATGGTAATGGTATAACTCCATTGCTAACGCTCAAGCAAAGATTACGGTAGTTCCACGACTGGTTGGCCCGGTGTCAGGATAATGTGACTGGGTGTGATGCCATGTCAGGTGTTCACGGCATGCTATACACAGTGAAGGCAGCACTATATCTGCTTCATGTGGACACCGTCTGCAGATAATAATGTTGAAGGGACGATGAATCCAATAAACAAACTTTAATGTTGGGGTAACCGTTATAACATAAATTACGGTCTGTGCTATCAGATGAACAGAACTGCCTATGCGTGTAATGCAAAGAATTTAACATTGATTAAACATCATGTAACAAATTGTAAAAGTTAAAATTGTTTGACGGTATACTTTGTTATTTCGAACAAAACATTTACGGAATGCACAGAAAACTTGATAGCTTAAATATTTTTAAAAGTTATTAAGTATGGATTATGCTTATAACACTCTTTCCATATGCATGCTAGTGTTTTGTAGGAACCTTCAACCCAACAAATATCGGAAACTGTCACAAGTGAGATTCGATATTCGTGACTCTGAATAATTTTATTGACTTCCTGCAAAACGGTTTCTTATGTAGTGTGTAGACAATGTATGGGATGGTGTGGGATTTGCCGGCATTTTTGCCGATACTGTGCAGTGACATTACTATCATTATAGCACAGGGGTACTTATGAGGTGCCCAGGGACTGAACCCGGCCGGTCCATTACACTGACACTGACGAGTCAGGCGTAATGCCGTCCCCTTAGCCCCGAGCGTTAGGGGAGAAGCCACTACTACCGACTTTAAAGTCTTTTGTTTGACCGGCCGGGGTTTGAACCCACGACCTCCCGATCCGCAAGCCGACGTTCTAACACCTGAGCTACTGCGGCCGGTCCTAGCATATAACTTTAGAAAACAAGAAACAAACTCAAATGTTAACAATGTATTTGGGTGTT
Organism: Sinonovacula constricta; assembly: GCA_007844125.1. Taxonomy (NCBI): domain Eukaryota; kingdom Metazoa; phylum Mollusca; class Bivalvia; order Cardiida; family Solecurtidae; genus Sinonovacula; species Sinonovacula constricta. The sequence continues at coordinate 16,495,477 of CM017566.1, read as the reverse complement.
TCACTTTTGTTAACGGTTATTATTTTCAATAATAGCCTTTCTATGTGTTTATGTCAGCCGTCGGTCATATTGAAAATTGGCGTACACCACTTGAGTCATCTACGAATACATCTTTCAAATACATGCTGTTCCATCATTAGAAATGCAAACCTCAATACAGTCGTTCCTCAAATAAAAGAATGTTCGTCCTGCTAATAAAATCTATCTAATGTGGTAACATTTCCTCTCTATAAGCTCACTTTCGCATGTAGACAAGACCAATGTGAAGGATTTAGAAAGCTAGCTACAGAAGATGTAAACACCCAAATTGGTCGTTTGGTGTAGAAGGTAATCCTCGATATTTGGATTGTTGTAAACCAAAAATAATTTGGGGGTATATAATTGTGAAATGCCATGGCAGAGACTAGTTATGTACATGATAGCGATGTCTTTGCTTTATTGGTAGAGGAAGGCCCTAGATACAGGTTTGGATAGAACTACCGGCGCACCGCAGGCCAGGTGGAAGACATTCGGCTCTTCGCCTCGAACGATGTGAGGCTAAGCAGTCGCATGTTGGTGTCCCTATTTGGCGTCCTCGCTGAATCGTGGCGCTCTTTATAGAATGCGTTAGAAATTCTGCATTGGGATGTTGTCGTAGCTACTACGTCATTCGTAACTCCTCGGCGGTACCCGGACAATTTTATTTCGTAGAAATGGCCGAGGCGTTGCGAGTTGTTATAAGGTGTTGCAAATTTGTATAACTTAAACGTCTTACGTAGATGTAGATATACACGTATATAACAGACCGATATGAGCAACTTTGAACCTCCAGGGTTTAAGCTGGTTTTATTCTCACCTGTAAGCAGTGATATACGAGGGTTTTAAAATAGTTTGTTTTTTTCAAGTTTTCTTAAATGTGTTTCATCTATGTTTAGTTGCGTTATTAAATGACTTGTTTGAGACATCATTAATTGGACTCTCCTTGATGCTCTACATCAATGCTTTTCTGGCATTTAACTCAACCCAGTGTTAGCCGTAAAAAAAGAAACAATGTGGACACTTCGGCACTCTCCGCCACTTTTCCGAAAAGCTCGGGATTGTGACTTTGAAATAAGTGTACACATAACATAAACGACTGGATCACTGACGGATAACACACAGATAACATGCGACAGTAGAATAGAGCGTGTTTCGTAAACAAATCCTATGCGGTTTTAAAACAGTTATAAAGTATTGTAATGCATCATCTTGATAAATAAAACATTTTTATCAAAGTTGGATAAACGGTTATTCATCTTTTTTTGATGTAAAGGGACCCCATTCTCCTACTATTAATAAACTTCATTCTTGCCTCCCTGCAGAAAACTTAAGCTTTTCTCACTTTTTAAACTTTTGCAATAAACTTAAGACTGCACCATGCGCATAAAATGGAATCGTATTATCTAAGATAAGAAGTGATTAAAGGGTGGCTGGGGCAAAGTGTTACAATAACCGACTTCTTTCAACTATCTACATGTATTAGTATTTATATACTAGCTTAATCTGGATTACCATGATTCAAAGTGTTCGCCGATAAGATGTGATAAATAGTAAATCATATGGAAGGGGATATCGGCCAATATTCAATTTTTAATTTATAAATTGCAATACTTCCTATGCTTAAATTTGTTATTTGATTACAAAAAGATGGTCGTTTGTGTACGTGTCTGTTGATTTCTTTTTTTTTTTTGGTTCTAAGAAAGACAACTTAGGTGTCACGTGAATTGTCACGTATGCAGAGTTACATCCCTTGGTTAATAAACTATATCTGTACGTTATACGTGACTTGTGTTTTGGGTTTGTAAACTCAAAATTGGCCTCGCCAAGAGATGTACTTGTAGATTTATTGTACATTTTTTGTTTTGTTTTGTTAATATTTTCTTTCTTTGCGACTTCTTTACAACTTTTCTTTGAATCGTCTTGTTTTCTGCCTAAGTGTCTATCTGGAAACTAACGTCGAAGATATTCACAATTATTTTGGCAGTTGCTTTCGATCGAATTCCGCTCCTAACACATTGTAGCCAGAATTCATCTTCTGAGCTCGACTCTTGTTTCTCTACTGCATGTATTTTTATTTTTTTTTTGCAACAGGCTTTGAAGTAATGTCGTCCACTACATGAGCTCCACTTCCTTCCCAAGGCTGGGCACTTTTCCCTGGTTAAATAATGTTTATATCCACAAAATCTACACTTTTTCTTCTCAGTAGTTTCCACATTTTCTTCTAATCTGTCTTTACTTGTAGACTTTCCACCGTTTGGTTTGGAAGTTTTCAGTTTGTCATAATTAGTTTTATCAAACCTGTGAACAGGTGTGTCACTTTGGCATATTCCTTGGGCATGTCGGTTCGACTGATCACACGCTCTACATATTTGTAAGCATTTTACAAGGTTCAATTTTTCTTCCCTAAGTAATAGTTCCTTTTAATTTCCCATTTGAACTAAAACAATGTTGTCACTAATCATTCTGATTTTTTTCTTGGAAGCTTTAGCTGTATAGCAACCATTTTGTAATAACGCCCAAAGTTGAAATAAGATTGTATCATAAGTATTAAAAAAATGGTTACGCAGCGCGAACCACTTTTGTAACACAACCGGAATTGTAATACACTTTTTCAATGTCTCTTAAAATGGGTTTGAAGCAAATATAAGCACCGTAAGCGTGTATATGTAATTTTTATGCCTATTTTACTGAAACAGACGGAATGGGGGGAATCATTTTTTCACGTTTTTCTCTAAGATCTCACCCTGCCGGCTAGCCCGAAGGCAAAAATTTTGATAACAGTACATTCTTTTTAGTCGTTTTTTACATCGGACTACTACTACAGCAGAATACATATATATAACGCAAATAAGTGAATATATAAGTATCGTATAAGATTTTGTTATATAATGTTGAATATTAGATCAAGAAAAACTTTGACCAGAATTGTAACAAAATTGTAACACAACTATTACAAAAGTGGTTATGCAGTGCGTAAACTTTTTCAAAAAATGGCTTTGAAGCAGCAAATATAAGCACCGAAAGCGTGTTATATGTATTTTTTATGCATATTTTACTGAAACAAAAGGTCTTTTGGACTAAAGAAAATGTTTTAATCGTTTGTTTATGATTGTTGCTTATAACACTTTTTTGTTTTCTTTTAAATACCAGTATCTTTTGAGCCGTTGAATTATGAATGGCAAAACGAACTACAATTCACCTGAATATTGACTTTAATAAAAATAACTTTTAACGGGAGGTTATGGTTGGCTGAAACAGCGATAGGGACAGAGAGAGGTATGAAGATATGCGCATTCACGAGGGTAGGGGTGGCGGCGGAAGGGGATGGAAAGGCTTAAGCACACAAATTGATATAAGGGGAGGTGAGTGAAAGAATAGAAACAGATAGGTGATGAAAAAAAGCATGTCATCCAACACACGTTTTTCTCCAGGATGACTAAGTGCGCTCATCACCAAAACCACACTGTCCTCTATGTGACCAAGTGCGTTGCAATGTTATCGTTATCGTTATCGCAATGTTAATGTAATTTTAGTTAAAAAGAAGAAAATATTGAATGAGAGTTTCATTTTTCGTTTCACAGATCACCCAACGTTACAGGTATCTTTCACCCGCCTTCCTCTACTGGGATCTTAGGAGAGCTGTCACAAAACGCATGTAACCAGGCCTAGAGATGCGAAAGTAGAGCATGATTCAAAACATAATATAGTAGCAAGTAAACCATTGATGCAAAGACGCGAGAGAAGTATTTTCAAGGAACAGCTGTAGACAGAATATTTCCCATTTAATTCCTGGGCATGCGGGTCAACAATGATTTTCTGGTTAGATTCTAATAATGTTTATGAATAACAATTCTCAACTAGTTTACTGTCAACAAAAGGTATGGACTGAAATCTACTTTGCACAAGAGCTGTACGGGGGAAAAACACGAATATCCCATGCTAAAGTTCAGAATTTAATCAATGATGGCTGAAATTAACATCATGCAAATAGGTAAGGACTAAGGATTATGTAAAATCTTGAGATATTTACGATGAGAAAAATTAGCGTGACTCAAAGTCATACAGTTTCTCCGAATATAAACCAAAGCAAGGTTATGTGGTTCCTGTTTTATGATATATGTATGAAAAATGTATTCATTTTAGATTTCATACTAGATTTACATGCCCTGTTACTTTCAAAGTGTGTTTATTGGGGGGGGGGGGGGGTCTCATCACTGCAGGAAAACAGAGTCGTCGACTCGTAACTCCTCAGTCCCTCCTCGCGTGGGTTCGAGTCCCGGTCTGGGCGAGACCTATACATAGAGGAAGTGTTCCAGTTGATCTGCGGTGCGCTTATGGTTCTTCCCAGTCCCAAGTCTGGGGTCTTCCTCCACCAATAATAGCTGGACGTCGCCATAAAAAACCTGGAATGTGTCGGTGCGATGTATTTACGAAAACCAAAACCAAATCAAGAAAAGGCGCGCGCCGCACAACCAAACGCGACATTCAGAAAACATAATTATGTATGTAATTTCAACCGGCCAACTTTCAAAGCCATGCAGCTTTTGTTCAGAAACGGTTGTCTGTTAAAAACAAGTTAGCATTGGAAGCCTTTAGTGCAATGCACGATTGAGATGTGGAAAATCATAATACTAATTAAAAGGTCCAGCCACAATTTTGGAAGTAAAAGTGTCTTAAGTGCGTCGTATATCTATGTGCTTTAGTGACAATAAACTAACATAAAGAATTCTGTTTTTAAACAGAATTTCACCGATTCAACTGAAAGGCCGAAAAGCAGTAGGATAACATTGCCTCTTAATGAACGTCGATGTGAAAATAAACGACTACATTTGATCCTTGTGATACAATTTTATTACAATTCTGGTATAGTTATCTCCTGCTCTTATATTCAAAATTACATAATAAAAACATATACTACTTATATTTTCACTTATTTGCATTATATATACTGCAGTAGTATGGCCCTTCAAAAATAAAGACTGAAAAAAGTATAAAATATCTTTGAAATGTTTGCCTTCGGGCTAGCCGGCGGGTTGAGAACTTAGAAAGAATCTTGAACAAAAATGTTTTTCAAAAAAAAAAAAAAAATGTTTCAGTAAAATATGCATAAACATACATAGAACACGCTTCCGGTGCTTATATTTGCTTCAAACCCCTTTTTGGAGACATTGAAAAAGTTTATTGCAATTCTGGTTGTGTTACAAAAGTGGTTCGCCCGGTTTCTAAGTCTTACTTCTTTGACTGATGCGACAGTCTAAAACTCTAGAATAAATATTTTAAAAGAGATCCATGCTGAAGGCCCGGTCATTACAACGGGTAACCGAGTAGTTTGGAATGTGAATTTCACCATCAATCACTATAGAATCACGTCAAATTTCAGTCACTGATATAACGGCGGCCTTAGAATTTAATGGACTGAGTCTAAGTTCTGACATCTTTGGAAGTAGGGATCTTGCATTAACATGAATGAAATTAAGCCCTTTTTGTAGAAAACACTGAAAATGTTCCTAATTTATTTCTGAAGGGTACTGAATTATTGTATAATTTGCTGGATATATTTCTGACTCTGGGTCCTTTTGGCTGTCCTCATGAGAAAAAAGAAAGTTCATTGAAAGTACATCCATTAGACGTATAATTAAAAACAGTCTTTTCACTACATAAATTTCCATATTGTTTACCTGTAATACAAGTTGAACATTTTATGTGGGTCCATTGTAGTCAGAGATTAGACAGAAATCACAGCTCATGGCATTGCTACGAGAACTAACTCTTTTGTTGCATATTGTACGTGGAAATTTATGTTGTCTCCCTTTGTTAATAGTTTGAGAACTTTTACACTGATTATTTCAAATTGGACCAGGGTAGGAATGCACATCACCACACTGCAGCAAGCAAAAGATAATCGTTGGTCTGACATTAATGTTTCACCAAAGCGCTTTTTTTCAAAGCCGATATTAGAGCAGACACCCAAATAATATATGTTGGTTTGCTTGGAGAATTTGGGCTAGTGGTACCTGTGCAGGCTTCAAACAGGCATCTTTTATAAGAAAAAAGAGCCTTAAATACAACCAATTGTCACCTTCCATAGGGTTATAATGGGAAAAGTGACTTGCGTAAAAGCACTTCCAGCACCCGCTAGGCGCGAGCTATCGCGAAAAGAAGACAAATAACTGTATCCGTGTGGCTCATATCAGGTGTCAATAGCACGTTTTGCATGCCCATCCTATATTTGCTGCGCAATCGCGCAGAAGCAAATGATGACATACGCGTTCTCCCATAGACTTATAATGGAAAATTGAGTGTTTCACAAAAGCGCTTGTTTCATGCCCAATATAAAAGCAGACACCAAAAAAACGAATGTAGGGTTGATTGGAGTGTTTTGATGCTGGATTTGGGTTATTCGAATCAGTAGATGCTTCAAACAGGCATCGTGTATAAGAAAAAAAAGCCGTACATATAGCACCTTCTGCGCTCCCACAAGGGTTATAATAGGAAAAGTGACTCGCTGGAAAAAGCCCTTCCAGCGCTTGCTAGGCGCGAGCTATTTCGAAAAGGAAACACATTCCTGTATCCAATGGGGTCCATACCAGGTGCCAATACCAAGTTTGTGCATGCCCATCATGTATTTGCTGCGCAATCGCGCAGAAGCAAATGATGACACACGCCACTTCCCCCCATAGACTTATAATGAGAAAAATTAAATGTTTCACAAAAGCACTTTTTTTTTCATACCCGATATAAAAGCAGACAGCCAAAAAATGTCTGCTGGGTTGCTTGAAGTGTTTGGATGCTGAATTCTGGCTAGTGGTACGGGTACAGGTTTATACAGGCATCATTTACAAGAAAGAAACCCCTACATAACGCCCATTGTGAGCTCCTACACGGGTATACGGAAAACGGTAGTGATGCAAATTGAATCCCATAACGATATTGGAATATTCGTTAAGTGTATTCGAATCATATTCGAATTTTCGGAACGAATTTATGTATTTGTGGCACATAACACGGGAATTTTTCATTATGTGTTTATTGAACTTTATTTATTGTAAAATGTTTATTTCTGGTCACAATTTACATTGCTAGCCTTACTTATTGCAGACGCGGCGGTAGATTTATGATTTAAGCATATCATTTAATTTTAAAACGACGATTTCTTCTTTTTGAAATACAAATGGCAATATTATCAATCCGTCATTATCCTGTTTCCAGTGAAGGACCAGAATTTATTTAGATAAAACTGCTCAAACACATACAACATAGCTCACAATTTTAATATTTTACTTTACTAACCGCAAACAATGTTTAACAACAAACAGACATTTTGTTCTGTGAACTAATCTTGTAAAATACATCAATATTTAAACGAGGCATTTTTTAAAAGGACAAAATGCAGGTGATACTGGATCGACTGTAAGGCAATTAGGTAAAACCACGAAGGGTTAGGAAAGGAAATCGATCAAGTGTACAGCCAATTAACGGCCTTGATTGGTTGGTGGTCGGATTGATGTTTAATTGTGATTAGTTGATATCACCATGGGCTTTAATCCCGAAGCGATTATACGTCAATTAGGGAAATTTAGTAACCAATATTCCAAGTGACAATTATTATAATTAATATTATATACTAAACTTCTTAAACACTTTTTTCATGTACATTAACACGTTCAAAAGTACTGTACAGTAAAACCAAAGAAATGTTACAATATTAAAACATAAATATTGCTCAAGTCAAACATAAAAATAAAATACAGGTGAGACTTAAGAATTTTGTAAATAGCGACACTGGTACAAAAAATAATCAGTCAAAATAAAACCTCTCAAATAAGTGAGTTTCAAGTGCTTTCTTAAGCACTGGTAGAGTTGAACAGCTTTAAAGTGATAGAGATAGGACATTCCAGAGTTTAGGGGCTGCCGTCAAAAACGCGCGATCACCACAATTCACATTCCTACTACGCGGTACAACCAGTGTTAAACAATCATTTTCGGACCTAATTTGTCTGGATGGGATATAAATGTCTAGCATGTTTCTTATGTAAGTAGGTGCCTTTCCGTGAAGCGCCTTAAACACATTTTTAAGGAGTTTGTACTCGACTCTGATGTGCAGAGGAAGCCAATGTAGTTCCTTTAATTCAGTGGTTATGTGGCAGTTACGTGGTGTCTGGTAATAACGCGAGCAGCCGTATTTTGAACATTTTGGAGCTTGTTTAGAACGTACTCAAAAGATCCATATAGCAGCGAAATACAATAATCTAGTCTTGATGTCACTAACGAGTTTATCAGGGTTCTGGTTGAATCAACAGTCAGGCATTTCCGATTTGACCTATTTGTCGAATTTGCATGAAGCATGAACGACAAACTGATTTCACATATTGTTCCATGTCTAAAAGAGAGTCCAGTACCTCACCAAGGTTTCTAACTGTTGTTGATGACTTTATTACAGAATCACATACTCTTACAGTGAGATGTTCAACGTCGCTTCGTTTTGGTACAAGGAGTTTATGGAAGTTATTATTCATCCATAGTATGATGTCATTGAGGCATGCTTCAATCCGTCGCAATGTCTCATTGCATGAAATGGTTTCCTTTGGTTTAATCGCCATGTTCAATTTCGAATCGTCAGCGTAGAAATGATGTTAAAGTTTATGGTACCGACAGATCACGCCCACAGGTTTGGTGTACATGATGTAATTCTTTTGGCCAAGAGCAGACCCTTGTGGCACAGAAAATGTCATACGTACAGGTTTTGACTCTTGACGCAGACAGTTTGATGACGCTCACAACAATACGATTTCAAGTCTGCAAGTCTGCAAAGGAGGGTATTATGGTCGATCGTATCAAAAGCAGCAGATAAGTCCAGCATGACTAGCACAGTAGCTTCATTCTGATCAGGAGAATGAAGAATGTCATTTTGTACACATAATAAAACAGATTCTGTTGAATGAAACTGCTTATAAGCATACTGACGCTCTTCATGAAGTTTATGTGCAGATAGATGTCTTTCAAGTTAGGAATCGACAGCTTTCTCGAGAATCTTTGAGACAAATGGTAAATTAGATACAGGCCGGTAGTTTTTCATAACCGCTTGATCTAACCCTGTCTTTTTTATTAAAGGTCTGGCTTAAGTACTTTTAAAAGCTGGTGGTACATAGGCCTACTCAAGTGAAGTGTTAATGATTTTGGTGATCAATGGTAATAGTTTATTTAAGCAATCTTTCAACGGCCATGTTGGAATAGGGTCAAGTTCACAGGATTGGTTGGGAGAATTGCGAATACATAATCTTTGAAATTTCCATATCGGAGACTAAGGAAAAGTATAAACAATCTTTCAACAGCCATGTTGGAATAGGGTCAAGTTCACAGGATTTGTTGGGAGAATTGCGGATACATAATCTTTGTAATTTCCATATCGGAGACTACTGAAAAGTTCGAAAATTGCTCTCCATTGAAAGGTGCTTCAGGGGCAACACTGCCTGTTTGTTGGTGAGACTTGGTCCTGGCTATATCACTACGTATGTCTTCAACCTTATCTACAAAGAAGTCGCTAAAGTCTTGTGCTAGAACGTTTGCAGGTTTACCTGACGGCAGCATAACATCTGTGGTTTCATCCATCAAATGCCGGGTCACTTTGATAAGGTATTTAATGTCACGACCACATAACTCTTCTTTCGCAGTGTAGTATTTGACTTTGTACATATATTTAGAAGCTTAGTAATAACAGCGCATTGGTTTCTGTAAATTGCGTGATCAATTGTCATTCAAGTCATTTGCCACTTTCTCTCTTACTGGCGTCTTGAATGTTTAGCATTGTGAAGTTCTTGGGAATACCAGGGATTCACTGGTCTTAGTACAATGCTCATGGACTTGCGAGGTGCACAGCAGCACAGTGATCGCGAGACGTATTCTCTTTATTTACTGAGAGTCCAGGGTCAGATATTTTTACATTTGATACTGCTGTGGCTGTTTCTCTGGTAATAAGCACATCTAGTATGTGGCCTGGTACATGAGTTGGTTCAGTGACGTGTTGTCGCATGCCACACTCTTCCAAAACCCTTTTGAATTTTTCCGACTTTTGAATTTCGCCGTGTTAGGGTTTTACAGATTGTCCAGTTGAAAAATTAACACCGCCCGCCACAATTATATCGTTTTTAGCAGTCTTAAGGTTTGCAAGAAATGTCGGCCATTCGTCATCAAGAAATGTACTAGTCTAAAGGCTATTTTGTTTGTTTGGAGGCGGCCTATATACCACAGCTAATCGTAGAGAAAAGTTTTTTACAGTGATGTTACAGTCTATATATTCAAACATTAGAATTGCGACTAGATGCAAGAATAGTGAGTTTTAGGGGTGCCTTGTAAATAACCGCTACTCCACCACCACGACCTTGGCTAGGAACATGGGCAATTTAGTATCCATTAGGCACTAATTCAGCGATACACGCTTTGTCACCCAGACCACCAAGCCACGTTTCTGTCACAGCGATAATGTCAAAATCATTGGATATGATGGCCAAAGTCTTATTTTTCACTGATCTTGATTGTGACGACATATTTTAATCTTAGTTTGCCCTTTACAAAAAGACAGTGGTTCAAATGTAATCTTTCTAAAGTTGTCAGGATTAACACTGTTTATATTGGGATTTTGTCTATGTCCAACATTTGTTATTCTTTTTGATACATTCTGAGGTAAGGTTCGAATATTATTAAGGTGAACTCCATCATTTGTGTTCCATTTTCGTCTCTCATTGACACGACCCCTCTAGTACCCTTATATTGCTGTAGTATGTCTAGCTGCTTCAATGTTTCTAGTTCACATGGATCAAGTTTTGCTGGTGATAATTGCCTTATATTGTGTAGGCAACACCTATTATAATGGGTAATCCCTGGTAAACACTGATCAGCTAAAGCCGTCTTGGGCAAATTACACATTTTTTTAAACTTCAATTGAAATATCAGTTATGTTCATAAAGTCCAAATTTCCACAAAACTGCAAGCTTATTTCACACAAAAGTATATATATCCAATCATGACACATGACATATTTCACAGTAATCCTTCGGGTATTTCTTGTTGAAATAAATAAAAGTTTACAGAGCACATTTTTGCAGCCTACACCTGGCGCATACAACAATTATATTACAATTATGAACATGCTCACCATATGCCAACGGGTGAAAGGCGAGGGTAAACGAAACCATTCGATGACGACAATTACGAACTGTGATTGGTTAGTGGCAAGATTAACCGATTGTTGATAAAATGATGAAATACCAGCCAATATATATATATATATATATATATATATATATATATATATATATATATATATATATATATATGTATATATATTTATAATATAATGTAATATATGTAATAATATGTAATATATATATATTTATTTATTTATTTATTTATTTGTTTGTTCGTTTGTTTGTTTATTTATTTATATATTTTATTTATTTATTTATTTATTTATTTTATTTTATTTTATTTTATTTTATTTTATTTTATTTTATTTATTTATTTATTTATTTATTTATTTATTTATTTATTTACATGTTTGTTATACGGAGAGAACGTAGTAAGAACAGAGAACAGAAAATCGCGGTGACAAAAAGTAACAGATAACGCGGTATTGTAAAGGAATAAAATAACAAGTATGCAAGTATGAAGTAGAGTGACAGCGAGGTTCCAGCGAATTTGAGATAACGACGTTCAACTGTATGCAATTATACTACTGTATGCATTCCCTTTTCTGCGTATACGCAAACTGGGTTTACGAGATTGGTGAAGGGGAGATGGGAGTCGGCAGTATGTTGTTGTTTTTTTTTTCTAATTTTACCATTTAACGCATGCCCTGTGGTTTATGTATGTAACCTCGGTTCAAAGAATTGTAAATACAGGGAAGGCTTGCTGAAGCTAGGGACAAACCCTAGCAGGCTGTTGTGTCAGAAAAGCGATATTCTGCAAAAATGCTTTGTCCATACACTTTTCATACCACTGCTGTTCAGTCCTACATCTCGAGTATGCTATCTTAATTTGACAATTGTTTGCATTCCCTATTTTCAGTGTATGCAACATGGGTTTTAGTAACTGCTTAATAGTGGAGGAGAGAGTGTAGCTGGATACCAACCCTAGCTGGAATTTCTGTCTGATACGTGATATTCTGCAACCAGGCTTCCCCCGTACACTTTTTATTCCACTCCTGTTCATTCTCCTAAAGGCTATATAGTATGACTTTTTGCATTCCCTGTATTAGCGTGTACGCTGCCTGGTTGCAAGTCACTGGTGAATAGGAAAATAAATCTGGAGCTGGGGACCACCAATTGCTGGCGGTTTGTCCGAAATACGATATTATGGATCCTTTCAGGCTCCATTCTTAGCCTGTTCAAAACTGTTTCCACATGATTGATCCATCACTTTATGATGTATATGTGCACTGCTCTGGCTTCTCAAATTCCGTTTTTGATCTTCAATTACATAGTTAATCTCTGGTAGAAATTTGTATTGTTAGACCTTTTTATTATAGTCGATTGGGACACAAATTCTTTCAGCTTATTTAATCCCTCTCGACTGCCCACTGTCTGGGTAAAACCAGTACTTAGGTACTGAGTACCTGGAGCAGTGTGTAGTAAATAGTCTTGCGCAAGCATCACGTTGTCAGTTTCGGGGTTCGATCTCGGGACCGTCCGATCCGGAGGCCAACGTCTTAACCACTAGACCACGGGTGCCCACAAAATTTGTATATGGTAATATACTTTCGCGAGGGGATATAAAACAGTTTTAAAAGAAAAAAAATCTGAAGAGTTTTAAGATGTTCTTGATTGGTATGTCTGAAGTTCATTTGTTAACCACAATATTTGTTATCACAGTTTATATTCACAAAATTCACAATTTTGCATGTAACTGCCATTTTTCTTTGCCCCCAAGCCCATCCCCACTATTATGAATACATATGAATATGCTTCGATACTACATGTAATCTCCATAAAAACAACATTTTGTCTGCTTCATGTGGAATGTGATCTAGATATGTAATCAAATTTTAGACAGGTAAGCCTTATTAATTTTCATAAAAGCTTGGAGACAAATACATGTGTAACTTTATTACGAAACTACATGGGATTTTATTAAAAAAAGGATATGTATGTGGTGACGACAGATGGCACTTACACTGTGAAAATATGTTATTATATGATTTTAAGGTATAGGGCTACATGAAGGTGTATTGACATTCAAGTTTGCAGTTAACTTAAGTCAAAGGCACACAAGATTTTAATCAAAAGTGATCATTAAGTGATGGTGAGATTATGGCAGTATACATTTTTTTCTCAATGTCTTGCTTTTTATTTTCGGCGTCATTTCCAAATACTAAATACATGCAGCGGTAGCTTTTTCAGGATAATGGAATTTTTTAAGAGAGGTAATTTTATTAAACTAAAATTAATTGTCTTTTAAATTTCAGTTTTGTTTCGGCCTGGATTTTGAAGCAAACCACGTTCGTACAAAAACACTAAATAGGGGATTTCTCATAAAATTAATGCACTATATAAATGATTTGACAAGGTGGCGATCGACGCTGAGAACAAAATTATGGTAATATACTCAGGCACCTGAGATAAATAAAATTAGTTTATTTTAGTACTTTAGAATAAGGAAAGTAGTTAAAATTTTAATTTCCATTATAGGTGAATGTTATGGTTTTGTTACGAAGTGGTTTATATTGTCATATATTGTATAGGTGTTACATAAAGAATAATATTCCATCCATACACATAAAGGAGTATCGTTTTATCCAATCAAATCCAGGCAAGACCCCATATAAAATATAAATTAAAAGCAAATCTGTCTTTAAAACAAAAATGTGACTATTGTTTTGTTCGTAATAATAAATTGGCTATTTCTGATTTATGAAAGTCCTGTAATAATCTCAAAAACAAAATTCAAAATTATTTTAAATGAATTACATGTGCCAAGGACAAATGCGTGTAATACTGTTTACGAAAATATTATTTCAAATACAAATGGCGTGCAGGTTTATTTATCAAGTAAAATTCGACAATCCAATTAGTCTGAGCTTCAATCGCCAAAACGCGGTAGAATATTTTATAATTTCCTGCATGTTACTCGAACAAACTAGTTTTAGTTTAAAGGACTCGCTAAACTCCAACAATCTATATGCTTTTCGAAATTAATATATTCATCAATGAAAGAAGGAAATGGTATGGCTTCAGAGCGGAACTGTTTCAAACAACTGCATCAGTATGTTGTGGTTGTAGTAACAATCATGTTTAGGTTATTGTTGTTGTTGTTTTTCAAAATCCCAATGTCTGTATTTTATGTTTTGCTTTGGATCAACTCATACATTCAAAAGTCTGAAAACCGTGATTCTGATGCATTTTATGTGTAATTCTGTTACCCCATAACTTGCAAGAGACTCGGAATTTGGACAAAAGGATCAATGTCCATATACTTTCCTTTTATTAACTTTGTCAATTAAGGCAACTGCCAGATTTTCGACGGCACTAGATCCGCTCAATTTGATTTGCATTCAAACACCTACACGATACCCTTCATTACGATTGCACCATAGCGCATCATTTTGTTGACTGGTTATTTCCTACTAAATGTCCTTTGTCGAAATGGGTCTTGTTGGTGAATCCGTTGGAGAGTCCGTCAACATTGTACTCATTGCAAAAAAAGTAACTGCCCAGAATGTACAATACGGCGCTCTAGCTTCCAATGGCCCAAAGCGACAAGCGCGTCATTATTTTCTCCTGCGTATAAGCCAATAATACCCGCTGCTTTCAGCACCTTTCAATAAGAGGATAGTAGAGTATGATTACAGACACTACAGCAAGTGAATGAAGTGTGACTAAAGTTGTGTTTTTTCTTGCGACAGTTTGAGCGGTTTGGCACGAAGTTGTGGATTGTGTAAAACGTGAATGAAAAAAAGTACATTAAATCTGCTTTACATTTTACGTATCTGACATTGTTTCTAATACAGCAAAGAAAACTATGTACATTTGCCTTGACTTCACTTGTTTGTTGTAACAGCTAAACGATTAAACATTTTATCTGTTGTATTTGGTTTTACAATTACAAAATTATTGAAGTTAATGTGATGTTCTAAGATAAATTTAAAAAATAAATAAACTTAAAATAAATATAGAAATGTGTTTTATTAAGAAACAAAAGTTTATGACATTTAAGATACAAGACATGTTTTCGTTATCAGTTTGGATATTACTCATCCAGACAGCAGTCGCAATAGGCCTTGGACATTCATCGCGTGAGAAGTCCATGATTTACGTCGGTAAGCATGGCAACTACACCTGGCCGAGGCGTGATTTGTCAGTGACGTCAGATGGTGACATCATCCTTGGAGCTCTACACATGGTGCACGAGAGAAGTGAAGACAAAATTTGTGGCGCTATTATGAGTCAGGGTGGTATGCACGCGTTAGAAACAATGTTGTTTACACTTGATGTGATAAATGCAGACCCAAATCTTTTACCTGGAATAACTTTAGGTATCTTGGCAAAAGACGACTGTGATAGGGATATATATGGCCTTGAACAATCTGTTGATTTTATAAGAGGTAAGACAAAATGTTATTTACACACATTACAATTTTAGTTTGATTCAATATACAACCTTAAATGGAACTTAAATTGAAAAATAACTTCAGCAATTTTAAAATATCTTATGGGAAACACTTATAAGAACAACACCGCCTGTCCAAAAGCAAGGGTTTTGCAATACAGAAAGGTTTGGCTACAACGTCAAAACCTGACCAAACTTATTATTTCAAAAGTCTTTTGTCGCTTGCTATATTTATTTGATTGTATTAACACTTTTCGCGTCGTCGTTGTTAAATCTATCAGACTCTAATCCTGTCAAATTTGCGCCAGATATATCAAGCAAATTACGTTGACCACTGCAAGTTAGACACTTTTTCAGGTCGCTATTAATCTAATTTGTGCAAAACGTAATATCCAGTATACTACGGTTTTTTTTCTTAAATCTTAATTTAAAATAAAACTGCTTTCGCACAACCATAAACACAGCATTTCGTGATAATGTTTGCATGTGGTAAAACACGCTTAAAATTACTTTTAAAAGATAGAAACGAGGAAAGACATGCAATTGACACATAGAGACAACAACTTGAAACTTCGAAACAAAAGATACGTGAAGATCTTTAATAAGGGCATTACAGCAAATACATTTGTCCACATCATCGACTTTTGTTGCATCTTTACCATTAACGATATAATCATAACCAATTTTACTACATCAAAATAAACAAGAAAAGTATATTTGGCCCTTGCAAATACGGCAAATTAAGTATAATCAATGAGGATGTATTACATTTTTATTTAGTTTATAAGCATATGTACAAATAAATGCAAAATAAAAACACATAATAAAGTGTTTTAATGCGTGTTATTTTAAATGTTTTAAACGTATTCCAAATGCTTGATTTATTTTTCTATACACAAGTGTACAGTATTTGTTATAAACAAGCGTCAGACATCAAGATTTATATGGTTGTTTTATATGGTTATTCAAATATCTCAAATCTTCATAATCAGGACAAAATAAGAATTCTTCTGAATATATACCGAGATATAAAATTACCGACCTCAATCTTAGTAACCTTGGTCATTTACTAATTGAATTACGTGCCAATTTATTTGTTGCGTCTCCTCAATGTCAAACAAGAGCGATGTCTTCTCTCATAATTACATTTCTGGGAAGCTGAATGTCTACACGAAGTCGAATTCTAGCATTTACCGCCGTTTTCTTTGACGATGAATAGAAGACATCTTTAAGAAGACAAAATAAGTCGTCTGCTTACATGGACAGCGCATTTCCGACAACTTGTTTTTGTTTCACGCCATAATGGCCACTGTAGAACAAGAGCGGTCTGGTTTCGGGGTTCTTCTACCAGTAGTAACATAATAAACAACATGTTGACATTTGTAAATGGCTGTCTAAGTAAGGATATGATATTGTGGTACCTTATTAATGTCACTCATCTTTTTTGTAGTACATTGATATCAATTAAAAATGATTTTGTTGGATAATATTTTTGGCAGCATGACGCCAACAGGAGCGTGCCTCTGGGCGACATTTGAGTATACGCACTATTCCTAGGGAGTCCGGGGGCGTGCCCCCCCCCCCCCCATCCGGATTTTTTCCATAGAAGGCCATAGATGCATTCGGGGGCGGGGGTAGATGCATTCGGGGGTGGGGGGTGGGGGTAGGCGGATACTCTCACTGTCTAGAACAAAGAATTGTCTTAGAAGCAGGAAGAGACAGAAAAGGTCAAGTTGGATTGTTGAAGATTGTGTAGAATTAGAAAAATGTTTAAATTACATGGATTTAAATAATAAAGACAATTAACTGGTAGTGCCTAACCCGGGTTAGGCGACGATTTAAATTCGGTTTTAGGCGTTTTCATTTTTTCAATTTTCGGAAGCAACTGTACGCACGTGCGTAAGTGCGTAAGCCCAGGCACGCCCCTGGCCAATACATACGGTTTCACATTCATTTAAGACGGCGTAAAGAAGAATGTGTATAATTAACGATATAATCTCATTTTGCTGATATTTGCGCTTTATTAACAATGAATACGAGCAGTTAATCCATGAGGCGCGCTTGATGGCCTTTCATAAGCTTTTGATACTTTTTAGGGGAATCCACACTGACGTCGATGTCTATTTTTAACAGCAATCACAAACTTATTGCTGATTTATAGTTTTAGAAAGGATGGACACGCAGAGTGATTAAGTTGACGATTTCTACAGTATTACAATTAAGACAATGTTTTTTGCAGAAAGCAGGCCTCAACTGCCCCAGAATATGTCTTAATATTACATGCGCTAAAAGGCGGGAGGTGTGCTAGTTGTCATTCATTTCAAGTTAAAAGTGTTACTTATTTTATTTACTTCATTATAATTAAATGTAATTTCAAATGTTTCAGAAATACGGTTTAATAAACACACATTTAAACTAAAAACAAAAAGAGTACATATTAGAAATAACATGAACTTAAAAAAGGGCTTTGTTCATCAAACGATTAAGAACGATTCCCTGTGATGATACCTATTTCTGTAGAAATCTCACTCTATTGAAAGCCTGAAAGGTCAGGCAGGCAGCTTTCACTTGAACATGTCAAGTTTTAACAAATTCTTATCTTGACCCATCAGGCAGGCTACATATGACATTTCTTCTAAGGGAACCGCTTAAAATCCATAAAAATAGTAGTCGGTCCCGGCAGTACCTTGTGGTATTACGTCGCTCCCTTACTAAGCAGCAACATTTGCCAGGTTATCGTAACAGGGTATCGTTCAGTGTAGCACAACAGTGACTGTTGGTGGCGCTACACTTCACAGCAGTGCCTTTATGGAATGCATTTTTAATTATTTTATGCATTTGGTAATACTCGGTTCTTTTCTCTGGAAAAGGTCCCTTAGAACAGCTGCGATTTCCTGTTAGTGCCTGCTACAATCCTCATACAATGCATTCCATAAGAGGCATCGTTCTCTATAGCGGCGCCAGTAATAGGAATTAGCAACCATTTTGGCGAGGTATTGTTTAACAAAGACAACGAGTATGCCGATGTAAACAATACAGCTAGTAATTATAGCTGTAGCAGACAACAAGGAAGAAATAAAAGTATCAAATGGTCAAGAGAGTGGTTATTTCCCACTAGTCATCTTCTTGGTTAAGTGCATGCTCTCCGTGACGTCATGGATGTCTCACTCCCTTGCCTTTTTTGTTCTACTATGTATACAAAGCAACGTACCAATGCTGTGTTGCTGTTACATGTTGCTTTTGGCTGATTGTATCTGCACATTCTGTTTGCTTTGTATATTTCAGTACTATTTTAAAGGTCCCAGATTAAATGCCAATAACAATTAACTGTTTTATTATTCTCTTTTGTGCATAAAAGAAATAACTAGGTTAAAGTCTTTGGGCTTTTAAAAGACTTATGACATCTCATTGAACAGAAATATAAAACGATTCTGATTTAGGTGTCTCATGCAATTTTAAATAGTCACGCAAACATTTTAAATAATGCCCAAAGCTATCAATCCTATTTTCAATTTCAAATAAAATATATTTTACTTTAAAGATATAATTGACATGTAAATATCGGAAATGAGGTTATTATCCGTTGATATCTATTATTCATCCATTTGTCTTCTTAAACATTATGCGTGATTGCAAAGGCTCTTTCGTAGTAATACGACAGTATAAGTAGTAATAATACGACACAATTACAGATTCCTAGAAACCAGAGAGAGGGCGAGAGAGAGAGAGACAGACAGACAGACAGACAGACAAACAGATAGACACAAGAAATGTACTATATTCTTTGAAATTATGTAACATTTCGTTTTTTTCGTTTGACAAGGTAATTTAATCCACTTGTTGTTTTTTGTTGTTTTTTTATAAAGATAAACAGAAGGCAATGTTTTTCGATAAATAAAACAATAATTGGAAATGACAAATTTTTCATGGTCTCTCAAAGTGGTTCCGTTTCTGAATCATAAGAAACAAGACGCTCGCGTGTCATCCTTTATAACTAAAAGCTTACAAATGGCTTAAAAATCTATAGACGTAAATATGTCAGTAAAGTTTTTCTGAATTTTTGTGAAAGATAACTACATGTACAGATGAGCATAACCTTTAGACGCTTCTGTGCGAAATAATTGTTTAAGCATATGTTGATAAGATCCATTGCCTTTAAATATGTTAAACTTATTTAGAAACAATCATTTCAAACACAGGCTTATTCCAGATACAACCACTTATCCAAAGAAAACATCGGAAGTATTGTTCTAAATATACACAAGGATATAAAATAGATAGCGACATCTATATATGGAATGTGACTGAAATTTGCACATGGGGAAAGTTTGTTTTGCGGACTTTTATAGGTTACACGACACTAAATGAACGTGTTCGTTACTCTATAGTATATATCACAACTTTAGAAGCAAATAAACAGCGAACCTTTTTGGGGGAACCACAATGGTGAAAAAGAGCAATTAAAAGGGCCTCTGCGAAGAAAGAATATGTGTTGCAAATACGTTTATCCGCCACTAAAACATACACAATAATTTTTGCGTAGTGTACCCGCAAAATTTCAGTGAACTGATCAGTTTCGGTCTAAATGAATCAGTCCATTATTGAGCATAGGAGTGGAGTTATTTTGAATGTTTATAGCTTTGTTTTGCACCACGTTGCATGAAATTATCTTCATCATAACAAATACAGTCAATATCAAAAGAATCTATCTAATCATATCAAAAAATATGTCAGTGGTACTACTTCCGCTGCACATTATGCTTACCACCACTTTACAATAAACATGATAAAATACGGTTCCAAATTCGGTAAACATTTATTTATTTATTTATTTATTTATTTATTTATTTATTTATTTATTTATTTATTTATTTATTTATTATTATTATTATTATTATTATTATTATTATTATTATTATTATTATTATTATTATTATTATTTAAAATAAACTTGTGTATGTCTGAAGTTTTACGCAGACATATCAGAAACGAGAGATGCTGTTTTATTTCTTTTTATTATTACAATTTCTAAACATAGAAGGTAAATGAACATTGATTCTCAGTACGCCTTTACATGTTTATACTTACGTCTGTAGCAAGGACATGTACGTCCTTCGATGTTCGGACTACATGTTAACAAAGAGATATCATCTATTAACAACAAGTCAAAAATAACTTCTTCTGAACGATTCATAGAATATGTACGAAAAAACTGACTTTAGATGTAATGTTTAAGCAACACATAAAGATACTCGCAATACACAGATCCGATTTTTGAAATCGCAGGTCTGTCTAAAATCTAAATCTAAAAATAGCATTCCCAGTTCTGTCGGCCTATATGACCAATCGGAACACCTTGGATAATTGTCCCAGAGACGGAATTTCTATAGAAGTACCGATTGCGTATTTGACATTTTGTTATATTTTCGAAAAAAAAATCAACATAGCACAGCGCTTTATTACTTTACAAAATACGATCAACCTAGTAGATTTTAACTATTGACAGGATATTATCATAATTATATCAAAAACAGTCTCAAAACAAAAGAATCTATCTTAAAATATAAACAACAACAACAAACTGTCACGGGTACTACTTCCGGTGCACATTTACGCTTACCGTCCCTTATAACCCTGATAAAACACGGGTCCTAATTCGGTGAACATCGTTATATTTTTTATTTATTTATTTTTCATTATTTATACACGTCTAACTTTTATGCAAATATAGTAAAACGACATATTTTTCCTTATTTATTTTTATATTAAAAATTCTTAACCTTTAACTAAATGTACATTGAGACTCTCTACGTTCTTACTTATGAAAGTGATAGGAATGCTCTTCGGTACGTCTTTCGATGTCCAGATTGCATGTTAACAAATTGAGATTACCTAATAGCAACGAAACAGTCCATGGCCACACAAAAAAATTGTTTTGAACGGTCCATTCAGTATGCATGGTAAAATCTGACATCAGATGCAATGTTTATGCAACATTCAAAGATACATAACGATTTCGTTAAAGGTCACCGCAAATCTAAAGAAACAGCATTTTGAGTGCTGCCAGCGTCCAGAAATGCTTTTAAAGAATCTCTGAAGTGTTTGTGGTGAATTGACTATGTTTATGGACTCTGGATTTCTGGGTTTCAAATTCAATCCCTAGCCCCGACACGAAAAGTTTTCAAAAGAATCTTATTAACTGAGATGCTGATGTTTACTTCAATTGCATAAGAGAACGTCCTAGACCTGACATGAGATTTATTCCTTGTCAAGACTTTTATTACACAAACATTTAGCAAAAACGTATTATGTTCGGACTAGTTATTACGTCCTTACACCCAGATTTACTAGAAAATAACATCCCTCTTGGATAATAAGATTCATTATTTTTGTAGTATTTCTTCAGCTTTTGAATGACAAACTAACTTCACTTGACAGTAACTTTTGTTAAGTTTTTTTTCTAAATGTTTAACCTCTTGGAAAACCTACTGGATGGTGTTGGGTTTGTTTTTATTTTGTCTTAAACCATTCTGTGGTCTCTGGAATAGGCCTATACGTTATACATGCGTTTTATAATTTTTATAGTGTACTAAAATTCAAAACCTTTCAAATTATGTCTTTGTTAACTGCTCTCATACTGCTTTAACCTGTTTACCTGTCCCAGTTTTGCGTCGCCTTAGATGCTTTGGATCAACGACTTTTCTTGTGGTAACCTTTGTCACTAACTAATTAAATTATGTGTAAATGCGTTTCTTCGGTCTTCATTATGCCAAACGAGAGCGACGTTTTCTCTTATAATTACATTTTAGGAAAGCTGAATGGTTACTGGGAATGCTACTCGGACTTATACTTAATATGAGTACTTATTTTGACCAAGGTAACTCAAATAAGTTTCTGAATATTTGCTATGAAGATCGTCTGCTAAATTTGCACAGACATAAACTTTTCAAATGTGTCAGATGATAAGTGCGGCAGTTCCAGCCACACAAGATTAAACCTAAAGTTGGTGTTATTGTTCCTAATTGAGGTGGTTTGAAATGAGCTCTGGGAAAGAATTTACGGAGATACATTAAAACCACTTGCAATTATTTCGAATTTAAGTTGACTTTGATCTGAAGTAATTAATAAGTGTGTGGGTGTCGTTTCTTTTTTCAAATCTTTCGGCACCAACTCTAGAGCTCAAAGCATTGTATATGATACCATTCCAACTGTATATGCTTTTCGATAAATATCAGATTTATTGAAGTGCATGCAAAATAACCAATCGAAATAGGATTAAGATTGATAAACGGGAGAAACACAGTAAGAATCCAAATAAGTCTAAAAGATGGGAAATATTTGTTAAATCTGAAGAAATGGATATAAATGAATAATGGTACATCCTAAATAACAAAATACCTTTAGTTAATAACATGAATGGCATAAGCTCTGTGTTGATCACAATTACGGCAAATTCTTTTCAATTACACAGTCCCACGTATTTCTGCATGTATTGTTGTACGCAGACTGTTATTTCCGTGTCGTACAAATCAACTTTCTAAACTTACACCTGCTAATTATTTAAATTGTATGTATGAAATTTGATTTTAATAGCATACATATTGGGTAGAAAACGTTTAAGATTGTAGACGTAAATAAAACGAAATAGCAATTCGCGCATTACTACAATACGCGAAGAGTTGTTTGTATCCTGCCTCAATTATACTAAACATTCTGATAATGGCTAAGAACATAGGCAGAATAATAGATGGGCGTGTGAAAGCTGCCTGCCACGACCGATGTCATACGAACGTGTTTAGATGTCATATTTCGGTATCGGAAACACATCGAAAGACAGCAAGATTTTCCAATTTGTCATAAAAATTGGTTTGTCTGATGCTTAATTTCATTGTAAACAAGAAAGCAAGAGAAGTTTGAGGTCCGAAGTACGACAAAGACTCATCTTTGTGTTAGGTTAATTTGTTCTCAAATATACAATGTGACATTCTTGATGTTTTAATTGAATTTTATTTGACACGTAAGAGAAAGAAGCAAATATGTGCACAAACGATGTACCGATGAAATCTGCTAAAATGTTTACATATTTTTTTAATTATTACTTAATTCATTTGACCTTAAAGTTAAACATGGTTTGTATTTTACTGTAAATATTTTAACGACATACACATTACAATTTAAAATCTATAAAACAGTCCAATTTTGTTGTAAGTTCACTAAACAATACAACATTAACATCTTGACTATGTTAACATGTATTCATTCTCAAATGTTTAATGCGATTACTAAACTTTTATATTAAATACAAAGCATCTATCGATTCAATTTGTGAGTCTTCACATGAACAGGATGCTACAACCATTTATTCGTCTCTGGTCATGTTTGTTCATGATTCAGAAAGTTATTTTATTTGTGTTCAACCATTTTTGTGTTGTTTTTTAAATCGAAAAAATACCATATTCCTTTTCTGAACACATATGGACATTATTTTTCGATGACGTCACTACTTTCGTCATAACGTATAGAAAATATCAGCGCATGGACATTTTACTTTCAAATAGATCGTTTTTCTTTTCGTTGCTTGCATTTGAGAAATTCGTCAGGAAGTGCGAGGTTGGAGCTCTGTAAAACCGGTTTAATCACCCCAGTCGGTCCATATTGCCGACTGACCGTTCCAAGGCGGTAACTGTCGGGTTTGCTCTTTTCCTTAAATGACTCATCACAAATTTGTTCATACTTTTCGCTTGACTTGCATGTGAAATACCTTGGTTCTGTGCCTTTTCGGAGTTTGGTATATGTTGCAATACTCTTAGGACTTTGTCATATATTCTTATTTAAAAAAATTAAAAGTCGAAATTTAGTTTAAAATCTCATTAGTGTGTACGTATTTTTGTACAAATTTAATGGATATAAGATAGGATTTCTTCTGATTGTTACTTAAATTAATAAGTCCTCTGTAAAAGTGAAGTTACTGATAAATCTATTAACTCGATTAAAACAGAAATTTAACGAACCGAAACGCCACTGGAAACAAGTCGCTATTATAAAGGATATATTAACAAAATTAGTTTCTTTACAAACCTTATATTGTCGATTAAAATCGACTCAAATGGAAATAGTAAAAGGCTTCATAAATAATCGCTAGAAAAAAATATATTTTGTTTTTCTGTTTGTGATACAAACAGCGCTTCTGATGTTGTATGTTACTATGTTTACTTAATTCTAACCATGACACAGATAGCAGAAAGGAACATTTAGACATTTGGTCATGTTGCGACTTAAAGAATCTTTTGTCTCAGATAAGGTGAACTTATTGTCTTTACATAATACTTTTATAAGAAAAGTCATTTGTGATTGTGAATAGTTAGTGTGATCAATATATATGATCGTATTTAAGTGTATTTTATAGGGAACTATTGACATTTTATTTAAAATGTGCTTTCTGACTAGAACATAGGTATAAACGCAAGTAGGAAGTCTTTCTCAAGTATGGAAGCATGTTTAATAGTTATAATTTCATCGGATTCATACTATTAAAACAGTTGCATCTTTACGTTAAAATTCTAGAATTCTTCCTTTGTAGAATGAAAAGGCATGAGCTTAATCTATAACCATTGTAAAGCATATTCAGTTATCCTCAGTTATACCGGCCGCTATAGCTCAGGTGGTAAAGCGTCGGCTTGCGGATCGGGAGGTCGCGGGTTCAAACCTCGGCCGGGTCAGATCAAAGACTTTACAGTTGGTAGTAGTGGCTTCCCTCTTAACGCTCGGGGTTACGGGGACAGCATTACGCCCGACTCGTCGGTGTCAGTATAATGGACCGGCCGGGTTCAGTCCTTGGGCACCTCATAAGTGCCCCTGTGCTAAAATGATAGAAATGTCGCTGCTCAGTATCGGCAAAAATGCCGGCAAATCCCATCCCATCCCTTATCAGTTACGAGCAGGTGTTTACCGGTTTTCTAGCAGCGTTTTTCTCTTTTATTGTACATCCTGAACCTTGGTAAGTTAAGGCATTATCCTTCCTTTACCTTAAGTAAGGTGTACCAGTTTCTTGATTATTATAACTGCTTACCGGGTGCCATCTTACGCATTTTCAGGGTCTCAGTGCTAAAGAAGGTAAGAGTTTACACAGAATTTACACTTTTAGACTATAATATTTTAAAAGCTGGATTTCTCCTTGTCGACATTTTGTTTGACCGTTTCATTTGCAATCAAAACAACATTGCTCTGCGGTTATACTAAAAGCAATAATTTCGTTTTACTTTAGATTAGACATAGAATATTGACATTTTCAAACAAGTAAAATACGTAGTTATTCTTTATGAAGATTTGCACTAGCAATATTTTTTTAAAAAGTTATTAAAATGCTCATACCAATGCGTTTACTTTTGTAGATGCATGGTTGTGCTTAAACAAATATGAAAATTCGACACAAAACGTCACATTATGTAGATAGTCTACATAAAGAACACGATATAAAATCAACGACCTTAGTTAAGCTACCTTATACATTTATTGATTAAATTTCATGTCTGTTTATATCGTCCGTCTTTTAAATGTCAAACAAAAGCTCCATCTTCTAATAATAACAGTAGACAATGAATGTCTACGCGTGTCATTTGTGGGTCGTTCACGAGACTGCATAATAAATGGTAAAGGCGAATTTTCTTTATGAAGACGTAGAAACTAAAGATGAATAATACTAGAGATTCGGTACTTCTTGATTTCTTTCACATAACACATACCCCTTCGGGCAATATACTTCAGTCAAAATATGCTAACGTTAAACTATTACAGAATTCTTAATAAATATTACTATTTCAAGGTACATTTGTCGGAGCTCGGTAATGTGTAGGATAAACATTGAGACTTAAGCAACACCGCGAAATAGGTATGAAATATAAACTCATGTGAATTTATATGGGGGTTTTAATAAAATGCATAATTCCTTCTACAAGATAAATAACATTGTATAACTGTGCAAACGAACCATCCATGCCATACTGAAATAAACAAGGCATTGGTGAACTTATCCTAATTTCCTCACACTTATGAGGTCGATTAATTTATTCACACCCCTACATGGCCTGTTTTATCTGCACATTCTTTCACTTGCTATGTAAAAGCTACATAAATAGGATATTCTGAGGTACAAAAGCCACTTTTGAATTGGTTTGGTTTTTCATACAAGGAAAATACAAAATATGACCGTTTGTTCTTATTATTTATCAAGTTATTAAAATGGCATTTTGCTTTTAACTAACACGTTTGAAGCCAGGGTATACTTGCTATTATTTATTTACATCCTTGCCGAGAGATATAGCCTTTTAAGAAGAAAGGTCTGCTCATAAGAAGTACAACGTACAAAAAAGTTAGACACATTTCAGTCAGCTGCACTCTCTTATAAATTATGATTGTTTGAGGACACTGTGCCAACGGTATTTTATGTTGACTTTTTTAAGTTTAACTAACGGTTTGGAAGCCGTTTGCATTTCTATGAGACAACTTAATCTATTCAAATGTTCCCTAACTTACAGATAATTGCTCCTTCTAGAAATAGAATGTGCGGCTGTAGGAAACCCTACTTTAGAATGGACAATATTGGTTGATTCTATTTTAATAGGATCCTTGCAGCTCAATTACTTCGTAGGAGGGTGTGTATGTTTGAATGAAGCCATACTTGAAAGTTGATGCATAGATATTCTCGAAAACCATCACAATGCATCCATATACTAAATTGCAAAACATATCAGGACTATTGCAGTCGACAGTATTGAGGTAAATTACTGTTCATTTTATATTTAGGAAGTTCAAAAACAGAATAATTTAAATCGTGTTGAGGCTACAGTTCTATCCTTTGGTATTAATCATCATTTTGGCCTAACGTAAGTCCTGCATGATAAGGTATATGTTCATAGCCAAAGAGAGAATATCACGAAGGTGCCATGGTTACGTTTTACAACACGTTTAATAATCAAGTTCCGATCATAAAACAAAAACGAAGAGTGTGGTGCCCTTTTTTAACTAGTCGGATTTGAGGGATATGATTATTGGTCACTCGAACTAAGAAGTCGTGTAAGATCCTATAATTTAAATTATGAGTAGAAGCGGTTAAAATGTCAAAATTGTTAAAACCTAAAACCTCTATCGACCTAGACGGCCAAAGAGTGTCTTTCAAAAGGAAGGTGGATTATTACAGTCGAAAGTGACTTTTAACTCTACATTACAAATACTGTAAAATAGAAATAAGGAAAAGTATAACCTAGTGGAAATGCACGTGTTGCTACATGTTGACCCTTGCATTTATCCACATCTTTACAAAAACATCCGTCGGCCGCAGTTGAAACGGCTTGTTTATTAGGACAGATTGTTTATTGAATAATTGAATATATCGCAGCACCACGCTTAGGATTTTATCTTTTCATCCAGCTATTTTTGGTGAAATAAGACCTGTACTAATTTTTAGCTAGAACTACCTGAGCACCGCTGCTCAGATAGAGAACCTAACCGCATTAGATCTTTTGCCCTAACCAAGAGGACTCAAACCCACACGCTGAGAGCCAGATGAATTACAGGTAGGCACCTTTTACCATTGGTCACGGGCTCTCCTATGCACAAGCTTTCATCAGATTAAAGACGTTCAATTTATTACTTTTAAATGACAACGTTTTGTTTGTACAAACCAATAAAAAACATTCCGTTCTTAGAATAGTGTATACGCTCCTTATATTCCATCACTTTTTTTCCACATACACCATTTTAGTTAACATCATGGTAAATTGTGACCGTACTAACATATAAATATATATATGTTATTTAAGACCATGTCTTACATTTCCATGTATAACATGTGCCCCCGTTATTAAAGTATATCCAGAAAGAGAAAAAAACAGGAAATGAAACATCTGCTAACGAACACATAGACGTCGCATAGTTGATTTTTCTGACTGCCGTTTATTTAAGTTGGCTTTTGGAACTATAAATTTTCTCTTAATAACAGTTTTTTTATATTTTTAAATTTCGTTGAATTTAAGAAATTTTATTTAGTCATCGATATATTTCTGCATGATCTATTTTTTTTTAAATTTATTTGTTGATGAAGCTTAGTCCAATAACATTATACTGACAGAAAGATAAAAGAATGCATGTTTATATAAGCTCAACATTTCCAAAAAACAATTACTGTTTTAAAGCAAATAGTTGCTTTCTGTATAATATCCTAAACAATACAAAGGTTCCACTATTTTTCATAAAAATATCAACTTAAGCCTGTGTGTTAAAAGCTATCTGACTTGAGTTTTTCTTACAAGTTACCATTGGTTAGCAAGAAATAGGATCTAAGTCACTTTGTGAAGTTATTTAAGTGTCCTCTTTTCTACGTGTTACCATTCGTTATTTTTAGCTCACTCTTTCCACATGATTTAACGTTGTTTCTTATTTCGGCTGTAGTAATTTACAAAAATGTACCTGTATGTAAATTTACGAATATATTTATTTAGTTGTCTTATGCAGATTTTAATAAAGTTCTTTCTTCTACTCCGATGTACCAGCTACACCTCTGTCTATCTAATAGGAGGCATGCTAATATATAGCAAACGATGAAATATGCTTTTATTTACATACTGATCCCCTTACCTTCTGTTTTCCAACGTGTAATGGGATATTGGTTCCAGTATTGATGATGTATTATATATATATATTATTTAAGGTTCTGTTTGTTAGCGTTATGCCAATAAGATATGTTTAATATTGTTAAATACGTTGCACAATATTATCAACATGCTATAGTTTTTAATCAAACTTTGCATCTTTTGGTTGTTAGTGTAAATGTTGGTGTTCTTGTTTTTGGTTTTGGTATTGTTGCTTGGCCTTAGAATGGGGGTTTATTTAATAGACATTCGTGTTATGTTATAAAAGAAAACTTCAAATTCGAAAAAACATTATTCAATGTTTAAGTGATCATAAAATTGAAATAAATAATGAGTACGGGGAGAATTATCGTTTTATCACGAGAATCCTAACGTACAAAAACAGAAAATGAATATTGTCAAAGGAATCCTTATAGAATTACGAAAGCCTGATTAAATTAACTTTTCATTGACACATACCTCAGGGTATACAACCATCGACAAATTGAAAAATACCAATTTCTCCAATGAATATCAAGATTATCATTGCTTTTGCGCATTTTTTTCTAGTAGAAAACGAATTTTCGAGATCTAAATCTTGATTCATTTGATAGATGTCACAATGTTTCAATGTTTCAAAGTGGTCAGAAATTTCCACAGACTATATAGCTGGACCGTGGTCTGAATTTTGATACAACACTGTGTTTTCAATTTTAATTATGTGCTCTTTTTAATATATACGAGCATCATTTGTTGCACGGCTTTGGCCAAACCAATGCGGGCGCCTTTGAAAAGTAACATATCATATGCATTAGGCGCGTTAATTTTTATTATTGGTGTTATAAATATCAATAGAATTACTGACATTTCATTCGCACAACGTCCAAAACTAAAGCAAATTTGCAGAATGCTCAATGGTGTATTTTTGACATGCGTTTGTCTAGTTAAGTATTTGTTCAATATATGGTGTGATTCTGTTGGTACCTATTTACCTACACCTTATGACGATGAAGTGCATAAAGCTAAACAAGTAATGGAAGAACATGGCAGGCACATCTTTCAAACATTGTTCTAAACGTACAATAAATTGTGTCGATTAAAGCCTCAAGACAGAATATCTTTTTATTGACTATAAAAGCCATTTGGTTACAAAACTCATCTAGCTCTAATTTGCTTTTAACTAAATGAAGAGTGATACGATAAAGTTTCAATAAATGCCTAAAAAAATGTGACGTACCAATGTTAAAATGTAAATAAACATTGTAAAATGAAACCTAAAAAAGTTAAAGCGTTTATTGGTTGCATTAACCTTTATGAGTATCTTTGCAACATTACCTAGCTCTATTTTACATTATAAATGAAACATACTTTGTATAAATTGAAGGATAACGATGTAAGCAGATATGTTAAATATTGTTTGTATGAGCCTATGTTTTAACAATCAAAAACCTGTCTACAGTTTCCTGAGATTTCTTTTTAACTGTCGTATCGAAGAATTATTTTCGTAATACACTTAAAAGATTGAGAAATCCAAGATTTATTAAATGAACCGTTTTTTAGTGTTGTAATAAGCGCTTATTGATTAGATCACCAATATGCATAATATATTTAGAACTCATCAACAATTAGCTAAATGGGTCAAAACTGCCAGTGTCTGTCGGGCGCATGAGTTAAGTCGTTCCTATGCATTGGACCATGCTGCGTTATAAATTACTTGTGAATATAAAACACACCCTGAAACCACATTTTCAAAAAACAATTGATCGTTGTTCTAACTATTGTATTACCTCAATAAACCTTTTATAATCTAGGTTAACCAGTCCACCAATTAAGGTGACCCGGTTACAAATTCTGTAATCGGTTAATTATTCTAACGAAAAAAATAAGAACTTTATATAATTCTCGGTATGCGTTTCTATTTCTCGAAACTACTAGTCATATTCAATATTTTACATTGTTTGACACAAAAACGTTCTTCTTTAATTGTTTTCAAAAGATCAAAATATTAAAGTAACTATGTAGATCCCTGTTAATGTAATTGTGGCAGTTTAATAGTGTTTCCGCCTCGTCCATTATTGTCAACTAAATAAAATAAATACCCATTACCATCATTTTGCTTTGAATTGCATTAGCCACTCAAAAGGTAGGGTCTGAAGATTTGAAAAAAAACTATATTGGAATTACAAGTTTTTACCATAAAATAATCTTATTCTGTGTCATATTCTTTGTAAAGAATAAATGGGTTATATGCCTCTGGCTAACCGTTTAACGGATATTTATATTTAACCAGTTTATTATCTGGTAACCCTTGCTTTTCCTTGTTATTACTACTACATTTGTCTGATTGATTATTAACTATACTAACTAAAATTAACCATTTTTGTTGTTTTTTTTACATTTATACTTTCGATTATAACAGAAAAGTTGTTTAAAACAGTTTTGATTACGGTGTTTATTGCATAATCCCATAAATGTCGATACACCTTACCTCTAAAATGCTACTTAAAATATAAACAAACAAACCTTTTATCGGACAAAGTGTTTTATTTGTCGGTAACAAAAATGTTGTACCTTTTGTCTCTCTATTTACATATAGCAACATAAAATGGATTCATAACATTTTTATTTTTTCTACCCTTGTCAATACATATTGCACAATACATTAATGTACGCCAAGATGAGTGTGATATATCAAACTTTGGGGTTTATTTATGCCTAATTTAAGATTACCAAACACTTAACATGCCAGGAAACTGTTTATGGGTGTATTTGCGGGACATATATCAATTAGCTTCATTCAATACACTCCGTTCGCTGATTGTGTACCTATTTGGTTATTCAGCTTTTAACCTCTCACAATCGGCCATGGTAACCTTATTTATTGCCTTTGTCAACCAACAACCTAATTACACTTGTATCAGGACTGAAATATGTAAATGAGGTTGGCACTACTGATTTTATACGAACTGGTGAAATACAGCACTAACAAACTTACAAATATAAGGTCTCAGTGTCATTTCAAGTCAAGATGGAGACATTTTCACGTAGAAAACGGCACTGGAGAGTCCAGCAAACCAAATAAGGTTGCATTTGTAAGGAGATTGTGGACGCTCAGATTGTCAGGGTCCACTCTCAGGGCTACTTCTATATAACATATGAGATGCAAAGGCGATGCATAGTTCAAGAAAACAAATACGATTAATTGCGGTTCAAACAAGAGTGAGTTTTAATCAAATCGTGGCATGTTGGTTAAAGCATATTAAAAACACAGATTTTAAGTGCGTAGTCTAAAACTAGTACACTTACAACAGGATCATCTAATTCACATACGCATTCTAAACAGGGTTTTGAATATCATACATAAACGTTTATCTAGCATTATGTTGAAGTATGGTATTAAATTTTCCAGCGTCTCAAGGTTTTTAAACGTAACCAGCTTTTTCATTTATTGTTTTTGTATTAAAACTTTGATGTCCTGTTATCAACAGGGAGATGCCCGTAAGACAAGAAAACTAATCGACACAAGCGTTAAATTTAATCGTTAATCTAACCTATGTTCTTACTGTTGCAATGAAGCGTGTGGAAGAGCCCTTTACATGCCATCGAGCACATGATTAGATTTTTCTTCTCTTTTCATATTCCCCTGGGTCTGCGACAATCGAAGAAAAGAAAAGGACAAACGTGATTCTCTCTACAAATTCATGTTACTCTCAATTATTGCAGCACGTCCTGCGTGAATGTTTATTGTAGTGCTAATAGTGTAAACACAATATTGTAACTCTGAAAAATGGAAAAACTCATGTCTCCTGAGATACTGTTATTGCGTTTAATAAAGTTGTTAAAGGCTTTCTCCAGGCAGTGAATATGGAAGAATACTTTGATGGTATACATTTATTCCCCCTAGTATTCCTAGGTCATCGTAATGACTTTTTAACCTACTTACATTGTGACAAATAATCATTAGTATTCTAGACACCAGAAACACAAAATGGTATCTGTTAGTTGTTTTCTACTTACAAATAAAGTTTAAACAAAAAAAAACAACTCGTGTTATTTATCGGCTTTGTTAAAAGATCAAAGTTTGTTGAAAACGCCATTGTATATATGATAATAAAATATAAATGATGATAACAAAATTTGTAAGAAGTATTGACATTATTATGCATACCTACTTGATTGTGTTACCCATATATTTAAGTAACTATAAAGTATTTTAAAACCCCACAGGACCACCTTAATGGTCATATGAATCTTGTTATTTAGTAGTTTAGTTAAAGATTTTGTGCTCGAAGGTGATTCGATATGTGAAAACTTTTCAAAAGTAAGGCAATTTTTTAACATTTTCGTACATGATTGTCCAAAGTAGCGCAGAACAGAAAGCATTCGCTCAGGTAGGAAGGGGTTAAATGTTTTCTACTCCGTGTTGGAACTGTTCGATATATTGTTGACGAAACAAACATTCTATCAACAAAATATACGATACTTATTATACTCACAGTTTAGTCAATCATATAAATAACAAAACTGCATGTGTATTTCGTTCCAGGCTCTATTGCCAGTATTGGAGGTTCTGATTACACGTGTCAAGACGGATCAAGTCCAGAGTTGAATCCTCGCGTTATTCCTGGAGTTATCGGAGCCCCTTCCAGTGTGACGTCGATTCAAGTGGCTAACCTCCTAAAGCTGTTCAAAATACCACAGGTATATTATTTCATGATAGTATTGTTTAATTCGTCTTTAAAGTTTAAGTGATTTTTTGTCGGTACGTACATTGGACAAAGGTTTAATGAATTGTGCATATGTCAGTTGTTAGCAATTTTATGGTCAAAGTAACCATAAGAATGCTCGAGTCATCATATGACTTATTGGCTCCTATTTGAACAGCATTTTTTGTAAATAGTATGATTACACTGAGCCAAGTTATAGCTACTATATCGACTCATCTTGTGTAGATTAAAATCTTACCTTGTTTAATTAAAGATTATTAACGACTTGTATATACTTGAAATCTTGATTAAATTTAATAGTAATTTTCAAAGTAACTTTGACTTTTTTTGGACAAAGTGTTGACATGTTTTAAAATAGACAAGATTTACAGAACAATTTACCATTCTAGCGTTAATCGTATGTGTTTTTATAGTAGTATGCAATTTGTGAAGCTTTTTTGAGTGTTTATGTTTTACAAGATACCTGGACTAGCTAACGACCGGTGCAAAAGTTAATGTCATGCTAATTTTCTTTAAATAATTTTCCTGTGTACAGGACTTAGCCCATCAGCATTTCGAAACCGGAAAATGATGAAACATTGAAGGAGATTTGTAGACTGAAGATCCAACATGTATATTTACTACTACCTTATTCTACTACTTTTTATTCCATTGATCTTGGTGTACCAAGGTTACGTATAAAAACAAAGGCAAAAATAAATTGGGGTCCTCTGTCCCGCTGAATTTAACAAATCTATACTTCGAGTTTAAGACTGTTAAACCGCACTCGTTCTTGGTCGAATATGCCGATAATAAAAGGAAAATAATTCCTGAAATGAGAATACGACTTTGGTCTGTTACTTACAAAATAAGTGTATGTTCTACCAACACGAAGAAAATTTTATATTTAACATTGTTATGAATATAGTTTTGGTGATGGTTTCACATGTGTATTGAAAGAATACACCCATTACAATATCTCCATTCTATTGTCAGCCACCACAAGGATACAAAAGGCGATCGAAGGTTCAGACTTTGTTTTACATAGCACAGTCACGTGTTACAACAGACAGCGGTAAGAAAATGTCGACTACGTGAAAGCAGCGTTGCTTTCTAACAACTACTTTGAATATATACCTCCACCGCCAAAACAATAAAAAAGAAGAGAAAACAGAGATCCAATAGAAAGAATACATAGTTATCGGTATTAAATAAGTACATTACTTAATGAGTAATGGTGTTTGTTTTAAGGCCCATCGAAAAAACGTTAAACGTTCATTTCTATCAGGGGACAGGTTTCCAGCAATGAAAGCTTTGTCCTAAACCACTTTAACTATGAGATCTTTAACGATAAGTGCTAAAACATTGAAGACAACAAGAACAATGAACAATGGTTATGAGAGACCACTCAGAGAGTGAGGATGTTAAAAATTGGTTAAGGTCAAGACCCCAATATTCTATACAGTATATATTCATGTAGTTTTCCGCCTATCATTGGCTGTCATCGGTGACAAATCTGAAGTCCCCGCGAAGCAAGCAAAAAGTGGATCTATTGGTGGCCTAACTAGGCTTAACATACTTGGGGGAGAAACCATAATTCATCAAAATTGTTCTCGATCCATTTATTTACGGTAGGAAAGATATTTCATAACACGAAATAACTGGTTTGTCAAATGGTTATATTCTTATTCAATCACGCGGACAGGAAAATCTTTTAAGATATTTCATCAGAAAAAAAAAAGAAAATGCCAGTCATTTTAAATAATATTTCCAAGAGCATGTTTACTTATAGCGCATTCGTATATTTTTTTCAATGTTATGACAAGACATAAATTATGTAGGAAAATGTCTAAAATATCGTTTATTTACCTTTGCAACTGTTTCAGGTGAATGTTTATCTAATTCATATTAAATTTCCGTGTGACAATATTTTTGTAGCTTAAGTACACATTCTCCCGAACTGAATATTCCTGTACTTTTACTTTATAATAATTAATGAGTACATATTCATTTGAAAAGAAAAGAGGTCTAACTTAAAGCGCACACCAAATCCCTTGCTATATAAACATCAGTTAAAGATAACTTTTCTTTTCATCAAATAGTTTAGGAATAAGCACTTGTCAAAAGAAATAGGTCGTCCTCTGCCGGTAATGTTATTAATATTGTTTTTGTAACAGACAGATATATATATATATATATATATATATATATATATATATATATATATATATATATATATATATATATATATATATATATATATATATATATATATATATATGTATGTATGTATGTATGTATGTATATTGTGTTTGACATTGGCTGGTCGTGGCAGTCTAAAGATAGCATGGATATTTTAATTATGAAAAGAAATGTAATGGTTAGATTGTCAATAGCGTTTTTACTTTTGATATCATACCTGATAAACAGCCAAATAGGCTAAGAGTACCGCCTGAGATGAATACATCTGAAATGGCAAATCGGAAAAGACGATGAGTAGAAAAGTGACTAAATGAATGTATGTAACAAATGTATTTGCCTAAATCTCATTTCCCAAAGATGTCTAAATATTAATCAAAACACTGTCTTTTTGTACACGAACAAATATCAAATGTTTTCTTTTCATTTTGTCGGATTGGTATGCGTCATTTACGACAGTTTTGTTGTTGTTTTTTCTTTTGTGTTTTGTGTTTTGTTTGATTACACTGAAAACAATTTCGACAGACCTCACTTCCACCAAAATTTATAGATTGAACACATACTTGGGCTAGATTGAATGACAGCTATGATCCCTACGTGTCTGATCGTGAATGAGCCAATGGATTGCTGCTGATATCCCTCGGCTTGTAGATTGGCACTTATAAAGTTCGCATGTAGACAATTCGCATGATTGAATAAAAACGTTATTCATTTACTTATTTCAGTCCAAGGTCATCAATATAATTAACTTATATTCGTGTTAAATGAAAACATTGCTATAGGTACTATTGGTAAGTAAGGCGTTATCCACATGCTTGCAATACTGGCTTTGTAAAACGATTCTTCTTTCTTTTCCAAAAAGGCAAACAAACATACACATTTTTTTAAATATCGAAATATGTATAAACTTGACAAAATTAAATCGTTTTATGACGACAAGTTCGGAAATATATAAAAGTAGTTTATATCAATATTTATAAGTGTAAAAAGGATGTACGAGTATATGTGAACATATTGTCATTCAAAATAGTGTCATTATGTTTTTTCCATCTGTAAGCATAGAATTATAAAGACAGGTATATTGATGTGTTTTGTAAGCTGACGTAAATAGAAAGGTCAAGTTTGAACAAAGTTTTATCAAATAGCTGTTCCATATTTTACTTGAAGAACACATTTATTCTTTCGGTTCCTCTAACTTTGAGACTTGTTTGAACGTTTGCACATTTACAAGCAAAATAGTCATTCTCTTTTTTCTGATTAGACTAACATTTTTAAACTACCTGGTGTCATTCCCTCAAGTCCAATAAAGAAACGAAATATCAATTAAGTGCATTACCATATATTTCCCTTTTAAAAAGTGTCTACACTAGTATGGTTCTTTTTTGTATGGGAGTACAAGAGCGTACTTAAATATACGTGTCTAGTGTTGCGATAATTCAGGCAGAAATCCTAATTCATTAAAATTGTTCTCCGTTGTGAGCTAAAGAACATTTACAAATACGATAGTCAGTCCCTAAAAACGGAGTAATAGTAACATTCAATATCCAAATGTTACAATGTAGCATTATTTATGACTTAATGTACGATTGTTATTACATGGACAAAATAATACCACAAACCACAATTTCCGCTGAGGATTTAGGCAGATGGTCCATGAAATTGAGTATCCATTTTACAAACAACACTTATACTTCATGACCCACTCTCTGTTATTTTTTCTTTTCTTAGCAACTAGATCACAGGCGACAATTTATAATGTTTTGACATTTTTGGCAAAATATAAACCAAATTTAAACTTCAATATAAACCTTTATAAATTCAGGGTTTAGTGTTATGTATCGTCTCTAATAACAGTCAACATGTATAGAAGTTAAGATACAAAAGAAATTCAATTTGACTCCTCACTGGAAGCGTTATTGTTATACATTGACCTAGTTTCTTGTGCAGGAAAGTAAATGCTGTACATTCGTTTGAAAGTCTTAGACAACAGGTTCACCTGAAGCGCTGTGTTGTTCAACTACATAACTCTCTAACACATTGTGGAGATTGTGTTTGTTTTGAGCTTTTAAAGGCAAATAGAATGGCCAATCTTGCACCACTGAGGCCAAGCTTGTGAGTTGTAAAAGCAAATTCTTGATGCTAAATTTTTCTACACAAATGGTTTATCTTGCCAATTATTTGTTTTGATAAATATATCGTTTAAAAATATGCATAAACTATTGCATTTGTAACTAAGCATATCACTCTCACATTTGACTTGCGCAATTGTCCCTTTGTCTTGTGTTATTTTTAATTTTTATAAAGTCTCTCTCCTAGAACCTATTTATATCTCCCTAAAAGGACGTAACTAACTACGCGAACCTATATCCGAGCTTAACGTAGATACATGGTGTCTTTACTCGATATAGGCGATGCAAGAAGAATGGTAGTGCGTCAGTTGTGTTCTCCGTCCAATTAAGTACAGCGTTAGAGTGATTTTCATGACACATTGTTTCTTGTTTCTAAGAATTGTAAACAAACTGTTGACGCTTAATCAATAAAGCAAGAAGGGCAACATCAGATCGGCACGGTCGTAGTATGATTCTTGACTGAAAAATAGAAACTGACACTGGTATAGTTTTTGACAGGGTTTTAAGCGAGATTACCCTAGACGTGAAGGTACCTAAATGTATTGTATATTATGTTGCGACAAGACACATTTTCGTATTTTTTAAAATAAAATCGGAACGACCGAAAAATATGTAGAGGTGCTCTCTTTTAAACCTTCGACATACTTATTTGAACACAGGTTTGTCGTTTATCATTGTTGTTTTTTTTTCCTGGTTAATTTTGGTTTATTCAAATCGGATAACATCTCGTAAAAATGTTGGTATTAGGATTTAAATAACGTCACCTTTTTTGATACTATAGGCATCATTTCTTCAATTTTAGAATACGTCGTCACTTGAACTGTTTTCCTTTCACTGTTAATCTATGAGAAACCAATACGACATTATAGCTAAACACATTTAAATTTCGGTTTGCTCTCTTTTTATGTAATATACAGTTTCAATGTTTTGTCATATTGTGCTATTTTATTTTTTTTTATATGAATAGGGTAATTTTGAATTTTTTTATACACGTGGCGATACTCAAGCCCTTGTCATACTTTCGAATTACTTAAAATTCATACAGTCATCGTTTACAATGAATGATATGTATATAAAGCGGTTATTGGTACGATCAACTACCGCTATCAATTCGTATTATACATGTATCATGTAACAGAAAAGAAGTAAACTCATGGTGGATCATGCAATTGTAAGGGCCTTTTGAAAAAAAACATATTTCGAAAAAACAACACAAGGTTATGTAGAGTATTGAAAATGATTAAAATATTTTAATTATTTGTTTAATAAACCATTAGAATAAACCATTTTAGGAACACGATGTTGTTTAATTTTGTTAATAATGATCATTTTAATATCATATTTCTGGTCAACTATCTTGTCATAACTTTTTAAAAATCTAATTCTAAAAATAAGAACGCACTAGTGCTTTCTACCAGATACACGCGTTACAGATCATGAGAAACATTACACCTGATTTGCATTCAGTTGTTTTCCCAAAAGGATATACATCTAACGATACATGCATATAGAGTATTAAATTATGTTCCAGTACATAAGTACATATATGATTGATGATATCTTCGTAAATTAACTAACAGCGGGATTAAGTTTTAGACTATTTTTACTATCACTCGTGCGTTTAGAAAGAATTAACGGAAACAACTTTGTAGGATACCAAGATACTGAGCACAGTTCTAATGGAATTATCAGCTCAATGATACTATATTTTACCGATTAAATTATCTAAAAATGTACTCAATCGATTTTTGTTTCTGATTGCTGGTATTTAATTCAAACAAAACCCCTCTACTAAAACGAAGTGCTGACAGAATAGCATTCAGAATCTTATGTAAAACTGGTAAATTTAATATTCTCGAATTTAGGACATCAATCTTGTTGTCCAGCAAGACATAACTATAATGGTATATTTTTCATGTTGGCCTCATTATCCTTGCTGTTCTTGTCATTGACATATTACGACTGCAATTTAATATAGATACAATTTCATCATGGCGAAAAAACATATTTGCGTAAATAATCGGTAAATAAGAAAAGGTCCTTTGATTTCACGTATAAGGCCCATGTGTTTTCTCTGTTTGTTTGTTGTTGCTATTGCATAAAATTGTTAATGCAGTTTACTTCCACTGATAACGTTCTTTTTTAAATAACGTCTAGCTTGCAAGCATTTGGGGAAAAT
Source organism: Sinonovacula constricta (assembly GCA_007844125.1). Taxonomy (NCBI): domain Eukaryota; kingdom Metazoa; phylum Mollusca; class Bivalvia; order Cardiida; family Solecurtidae; genus Sinonovacula; species Sinonovacula constricta. Next base: position 16,455,021 of record CM017566.1, on the reverse strand, counting down.
ATCAAGGTTACCCTGTTGTTGATAATTTATGGCCAAAGTAAATTTAATTTGCAAACAAGAAATGTTATCTTGAAGTATACATGTAATGAAGCTTTTTCCTTCATACTCTGGTTCATATCTGTGTATTGCAGTGTTGAATCTATTTTGAAGAAAATAATTTCTCACAAAAGCTGAATAAGTTAAAAGCATAAATTGTTCCAGAAATGCAACGCTGTTGTTTATCATGCACAATGGTATAAAGGGATAGCATTACGGTAACCTTATCTTTTGTCTTTTCAAATTTAAATATTTGTTGCAATAATCGTATGTGTTCTTGTTATATTTTCATATTCCTGAGCAAAACAAAAGGTTTATGAGACTGATTGTCAGAGAAAGAATACATTTCTATAATTGTTCATTTAAAAAAAAAAGGATAACCATTAGCTAGCAAACGGTTTGTCTTATTGAAATGCACCAATAACTTAGTATTGAAGTGTTAAATAACATCGTGTCATTTGAACACCCTTGCACAACAGTCCTTTTGTAATTAGAACTATATCAAATAGTGTGTTATGTACTTTACACAAAACATCCAGAAAACGAACATAAAGACTTAGGACGAAATGTTTGTCTTACTAAAAGGTCAAGTTGGCACTCTATCCATCTCGGTGACTACGTTCTATTTTGCATTATTCCGCTGCATTAGCTTGTGTCGCCTCCAACCGTCATTATAATGCACTTTCATATTTATGACCAGGCAGCCATTCTACGACAATACGTGCTTTTGCAGTAAATATCTACTTACCTCCAGACTTGTTTAATATAGGTTCTCGCCTAGAATTAATTGTCCCTGAATTTTAACGATTCAGTTTTCTGTCTCAACAGTTTTTGGTTGCATCCCTTTAATTAATGTATTTGGATTTAGCCATGGTATAAACAAGGAAGTTCTTGTATAACAATTTGATTCAGATGGTGAACATTATGTAGGGCACATGTGCTATAAAACTAAGGGTTAAATTGTTTATATCTAAAACAAAGCTGCAGAGTCTAACTTGAGAATGTCTATAACACGAAAAGGCATACTTTAAGTTCAAAGTTATTTCGGTTCATAGGTTCTCCTGCAGTATCTATTTAAATAGTTAATGATTCCATTTCCTAATGTTATCTTGTATTTTCGAATTTGAATATGTTACAAATAGAAATATTTAATGTCACATGAGTCATTTGCATTCATACAACTTTTTGCCCACATCTAAGTCAGTATTATGTATGGTATGGCTAATTAAAAATGAGCATAAACTAATGAAATATACAAGATAAAAACACATTACAAAAATAATTATACGTCCCTAATAAAAAGTAATATCACCATTAATTTCATTCTGTGTACAATGTATTGGTCAGTTGTTTTTGTTTTTAATTTGATGAAATATTAAACGTCACTTAATCATCACTAGAGGATCTATTTATAGGCAATGGTGCAATTTAGATGGTCAGCAAAAGTTTTCTGTTTGTTGTGAGCAGACAATAATTGGGTGTAGACTAACTCATTATAAATATGCGAGTGTTGGTTGTCGTTGGAAATTATATCTGATATGCTCAAGAAAATACTTATATTACCTTGAGTCAACAGAAGGAACATGAAAGCACCATTGGTTGTTTATCAGGATAATGTGATGTAATATGAGGTAATGGCTATAAAGTGTTTAACAATACTATAACATAAATGTGTTTGCAGTAACAGGCAACTAACGCAATAAAATAGCCGAAACCTAACCGTGTTATTATCTTCTTTTGACAAAAAGGCTAGAGTTTATCTTGCTGATGTTATTTTCCGTATAGTGAATCCATGGTGCAAGAAGGTCAAATGCATCTATCTGATTTATTGTAGAGAACTTTCTATTTCGCAACAAACCTTTATATGTTCGTTGACCCCGGTTACCGCCATCGAATAGAGAATCATAATTATTATCATTATTCATAACCAGGCAGCCCTTAAGCGACATAATTTGATGGTATTGTATGACATTGGACGTGAATGTGAAACGGTGAACCTTAAGTATCATTACAATTGTCCTTGTTCGTAAGTTGCTATAATATTTCCTTAGCCAATCTATTTTAATTTTATTACGAATAAATGTGACAACAGTATGTGCCCTTATATATTTTACGTGATGTGCGCATTTTATTTTACAGCTAAAAACAAAATATTTATCTACCAAATGTTATATTAATAGCAAGTTACCCTGTAATATTTAAGTCATATGACTGATAAAGGCACAATAGCATATCAAAGATATGACTTTTACCAGATGATTAAAAATGATATTTGACATCTCCCTAATTTCTAGTTTGTCCTTTTGTGTGGATTCAAACAAGTTTCCAAGCACGATGTGTGTCTGTTTACCTGTTTATTTTGGTAACACGTGCCAGTAACTACCCTGATATTATATTTAAATCAAAAGCATTCTAGCACAGCTCTTATAAAACCATAAGTACGGTCATAGTTTAAATATAATTATTATAGTTTGTGTGTCAAGCGTTTCTTAAAATAACGTGGTGCTTTGGGGATTAGTGAATAATAAAAAGCACATGTATGAACTAATGCTACTGTTGAGGGTATATGCTCGACCCGTATGTTAAAAAACAAATGCAAAGATAACTGATATTTCTACCAACGAAATAGAATCACGTTATCAAACAAAGTTCAATTTTAATTTCAAAGCATGTCTAGTGTCTTCAAACACGCCGTTGTATAAAAGCTTTTCGGTTTGTCGTTAATAAAGTCTACGCTATCATTTTCCCCTTCCTTTAATCTTATTGACGAATAAGATGACATTCTTACATTCTTGTTTTAGTACCCACCTAGTTCACGTTTTTACGCAATCTCTTTGGGTAAACTGCACATGTGGACATGTTATAAAATGTCTGTTCAACTGAATTAACTGAATTGTCCTTCGTGTTTGTGAATTACTGTTAATAAAAGTATTGGTAAAGCACGGCAAAATGAGTTTATAAAGCATGGGCGTCAGGTAAATGAGATTTAATCACTAAATATTGCATAATTTCGACAAGAAGCTTTAGATTTGATATTAGCTTGACATACTATGCATGTAATAGTCACCCATCTTTGAATTACTTTTCAGCTAAAAGGCCTAAGTTTTCATAGGATGTTATTACCGTTACGACTTTAAGAACATTTTAAAGACTCAGAAAGCATTAAATCATTTGAAAATATAAATAGTTCGCCATGTATCTACGCATTAGAATTGTGCATCGAACGACCTTTAAATCAGCAAGGCACAAGTATAAACAACAATACTGAATCAGAAAAGGTCCAAAACAGCTTAAACAACTCACACATGGACATTTTACTAGAATTTTATTTTCAACACGGTGCTTAAAACTACGTCTTACGCGCCTCTCTTCTTCTAACTTTATTTTATATCAAATGAAGCATTGTGAGAGCCACCCCCGGGGTTTAGACCTTAGACAGGAGTTAAGAGAGACATTCCCAACTGGCGAACAGGTCATCCTGTGCCTTTTATCATTTCTAACGGTTGTCAATGTTTCTGGTTAGTTAACCACACACAAAACATCTATACAAATAAGGCATCCGCCAATTTGCTAACTTTACCCATGCTTTTGTTAATGAATAAAAATGACAAGCTTTAAGGTGACTAAAACACATATTATAAAGCAACATGGCGCAGTTATCTAACGTTCTGGGAGAATGTGTCTTTCTTTAAAATTACAAACATGATATATTATTAACCATCCTTTTCTTCCTTTTACATATTTAACATGTCTGGTAACTTAGAAAACACGCTATTTCAAACAAGGTCATTAAATATGTTGACGGCCTGGAACAAATTGCAATCACCAACTTGGTAATGGGGATTTAATGGGTATGTAATGAAGTCATTTTCTGCATGCTGTGAACTTCAATCTTAGTCCTTAATCAGAATCTGCTGAGGTTAAAACTGTCACTCTGTAGCACTGGCAAAGCCACTACGAAACTAACGCCTGAAATCTCAAACAATGGTTTGTGCTTGTCAAATCGGCAAATAGTTTAATGTTACATTGACTCACAGAAGCAATTGTGTTTCATGCTATTATGTTTTACCATACAATGTTTTGTTTTATGCATACAACAAGTTCTTAAAATATGCCACGAGTAACTTGAGTAAAAAGAATCATCAAATAGTACCGCACCAAACACGTGGATACGCAGGGAAGTAGGCAATTTCGTGGTTGTTGTGTTTTCAAAACATAAGGAATCAGTTTGCGCGTCCTTTCTTGGCACATTTTTGTTGTTTATATAAATCAATACAGTCTTATCCTAAATCTTCTAAAAACGTTTAGCACATTCGTCGGTCAGAATGAATGACACAAGCCGTAACCAATCGACTATAGGGCGACGTTACGCGCTTGCTTTTACAAACTTCCTTCACTGATATGATTATGGATGCAAAAAGGTCATTAACAGAACATATTTTTATAATGTCCACTTGCCGAAAGGATAAAACATTCCACAAAGCATACAAGATTATAATAAATGAACCAATAATAGTGTGCACTTCCACTCAAAAACGCTTATATTTAAAACAAACATGTTTTAAAGCGATTTCCAATGTCAATCGTTTCTGCTTGCATTAATCAGATTAATGTAGTTTGAGGATTAAGCAGTGTGTACAAACGATCATTGAAGTCGTCTATAAAATTAATGATTTGTGCAAAATGCTGAATTCAACAAAATACCGTGTTAACTGACAGGAACAGCTACAATGACCTTACTTATATATATATATATATATATATATATATATATATATATATATATATATATATATATATATATATATATATATATATATATATATGGCAGTCTTTATAAGTTGTGCGACATTGCGTTATATAACTACATGCATAAAAAGGCATGAGACGTAATTTTTCATTAGTAAAATCTGATTTTGCATGACGTCTGGTCAGGTGAGTGCGGCTTCATGAGATGAGAGATAGCGTTACGTGGTTATTTTGCTAGAAAGTCACTGCAAAATGCGTTCAAAAATTAGATTCAATCATTATATTTACATTTATAATATCGGTTCAGAGTTTTGCTTCAGTCATTGAGACAAGTGTCCGGAAAGTTTAAAAGAAGTTGCAAACATGCAGGGAAACTCGCGTTAATTCAACAGCCACGCGCTTTCCTGTGACACTGACTGAAAATGAGCCATTCGATGGTAAAGTTATTGTTGTTGTTGTTGTTTTTGTCTGTAAATGTAAATCAATTAGGAATGGTTTCGGTTTTACAAGCCCTATGCAGTGCAACAATGACCTCAAGCTCTTCTTTCAAGCCTTCCTGATCCTTTACTATTAGTTTCGTCGATCTATCACTTGTTTTCAATCTCATGCCCGCTGCACTAAGCAACAGGTTTCCCTACTACTTCTTTGATGCCAAATAAAGCCCGATACCTTCTGTTTTCCTTTTATATCGTTCTTCTCCACAAACCGTGGGTTAAGCAACAGAGACCGAGTTGAGTAGTTCCAAACACATCAAGTCTGTTCTGATACATTTCTTCAAAGGGATTTTGGCTAACATAAAATATTCTCCTACTTCTAAACCCAATTTAGCTTCATTTAAGCTCGTCTCTATTGCTTCAGGTAAGTTTCTTCTCCACAAGTCCCGTGCTGAGTAATAGAGACCGTTATCCTTTCTTCCTCCGGACGATCCCCTCGGACGTGAACCAGGCCCAGGCCATTGTGGAACTAGTGCGGACTTTCAACTGGACATATGTCTCCGTTATCTACGAGGAGTCAAGCTACGGCATTCAGGTACAAGATATTTTTCTGTTTTTACAAATGACTCATTAGTTCAGTATTTTTAGTATTGGCTTGTCAGCCCGGTCAGAATAGAGCAGATGTCGAACAATTTTAGCGGTCATCAATCGTACGATAGAATTATTAAATATCTAAGTTTTTGCACATTAACTTTCGTTTCTATAGATATATACATATCTACAACGAGTTAATATATGACAGACATTCATAATGACTTTAGGTGCCCTAATTGTAGGTATCTTCAGGAATTGCATTCTTGTTTATAACTTACATTTTCAAACATTAGAACAAACATTTGACCGAGCCTGACTGTTTCTTAGCATTCATATTCCATGTTGAAAGTCTGTTCTGATACATTTCTTACTGATACTGATACTTACTTCTTATGAACTGCAGACAAATCTCTCCAAGATTTACTATATATTTACAGGGATTTAACGAGCTCCAGAAAAGGTTGCGCGAGTATGGTATTTGTGTGGCCAAGTCAGAGAAGCTTCTTAAAGATTCCGGTGTGCCTAACGAATTATTCTACGACAAGGTGGTTTATAACCTCAAGACATCTTCGTCTGCAAGAGGTACGACTTGCCATATAAGTGCAACTCATGCTTATTACAAAAATGTTTCAGTTTGACTTTTGTTCTTTTGATAACACATTTAAGAAGACTATCATTACATATATTTTGGCGCCCGTGGAAAGCGGTTAGGATGGACGATTTCTAATTCATTAGCCCCTTACCGCTGGATTCAATTAATTTTAGGTGGGAATGTCTGTAATATGACGATGGTTCTTCCTAGACATAAGTCTAGGGTCGTTGTACACTTACAGTTAGCTAGACGTCGTCAACATTTCCATTATCGTGTCGGGCGTTTTACTAGAAATAATTACATCCATAATTTATAAATACAATCAAAATAATTTGCAAAAAAACGATGATGAAGCGATCATTTAATTCCACTTAGTTACACTGTTGCTGGATTTTATTACTTAAGTTATATGGCATTTCAATCTAGGTATTCGAACCGATACACGTATACATTGATGAACGTGAAACCATCATCAAAACTAAAACATATATAATGTTCTTCCTTAAATACACGGTGTTATCTGTAATTATTATGTAATTTGTATGTTGTTTGCTCTTTAGTGAACGTTTCCAACATTCATCTCGATTGTACAAACATCCCCTTTTATTTAGTTTCATTCATACTTAAGACAGTATTTGAATTAGTAGCGTAATCGATAGGGTGTAAGCTGAAAGTCCGGGTGACTCCATGTTCGAATCCGTCCCACGATATTACAGTCGTTAAAGTGGCAATTGAAGTTAAGCAAATATAAGTGTAGTTCAGTGACTTGCTAACCCGGTGTCTGGATAATGTGACTATGTACAGTATCAGGGCAGGTGTTCTTGTCATGCTATACACTGTTCTTACTATTTTGTGTCAAGCATGTCGGCCCATCAGATGTTACATTGGCTCGTAAACGGGAATAATTTGCACAGTCATACAGGTTTTTATAACGCCAGTATAGAAATCAACAATTGAATTTTCATCAAATTAAAAATGATATGATAATAGATAAATAACTTTATGACGGAATTGTCTTTATTGTGTTTCAATCAGTACCGATGCTTGAAATGTGAACTTTAAATTTCTTTGAGCAATTACCTTATTATAAAATTCTAGGACACAGAAATATGTCGAGGGAAAAAATGTAAATTTGCGTTGTTCTGTCAATTATTTTCTGTTAGCATCTCGTAACTCTTTCGCGTAAAACGCATAGTTGGTCCGTGAATTGTAAATATGCAAATAGAAGCCACTTTATTTCATGGTTATGAAATACTCGCCATTTTGTGAAGAATACGAAACAGGATTATAAAAATAATAACAATTCAGATTTAGAAAATAATTGTAGCTGGCTGCAGATAATAACGTCATACCACGCCTCGTGTTACAATAACGATATCTTCTGTATTCGTCATTTTTTATGATATGTTGGTTAATAAAATATAAACGTACACTTTGAAAATCTACTATAGGCTAAACGGTCTTTTAAAGATTAGCTTGAAAGAGGGAGTTCAATTCAATCTTTACTATGCAGGAGTCATCATTTTTGCTTCGGATCAGGAGGTTGGAGAGTTGATGAAAGCTGTGAGACGGGGCAATGCTACCGGAATGTTCTCGTGGATTGGTAGTGATGGCTGGGGTGGAAGAGGCTTGGCCTACCTTGGCAACGAAGCGGAGGTATGTGCGGTATGACCTATATAGGCTATGAGCCAAATATAGTGGATTGTTTGGTAGTTGTTGGGTAGTTGGCATAGCTAACAGTTTATATTTGCAAAGAGGCAGAGGTATGTGTGTTTAAGTGTTTTAGGCATTGAAGTTGAGATGGTGTTGATGGGCATTTAGTGGCAACATAGCAAGCAGCCTGGGTATTGACGTTATTAGGTGAGTCATGGTTAGGTGTGGTTTTGTGTTTTCAGGGAACAAAGCAGACGTATTTAATGGGGTTTTTGTATTTAGGCAATATGACAAAGTAATTTATGGCATAGTAACTTTGGGGTTTGCTGATCAATCGACAAATATAACGACAACAGAAGCAGTGACTTATAGTTTTTGTATCTGTGAAAAAAGGCAAATGCTAGGCTATTTTGGGTATATCGCTGCAATGTTAACACTTCCGCACTTCCCGCCGCATTTCAGAAAGGCTCAGATTGTATCTCTGAATGAACGGACCGAATCACTTACGGATAACGGATAATATACAAGTTTAATGTGACAGTAAAATATCACGCATTTGGTAAACAAACCATGCGATACAGTTATACACATGTATTTAATTTTACTCTCATTATTTGCACTTCTGCATTAAAAAAACGAGGTTTGAAAGCTGCCCAAGTGTAACTACGTGGACCGATTGGGTGTCCAAAATGTATAAGCTAGATCAAAATATTTTTATAGCATTTATTACATGTCCATCGTGTGATAACATGTTTAAAATAAACGAGCACAAGAGTTCGATCTATTTTGGGGCATTTTTGAAATTACAAGTTACAAGTGCGTTAATATGAATTAAGATCTTTTCATTTTTAAAAAAATCTACAAATTGATATGCTTACCTATTATAAAATGTGTTCCCATGAGTATGCCACCATGTTGTAAAATGTTAATTATACTCTTAATTTTTTATATTAAAATATAAAGAAATATTTAGATATTTTTCGTTATAATTAATATTTCAAGTTCCTTAACCCGTAGGTTGAAGGGGCCATTACAGTTCAACCGTTGGCTCATGAAGTGCAAGGATTCAAGGACTACTTTCTTAAATTGACACCTTTCAACAATGACAGGAATCCCTGGTTCGTGGAGTTTTGGGAACAGCAGTTTGAGGTAATATAAACACCGACGTTCCATTATTTTATTAATAAAACTAACTTATTTAACTATCTACGTTAGAAGAATTTAAAGTGAAATAATTTCCGACAAAATCAAACAAGAGATTAGAAAATCAAATATCTATCTAAACCTGTGAATTAATATAAGATAATAAAATTGTTTATATATACGAGTACTCGTACATATACCTTACCGAACTATTAAGCCATGTGAGATATAAGTTGATAACCACAATTCAATTAAAACGTTCTTTATTTATTATTTTACTTACAAGTGCAAGTTCCCAGGGTCGAGTTGGACACCATTCAACGAGCATTACAACCGCACGTGCACTGGCACTGAGATAATTGACGTCAACAATTACATCATGGAGGCGCAACTCCAGTTTGTCAGTGACGCAACTATGGCGTTCGCGCATGCGTTAAACGTGTGTAGATTTTTACCTTATTCTTACTTCATGGATGATATTTTATATGTCTTTTGCAACTCCGAAACCAAATATGTTCCCAAAACAGTATTGAATAGTAATGAATCAATTATTTAAATCACATTATTGAACGTTTAATATAAAATGTGTGATGGTTGTATCTTACTCAATATATTCCTCAACCAAGATATTTGTTCCTCAATAGATAATTAGCTAAAGTTGTAACTTTGTCTTCTTAAAAATGTACACAAAGTGAATAACGTAAGGGCAAAATTTTCACTCATCTGAACTGTGAAATATTTCTATAAAAATTGGACCATATGTGCGTTTTTGCCAAAATAAAAATGTAAAGTTTATCATAAAGAGAAGCGTTTATCAGAGCTACTGATCTATTAACACATCTAAAATATAACTTCGTTGTCGATTTTAAATAACCATAAATTATCTTCAGGATATGCATGCAGACCTTTGTGGATTGAACCACCATGGCCTTTGCGAGGAAATGGACACGATAGATGGTGAACAGCTCAAACAATATCTGCTCAAGGTCAACTTTACAGGTATTGTTTTTGTTTCTGCAACACATTCTCACTGTACGCTGATACCCACTCAGAATTCAGAAAAAAAAAACGTGTCACTGAATTATTGATCCATTAATCATTTCAATTGAGGTAATACAATCGATTAAGAAAAGGATGCTGTTAATATTTAGATGTTCATAAACCTTTCTTAGAAGTGATTTCCTTATCAATGGATTGTATTTTAAACCACATTTAACGTCAACAAGAGCGTCGCAGTATATAGGAATTTAACAATCGATGTCCATTATCTTTGGCTAATCTATTGAGATCAATAAACCAGTGCCCCATGCCTGGGCTTTGATTTCAAACAATTATTTCCAGATAAACAGTTGAGATATTTCATTAGATTCCATTGTACATCAGTTAATGCCAAGATTGTTTATCATTGACCAAGTTATTCTGATGCGAGTGATGTAGCGCTGTATTAATTGACAAGAATTGTTGAGACATACGTCGTCGTACTAAATTCAAAAAAGCGTACACTGTTAGTTTAATAAACCCAAACGGGAAATAAAATTGACTTAAACAATGTTTATCACATCGTTCTAACTGTTGTCTTACCTATGAAACCATGGTTTTAATCTAGCTTGTTACATTATTTTCTAATAGATAATAGAAGAGTATTGAATCGTATTGTTATGAAAGAAGACGAAATGAGGTAAATATTTATTGCTACTTCTCAACGTTTAACAACTTTAAATCTGTTAATACCGAATGGACAATGCAAATGCAAAGACTGAAGATCCCGATCAGTCAGCAAAATGCATTGTCACGGTTTTTCACTTGTTAGCGATGCATTTAGGTCTTATATATCTATCAAAATAGTGGTTAACTAAGAATTCAGTACGAAACATTGATAAATGCATCAGATCGATTATACTTATGTATGCTTACGCAGTATTAAGACAATATGTGTTATTTCGTCATCAGGGTTGACTGGTCAAAGGTTTCAGTTTTTGCCAAATGGCGATGGACCTGCAAAATACCGCATCCTGAACTTCAGACAAACAACTTCCGGGGGATATAAATGGGACACTGTCGGTTACTTTGACAACGGAAAACTGCTGGAGGTATGTACTAAACTTGAACATTTTCAAAATGGAGGTATGTACTAAACTTGAACATTTTCAAAATATTTAAATAGTATAAGTACTACAGATAAAATTACTTTATATACAGCGCACACAATCTTCTGATTTTCCGGAAGAGTTACTATTATTCACTGCTATTTATTGTGGCACAATGATTGAAATAGCGATAGTACACAACACAAAATATGACGTTGATACTGCTTGCCATCAAGTCAGAAAAACATTCCTAGCAGTCACAAAAATAGGCATATAAAACATTCATTGAAAAAATATTTTTGCCTTTTTACTTTTCGCCAGTAGCAAAACATAACCTTAAGTGACAAAAAGTTCATGTTCAGTTTTACTTAGCATAAAACATTTGAAATTAAAATGTTTCTTGTAACAGTACTGTTTTATTGTATTAATGACAAAATATATTCAGTATTTGTTCAAATGTATTCTAAATAAACATTTGTATTCCTATGTTAACAGCTTCACGATCTACAATTCCGGCTTGACGAACCTGACCATCCGACATCAGTTTGTTCCAGACCTTGTGGGCCCGGTGAAGAAATGCTTCTTATGAACGGGGAGCAGTGTTGCTGGACGTGTGCTGCTTGCCATAAATACCAGTACTTACCAACGAAGTACAAGTGCGTTGAGTGTGATCTTGGTTGGCTCCCAGATGAGACCAAGCAATTCTGTGTAATGATTCCGATAATGTACTTACGATACGATGACCCGATTGCACTTGGAGCCATTTGTTTCTCTGCCATCGGGATAATTGTTACTGGATACGTCGTGCTTGTATTTATCAAATTCAGGGACACTCCTATTGTTAAAGCCTCAGGAAGAGAACTCAGTTTTGTCTTACTCATCGGGATTTTCTTGTGTTACTTCTTAACGTTCATCCTCGTTCTGAAACCTTCATCTTACTCCTGTGGAGCACAAAAGTTCGGGATTGGTCTTTGCTTTTCTGTGTGTTATTCCGCCATATTGACAAAAACCAATCGAATCGCGCGTATATTTCGAGCTGGAAAACGTACCACGCAGACCCCAAAGTTTATAAGTCCTCGGTCTCAGCTTATAATATGCGGAGCGATATGTTCATTCCAGAATGCCGTTGGAGCGTTGTGGATTTTAACCCGACCACCGGAAGCCATTCCTTACTACGTCAACAGGGAAGACCATCAACTTGTCTGCAAAGATGCCGTGGGTGGTTATTACATGGCCGGTTTCAGCTACCCTATTATTCTTGTCATTATATGCACAATATACGCCATTTTAACACGTAAAATTCCAGAGGCATTTAATGAATCAAAACACATCGGTTTTACTATGTACACTACGTGCATAATTTGGCTCGCTTTCGTTCCGATTTATTTCTCTACAGCATACAACATCAAGCTTAGGATTGCTAGTATGTGCTATTCAATAAGTCTTAGTGGAACAGTGGCGCTCGTGTGCATGTTCACGCCAAAACTGTACGTCATTATTATTCATCCAGAGCGAAACGTTAGACAATCGATGAAGACTTCGAAACAGATTACTAGACCAATGGTGAACAACGGAGAATCGCTGGCGTCACAGTCGTTGAATTGTCAGTATTCAGCAATAACGAACACACAAAATAGTCAAAGCAGTAAGTATGCTAGGTAATAAAGCATATCTGTTAAAGCAATAAGAAAGTAAGAAAGTAAGAAAGGGAAATTCATTATAAATCTTAAACGTATTTATCCAAATAAATATCGCTCGCAAGGTAGCTTGGATAAATTGTTTATAATTTAACTCTCCCAACTTGCCAGCGATAACAAATTATGTAGCTCGAACATGATTTGAATGCTTAGATTATGTCTCTGGTCTTTAGGTATAGACTGAAAGTACATGTATGCGATTTGCTAAAACAGTTGACAATTGATTATTATTTATCAACTGAAATTACATACACGACTCATTTTTCTTTCAAACAGTGGAACTGACTTCTGGTCATGCACCTGAGTCATTTAGCAGCGGATTGAGCAGGGTTACTATCCAGACGAATCCATTGTCCAACAGGAACGGCAGGTGTGGACAGCATTGCAGCTCACAGACGTTCGATAGCATGGATCGTCTATTGGAGAGCAAAGATGTAGCCCTCTAGTTTACTCGTGAAAATCATTGTCGTCATTTTATACATCTGAGCCCGACTATATCATTAAAAATCTGTAAGCAGACACTGTGTCTCATTTGCTTGCATACCTGTCACTTTAACATAAGTTTCTTGAGGTTATTTCTACTTTCTCTATCCATGTACAGTTTAATTATGTCGTCTTATGTAAAGTTTGACAAATGTATTCTCCTCTAACATTTAAGTGTATATTGATTTAGCTGTTGTCGTTGTTGTTGTTGCTTATGCATTTGTTGTTGTTGTTGTTGATGATGATGATGATGATGATGATGATGAAGATGTTTGATAGGAATTTGACCTTGTCCCACAGATACTATGGACAAGGTAAATTATTGAAGTTTAAAAAACTGTAAGTGTATCTTTATGCTGTGTTGTTTTTTTTTCATTTCGGTTTATTTCCAAATGGACATCAAGAAGTATTTGTGTTCGTATACAGCTGTATATATCTAGACATCTGAAACTCGGTTACTGTAAGTGCTATATTATTTATGTACATATACGTTTTCTGAGATCTGATTAAAGAGAAATGTCTTAGTATGAATGTTGTTGTTAAAACACTTTAAAACAGATAGACGAAATTGCATGGAGCTTGTGATTGCATGATGTTATAACATGAGTTCACACCGGTTCACTTTACTTAAATATTCGGCCAAATTAAGTAATAAGATGTATAAAATCGACGCTGTTAATTACTGTAAATTGTATTGTAAACTAAAAACAATCGCATTTATACAGCTGTAGAGGTAGACATTAGTTACCTGTGTTACTGGAATTCATAGCACATCTGTATATGCCTCACATTGCGCTATTACAATTGGCTAGCATGTTTCTTTCCTAATAAATTTGCATAGTATTATCTGTTTCGTTATATTTGCAACACCATATTAAATGAATCACTCACTTCTATCTGCGAAAAAATATGAGAAACTGCTTTCTTATAAACAACAATTGTAATAAGTAATAATAGGTATTCTCATAAAACACGATCTGAAGCGTGGATATTGCGTGAAGAATATCAATTTATACAAAATTGGCCAGTTTAGTCACTGCTTCTTAAAATCCCCAGCGATTTAAACAAAGTGTGGCATTCGCGTTGTCTCAGTTTTGTCTAATAATATGGGTGATAGAAAACTATTATTGCGTGAATATTCTTATAGAAGGACAAGACTATTACAATTATTTGTGAGATACATGACAAACCATATTTCAGCATTTATATGTCAATTATTTCTATTAATAAATTACACGCATCATGCTTAATTGTTTCCACTAATGAAAAATCTTGACAATATTATCGGATCTGACAGACAACAGGGTATTATATATCACCGAATGACGTATCTGGTCAAATCGAAATTAAAATGGGAAACAGAAATAGAGCAAAAACAGAGACGACGCACGTCAGCTCGATGTTAGCGCTAATTTATCTTGTTGATTGGTTGTACTGCTGAGCTTGGTTTAGTAAGGTATGTAAAATCAGAAAAACACTAACATAGCTATGTGATGATATTGATTGTTACATTAGCTTCCATTCTGCCTTATGCTATGAGACAGAGGAGATCATTTTACTGCAAATTGCACATGACCTGCATGGGACGTGGACGATTGACTATCAGTTACAAATATTGCAGTATTTTGCCGAGCAGCTTGTCAAAAAGATGAAAAAGAAAAGATGAAAATTCTACCCAAAGGCATGTTATTATGCAACTAGATAACAGATGATTGTTCAAGTGTATATGAGTTAGATAATTTCTTGCCACTATTAACGTTATTCACGAACTGATTTAGATTTATACGCATGTATGATCAATTTGCACGAAGGCCCATTCAACGACGTTCACAGTTTGCTGGATTTAACCTCAAAATGCTGAATGAAGTTAATCGTTCACAAATGATATCATGCGGTGTTTCATTCACGCATTAATATCCGTTAAGCATTATCGCTTCAATATGTACTGCGTTTCAAATATTTTCTTGAAATATTCAATAAGGTGTATATTGATATGTTTCATAAGCTACAGATTATAATCTAATAAATCAAAGAATTAACTGCTTGTTAAGTGTTAATTTTAGTATATTAAGTATAAAATGCAAAATTTTATTTCAGCAATTTGACCTTTGATAATGCCTGAACACTATGACAAAATGTTTAGTCGCAAAATACTTTTCTTTAAGCATGGATGTAAATTTTCGATTAAGCCACTCTGATGTTTATCATTTACGTGTAATTACACCGCTCCTTACAAATAACAAATACTAGCAAGGGAAGAAGCCACGAAAGAGACCTTGGTTAATGAATTCCGATCTAAAATTCAAAGAATCCGTGCTTCTTAATTAGCCTCTCACCAAGTTGGAGATTCTTAACATACGCAGTGTTGAGAGCACAAAAAACGTGGAGCTAGGTCTCTTAGCGATTGCTCGCACATGAAGAAAAAATACTTCAATGTTCGCAGTAGTTAACGTCAGAACAACGGACGAAGCGCTGCGTTCACAAATGCCATGTTTTGATAGGCAGTAAAATGTTGGGTTCAAAATCTTGCATTAATTTATATATCGTCACAATCTATATAAATTGTTTATTATCCGCTGAAGGTCCTTTAAATTTATATGATGCTCGTGTAACGTGTTGTACAATTTAAATAAAATATTTGTCTTTTCTTTTGATAAATAAAAAAATAAATTTGGCCGTGACAATAACTTCGAAACACACAAATATACATCGCAATTGTTTATATGTTTAATCAGAAGATAAACATTATGAGTCATGTTTCCTAGAATTAATTATAATTGTAATGTAGTGCGTGCGTGCTTGCGTGCGTGCGTACGTGTGTGTGTCTGTGTGTGTGTATTGATATATATTGATTTATATTATATCGAGAAATGAGTAGATTTGTTTTTAAATTTTCTAATGCAAGACATTTTACTAAAAGATACATTAATTAATATCTTAATGTCACAGAGAATAAAAAATAAATCGTTTACAAAATTAGAATTCGTCATCTAAATGCTGTTTTCTCAAGACGTTGTTCACAATAATGACATCATTCGTATGTGACATTTGTGCAGCACCCTAGGGAAAATAAAAGTCACACCAAATGAGAATGGATAGCATTTGACGATATTTAACATTGGGCTTGTGGATAAATTTCAAGTAACAGATGTGTATAGAATGTAAATTTGCATTTCTTTAGATTTAAAAGTAGGCTTTAGTGTAAATATAAATCTTAAATTGCACAAGTTAATACTAAATAATTTGTTTTATCACAGCAAGACCAAAGCGACTTGCTGATTTGATTTGAGATCATATTTTTAAAAAAAAAAAAAAACATTATAAAAATACTTGAAACAATAACATGCAATATTGAAACATCTGTGCACTTACTTCCACACTACTTTTTATAACTAAACAGACTTATTTGTTGTTTTTGTTATTTATTTTGTCTTTGTTTTCATTTGCATTATAACTTGCATATCTTATTAGTTAAGTAAAGTTCCACATCTAAAGTTTATAATATGTTCATTCATTGTTTTCTTTTTGTCTTGGATATTTAGAAAAAAGCCAAATCATTAGACATTGCGGTCTGGGATCTCTCTCTCTCTCTCTCTCTCTCTCTCTCTCTCTCTCTCTCTCTCTCTCTCTCTCTCTCTCTCTCTTTCTCTCTCTCTCTCTCTCTCCTCTTTTTCTCTCTCCCTCCCCTTCTCTCTATCTATCTCTCTGTCACTCTCTCTCTCTCTGTCTTTCTCTCCCTTCCCTTTCTCTCTATCTATCTCTCTGTCACTCTCTGTCTCTCTCTTTGTCCCTCCCTCTGTCTCTCTCCATTCCAACCTTTCTTTGTCTTATCCAGATATCGCAGCAAAAGTAAATGCAAACCTTACACAATATTAAATACAATTAAAATGTAAATAATATTTTACTCTACAGTAAGCTATCATTTTGTTTCAGTAAGACCACAATGGCTGAATCAGTTTCTTTGAAACTCCCATACCACATTGAAACGCACCTTTTCTCTTAGAAGTTATTCTATACTTGTAATCATTGTGCACTTTTAATACCCTTATAATATTGACAAATTAAAAAAAAATATTAGCAATCTGTAGAATAAAATGTTAAATTTAACAGGTGTATAAGAATTGCTTATTTACGGAATGAATTACAAAATAGCAGTTACACAAATATACGAGCAGTGCCTGTGGGTTTACAACATGTATTAAAACTAAAAATTTAACAAACGTGCTGGATAAATGTATACAGAGACAATGTAAATGTAAAATGAGAAGACCCTACCTGAGACATGCACAAGTAGAGAAACCACAAAAGTAACCAGACTGGAACGACAAAAGGGGTCGCGCTAAAACCTGGGTGAGGATTCACTTTTCCCTTAAGCTGGGTCTGAAAAGTGTTCAGAAACAAGATCAATTTGAAATTTGAAACAAACAGTCTACGCGATGATGTGTACTTTTAGATATTGGCGAATGCCATGTAATATAAGAGCTATTCCTGTTATAAGAAAAACAACGCGAATAAACTATATGATCAAAGAGGTAATTTACTTTGACATCTCATTTCTGGTTGAGAACACGTTTGAATTATTTTGTCCCAACTAATGTCGGTGCAAATATGTCAACACTTTGCTTGTTTGAAGCACGTACAAAACAAGACACAATGAAACAAAGCTATTAAAAGTCACGGTATTTTTTCTTGAAATAAATGTTTTTTCTGGTTAAACCGTTTTCCTTCATATAACTACGTCCATTAAATGTGTTTTTCTACAAGAACCAATTTTGACATACATAGTCCTAATGACTTGTTTAGTTGCTCACATGTTGTTCCTCTACTTAAGCCACATTTATGAATCTATCTGAGTCGTCGGCACCTTACAGTTTAGTGGTTATCCGGTTTGCTAGTTTTAAGGAGATATGAAAATGTACATGAAAAATCCATCTAATGTTTATATAATTTTAAATGTTTAAAGGTTAATCAACTACTTGATAGCATGAAACTTATATATTTATGAACATGTGTCTATTTATGTTTAATACAAATGAGTGATTAAGTGTGTAAAAATACAAAGACTAGGGGGTAGCAGCTCAAATAATCTACAGCTTCAGTAAAATTAAAATTGGTAAGTATGCTTCATCAACTTTCTCCATTGAAAATAAAAGTAAATATTTATATGACAGAATTTAAAAAACTTCAATAAATCAAATCATTATTCAGTGAGTCAAAAGCAAATGGCTTTACAGAAGCTCTGAACGATTTGATTATTTACATAAGCGACACTTGACAGAGACAACATAGAGGAGAAGAATTGCTCGATTATGAACACGTAATTCGCAGCACATCCCCTTGTCTGCCTTGGTCTGCAGGTAGATAAAATTTAAATATCTGTGAAAATTTTGATAGGACCTTTTCTTATTTACCTATTAATTGAAGCACAAATAATGTGACAACATCTTTAATAGAGTTCAGGAGGAAAAGTTGATGTGAGTTCTCGGTATTTTATGGCGCCCTTTCAGATGAATCAGACGCAACTCACGGATGTACATACAACATTATAACGCAGTCGGCAGAAGGGCCAACTAGGGTGCTTAAATTGGTTTTACAGAGCTCTAATCTCACACTTTCTGTCGGGGGTGGAGTTCTAATACAAGCAGTGAGAGGAAGGTCTATTTGAAACATATCAAGTGATGGCGTATGTAACTATTAAGGCGCCATTAATAAGAAAGTAATGACGTAATTGAAAGGAATGTTCACATTATGACACAAGAATAAGCGTATGCGCTTGTTTTCATTCAGTAAACACTGGGGTACCCCTTAGTATACACATCAATACTACCTGAAAAAATAATACTGTAACATAATGGCTTACATCTCCGATTAAAAAGATTAGATCAAAATCTGATATTGTGATAACACAGTTTGCCATAGTTCTCAACCAACCTTTAGATGTATCCTAAAATATGCATTAATCTTAAACATGTAACAACATCTTACCCCTTATCTGCACCCTCAACAGAACTTTAGAACAAGGTCAGCACATCGACAAAGCCAAAGCCAAAAGCACCACTGGATTCGTGAGACGTAACATCAACATCTGCTCCACAGAACCAAATACACTGCCTAAAATGTCGTGGACAGAAACCATGCGTTGAGTATGCAAGCCTCATAATAATTATGGGAGCTTAATCAGAAAGGTACCAGACTGGCGATGGTACAAAGAAGAGCTGCTAGGTTTGTTCTTCATCGCTACCACAACCCCTTCAGTGTAACCGACATGATCCAAAAACTAGAATGGTAATCTTTAGAAACTAGAAGAAAAGAAACTAGACTTTTATTCCTATACATAATCATCAACCAGGATGTGGCCTGGAAACAACAAATTTAAGAAGAACCGACGACGCCTACTCACATGCCATTCCATATGCAAGTACCCTCCACAGACACCAACCCTTCTATCACCGCAACATCTCTAATTGGAATCTTCTACCAGAATGATCTACCAAAACAAGTCAGATCAGCTAGCCTTCAAAGCCCAACTACAGGCCACCCTCTATCTAGTTTTTCTCTCCCGCCTTTTACCTCACTCTGTACATAATCACTGTTTATCTTTATTTCATTGATTAAACACACACTTAAGGTGGATGAGTGTAACCAGTAACAGAAGAAGAAGAAGAAGAAGAAGAAGAAGAAGAAGAAGAAGAAGAAGAAGAAGAAGAAAAAGAAAAAGAAGAAGAAGAAAAAGAAGAAAAGGAAAAGATAACGATGATCGAAGGTATATAAATATATTTCAAGAAGAAAATACGATCACATTAATTATATATTATAAATAGTCGTAAATATTTATCTATATAATATATTGTTTCATCCTCCTTCTCCTCCTTATTATAGGTAATTTGTACAAACTTTTATTTCCATCATTTACCTGACACGTGTCCTAAAGCAGCATGAGTCCGTTGTTGTTGTTTTGTCAAGCTCGATCACGGGTAGTGAAGGTAGTACATGTACTTGTAAAGATTGGTGTGAAACACAGACGAAAGTGAAACAAATCAAACTAGGAAACAGTTGTTTAACGGGATTTCTGTAAGGACTCGTTCACCAAATATACTGGCTGCCGTTTGACAGTGATAAAATGACATGTGGACTGCTGAAATAAAAGAAAACGTATTTACTAAATGTAACCAAAACACATTTTGTTAGATATCTTCTCTTATTTCTTGTAGCCTGCTCTAAGACGTTTATGGTGAAACTCCAGCAAATGTTACAGCATCCCCAAATTTTAGTACAAGGAGCTGCACAGTGTGAGGTATTGAAAGAAAATTGGTGTATCTCTATGATATATATTAGTCTAATAAAAGTCTACAGTAATTAAAATATTTTATAAATGTCTCCATAAAATCAATCATCTATTTCCAGAATAATAACATTATAATTTCAAGCATAATAATAAATAAAATATTATGTTAACTATTCAGTGTTATACAAATCATAATCATTTACTATTTCATTTATATATATCCCATCAATGTAATCCTATAATATCTTAAATAAGGCTTAATTGGCATTTGTATTACATAATCAATCTGTTACATTTAACTGTAGTTATCATGTAACTTAATGCTATAACTTAACATTGCATTTATCCATGTATATACAGATTTAAAGAAGTAGATCAATAGACACATAGAATTATATATAAAAGAAAAAAAAAAGAATTATGCCTTCTTATAGAAATTTATTCTAGGCCACAACACGATTGTCATATAGACGGGTGGGCCTAAGCTACCTATAATTCCAAACTTTGTAATAGTGATATTCAACTTGTACTTCTTTACTTCTATGTTGTTTTCCATGTACAAAGCGTTGTAAACCATATTCAGTAAACAAGCTTCGGAAAATCATACAAAAGAAGTGAAAAGGAATCTTTCAATGACAGTACTGCAAGGGGTTTCAAGAAGATTACCACCTATTTCTGTATAGGAACAACACAGTTAAAGCTATTCCCTGCTTTCCCCAACCAAAATAAAACCAACAACTCTTATATCTGCAGCGTAACTTCGATAGTAAAATACAAGTTTGCAAGCAAGTATAAATACTTCACTTGTCTTACAGACCTACTGTAATGAAGAACAGCATGTTGTTGGACCTGTTAAAGTAACATTGATTTGACTTTTAAGCCCAATACATGCAGGCCCCTGACTGACAATTCACATGCACACCCTATTAGACCCATATAGATTATGGGCAAATATTAGGTAAGGTGCGGTGTTCTAGTTAAGAAATTAAGATAATGCTTTTAATTTCTCCTATCTGCAGGACATTTAACTTTTTTTTACAAAAGCAACATCATTTTTCTGCTCACAGTAGAAACTTTATTATTATGATTAGGCTATAAGCATTCCTTGTACATTACCTTCTTTGCACGCCTTTGTTAACCTTCAATTTATGAATTATATTGACTACTGTAAATTCTCGATTTTGTATTGAAATTTTATTTTAACGAAACTACTTTCAAAGAATACTTATTACTTAAGTCATTCCTTTTTTCTTCAAGGGCCATTATTATGGTCCAATCTTTATTAAATTTGGTCAGAATGTTTGCCTGCATGAAATCATGGATGAGTTCTTTACTGAATCACGTAGAATAAAAAGAAGGTCAGTGGGTCAAATTTTAAAACTCCTTTGTAAACACTCTAGCAGCCACATTTACGGCCCAATCGTCACTAAACTTGACCTGCATGACATATTTGACTTTTCATTAATTGTCGCCAGTTATGAGCCAACTAAAAGCCCGTGTCGTCAGGTAAGTGATTAAGGGCCATCATGGTCCTCTTGTTGTGTTTAATGTCTGTTTTTCAATAAACCATTCGCCATCCGTATTCCCTCTTATAATCTTTGTTATAAACAGTCCAGACACAATAGGTATGATAAAACAACGAACGGTTTGCACCCAGAAATGCAGTTAGCTTGATAAAAAGGTTGCAATATGAATTGTTAAAACATATCCTTATTCATTACTCTATGCAACTAATTCCGTGTTTATTCTGCTATCTTCATATTTTTTCATTTATTCTTATGTGGACTACATTAAAACTATTCCTAGCGAGAGCCTCGTGTTTGTTTCTGTTTTCTTGACTAAGACCTTTTTTGTGCCTTCTGCAGGCCCCCAAAAGACGAAAAGAAAAGGGTAACATATATCTATTTGTTTAGAAAATCACTTGACAATATATTTATTAACAATATGTTCTAGTTAACAGAGTTAATTTGTTAATGGGAACATTTACAAAGATAAAAAGATCTAGTTATTTACACATGTTTAAATCTATATTGTGCAAGAAAACATTTTAAAACAAAGAATATTCAATTATTTTGGCACTGCAATAAAAGGTCTGGCAAATGATGTTTAATGTTTAATCATATCACAAGAGTCAAGACGTGTGTTTGATTGGACTATGATAATTGATTTTTAACAATTAAGCATCAGTAATGTAGTATGAAAACCCTTACCCGTTCAGGAACTGTTTTACTCTTTGAAGTGCAGGTCTGTCCTTACTAATGGTCCTAATATAATATGTCTGTTGTGACCCTGTTCAATACGATTCTATTTCTGGGGTTTCCTTTGGTGTTACAAGCCACAGAGGCCACCAAGGCTCATCTACCCAGATACCAAGTCTAGGTAACCATGTGTTCGTCCTCATGCTTTTGATTGCATATTTGTTATATACTTTAAATCAAAATATATAATATATAGGTTTTCTGGATTCTGTATAAGGCCATATCTTGCCCCATTGTGCAGAGAGCGAGGTCCATAGTGGTGCATACCAGCTGCCTATACGTTCCTAATAAAAAGATGTGTTCACTGGAAAACATAATTAAACATATGCGTTAGTAAAGATTCTATTAGTTCACAATTAGATAGTTTGGTGGCCAGTGGTTGCTTCTGTTTTCTTTTCAAGCCACGCTCGTTCTTAACCAGGGATGTCGCCGCCCTCTTCTTTTTACATTTTCTTTCTTTCTTCTTTCACTCGCTGTTGTTCCTGCCTTGTTCGTTTGGTGTATTTATTTTCTTCAAACACCTTATCACTGGTGAGTATTCTTTGACTGGTTAGTTTCTTTTGTCTGAAGACAGTAGCTCAAAAAGCTTTTCGACTTCCAAGTCTACATTTATTGTAGTATCGATGATGGCCCGGATAATTTCGCAGCTTCTGTGGTCTCAGTCTCCAAGACACCTTCCTCATTTGCAATAGCGACAACTTCGTCGGTACGATTTACGTCTGACTGGACAAGTGAAGGTGTTTCGGTCTTGTCCGATCTTACTAGTGATGCTGGTTGCCTGTTACTGTTGTCAAAGCGTGTAGAAGGGTTGAGCGCTTCTTTAGGAATAGAATTCAGCCACGCTGCACAGTTATTTTTAAACTAAAACACGTGACCATTTACATTTGAAATTACGTTATGTCATCATCCGTATAAATAATCTGCTCTTCTGTCAACGTGTATTTTTGGCAGAAATTCCCATGGTGCCTAGATTTGAAAAGAACGAACTTTACGAGTGACCTTTTTGCAATTGTTACTTTCTAACAATTGAGGTATCGTCCAACATCGTCGACGGAAATAAAGGTTATGCAGAAATAACTGACAATCCCCCCCACCCCAATCCTACTCCCCCCCCCTACCCCCCCCCCCCCCCCAAAAAAAAAAAACAAGAAAAAAACATATTCGCACATGTACAGTACTGTATATAGGCAAAAATGTCGGATACCATCTTTGAACAGAATACATATGCAAAGCATTATAAGTAGACATATTAAAAACTACATCTTATTTTCAAAAGGCCTAAAATTGCACAAAATTTATAAGTGCTGTTGATGTTGCATCTTCATTATTGTGCGTGATATCATTTCCTTTGAACAAGCAACATAACATATACTTTTAATGAGTGTTAATTTAATTTTAAAAATAATTATATACATTTGTTTGGCGCTGTTCTGTACAGCAAATAATAAGAATGATTACGGATCTGCGACATTCAAGGAGCTGCAGTGAGGAGACACTTTAATGAAAAAAGATGAGAACCAAATTATCTGCTGCTTTGCGTTATTGCAAGTTGGAATGTAATCATTTTCGGCATTCTCGATTAACTGTTGACACACAACAGTTTCGGCTGGTTTATTGGAATTAATCATGTTCATATTTGAAACTTTAAGATGCACTGTGACTTTAGATGTTGTTTTGAGCTTAGAAATAATGTATACACATATTTGTGTTGTCAAATTAAACCAAGCAGACATGCAGCAACATTTTAGTAGAAAGATCATTACCCCATGTTGAGATTGCATCAAACCAGCAGATCTATTGCATGAAGTATGCATGGCCGCTGGTGTCGTTTGTTTACATTGTCTTACAAACAATAAACTAGTGAAAACACGGACAAAACATTGTTTGCAGCAATTGAAGAGGATCTAACCAAATAATTCTGCAGGTAAAATTTGACACTCTGGTAAATATTGATATTGGGTGGGGACTTTAAGAACAGTTTCTGTAACTTCGAAATAACATCCTTAACGGCCATAATAAACACTGTGATTGCTTTTATACTTCTTTGTGACTTTGTATGTGTCTTTTGGCAGGCTGTGGGAGGACGAAAATAATATTTCTAATTGAACGAAGTGAACACCTTGGCAAGCCGTGAAAGTTGATAAACTGATATGTGCATTTTTTTTAAATATTCCCTCGATTAACAACAGCGCATTCCTGTTATTGCTTAAAGGCATCTCGAAAGAAATGTGGTGACCCACTGAGTCAGACTCAGACCTGCTGTGACTAGACCTGCTTATAGCTGGTCATCACTGCAGGTAGTCTTTAGCCAACATAGTACTCATCTGTCACAGTAAAACCTCTGATGGGTTAATGCAAAACTAAATTGCCTGCTAATATGGAAGTGATACAGTAGGCTAGTTTTACACAGAGCCATAAACATTAATGTTAGTGATAATGTGGATTGTTTACTGTATGATCCCTTACAAATTCTTTATTGCATTAATTACTAGTTGTCAATTTTGTAACTGCATGTGTATGTATTTTTTTCATAGTAAAATATTTGATTCTAAAAATACATGAGAGATACAAGTTTTAATATTCAAAATGACTTAAAATGAGTCTTTTTCAGACATTATTCTGACAATGAAAGACTTTTGAAATTGCTTTTGTTAAAAACGTTTCGTTACATTTTACAAATCAAAATAAAATATAAATTAATATATATATGAGAACTAAAAAAATGAAAGAAAGAAATAACAAAATGTATAAGAAATAACAAAATCAACCATCAAAGTAAGAGAGAAAACAAATAAAGATTTATATTTATAAATGTATATATATATATATATATATATATATATATATATATATATATATATATATATATATATATATATATATATATATATATATATATATATATATATATATATATAAGAAAAAAAAAGAACTGATAGAATAATTTCTGGTATATAGTATTGCGTAAATGGTATATTCACAACTATTTCCTTTACAAAATGTGAATGACTATGTTCAACCCCCAAACATAGCATACATACACTTGGATCTTGAACAAAACCTGTGTGACAGACACATGACAGATTTATCAGAAAACAGATGCCCACACATGCTGGGTGGGGGGATAAATGGGGGGTCACTTATATTAGGGTTTTAAGATGCCTTTAATTTATCATAGATATACTCAGTTGTTTTCTTAGAAAAGATGTTTCGACAAACAAATGCAAATTCCTAATATTGCACGCTGCGCTATTGGCTTCACGTCCCTTTATATTCATTTTAATGAAGACAATATTACATCGAGCAACACCAGGGGTCTGTTATATGCGATGTTTTTCAAATGAGGCGTCAATGGAGCATTATGGGATTTCAAAGGAACGAAATACTTTCAATGGTCAACACTTTCAATTTGAAATATATTGTTTGAAGAACAGAAGTTAAAGAAACTTTAAATAACCAAGATAAATATTATCTTAGCATATTATGTGTACATGTATGGCTTAATAGTAGCAGACGTATGAAAACTCTGAGAATTATTACCATTGAAATAAAAAGCGTCTAACACTATGTTAAAAATGGAAAAACGCGCAAGTCCGTGGTTTTGTGGTACATGTAAGGACGTTGGACTCCGGGTGGGATGGTCCCGGCTTCGAACCCTTAAATTGACCACGCGATAGTCCTTTGCTAAGACAGTTTACTGCTCATTGCTCCAGGTACACAGTGCCTGAGTACTGGTTCTACTCGAACGTGGCCATCGATAGAAATTGAGAAAAGTTTAATTGTAACGCCAAATTCAAATCGGGTTTCTATTCCCAATTGTTATATAGCAGTTGACGTAAGCAGACAGGTTTGTACCCTTTAATCTATATGGCTGGCTTGTGTACCCTGGTAATACCGGACATTCCGGGCAATGTCCACTCATTAGACGGAAAAACTCTAAACGTTGCTTGAAGTCTACTATAATTACATGATGGTGACGATTGTGTCGTTTGAGGGGTGTAAATGGAAATGGAATAAATTGTTGGGTTTTAATAGAAGTTAATATTACTTTGAACATTTTGAGAAGAAAGAAGAAAGAACAAACAATTAATTTATTGTAACAAATAATTTCGAGAAAGCACAATCGATATCACATGTATATACACTGATGTTATTATTATTTTTAAATGATTCATTTTTGGAGGGAAATTATCAATAAATTTAAATGTGTAGACATCTTCATTTAAACTACATTTACAACTTTTACAACTTTTGAATGATGAATCACAAATAAAGACTGACTTTCAACTGACATGAAATATAGTAAAATTTGGAGCATGAGTTATGAATAGACGGATTGCAATTTCATTAATTTCAGACCTTATTTTAACGATATATTTCGCATTTACATTACAATACTGTACAGAAATAAGGGTTTATCTACATAGAGAACGATTTTAAAGAATGATAAGATTACACTTAATACCTCCAATCAAGGTGCGAATAATTACACAAATTACAAATGAACACTACGGAATCAAAATCATGACAATAAAAGGAAACATTGAGTTTAGGTTGGCGACCTTTCAGTAAACATAACTGGCTTGTTTACTCTTTAGTATTATAATAGCGGACAGACCAGTTCCTCTTTTTCTTTTTCTATTGAGAACTTCCCTACCTTAACACATCAAGTGGATGTAGTTATGCCTACATTGCATCTCTAGCATCGTCAGTCTAGTTCAAAATTTTATTTTAAAAAAAATCAAAATGTTCATGAAAGCTATTTTTAATACTTACACTTAGAAAAAGAACTTTGATGTAACTTAAACATGTTTGTCCGACAATTTAGAAAAACATTTCTACATTCTACATTTAACTCCTCAAACTCTTGGATGATAGATAGAGCGTCAGCTAAGTCATTGCCATAAGCGATCGAAGATAGGGTCAAAAAGCTGTTGAATCTAATTTATGAGCATTGCCACTGAAACTGTAGAAGTGTTATACCTGCGACTGTCATGAACATCGATAGGTTAACCTCATTTGCAAAATCTGCCAGTGGTGGCCATTTTTAATAAAGACCATCAAGCGGCAGTTTAATTTGAAACTGCAAATTGTTAAGGTCTCTTGTGCATGTGGAATGAACGACAAAGCACCTTCTTAGTCTGGATTTAGCTCCGGTTGAATAACACTGTCTGCTGTTGGTTTGCATAGTAATCGTCATTAATTGGGTGTAAATGTTGATGTCGCTGAAGGAATGACGGGAGATCATATAGATCATCAATTGTAAATGAAGATTGTTCATGCTAAGATGGTGTGACAGTCACAAGTTTAGCTAGCTGACAATCTTTATTTGAATCTACAGTCTGTTCAGGCAGGTAAATGAGCACAGGCGTTCTGATGTATAGATCATCAGTTGTACATGACGATTGTTCATACTGAAGTAGTGTGGTGACAGCCACTGGTTGAGCTAGCTGACTGTCTTCAATAATGTGCATAGGCGTTCTGATATACAACAAGTCTTGACAACTAGTTTTTTGACGCTTGAAATGAATTTTGGTTCTTTGAATGGTTGACATTCTGAAAGTACAATGATGAACAAACACATCTAGCTTATTAAAACACGTTGGTCTATTCACAATTACTAGATAGCTGTAGATGTAAGCACCCTTTCGGTATGCAAGGCTGGCTCGTATAACCTATCTAATTATACAAGTGGACATTGCGGACAAGGTCATCTAATTGGAGGGGGAAACTCCAAACATTGCTTGCTGTAAATGCATTGTGGTGACAGAGAGAAATTTCGAGTCTCTCAAACGAAACATCGGATGATGGTGACGATAATATTGCTGCTGGTGATGATATTGATGGTGCACGACAGAAGAAAAGGTGAAAGAAACAGTATGAAATGCTCGGATAGCATCTGGGTGGGGGGGCAGTATCCCAGTCATAAGGATTCTGATGCAGAAGATCATAATACTGGTTCAGATTCAGATGAAAATGATGACTTTGCTGCTTATGAAATATTACAAAATAGTAAAATATAGTAGACCTGTTATTTAAGGTCTTAAAACAGAAAGGAGAAAAAAAATCAACACACCAAACACATTTCACTCTTTCGAAGATGGTGTCCATAAGACAAAGGTTAAGTGCTGTCGTTTCTGTCAAAAACCAAATTGTGATATAGCAGTAGAGAAAAGTATTAGGATGGCACCCTTTCGGTATATATGGCTGACTTGTATACCCTATCTAATGATAATAGCGGACACAGGGGGCCAAGTCCTCTAATTGGACGGAGAAACTTTACTTTCCTCTTATGCTTCGTAGTGACCGAGAGCTGTTCCTAATACTGCAAAAATACAACACCTTAACGCAGCATTTAGTCGGTCTAACGACACCTCCATACTCTCTGTAGTCTCACATGTTGCTATATTTTAATTAAAAATAAAGATAATCTCAAAATGGTTAACTACTCCTTCATTCCCTTGAAAAAGACAACAAACGTTAAGAGAAAGTAACAAAAACACGTAATCATTGAAAAGGAAACATATGTTGATATTTTATTTAATTACTAGTAATTATGTATATACATAAGTTCACTGCATCTGTTTTAACTCCCGATGCAGGTGCTTACTGTTAGTTGTTTCACGTTGACGGCTATTTTTATTTAACTGTTTGTTTGACAGAAAAACCTCCAGGAAGTGCCAGGTTGGAGCTCTCCACAAACCAGGTTTAATCACCCTTTTGCCGACTGACCGTTTCAAGGCGGTAACTGAGGGGTTTTATTTTTGTGTGTTATGTCTCGTCTCTGTGTTTTTGTCACATTTACATTTACCATGTTTGCCTTTACAGGTAGATAAAATTTAAATATCTGTGGAAATTTTGACAGGATCCTTTCTTATTTACCTAAACGAACTAGCCACCAGACTCCTAAAACAAGCTTGTAGGCGTTGGTGTTGTTGTCCGTTAAAATAACCAAAACAATCTGTTGTGGGTAAGTGGGCACATACCGCTGTGTGTGTATATCTTTTACCAGAATGGTGATTGGCTTCCAGAATCCAAACTCTGTTTCAACTCCCGATGCAGGGGCTTACTGTTAGTTGTTTCACTTTGACGGGATATTTCATTTACACTGCTTGTTTGATAGAAAAACCTTCAGGAAGCGCGAGGTTGGAGCGCTCCAAAAACCAGGTTTAAGCACCACAGTCGGCCCTTTTGCCGACTGACCGTTCCAAGGCGGTAACTGATGTTGTTGTTTTTTCTTTATGTGTGTTATGTCTCGTCTCTGTGTTTTTGTCACATTTACATTTACCTTGTTTGCCTTTGTCTACAGGTAGATAAATTTTAAATATCTGTGGAAATTTTGATAGGACCTTTTCTTATTTACCTATTAATTATAATTGAAATATATAATTCCAATACTGATATCGATGTAGATGATGGTGATGATGATTAAATACCTGAGGATAATGTTGGTCTTGCACGGCAGAAACAAATGTGGAAGAAACAGTACGATACGCGAGCGCAATTATAAAGGTAAGGTTTGCCCGATCACAATGATTCGGATGCAGAATATTATGATATCTGTATAGATGCATACGCTTTTAGGTTATTTGACAACGCTTTGGTGCTGATTTTGACTTAAGAAGCATGTCATAAACACGTAACATGATCCACAAAAAAGTGCATTATTTAGACTTCGTGCCAATAGTCGAGAAACATTGTACCAGTCGACGGTTGCTTGAAAAATATTTATGTTATATTATATAATATAAGACTGTTTTGTTCAAAATGGTCCATTGTTTTTTTTAAAGGTTTTGACTGTAATCAATCATTCATGTTTTAAGAAAACGGATTGCGAGAATGAAGACGCTGTCCGGACGGAGTCATTTGTAAATTGCACGGATCTTACCTGTATGTCTATGAGGTTAAACCTTCAACAGAATTAATAACTGTCTAGAAGAAGTTGAAGGGTTTAAACTATCTCGACTGTCAGGGTTAGGCATACAGTTTGTGTGGGGGTTTACCCCAAACAGTAGGGTGGGATGTTTGTGGGTTTCCAAAATATTCTTACAAAATTGTATGACGGTTAGCTTCTTTTAGCTGATTGGGCGAGACGATTTGGCCCAGCGAGACAATTAGGCCCATGAGAAAAGGTTTCCAATATTAACCTGCAAATCGGCATTCTTTTGGTTGGGTTTCCAAAGCAAACATGAGAGCGTGATTATAATTAAGATATATATGATGGTGAATATGATGATGATAATGATGATGAAGCTGCTAACAGAGTACATATGAGCTAAAATATAAATAAACATGCAGGTAAGAATCCAGAAATATTTTGTCGATTTAGTCAACCGTTGTTTTAGATGAGGCGGTCTTTTGTTTTACAGTACCTACCTGGTGTAGAAAAAAATATCAATGTCTTTTTGCCACAAAACTGAAGATCAGTGTAAATCCACGCACTGGATTATACACACTTTCCATTGCTGCTAAGAATGGATCATGTATAAAAATAAAACTATTTTAATATAATTAACCCTAATTTGATAAAACGGTGATTTAGCCTCCTGCCCAAATTTGCAGCAGAAGTCGATAGCTCGTATACTAAATAGGAATGCAAAGAAAATCCTCTGTATTAGTATTAATTGCTTAGGGTGAGAAAATTTTCATTTAGCTCATCATAAAAGAAAAAGCAAGGGTCAGTCATACAATCGTCGATATCTGCGTAATTTTAATCGTTTTTCAATAAAAAAAATATAAAGAAATAGCATTTTTGGAAAACAATACAACAATGCAATCCCAGTCTGTTTTGGCATTAAGTAATCAAACAGAACCATCATTAGTAAAGAAACACACTTTTATACATTAAAAATGTGAACTATTTTTACAATCTTATATGTTAAAAAGTTCTTATCGAATATACAACAAATTAACAAAATATCATTTAATGCGGGCAAATTATAATAATTTGCAGATATGTATGGTGAATCGTAAACAAAATTACTTAACAGTTAAATTAACAATCGGAAAATGAAATAAGTCTGTCATTGTGACGCTTATTCGACATAAGAATAGTTAAAATGAAATAGCTACGTAATGATAAATAAAGCAATACAAACATAAACAAATTCGTTTAAGATAATATATATGAACGTACCGCTCTTAGATTTCGTATTCCACGTGACCAATTAATTAATTAGCATAGACTTCCCTTAGTGCTGCTACATTAATCAGATAAATACAACTTTCAGAGTCCCGAAATTAAGTGTAATATGGTAACTAACTGATTGTCTAATCATAACGTTACATATTTGCTCATTACTCCAATGGTTTGCCTTCTTTACATGTCGACAATGGACTCGTTTATGCTGTGACTGTAACAAGTGGGTTGGAGCATATTTTATTATATGGACCTACTGTCAGTTTAGGAGGTAATAATTTGTAAATTGAATTCTCACTAGAAATACAAAAAAGATTTAAATACACCAGGCACAGTTTAGTCTTTCGATAACGGTGTTCCTATGACAAATGGTAAGTGCTGCCTTTACCTTAGAAGTCTGTCATAAACACGTGAAAGGATCCAAAACCTTTTACATTATCTACACACCGCACCATTAATCGCAAAATTAACTTTATAATACAAAATGGTTGCTTGAACAAAATATTTGTTCCTGATGAGTTTAAACTAATGGCTTGCCTTGATCAACGATCTAGCTCCTATTAAATTGGTAATGTGTTATGGGTATGATTATGGTCTTGCTGCTGTTCGGTAGAAACGGTAGTGAATGAAAATTGGAAGAAGGAATATAGAGTTAAATAACAAACAAAGATAGAATTCAGTAGTAAATAAAATTTAGAAATACAAAGGGCACCAGTCTTAATGACTTTAAAGTTTTTCTTCAATGAAATCGCTAAAACTGTCTGTAGGGCATTGGGGTTTAGCTATCAAGATTGTATAAACCAGACCAAAACAGAGAAGAAACTGGCGTTGAACGTCCTATACATTTTTGTTTTGTGATTCCCATGACACGGGATTCTCTTTGTGGTTTTCCGAAAATTATTTCCATTTTATTTGTTTAATTACTTTCTAATACTCGCAGGTTAATTAAATATTAAATAATAAAGAAGAGGTGCCGAGTTCGAACTTAAAAACTTATATGAAGTTTACGAAATCAAACAGCGTTCGGTCATTTTTGACACAGGGCAACAATACGACATTTCATATCAAATTATATTTTAAAAGTCAATCGATAATAACAGTGTAGTATGCCAACATGTGAGTGGTTAAGAAAATACTTTCAATTAATCTTATTTGTATCTTAATATTTCTTCATTCTAGCATGCATGACTTGTATTGTGTTTTCATATTAGCGATTGCAGTTAAATCACAAACTTTCAAATGATTTTTTTTTTCATTTTTTATTTCATGTGTAAATATATAATGACGGTGTATTTTTCAAAAATCATATATATAGTGGCCCTGGACAAATGGAATGGGTTTCCCCAAAAATCCCTCGGTGTTTTCAAATCCCACGGGTAAAAACCAAATATAATTGTTTATTATCCTTAACTATTACCCATGTATAGCGCGGGTATTGGACAGCACATGGTTAACTGCATTATTCCAATACAGGTTAGGCAGGTAGATTATGCTGATAGTTGGCCATATCATAGAACACTATAAGGAAAATGTCAATTTAATATAGTACGTTGGTCAACTGGAAAAGATGCACAATCACTTACAGATTTTATGATAAATAAAACTGGTACGATCCTCGCAAAGACTGTTTTGTAACCTGTCATCCATGAACTAATGTATACAATGCCAATAAGGAGTTACTGATTTCATTTTACTGTTCAATGGCAATTTGAAGGGTATTGCATCATTTTATTTCAGATTATGAATATTAAAGTCGAACAAATTTTTAAATGTTATATCATTTAAGATTTCTACAATAATTATTGGTTTTTTTTTTCTTAAATGATATTAATAATACCCCACCAGCGTTTGGTATAAGGTGCTGTAGATCTAAAGAACAATTATGTTTGTTTTTTACATTAAAAAAAGACATTGATGAAGATTCTAATCAGCAAATCATTATCACAAGGATACGTACTGTACCACTCCTCCAAACTGTCGATTAGAATTTCTGTATTTCTTTTTATGTATGACCTTTCGGCACCTGTTGTATCCGTTCAGTATTAATTAGGGCAGGCCAGTGTTTGTTTACAACCATCAAACTATCGAAGTTTACCTTTACAAATGTAACTTTTCTAACTGTTTTACATGGTTGCGATGTATTTTTTGGACTCTGGATCGGAGGGTTTTAAATTTTCAAAAGGTTCTTATTAAAGACTCGGATGATCAAGTCACGTGCATAAGAGAAACGTGCAACATACCAAGAAAGCACTTATAACATGGTTGAAGTGTTCTTGTTCAAGAGTTTAAGGTTATTAGCTCGAGATCGGACGGTTCTGGGTTCAAACCCTAGACCTGACATGAGATATTGTTCTTTGCCCAAATTTTATTACACGAACATTCTGCAAAAAATGTTTATGTTCAGACTGATTATTGCCCAGATGTATTAAATGGCAGTATCTAACTGGAATATTATTAAAACAAATTTTCATAGTAAGTCATTTTATATTTTGTAGTATTTCGGTGCAACACTGAATAACATACTATCTTTCAGTTGACAGCAACTTTTATTATGTTGTATTCCTAATGTCAGTTCAGTGTGAAATTATGGACTACAGTAGAACAAACATACTTATGTAGTAACATTTCTTTGTTAAAACATTACTTCCATCGAGATAAAGGACATGCAAGATAGTTTTATTTTTACTGTAAATGCGAGAAGGAGCTTAAGTTTACGAAAAAGATAAACCCTGTTATTTGTAAACATAATCCAGATACAAAATACTTCCGCACAAAACTTTGAAAATAAAAATTAAAATACATAAAAAGAAAAAAAAACATTAATTTTTCCAGAAGAAATACAACCTAAACAACAATGATTTGAGTAATGTGGGGCAAATGTGCACTTTATGCTTATACACTTTAGTTTTATAGTCCATTGTAATTATGTTGGAAACTTATTCCTCTTCTACCATGTTACATATTGGAAAACCTATTAAATGGTTTCAGATTTTGCTTTTTATTTGGCTTTAAACCATTTTGTGGTCTTATGTATTATCATTATACATATTTTATGGAGACTTAAAGTACACTGAAAACTTTCTAATAAAAATCATATCGTTCCAAACATGCCTGTTATTAGTTCTCATATGGCTTTAACCTGTTTACCGGTTCCAGTACTTACCTCGCCTTCGATGCTTCGCCTCAACGACTTTTCTT
Organism: Sinonovacula constricta; assembly: GCA_007844125.1. Classification (NCBI taxonomy): domain Eukaryota; kingdom Metazoa; phylum Mollusca; class Bivalvia; order Cardiida; family Solecurtidae; genus Sinonovacula; species Sinonovacula constricta. The sequence goes on along the minus strand of CM017566.1, from coordinate 16,419,673 downwards.
TTATTAACATATTACGACAACAATAAATATGTTTTGAAGCCTACTTCCGCTTTTAATGTACGCGGCAACTTTTGTTTCACAGCTTAGACTGGACGATATTTTATATCAATGGTTACTTGAGAAGTAAGAGTGACAAATTTGCTCAAACCATCACAGGTAAACTGCCTGAAAACGGTTTTGAATAAAAGAAATGTCATGGCTGTACTACATGTACCCATAATTCTCTGAGCGCTTTCACACAGATTATTCGTTTAGTCTCGTGTTGACAGATTGCTCCCCGATGACTGGAGGATAAACCCTACTAATCTACACATATACAATCGACAGATAATAGGACAAAATATCCCTATACACTACACTAATAGCTTCATTTTCCGCCTCATAGGTCGGCTGCCTTTCAGAGCACACTAACCTCTGTCACCAAAAATAATGAAAGCTCCTCAAGCAAGGGTGTATGCCTTTGTCTAGTGCTTGTTCAAAAAGTTCAAATTTTAATATCTGTGGTAATTCTCATAGGACCTGTTCTCGTTAACACGCAAAATTGAGTTACAGTTTGGTTTGAATTTTTAAGTTTCATATTAAAATACATCATTTATCTTTTTATTAGTCCGTTTTTCTTCTATGCTACATAAGATTAGATGATATTTTCTTCATGCTCTCTGTGACATATCCTTAAGACGACAACGATTTGTTAAACCATTAAGTGAGTAAAAGAGTAATTTCATGGACTAACATAACGAAATGGTACATGGGAATCTAACAAGACAAAGACATGACATATATTTTTATACAAGATCTTAGTGAGGACAATAGAATGTCATGTATACCATAGACAGATAATGTTAACCAATGCGTTATTCGAGGTTGCCATTATGTGCCAACCCTAGACAAAATAAGAACATATCAAAAAGTCCTATGAGCATCGCAACATATACCAGACCATGAAAAGGCAGGGGACAAAGGTATTCACATGCAAGCCAAGTGTAAAATTAAGAACAAATATGTGATGAATCATTTAGCAAAAAAAGCAAACCCAAAAGTTACCGTCTTGAAACGGTCAGTCGGCAAAAAGGACCAACTGGGGTGCTTAAACCGGTTTTACAGAGCTCTAACCTCGCACTTCCTGATGGGTTTCTTAAATGCAAGTAATGGAAAGAAACCCGGTCTATTTGAATAAAAATGTCCAAGCGCTGACGTTTTCTTTGATATGTTATGATGAAAGAAATGACGTCATTGAAAAAAATTTCCACATAGAATTTAGAAGAGAAAAATGAATAATTTCTGTTGTAAGAACTTCACAAAATTGTTTTTTAAGTGAAATTAATTTTTTACTTAAGAAAAGAAAATGACCATAGAAGTGTAAATGGTTGTAACATCATATTTATGAGAAGATGGAATAGAGGAACCAAAGTCCAATGTCCTGTCGGCGTCGCTTAACTATACCGAAGTTATCGGCGTCCTGTTTAGTGTGACTTCAATTAAAGTGGAAACCCCCTTCAGTGGTTCGAAATACCACAGAGATGAGACTATATTTATGGAATAGTCGGTAAATCTAATTTATTCATGAAACATTTGTTTCTATTTCCAATATACATTAGTTGTAAAGTTATTCGAAGTGAGTGTTTTGGTTCAATCTGTCAACATTATGCCGTATTAACAAAGATACTAATGGGATTCTCTTAATTACAACGGCTTAACGCAACGTAACTCTTACAGCCTTGTCACCTATGTTTCAGCATGTCAAAAACATTTTTACATGTCTCCGTAGTCTTCCAAATCACGGAAGGAGATCATAAATCACTGTTATGTAGCATCACGAAAGACAAATCTCATAGACGAGAGCGGCTATATACATGTATGCGGCTTAGATAAATGAGCAGGATTAAATTGTTGTCCGAGTCCAATAACGACATACATTTTTCCCTTTTAAATAAGAACAAGTGTGATATATATCAATATAATTGATGAGGTGTAAAGAATTGCAGTATAACAGTTCATTTTGATGTTTGCCCATGATTTTTATTTCAGATTTTCATTTTCAGTTAAACATTCACATGTGTGCCTATAATACAAGTAAAATTTATATCAACAATTTTCTTACAGTTTTAATAAAAAAAGAAATATAACAAATAATAAATAATACAGACTCTGTGGAGGAGAGCTCCAGGTACGTTTCAAAATCTCGTTGACTTTAGTCGAGATATGTTTTATATATTTATTCCAGTTAAATCAGTTTGTTACAAACCTTATTAACTACGCGAGATAGCATTGAAACTTTCTTCAAACGAGTTCAATAAATACAAGCTCTATATCGCCGTGGGCTCTCATACGGGTCTTAGAAGCAATAATAATCAGGTTGGTTCACATTTAATATGTAAATACCATTAAATGTATCATGAGTTCAAAAGTATTCTTTTGTGCAGTTTGTTGTTACACTGATTTTCGCGTGTGGAAACTATTCACTATTTCAACAAGAATGGATTTCTTACTTCCACTTTTTAATAGATTACATATATACAGATATATAACCAACAAGACCTCAATAAAAAGTATGATGTTCGGAACAAGGACATTTGCATCATCATACATTTTCAAATATAACAAAACAAGCACCGCGTTTTCTTTTCCAGCTAATTTTTTACACAGACATCGGAAAATATTTTGTTCTAAGCTCTATTGCTATTTGACATCTCTGGTGTCTTTTTTATTCACAAATTATTTCTATGTTAAAAAAATTTAAGTCAACGGTCATATTTATAATAGATTTACATTTTTCAAAGTATTGTTTTCCCAAATTTTCAAACATCGTTTGTAATGCACATGTTTCTTCACTTATATACCATTATATACCATTAAAGTTCAAACCGGTCACTTTGTTTTATCTATGTTTTATCATTTATCTTTTATCTTGAACATTTAAGAAAATTGTTTTCGACTTCAGATCATTTTAGCGAGTTATACATACATATATATATATATGTGTGTGTGTGTGTGTGTGTGTGTGTGTGTGTGTGTGTGTGTGTGTGTGTGTGTGTGTGTGTGTGTCTGTCTGTCTGTCTGTCTGTCTGTCTGTCTGTCTGTCTCTGTGTCTCTGTGTCTCTGTGTGTGTCTGTCTGTCTGTGTGTGTGTGTATGTGTCTGTCAGTCTGTCTGTCTGTCTGTCTGTCTGTCTCTGTGTGTGTCTGTCGGTCTGTCTGTGTGTGTGTATGTGTGTGTGTGTGTCTGTCTGTCTGTCTGTCTGTCTGTCTGTGTCTGTGTGTGTGTCTGTGTGTGTGTGTGTGTGTGTGTGTGTGTGTGTGTGTGTGTGTGTGTGTGTGTGTGTGTGTGTGTGTGTGTGTGTGTGTGTGTGTGTGTGTGTGTGTGTGTGTGTGTAATTTCAAACCTTGTTTTGCATTTTCCTATTAAATCCTAATAAGGGAAATAGGAAATAAAAAAAATCCTATGAACATTGAAACATATTCGAAATTTCAAAAGACACAGGACAGTAAGAACACATCTGTGATGATTCATTTAACAAAACTAGAAAACGCAACACTTACCGCCTTGGAACGGTAGGTCAGCAATATGGATCGACCGGTGTGCTTAAACCGGTTTCACAGAGATCTAACTTCGGACTGCCTGATTGGGGGAGTGGTCAAAATGCAAGCAATGAAAAGAAACCCGATCTATTTGAATAAAAAACCAAGCGCTTGATTTTTAAAAAAAGTGATAACGTCGTGAAAAGAAAGTAATAACTAGCATGCATGTCTTTAGGTAGACAAACATTTGACCCGTTCATTATCTATCGATAATCTACATCTATGTAGAGCAATATATGTCCTAATCAGAAGCGTTGTTGCCTGCTAAGGAGTCGAAAACGATAGAAAACAGACAAAATCGTTGAAACGTGCTGTTTGGGCAGTGTAAATTTTATCCTTTACGTAATAAAAGATATGCAAATAATTGTCTTTTAAAATTTCTGTAGCAAATGGATTGCGCAGTGTACTAGAAAAGCGAGTCTTTAGCTTCAAAAAAAACTATCTCTTTAACGTAAGGAATATACATTTGGACACAATCTGCAGCACAGTCACTTACATCCGGTTATAGATACATTAAACATAAAATACTTTCCAAATGATTCTATTTTTAATTCAAATAGCGTCTTAAATATCTGCTCATCAGTGCTACCAGACGCGTCCAAAATACACTGTGATAAAATTTAACTCCTAGTTATTTTTTGGCCGACAGACCAACTATATAGTAAACGGCTCAGCAACACTATTTTTATTATCTCTAAAATAGTTTTTCAACACAACACCTCTGTGATCTAAATCTAAATACAGATTGCACAGCTAGTATAGAGCTGCAGACGGCAGTGAGGCTTTGATTGGGAAATCAAAAATATCTTAGCCTAGTATATAATACATATGTTCAACACTCGATGTAATAACATTTTTCTCCCTCCGTATGCCGCTAAATAAGAATATATGAAAAGTCCTATGGGCATTGCTACATATTCCAAACCCTGATCAGCCACAGGATAAAGGTATTCATATGCAAGTCAAAATGTAAAAATAAGAACAAATATGTGATGGTTCATTTAACAAAAAACGCAAACCCAACAGTTTCCGCCTTGCAATGGTCAGTAGGCAAAAAGGACCGACTAAGTTGCTTAAACCGGTTTTATAGACCTCTAACCTCGCATTTCCTGTGGGGTTTCTCAAATGCAGGCAATGAAAGGAAAAGGGACGTCATTGAAAAATAATGCCACATAGAATTTAGAAGAGAAATGAGTGTTATTTCTGTACACGCGCTACGTTTTCACAGGCATGGAAACTGACCGGGAGAAGTGAAGGTCATTCAGTGTCAATGTTTATTGCTCCAAAAACTCACCTGTCAAAAACTCTGCGCACTGACACACGCGACACCACCCAATTATCATTAAAATCAGAGCATGCTGCTGTTACCATTCATAACCTTGTGATGTCTTAACGCCTTATCGAGTTACGGTATAACAGAAATACAGCAACAGAATTTTGTAAAATTGCGTTTACTCAGAGCTGACATATATACGCTGTCGTGCGGCTGAGGATGTGTGATTGTCATTACTAAACTACCAGAGATTCTGGATGTATTCAATTCTGTCTAGAACATCATGAAAAGAACCATGTCTGCCGTGCTCATTAACCTAACTATCGGGATCTGGACGATATTGTCCACATAGGAAAGGGCGGATAGCCCACAAAAGATGCACATTGCACATATTTGGCAAGAAATGATTATGGCAATTATTTATGCAAAGCCTACAGTTTTTTTCTCTTAGAAAAGTTGTATTCTTACTTTAAGTTTAGTTGGTTCTTTTCATTAAATCTCGTACAAAACTTTGACACATTATGAAAGGAAATTAAGTGTAGAAAGTGTAATGAAAGTCGAATAAAATTTACTTCGGTTAAAGGTTTTCCACTGTTCCACATTGGTGAATAAATAATAATGTAGCTGTCGCATATACTGCTTGAAGCGTGATTTTTTTGTTACAAAATATACCGCAGTTACAGATCGTACAAACTAAAATGGAACAGGACACAGACAATTTGATAATAAGTGTTAGCATTATCATTTTAAGACAATCCATGCTCCATGTAACAAACAAACATTTTATTGATTGAAACGGCAACAGTTTGTTTCCATCTATGTATGTCTGTCTTTCTTTCTCAGTTTCGATGATAATGCAGTTTTAAAAAGTAATGACAAAAACACTTCCCTCACTTAGGAATACACTATTATCAACATCGCAGCGAACGTTTCCACAGACAGTCAATTTTAACATGCTAAATTATCACATGAATCCTGAATCTTCTAACGAACAAAATACATGAAAGCATATATCTCTCACGAAAAAACATCGGAGATGTTGACATCAAGACACAATGGAAAGGCAGACGTTTAAAGAGGATCGTCTTTGGCCAGTAAAACAAACCAATACTAAGTTTCATATGGGAACATGGAACGAACTGACGATCGAAACTACAAATGCGGTTAGGGAACTTAGGAAAAATAAGTAGTAAAAATCCAAATACGACATATAGTTTTCCTAATTATGGTTAATGTATAAGTTACTGAGACCCCCTTGATTTAACACATTGCTATCAAATGCAGCGTAGATTATGCCCTGTTGCATAAGTATGTGTAGAGTGATTTTATATTTTGAAGCAATTAAATCATTGCGATGAAACGGCTTTGAAAACTTAATCCGTAATTTGAGAAATCGAAAGCCTTGTTGTTCCGATTTTGAAGTTAGAAACTGGTTCCTAGCATTGAAATATTCTACTTAAGTATAAACTGGTGCAGACCTTGTTAGTTGTGTTATGTAAGTACCATAGGTGGTACATGTGGCAAGACGTGAATCACCATCAAGGGTATGTAAAATTCACTTTACTGAACCTGCCATTTTCCTTTTGTCATAGAATTTAGTTGAGACGTTGTCATTGACATTGAAAATAACGTTCTCGATGTCCATAAATGTTGCTTTTAAATGTCAGGTATCTGCCTTATAAAAAGCTTAATTCTGCTGGGTAAATTAGTCTGCCGAGGCTTTCATCTACTGTACATAATTTACATATGTTGATAGTTTATTATAATAATAGTTATTTTGTCTGTTAAACGTTGCTTTTATCAGTTTTAACTCCTGATGCATGTGGTTGCAGTCAGTTGTCTCATTTTGATGGGATATTTTTTACACATTTGTTTGATAGAAAGCCCTTCAGCAAGTCCGAGCTCCACAAGCCAGTTTTAAGCAGGCCAATCGGTTCTTTTCTCGACTGGCTGTTCCAAGCCGTTAACTGCTGTCTTTTTCTTTTTGTGTGTTGTTTCTCGCCTCTGTGTTTTTGTCACCTTTACATTTACCCTGTTTGCCTTTGCCTAGAGGAAGGTCAGATTTAAATATATTTAGTAATTCTTAAACGACCTTATTTTTCTATGCGATGTATAACATGTTTACTGAACCTGCCATTTTCCTTTTGTCATAGAATTTAGTTGAGACGTTGTCATTGACATTGAAAATAACGTTCTCGATGTCCATAAATGTTGCTTTTAAATGTCAGGTATCTGCCTTATAAAAAGCTTAATTCTGCTGGGTAAATTAGTCTGCCGAGGCTTTCATCTACTGTACATAATTTACATATGTTGATAGTTTATTATAATAATAGTTATTTTGTCTGTTAAACGTTGCTTTTATCAGTTTTAACTCCTGATGCATGTGGTTGCAGTCAGTTGTCTCATTTTGATGGGATATTTTTTACACATTTGTTTGATAGAAAGCCCTTCAGCAAGTCCGAGCTCCACAAGCCAGTTTTAAGCAGGCCAATCGGTTCTTTTCTCGACTGGCTGTTCCAAGCCGTTAACTGCTGTCTTTTTCTTTTTGTGTGTTGTTTCTCGCCTCTGTGTTTTTGTCACCTTTACATTTACCCTGTTTGCCTTTGCCTAGAGGAAGGTCAGATTTAAATATATTTAGTAATTCTTAAACGACCTTATTTTTCTATGCGATGTATAAACGTTGCTCTCTATCAAATATGTTTTCAATAAAAGTAACCAATGTGATCTTAATTAAGCATGAGGTAAAGATGTGTACAGAGTAGAAGAACCATAAGTATTAACTGCAGAGTAATGAAATTTTAAAGAACGAAACTTGTCTAAGACTTATGCAGTACATTCCATACACCAAAGATTGACAATTCCTGGGTTGCCTACAATTTTCCACAATATTTAATCACGTGATTACAAACTGCAGTAAGGCAAGCAGTAAGTAGTTTAGATATGTAAGTGGTGGTGCTAGAGCTTGCGTTCGTTATATAGGGTGTGATGTGAAGCTTAGGAATCCGGTACAGCGAAGGAAGTTTTTCTTGTTTTGATTCGATCATCTTGATATTGATTTTTCCAACATCTGTTTATGTTTGTCAATTACTGTATGGATGTAAACGTTGGTGCTAATGCAAGAAACGGTGGATTACTCAGCACTATGTAAATATTTGTAGTTTAGTCGTCAGACAGAAATTGTATTGGTTGAGGCTTTATCTGCAGGTAAAACTAATCCATCGTGGTTATACTGAAAGGAATATTTACTTAAACTTAGGTTTATAAGTTTCTTAGGCAAACTGGAGGGGTGGGAGCGGTGTGATTTAACGCTAAATTAGTTTCGACAGCAAATCAATAGTTCATATACGCACTGCTTTTGCCCTGTTTTAAATACTATATGTAAATGGGTCCTTTCTCTTAATAAATCATATCCTGTCTTTATAATCTCCTAATCTCTTGACGAAGATCACAGAACACGATATATTGCATGCAAGGACAAATAAAAGTAAACACTATAAACTACTATTCACTGACAGAATGTGCCCTTGACGACAGCAATTTCACGTTCAGCTTGGATAAGTAAGCGAGATTGAATTTTGCAAATCCAATTACGACATACATTTCTCCTAATGATATGGTATCCACAGCAACCGTGACCATGTCTGGCAAGACAAGGTCAAAACGATGCAGTAACTCATTGATAAGGTTTTTTTACGTTTTTCAGAAGTTGGTTTTCATAATAATTTTATGTTGGTCTGGATAAGCTTATACTTTTTTACTTTTTAAAACCCACAATAAAAATCGTTTAATTTAGACCGTATTGGTTTCAAAATCAATTATATGATTTAGTAATAACTACCTTGCCAATGATACTTTACGTTTTTATTTTTTGTGGTGTAGCAATCCTGAAATGCGGATATCACCACTTGTCGTTATTACTACTCGGTCCATATGAAACTGACAATGCATAGAAAAGCGGCCAAAAAACTGTCGGCAACGATTTTAATTTACTGACTTTGTTCTTTCTTTGTTTTTATGGAATCGATATCAATGTCAACAATCATCTTAACCTACCTTTAATATTAACAGAATGAAAATTACTTACAGATATATCGATGCCTTAGACTAGGAAATCTATTCTAACTGGGGTTTAATATTTTGCCGGAAAAGGTAAACAAACTATTTTAGTTGTGAAATGAATACGAAAGAGGTTCATGGCCGTTTCTTTACAAGATATAACTAAGCTACTATCGAGTCTGTTCATTGATCAATCAACGACCAGGCTAAGTCGAGACTTGTGGTGATGTTTTATTCACTTTTGTCATAAAGATAAAATTGCATTCTAACTTAAGAGCATTGCCCCAAAAGATATATACTTTGCTGTTTTGTGCACGAATTTACATGACACGATATACTCATACAATATAAGTGCAATGTTTGGTACATTTCCGTTTAATTCCACATATGTGATATTGTGATTATAAAGCACCTCTTAAATACATTGTGAACAAAAGGTTGGTGCTGGTACACGTATAGTCATAGCTAATGGTTATACTTTACATATTGTTTGCCATATGAAAAATAAAATTAAAAGAAAAATGTTTTATCATATAATTTTGACAATTATCCTGATTGAATTTTGTTTAATTATTTATACAGCAGTTATTGATTTACATGCATATTTGTTTCGAAAGTTTGCAATGACAATTGTTTGTGGAAACTTTATACATTTTTTACTTTACTCACTATGGCACAACCAAGATTTAAACAATTCATTCCTAAATCCCACTATTATACTGATGAGGGTTTACAAAAGGTTATTTTCGTCGACAAATAATAGCGTACCTAGCTATCTCCCATATCTTCTAATCACTGAAAAAAATGTTACATGCTTTTTTACCAGCAAAACAATACTATGATAACGGATATTGAAGGTAAGAACTATTGTGGCAAAGGCGAAACCGGCATCACGGTTTAGATAAGTGAATTGTCTGAATCGTCCCAATCCAATTTCGGCATACATTTCTCGTAATGACGAGGTATGTGAAAACCGAGGACAAGTCTGGTCAACGGAGGTGAAGGTCTTACAGTATAGCTAGAGAAAAATACACATATATAGCTTGAACATGTCATAGTGGGCAAGCCGCAGCTTTAGCTTGTTTGTGGTGGTAGTTGTGAAGACAAGGATAGTCTAGATGTATATATTGGATGTATTTAGATAAACCAGCTGATGCTCATTATTACAACTGTTTAGTTATATCTATTGGTTTTAGTTTAGTTTTTTAGTTGTATTAGTGATCTAATTTTTAAATACGTCTACGCTGGATGGTGCTATTGTGTAGGCGGCTAACATTAAGGGCAACCAATTTATTATGCTAAATTTATTTTCAAAATAAATAAAATACCAATCGATATTTGTTATTATATAAATGCGCATCACGCTTGTATAGGAATCCAGCATCCAATGTGAAAACATCACTAAATCTACCGAAATCCGTCTATTTTAAAGGTTAGATATTTGTTTACTAACTGTTTATTTATGCTTCATTCAAAGACGGCATTCCTTAGGTACATTGTCATTTAGACTTTATATTGTCTTCCATTTTAACAGCCTTTATAAAACGTAACTGCATTGGCCTAGTGGATACAAGTTTCGTTTCGCTTTTATATGATTGTTTCCCTATCGGTTTATGTGTATTTGTATGTCTAATTATTATGATTATTATATAACTGATTATTTCACAACCATCATCTTTAAGGCGTGCTTTCAAAGATTCCTGTGATATGCGCATTCTTGCAGCAATAATAACAACACTTGTGATGTATCGAATAAAGTTATAAATTGCCGACAATATAAATTATTGTTAAAGGTCAAGACCCGGATATTTCATACCGTTTATATCTGTGTATCTTATCTATAGAACTAGTATATTATAGACATAAGATTACAAGAGCCATTGGTATTCTTTCTACAATTTAGCGATTCAAGTAAAGAAGAAATCTTCATTCATCAAAATTGTTCCCGGTTCAATTATTTATGGCATGGGCGATGTTATATGTTGATTGTTCTGACTGAAAAGAATGGTAAACACTAAGTTTAAAGCACATTTCAGATTTTTGTAAGGATTTTGTCAACAGAACATAAAAACTGTTATAAGAAATAATTTCATCTTTATTATTTAAGTTAACTTTTGATGCTTTGATAGTGGTCACACTTATTTTGTAGGTAATGACTTCCTCAAACAGTTATAACTCAACACATAGACAGTTATATTTACAGATATCTTCCATTTGTATTTCATCTCAAGACAGTCTCTTTCTTTATCTTACGATGTTTAAATACCTGCTAACATAGCACAAATTTATCATACAGAAGGACGCGCGGTTTGCAACTGTGTTGGGAGGCCATTGACTTACATGGTTTCGACGCCTCATGCAGGCAAATACTATGTGTTTGTAATTTAAGCTTATTGATACATTTAATTGCTGTTTTGTAAAAGATTGTTTTGCTGCTGTTTAACAAATAGTACCTATGGTGATAAAATATGTAAAGTATTACCCATTCTCTAATAATAAGCAAACTACAATGCATCGCATTACAAACAACATTTAGTTATCAAAAAGCATCAAAAGTAGTTTTTAAAAAGATCTACATTAACTAGAGCAAATAACGTTAGATATAATTTGTATTTACCTAAGAAAGACCTTAAAGACGTCTGTGAATATCTTAATGTGTCAAACAATGTTACTGTATCTAAAAATGAGATCATTGAGTTTTTGTTCTGATACGTCCGCCTGTCTATTGTAGGTAACGATGACATTTCTAGCTACCATTACATCTAAGAGTATGCCTTCTTTGTTCTGTTCCCAACTTAACATTCTATAAATCATACCTTAAGTCGGTTCATACTTTAACAAATTTTGTAAATAAATAAGTTTGAAAATCGTTTTTTTTTTTTAATATGATGTGTATTCCGTGTATTCATAAGAATATCTCGCTTAAAAAATCGGTTGGAATTTATAATATATGCAAACATTAAGATAGTGCTTGGTTTCTAAGCGTAATTGTTAATTATATTAATTACCCTTGAAACATGCAGATTGTTTATAAGAAAGCGGTTTTCAATGTAAATGAGTAAGTTCATTAACTATATTTTGTTACAGTATATACATGTTAAATTTGTTTTATACGATTGCAAATTTCGTTAAAAATGCCATTTTTTTACATTACAAAATAACCACTACCTAAATTTCTGTTTATAAATTTAAGATTGTGTCATTAATGACCTGACACCGACGATTTCTGCTAACCGATCAAGTTTATATTTCTTGATTTATAAATAATTGCGTTTACTGCAACAAGCGCTGACATATCTATGACGTTCGTTTTCTCAAACGGCAAGGACGGCGGCATGTCTTTTACAGCTTATATACAGCCAGGTTTCTTCAGGCGACATACTGTGACATTAAATAGAAACATTAAACTGCACAGTATCTAACAGGTAAAACAGTCAAAAGTTCCTTTCAACGACGCATTTCATCGATTCATTTTAATGGTAAAATTTCTCTTTGTATTTTGTGACACACATATGAAAAGGATGTGTATGTATACACGCAAAAGAAAAATAAACTGTCACTAGATTCACCTATATGTTTATGATGTTATAAAACATCTCGGCTATTTTCTGCGTTGAAATTCACGTTATATACCAAAAGCAGTTGATAACACAATATATATCGACCTTAAAGCTCACTGGGAAAAATAATTTAAATTAAAAATCATTCACAATTAGAACATGTGGCACATAAAACAATTACCTGGCCTACTGTATTTGCAAAACAATTTACTTCACACTGTGCTTGGTAATTATAACTCCGCAAACATTTGAGAGGTGATTATTTAAACAAAAACATTTAACTGCAAAAACCATTAAACAGTCACTACCGCCTTCGCCAATTTCTAAAAATTCCAAATTTCTCTAAATGTGCAAATTATTTCATGTCCATCAATCATTACATTTTTAATTCATAAGCATATTCCCTTTAAGTGACTAACAGTGGTTTGATAATAAATAACATGGACAACAACAAATATTTTTTAAAAAAAGCGAGGATCCCAGTTTGAAGACATAAACCAACCTTTAATTCATCATGGGTGTAGCGATAGTAAGTTCTCTGGTGTTGATGTCTATTTTTTTAAGTAATAGATAATTGATACATAGACATACAATTCGTTTGTTAAAGCAAATGAAAATACATTATTATCAATTGTTTTGCAATCACACGAGCGAGCATGACAATCAAATGTCATACGGTCCTTAACGTGATGATTTCTTTATTTGCTTCCGTACTTTAAATAAAAACTCCACAGACAAATAGTCTGAAAGCGGACATAATTTGTTATAAGTTGCAACATGGAAACGGTTTATTAAACGATTTTAATCATTATATTAGCAAAGAATCTTGTTTATTTCACGACCATCATCTTTATATATAAGAACGGTACAAATATCAATTTATCATATACAGTGATTAGTATATGACAAACAGCGAAACTTAATGTAATAACTAAATACATTGGCAACATCAGCAAGTTTATAAGTTTTAGTCCTATCATGGCGGTTTTAACCAGATAATTGTTATTATATTATTCATTCCGAAATAAATACAGCAGCTTTTGAAATGACTTATTTAAATGGAAATCCGTATGTTTTGTTAAAAACGAAATGAAAACTGAGCTTAGTTATATAGGCATGTCTTTTATTGGTGTCCCATTTGTGCTACGGTTCTATTCGATAACTTCGAAAGCTTCAAAACTATTCTCGGACCCTTTTATAGCATAGGAGTACTTAGCCGTGGCTGTTTCAACTTTGTATGAATTGTTAACAATAATGAAAATATAGCTGAATTAAATTGCAGTACTATTAATTTATGCAGTGATTTTATGCCTATATGGTGAACATTTGCCTTAAAATGAGGACCAAAGAAAGAAGCACTGTGCTTTATTGTGGACAGAAATGACAAGCAATAGCAAAACAAATAAACCATACTCCCATTTTTTGAATATGTGCTTACAGTGTGGCTTATGTGAAGTGTAGACATCTATTGACGTCACATAAATCACGCATACTGAACAACACACAGCATCGTTTCGATAGCAACAACATTGTATTGAGTTACTGTGGTTCAAGAAATAGCCAAGGTCGAATGGTCAATGGTTCATATTGAATATTGGTTGGACGTTCGTATTACCGTGAGTGTTATCGCCGTCTTTCATTCACTACAATTGTGACACTCACATTAATCATCACTGGCATCGGGAAAAGGCAATTTTGATACTTTTCTGCGATAACTCTCTAGAAAGCCACAATTCGATAAAATGGCATTTTAAAGATAAAACATACATCTTCAGAGAAATAATTATGACAACCAGTCAAAAATACTTGTTATACTTCAATTAGATACCAACGGTAAAGAAAAATCTTTAATTGCTATTTCCTACTTTTCTATCAATAAGAAAAATGCCATGAAATGGATGCAATAACTTTATGTAGCTACATACTGTCCTTTACTCTAGAGAATATTCGTATGAGAACATCTAATAAAAACAAAAGAGTTCAATTATGCCATTACATGAATAGATCTCAATTTGATAGTGGTTCTTTTAAGTCTGTATTAGACACTGTTGGTGTGTAGTATATAGTCTACTATATTATTTTCTTATCATCCTATGTCATCAATACAAATACTAGACAGAGACTACAAAATGTCATTTTAATTATATAAGATAGGTAACTGATCAATAAGAACAGTCACCATATCAATGTGTCGGTAGCGTAATACATTTTAATTTCGATACAAATGGGTACATTTAGACGTCCATATATCATCTTTAAGAAGCTAAATTACTCTTATATAATATGACAAGAAAAGTCGTATTTTAGGATCGCTATGGTTTTGGTATAAATAGCGTTCAATGGAAATTGGGATAGTATAGTTGAGCTAACATTGGGTCATTTGTACAAGTTGATTATGTTTGTGGTACCTGATGATAAATATTGAAAAAATGACATTTTTATACATCCAAATTACCCTTCAAAATCTTTTTTTTTTTAATTTATTCAATACCCATTAGTCAATCTCCACTCAAAAGAACTCACAAAGAAAAAGATAATTGTTAAAACATGGTTTAATGCATTCTTTTTATAAATAACTTGCTTCTTTACTTGATTAAGTTCAGAATCGTATGCCAAAATGAATTAATGTTGGTAATAGAGCATATTAAAAATCTGCATATATTCGTTCGCATCTTCACACATTCGTGTGCCTATTATTACGTAATAATAATGTGGAACTTTGGAACCTTTAAAATTTGGAAACATAAGATTTACATTATACTAGTATATATACAATAATACTAGTTTTAAAATATTGCGGTAATCATGTGTAAACATTTACGCAATTCAATTGTTAATCATGGTTGACCGCCAGGGATTTACAACCATTTTCAGTCAAAGCTCATTAATTGTCCTTATCACTGTTGCCGAGAATGAAACTTTAAAGCCCATCATAATATAATTCCAATAAGACAGACAGTCGTCAAATACGTTTTCTACAAGCCAATAGAGCAAGCTCCGATTGTATAGCCATTGTACCCTATAGCCATTGTTCTTTACGAAGTGACAGACAAGCAATTCCTTGTTCAAATACAAACATAAAGACAAAGGCATGTTCTACTTTCTGAAAGGGTATGTCAATAGTCTATATGTCTGAAACTATGTCCTCTAGAAACGATAAAAGCGCAGTTCATCAATAACCTCATTAACAATCATAAACAACCAGACCTCAGACCACCATCCGCGATGTTATTCTTTAAAACATTTATAACATTAGTCTCCAGGACGCTGAGGGTAACGTCAAGTTCACACGGGGGAGATTGTAAATTTAGGGGGCTTTAAGTTAGAACGATTAGCTTTCATTGTCGTTTTTTATTTAAGATTTCATCTTGTGTATTTATCTTGCTAGTTGTAATTTATTGTTTCAGGTTTGTAGGTCAACAGAAAAAATATTAAACTCACAACAGTTTAATCAATGCCAATTTTAAATATATAAAGTTTGTTAAAAGGTTTGTTGTTTTTCAAACCTGTAATTGTCGTGAAGTTATTTTCTGGACATTTTCGACATTATTAAAACTATCGTGTGTTTTTTTCCAATTCATTTCTAACAATTTTTTTTTATTTTTTCCTGAAGATGCTAAAATAAAGCATATACTCACCTTCTGTCAGATAGCCACAATGTTATGGAAAGACCTATTATCTGATTTAAAGATTTTTCTTCTCTAAAAGAAATAAAGATTACCAGTTAACTACTTTAAATTTGCATCCATTTATCAAAGAATGCCTACGTCTAAGCACATTCTTAAAGATAAAAGTGTTCAACCTTGCCTAAGTACATAATTATAGTTAACGTTGAAAAAGATCTATTAAATCATGGTTTATGGTACATTGTAAGTGATGATATGCTATAATCGTTTTTCTTCTTCCTCGTCAACAATAAAAATGTTAGATATGGAACACCTTGTGTCATTTTGGCCGTATAAATATGTTACTAAATAAACCTGAAATGCAAAAAAAAGAATCTCGCATAAGTCGCCTTAGTTTTTTTAATATACTCGTATTTTATGTTGCATTTTAAAACTCGAGGCGTTTTTTTTTTTCTTTTTTATGTCACATAATCTCAAAAAGCGTATAAATGCAGAACATATTTAAAGTCTAATTTGAGGATCATTTGATAAATCTTTAAACTTCAATGATATGCATTTGTAGATCCGGCAAACGTGTCAAATATCGCTTATTTGTTATCTCGTCCTTTGTTTTGGAAACGCTACTTCTTCCCCAGTCATGATTAACTGACCGCGAGTAGTCAAGGTGATGTAGGGTCAATCCTGTGTGCTTTCTAAATCTAGCATTCTTTGAACTCTGGTCAGTGTCGATTCATTATTATGTATAATACACAGAAAAGTTATATTTTTGTTATGGTTGTTCAAATAAAATTCAATTTACGGTTTTGAACTGGTAGTTTCATTGTTGTCGAATAAAAACATTATATTAAATTAACTTATATTAAATTAAGTTAAATTGGATTAAATTAAATTAAATCATATTATATTATTTTATATTTTATTATTTATTTCAATGGTGAACTGATGAGCTGTAAAACACCAATGAAACGATATATCCTATAGGAATTGTTACGTATAACTTAATTTAGGGTTTTTTGGACTTTGCTTCAATTAATTTATACCAATACTTATAATTAACAGGCTACTTCAACCAACCCAACAATTACAGAACGGTTCTTCTGTAAATTTATGTAATGATGCTAACGATATTTCCTCTTCCAGGAGGGTGTCTATTAATGTTTTAGCGATTATATTACACTATTTCTCTTGGGTTTTATCTCTAATTGAAGTTAATTTTTTCTTTGACATTTTCTCAATAACAATAAAACAAACTCCGCCACGTGTATTCCGTGGACAAAGCGTACACTTTAATATACATTTAGTTTATTTTATCTATCGTTTTGTTGTTAATACATGTAAATTATAGGCATTGCTCAATTATTTACCACCGATGCAGTTGCTTATTTTTGGTTTTCTTACACTGTTTATCAGTGCGAAAAAACAACATTAAATGTTGCCAAGTTGGAGCACACCGCAAACCAGATTTAAGCATCTCAGTCTGCCTTTCGACAAGCCGTGCCAGGGCGATCACTTTTAGGGTTTTCTGTATGTACGCTATGTTTTGTCTGTGTGTTTTGTCACTTTTACACTCACGTATCTTCCTGCCTTTGTCCAGTGGTAGCTTAAAATTTAATATATGTGCAATGAGACAAAGCAATAAGACATGCGACGGGATTTCCTGCTTGTCGAAAGGTTAAGTGGTACAAACCGATCTCCTATTTCCCAACAAATACAAGTCCATTGACCTATACCTTTCCGAACGAAAATAGCGATGGTATCATTATTATATAAAACCAGTCATTAAGTGACAAATCGTGATGTATTTGTACAAAACTATCAGACTTCTACACAAGGAATGGAGAAGACAAACCTATAGCATCACGCTAGTACTTCTTGTATATGAATAGGAAAATAGTAGTATTACGATGCATATTGAGATTTGAAATGTTTAGCTACTAGTATATGCAAGTTAAATTAAAATGTATACGGTGTCTGAATTATATTTCAGGAAATGCATTTCTTTAAATATTTAAGTAGAAATATATAGGATAAAAGATTTTTGTTTTAGAAAGCTGATCTGTAAAAGCAGAGATTATTTGTGTTCGTGTGCAGATTTCACAAAAGATTGTTGCAAAACCAAAATAAAAATAGTTTGCAGTTCTGGTTATGTTTCTGCCTGCCGAAAAGTTAAAATGATAGTTCTTATCATAATAAAGAAATTTCGATTTCGCGACAAATCATTACTAGTTCAATACATCCGTCGTCTTTTTAAAGAGACTTAATTATCATATATAACTCATAAAAAGAAAATCATTCCGAAAGCGTCTACAAAATACAGCAAAGATATAAGGCAATTTCCCAGAACTTCATAAGAACATTATTTCTTGTTCTTCACTCATGGATTTTTTAAAAACCAAAGAGCTGCATTGGTTTATTTTTAAACCAGCCATCCCATTGTCGGCAATCCCTGTAATGATGACATGAAATATCTACAAGACATCAGACAGGTTTTAATAAAATGCACAATTTAAATCCATACACGTTAATGTCGATGAGTTATCACAATGCTATTTCTATGTCAATTGTTTTTTATTGCATTCCTTAAATTTATTAGTTTTCAGCAATTTGATTCATACGCATGATAAAGTTGAATGTACGCAACTTGTTAATTTCTGGGACTACTTTTAGAAATCGTACATTTTTAAGGTTTTAAGCTGCAGCTAAATGACTGTATATATACAAAACCAATAACCTTTAATGTGCATAGGTCGCCGTAAAATCAGTCAATAACATTTTATTCTACCTTGAAATTGTAATTAATTCTGTTACAAATATCACTCGAAGCTAAAATATTAAAGTCAGAACACAAGCAAACATGTATAACAAAAATTAATGTTTGTGGATTGAATGTAACATCCGTTAACCGAAAATGTTATAATGTTGCTTAATAACCAATATCTTTTCAACGGAATCCTTTCGACATCTCAGCGACTGCAACACTATAACATGGATGTCCGTCAGAACAAATTAAAACTTAATTGACTAAAGAAGTCAAACTACATGTATTAGTCTAGATTGCGCACCTGCTGTCTTTGTGATTGTAAGACACGTACACGCTAACAATTACCTTAATATGCCTCCAGTAGCAACTTTCTACTTGGACAGAGGTAAAGTGTAATATAACTGAACATGACTCCAGCAGCCACTTTCTACTTGAACAGAGGTCGAGTGTTATATACCTGAACATGACTCCAGTGGCCACTTTCTACTTGAACAGAGGTCAAGTGTTATATAACTGAACATAACTCCAGTAGCCACTTTCTACTTGAACAGAGGTCAAGTGTTATATAACTGAATATGACTCCATTAGCCACTTTCTACTTGAACAGAGGTCAAGTGTTATATAACTGAATATGACTCCATTAGCCACTTTCTACTTGAACAGAGGTCAAGTGTTATATAACTGAACATGACTCCATTAGCCACTTTCTACTTGAACAGAGGTCAAGTGTTATATAACTGAACATGACTCCAGTGGCCACTTTCTACTTGAACAGAGGTCAAGTGTAATATAACTGATCATGACTCCAGTGGCCACTTTCTACTTGAACAGAGGTCAAGTGTTATATAACTGAATATGACTCCATTAGCCACTTTCTACTTGAACAGAGGTCAAGTGTAATATAACTGATCATGACTCCAGTAGCCACTTTCTACTTGAACAGAGGTAAAGTGTTAAATAACTGAACATAACTCCAGTAGCCACTTTCTACTTGAACAGAGGTCAAGTGTAATATAACTGATCATGACTCCAGTAGCCACTTTCTACTTGAACAGAGGGCAAGTGTTATATAACTGAACAAGACTCAAGTAGCCACTTTCACGGTAATGCCACTTTCTAGTCTCCAGTTTTGGGAAAAGCATTACGATCTCGCAGCTAGCAATCTCAGATCCATTGACCTCTGCCTTCAACCGAAAGAAGCGACGTTATTACAATCACAGTTATTCTTGATAAAGATTTATATCTAATATCGGTTGTTGTTTTGTCTGTTGTTTTATTTGTTTTTGTTTGTCTGTATGTTTTTGTTGTTGTTGTTTTGTTGTTGTTGTGTGTTTTGCTGTTATTGTTTTTGGCAAAAGATTCGGATGATATTCCTTGAATTAATGTTGTGTGGGGACTCCTTGAAATTGATAAATAGAAACGCACTAATACACGATGTTGATAAGATTAGATCCTTCTCTAGTAATTGTGAACTATAACATTTGCGCAAATAGTTGGTGTTTTAATGTTATAAAATGCACAGAAAAATTATTAATAGAGTTGCTTTTAACCTGATTTGCCTTATATTTGAAATCACACAGTTGTCTAAAATGGTATGTCTAATAATTCGATAGAAACTTATTATTAGGCGGTTTCTCACCGCATCGTTTTCATCAACTAGCAAAATTGTAGTCAGGCAATTTTAAGTTGGCAAAAACTGGATGTTAAATTACAAATGAAACAATCAGTAGTTTTCAATAACAAAGATATTGATAGAGTTAATGACGCCATGTTGAGTCTCTTGTCATTTATACATTATATGAAACTGTGGAGATTACAAGCGTCTTTAGGCGCGTATTTCAGTGATTATTAGTTCTGAAAACAGTAACATTTACAATTTACTGCATAAATAATCTTGGTTTTATTTCTGTGATTCATCAAAAAATCCTTAGCAAATACTTCGAAATATACACATGTTTAAAGTTTGATTAATTTTAAGGATTTTTTATGAATCTCAGAAATAAAAGAGGAAAGTCATTAAAGAGGAAGTAAAAGCATATAAACTTTATATATTTAGTTTATATTCCGTTTATTCGATATATATTATTAGCGATCGCTGCTATATCGAAATGTACTTTATTTCTCCTTTGCTAGCAAAGTTAGACCAGCGTTTCACCTGTTTACAGCAGATATGATATGTAGATATGCTTACTTTACATTATTTATCCTATTTTTATCTACATATTATCGTCTTTGTTCATTACGGTTTATATGCTTTTACTCCCTCTTTCACGGACCTCAGTGCTAAACATCATACTTCCTATAAAAGGAAAATATCTATCTGACTATTTATATCGGCGATTACAAAAAAATATTCACGTGTTTCATATATCATGTTGTATTTCAGATAAGTTTCTTGTAAACTAGACACATACTGAGCGACGGGGACCGCTAGCCGTACGTCCTCTGGACCATCCACTGTGACGTAAACAATACCTATGGTGGGACCAGTGCGGACCTTCAACTGGATATATGTGTCAGTTGACCTCTTTCAGTAATGCATTCAGGTGCCAGTTTGGTCAATATAGAGCCGTAACATTGGTAGGTTGCGACGTCGGTCTGACTAAAACTAAATTCGTGTCTACAACAAAACTTTAAATATGTTTAATGTGATCAAGCTGTCTAACAAAATAATAGGAAAAAAATGTTACCGCTGCTGATGTTGAGATATGTCTATCGGCATATGTATGTGTATACTTTATATCCCATTCAAACAGATTTTACTGCAAAAGCTTTGTTTAACTCCCTGACATGATTTCAAATAGTTCTTCATGTTGATACTGAGCCTACCAGTCGCAGAATATTTTGTATAAGAGATGTTTTACGATGTTTTACTGTAAATAAGATCGATGACTTTCTTGTCTCGTATTGCAGCATTAAAATTAAAAACCGTCCTGAAAAATTATCAACTTTTCTGTGTCGTTATATTTTCATTTCAATACCAATCTATTGAGATCTCTGGTAACTTCTCTTAGCTAGAACGAGGATGAGAAAGTATTTTCATTTGTGTGTCTATCCATTGAAGTAACAGTTATAGTCTTTCTATAAAAGTGATGAGATAATATTAAAATATATGAAAAACCCCGTTTTCCTGCTGCTGCTGCTTAAACTGTCGGTGGTTTACCATTCATACGATGTATGGCATTTTAGGCGGGGTGGTGGTGGGGTCATAATTGTTTTCCATTAAAGAAGTCTTTACCTTGACCTAGAATCAGATAGATCTAATGATAATAGTGAAAGGGAGTCACAACGGATTAATAAATCTCAGAGAAAGACAACGAAATATGGTAATTTTAAGAACACTTGGGGAATCAATTTTACATAAACGTTCCATATTAAACTGCTATAACTGATGAAAGAACTTGGCAGTAACTCCCTGTCTGATCCTCGGACTATGATAAATTATCTATCATGTAATATCTGATACAAATACGGGAAACAAAAATAACAAAAGTAAAGACAGTGTACGTCAGTTTTTGTAAGCATAAAGTAAAGAATTGATTGTAACTGATTGTGAATTATGGTCTTTATTTCATAAAGAACACCATATAATATCTTTGAAAAAGTGGTGCACATGGTACATTGGTTTTTATGAATATTAAAAGATTTGAAGAAATGTGAATGTAGGTCTGACAAAGAAAACCAAGGAAACATAGCGCTAATAAATTGTAAACAAAGGAAACACCTAAAAAAACGCGAAAACTACCGAAATTCGCACTGCGGAAGCACTCTTTATATCTGTGACCAAAACGAAAAAGGGAAATCATATTAATCATACAGACCGGTTATATCAAGTAATATATTACATTAACTCTTCTGTTAGTTGTGCGTATTTCCATTACATTATAGCGTTAAAATATTTGGTTCATAGTTTTTATTTAAGATACCATGTGTTTTAGTAGCGCACGGCCTTAAACCAGGTACTTTTCGGCCAGTGAAAAATATTACGCTGTTTCAAACGCTTCAAGATTGAATTGTAAATGGAATAATTGTTTATTTATTCTAGACCACGAACAAGATTTAAGCCAGATCTGTTTAATACCTTTTAAATTTACGTGTTTTGCCTTTAAGCTTGTATCATCATCATAATCATCATCTTCGTAATAATCATTTAACGTCTGTTGTTCCCGCTGCTGAGGGGTCAGACGACGTTTCTGGGACTTCTTGTCACGCACTCATGATTCTTTCAACCTCATCTGTTCTGGTTGTTAGCCAACAGGTCAGTTAAAGTACCCTCTGGTCGCTAAAGTCCGATACTTATTCTCGGGGTCCCTGTTCGCCATTGTCAAGCGGGTTCGGGGGCGGCCGGACGACCTTCCTGACACTAAAACGTCAATTCGTGGCATTGTGGTAAAACAGTCTTGACAATATGCATTTACTGATGCAGTTTTGCGAGTATTTTTATGTTGATTATCTCGTCGAAATAAATCCCGAAATATAATGTGTTAGTTGTGTTTACTTATTAGTAAGTTATTACATTTCATATGAACTTCCAGCTAGTATAGAAACTTGATGAAAACGAGTGAAAAGGGTTAAAATTACACTAATGACTTTGATTTTCGAGCTACAGCAGCAAAATGGTTTTCATCACCTTCAGAATAATATGTCTGAAACAAATTGCCAATAAATTGTATTAAAAACTAATTATGTTGTCTGGTTAAGGCGTTTTCGGTTATTGGATATATATCGTCTGAATAATTACAGAAAATAACTAAATCGGATTTGGGGTGTCAGCATGTGGTAAATAACTACCAACTATTAGAAAACCTAAATGAACATATTTCTGTTCTATCAAAGCTCGATGTCGGATGGGTATATACAGACAACTGAATCAGAAAAAAAATGTTGAACTTGTAGATAAAGGAACATGTCGAGGGTGCTGTCTAAGGTTCATGTGATGAGGAGTGGGGTTTTAACAAAGATATACAAAATCTGGCTAAAACAGTTTGCGAAAGATTCTATGAATGCCGGGGTAATAAAAAAATCTCTATCACCAGCGGATTCTGGTTTTCTAAGAACGCATCCCTGGATATAATTCTATGACATTCAGTCGAGGGAGTGGGGGCATTTATTTGTAATAAACTGAGTATAGAGATTATAAACATGATTTTTTAAATTTCTTAAGCAGACATATCTGCCAACGACCTGTCATTTAATAAATGTTTAAATCTAAAGAAAGACGTTGTAGAGAAGAAAGTCTATCCTATCCACTGCAGTGATGCCCGTGCGTAGTCCTCGTTTAGGTAAGTTTCCGATTTGACCATTTTGGTATTTCTCTGTTAACTTTAATTACACCGTCCCTAATAAATAAACACCATGAGGGGAAGCCTTGAAAGAGTGAGCACTGCAGATTTATTCCAATCTAGAAGTCTAAGAATCCCCGATCGTTAATTAGCCCTTCACCAAATAAGGAGTTGAAATAAAGGTTTATTTGCTTAGGTTTGACATCAATAAAATCCGTCGCGCTGAAACTGTGTTACTGAACATCGTCTTTATGCTTATTTAACTTTGCTAGGTTTAACGTCAGGAGAACCGAGTGAGTAATCCATTAACAATAAAACTGTTCTGAGTCCAGGGAACGACATTTGACATCCAATTATAGAAACAAATTATTATCTGAAAACTTCTAGAATCTGTCATGTGTGATTATTAAAGCCGAAAAGTATAAGCTTATTAAAGATAATATCAAGACTAAACATCTATAGTGACATTTTTATGCAATTAAATACATAGTTATCCAATAAAAATCCATCCATAAAAAGCTCAGCATGCAGGTTTTCCGGCCTGTGGTGTGCTTTTAAGCGAGCTTTGACCGTGTTTATCGTTGTTCCAGTGAAAAGAGCCTACATTTATTTTCTTAAAATCAAATCTGACTCAAAATAAAATGCGAACAAGAACGAAAAGTTTTATATATATTCTTTTGTCAGTCAGTGAGAACTCGTGTTGGCGCCAGCTTAAATTGGAGCAAAGGTTGGAAATCTAGACGTTTAAACAAAAATTGCTTGAAGCATTCCCTATTATTTGTATGTGGATTTCTCAATCTCGTTTTCTTTGGTGTTTAAGTAGACAAAAGAAGTTAGTTGTATGAAATGACATATCACGTTGTTTTTAAAGAGGGTGTTTTGTTGCATTAAATAAAAAACAGATTGACTAGTCTATAAATGTTAGTATCCGCAAAAAAAAAGAATTTTTGTCACGTTGTTTGTTCTTTCGTTCACGCTGAATGCACGCTTGGATCTAGTTTTAGATAGTTATATTTCCGATTTAGCAATTATGCGATTTCTAACTTACGTTTAATTACAACGTCCCTTACAAACGTATCTACAACAACGGGGAGAGATGCGGATTAATTCCGATTTAGAAGACAAAGAATCTCGGCGTCTTAATTAATGTTTCACCATATAAGGAGCTTAAAATGGAAGGGTGACAACAATAAAATCTGTTCAGCTGTTCTTCTGAGTGCTCTCTGAGTATTTACATTTTCACAAGCTGCAAAGATTTAACAGAACAGAACATATGTTTTATTGACGTAAACTTTACAGCTTCTTGTCAACATACATTAACAGAAAAAAAAAGTAAGTGGAAAAGGACAACAGTGTAATTAGGTAAAGCTATGTTAACAGGTGGATGGAGGAACACCATTAACGTCAGAATACCAGATAAAGTGCTTAATTCACAAATGAAACCATGCCGAGTGAAGGCAGTCAAGCTTCGGGATGACATAAACGGTCCTGCTTCAACTGATAATGGGGCTAGAATTTATTTGTCGCACAAAAAACTTCAAATCTCTAATTTTCATATACATTTTAAAGTTTTAAACAATCAATAAAGAAAAAAAATATTGGGGTGGCGGTATAAAATTTTGGTAAACCAGTGCAGAATATCATGTTTTAAGTATCAGCAGTTGAGCATATTTGTAAACGTTTCAATCCGACAGAAGAAGAAGAAAAAAAAGAAAAAGAAGGTTTTAAGACGCGAATATTTTCGTTCAATATGAATACCCGCCTGCGGAAAGACCTAGTTCTAGACCGAGTTACACATTTCTGATTCGACCATTATGCGGTTTCCCATTTACGTTTAATTACACCGTCGTTAACAAACAGATATGCCATGAGCGAAAAGTCTTGAAAAGAGAGACCTCTGCGAACATTTCCGATCTGATGGTCAATAAATTTGACACTAATAAAAGAATCCTGAGTTGGGTCTCCGCTTTTGTTTGGTTTACATATTTTGTAGATACATTTCTTGTGACAATAAATCAGACAAAAAAAAGACCAGATACATGTATCATTCCTAGAGATTTTCCAAACAAAAGACGTTTCCTAACTGGCAATACAGTCCCATTCAAAGGAAACACGTCAATGATTTGAGAAAGAAGAAAAATCTCCATATATAAAGATCTAGGAATAGAAATTTCGAAACTATGGGGCATAAAAAGACAATGGTACGAGTTGTTGTATGAGCACTCGGACTAATGAGGAAATAATCACAGCGAAGACACAGCCAAACCCCACGAACAATATCAGCCTAAGATCATCACAAGACTGTGCTCTTTTGATCTTCACATATCATCCTCACAACCATTTCTGTTGCAAAAATTATTGCGGGCTCTACGACCATAGTTTGGTCTGGACCTTGAAAGGAAAAGTGATCAAACAAGAAAACTGGTCAATTATGATGATGATGATGATGATGATGATGATGATGATGATGATGATGATGATGATGATGATAATGATGATGATGATTATAATAATAATAATAATAATAATAATAATAATAATTATAATAATAACAATAATGATAATAATCGGTAAACAATTTTCTTAATTATTGTCAATTATACAATTATCTTTTAACTAAAAGTTGCAGATACCATAAGCGTTACATAACAAATGCGTTTTCACGCTGTTTTATTGTATCACAGTTAGGCATTACATTTGACTGTTTACATGTAAGACCAAACGAAGAAATATAATGTATGTTACCAGTGGAATTCGAACAGAGTTTAACATTGGCAGTGCTGATATATTAATTGTTGATCGTAAAACGGTTGAAAATAGTAGCCAAACAGTAGTGTCGCTTAATTGTTTCACAACAATTAACTTTTAAGAAGGATAGCATGTTAATGCATTATGTAGTGGTCAGGTGTTATTTTTAATCCATTATTTTTTGTCATACAACAGAATTTTGCTTTTTCAGGGGGGAAAACATGTAAAAATCCAATGTTGACCTACTATTACTAAGCTGCCTTGTCGTTAGACTTAGAGATAAAGTGTGGTGTTCCTAAATGCCGTTTTCAATACACGTTCTCATGTGCGGCGCCAATAAAGAGTATCAACTGTGTGGTGACTATTTAAATCTCCAGGACGGAGCTAGTTCCCTTGATAATGTTTCTGCATCAGTGAACTTGAAATCAGTTGTTGTGTAGTTGTTGTTGTTGTTTTATATATATATAAATTCAGCAAACAGTTGTTATTTATTATTTTCATTTTATTTGTGTATTTGAATTAATTAAAGATGATTAGTGGTTTGAACTGAGCGTATGCTGGCATTATTTAAACGAAATATATTTAGTCGAGATAGAAACAAGTTATTTCAAGTTCTGTTAGTCTCTCTTCCGACTGCCCACATTATATGTAGATGTTGTATGCAGGTTCCAAGTATCAGGCCCAATGTCATCCTTCTAAAAAGTGTTACCTTTCCTTAGTCTCAGCTATACCAAATGTCCAAGCTCAAGGGCTAACATCGCGTGGTTGTGGTCGTTTTCGGTATTCGAACCCGGGATACACGCCCACCACATCCCAAATCGGAATCGACTTGACCACGGACGCACATCCTTGTGCAAATGATCTCTATGAGATTATCGAACAATTGTAGTCTTATAGTATTATAACGTGTCTAAAGTAGCCAGGGAATGTTAATGTACGTATGGGTGGGCTTGGTCCGGACATCATCTCTTAAATCTACAATAATAAGTAGTCATTTGCATGATAGAAAAGTTTTAAAAAAAATATAGTGATTTTTTTCTAAAACTTATATCAATCGTATTAACACATATTTATATTTTACATCTGTTATTATCAGTTGTCGGTGCAATAAGTGGTAAATAATTGGTGGGACAATTTTTAAGTGTATATATAATCTGTGGAACGACTGATTCTGATAAAAGCAGCGGATTTTGTCTACTGCGTGATGTTGATAATTTATTATGTGCTGGACAATACAGTGTACACAGTAGGATTTCCTCAAAAAGACAGGCTATCTGTTTGTTAAATTAACTTTAACCTACTGCTTAGAAGCTTATAGTCGTGGGTTCGAATCCCAAAAGGGTCAACAAAATGCGTTTATTGCATTTTTCCTTAATGAATATTTATGTGATAAAACATGCTAAGGCTGATGGCATATGTGGAAATATGGAATATTCTGGTCAAAACTATATGCAAAAGTAGTTTTATCAGACCGGAACAACCGAAATAGTGATATAAACAAATTTGGAAAGCAATTTATAAACATGTAACTTAATCAATTATAGCGCATAGCAATTATTGCAAATACATGTATTAGACACCATGACAGTTCGAGGAGCTCGGTCTATGATGAAACATCATACTGACGGTTCGAGTAGCTCTGTATGTCTATAATAAAATATCATATTGACAGTTCGAGTAGCTCTGTATGTCTATAATAAAATATGATATTGACAGTTCGAGTAGCTCTGTATGTCTACAATGAAATATCATTTTGACAGTTCGAGTACCTCTGCATGTTTATAATAAATATAATATTGACAGTTCGAGTAGTTCTGTATGTCTATAATAAAATATCATAGTGACAGTTCGAGTAGCTTTGTACGTCTATAATAAAATATCATATTGACAGTTCGAGTAGCTCTGTATGTCTATAATAAAATATCATATTGACAGGTCGAGTAGCTCTGTATGTCTATAATAAAATATCATATTGACAGTTCAAGTAGCTCTGTATGTCTATAATAAAATATCATATTGACAGTTCGAGTAGCTCTGTATGTCTATAATAAAATATCATATTGACAGTTCGAGTAGCTTTGTATGTCTATAATAAAATATCATATTGACAGTTCGAGTAGCTCTGTATGTCTATAATAAAATATAGCTCTGTATGTCTCTAATAAAATATCATATTGACAGTTCGAGTAGCTCTGTATGTCTATAATAAAATATAGCTCTGTATGTCTATAATAAAATATCATAGTGACAGTTCGAGAAGCTCTGTATGTCTATAATAAAATATCATATTGACAGTTCGAGAAGCTCTGTATGTCTATAATAAAATATCATATTGACAGTTCGAGAAGCTCTGTATGTCTATAATAAATATCATATTGACAGTTCGAGTAGCTCTGTATGTCTATAATAAAATATCATTTTGACAGTTCGAGTAGCTCTGTATGTCTATAATAAAATATCATATTGACAGTTCGAGTAGCTCTGTATGTCTATAATAAAATATCATATTGACAGTTCGAGTAGCTCTGTATGTCTATAATAAAATATCATATTGACAGTTCGAGTAGCTCTGTATGTCTATAATAAAATATCATAGTGACAGTTCGAGTAGCTCTGTATGTCTATAATAAAATATCATAGTGACAGTTCGAGTAGCTCTGTATGTCTATAATAAAATATCATATTGACAGTTCGAGTAGCTCTGTATGTCTATAATAAAATATCATAGTGACAGTTCGAGTAGCTCTGTATGTCTATAATAAAATATCATATTGACAGTTCGAGTAGCTCTGTATGTCTATAATAAAATATCATTTTAACAGTTCGAGCAGCTTGGTCTATAATGAAATATCAATTTGACAGTTCGAGTAGCTCTGTATGTCTATAATGAAATATCATTTTGACAGTTCGAGTAGCTCTGTATGTCTATAATGAAATATCATTTTAACAGTTCGAGCAGCTTGGTCTATAATGAAATATCATATTGACAGTTCAAGTAGCTCTTTATGTCTATAATAAATATCATGTTGACAGTTCAAGTAGCTCTGTATGTCTATAATAAAATATCATATTGACAGTTCGAGTAGCTCTGTATGTCTATAATAAAATATCATATTGACTGTTCGAGTAGCTCTGTATGTCTATAATAAAAGATCATTTTAACAGTTCGAGCAGCTTGGTCTATAATGAAATATCATATTGACAGTTCGAGTAGCTCTGTATGTCTATAATAAAATATCATATTGACAGGTCGAGTAGCTCTGTATGTCTATAATAAAATATCATATTGACAGTTCGAGTAGCTCTGTATGTCTACAATAAAAGATCATTTTAACAGTTCGAGCAGCTTGGTCTATAATGAAATATCATATTGACAGTTCGAGTAGCTCTGTATGTCTAAATTAAAATATCATATTGACAGGTCGAGTAGCTCTGTATGTCTATAATGAAATATCATTTTGACAGTTCGAGTAGCTCTGTATGTCTATAATAAACTATACCGACAGTTCGAGCAGCTTGGTCTATAATGAAATATCATTTTGACAGTTCGTGTAGCTCTGTATGTCTATAATAAAATATACCGACAGTTCGAGCAGCTTGGTCTATAATGAAATATCATATTGACAGTTCGAGTAGCTCTGTATGTCTATAATAAAATATCATACTGACAGTTCGAGTAGCTCTGTATGTCTAAAATAAAATATCATATTGACAGTTCGAGTAGCTCTGTATGTCTATAATAAAATATCATAGTGACAGTTCGAGTAGCTCTGTATGTCTATAATAAAATATCATATTGACAGTTCGAGTAGCTCTGTATGTCTATAATAAAAATATCATTTTAACAGTTCGAGCAGCTTGGTCTATAATAAAATATCATATTGACAGTTCGAGTAGCTCTGTATGTCTATAATAAATATCATATTGACAGTTCGAGTAGCTCTGTATGTCTATAATAAAATATCATTTTGACAGTTCGAGTAGCTCTGTATGTCTATAATAAAATATCATATTGACAGTTCGAGTAGCTCTGTATGTCTATAATAAAATATCATATTGACAGTTCGAGTAGCTCTGTATGTCTATAATAAAATATCATATTGACAGTTCGAGTAGCTCTGTATGTCTATAATAAAATATCATATTGACAGTTCGAGTAGCTCTGTATGTCTATAATAAAATATCATAGTGACAGTTCGAGTAGCTCTGTATGTCTATAATAAAATATCATAGTGACAGTTCGAGTAGCTCTGTATGTCTATAATAAAATATCATATTGACAGTTCGAGTAGCTCTGTATGTCTATAATAAAATATCATATTGACTGTTCGAGTAGCTCTGTATGTCTATAATAAAAGATCATTTTAACAGTTCGAGCAGCTTGGTCTATAATGAAATATCATATTGACAGTTCGAGTAGCTCTGTATGTCTATAATAAAATATCATATTGACAGGTCGAGTAGCTCTGTATGTCTATAATAAAATATCATATTGACAGTTCGAGTAGCTCTGTATGTCTATAATAAAAATCATTTGACAGTTCGAGCAGCTATGGTCTATAATAAATATCATATTGACAGTTCGAGTAGCTCTGTATGTCTAAATAAAATATCATATTGAAGTTCGAGTAGCTCTGTCTATAATGAAATATCATTTGACAGTTCGAGTAGCTCTGTATGTCTAAATAAACTATACCGACAGTCGAGTAGCTTGGTCTATAATGAAATATCATTTTGACAGTTCGAGTAGCTCTGTATGTCTATAATAAAATATACCGACAGTTCGAGCAGCTTGGTCTATAATGAAATATCATTGACAGTTCGAGTAGCTCTGTATGTCTATAATAAATATCATCTGACAGTTCGAGTAGCTCTGTATGTCTAAATAAATATCATATTGACAGTTCGAGTAGCTCTGTATGTCTATAATAAAATATCATAGTGACAGTTCGAGTAGCTCTGTATGTCTATAATAAAATATCATATTGACAGTTCGAGTAGCTCTGTATGTCTATAATAAAAATATCATTTTAACAGTTCGAGCAGCTTGGTCTATAATGAAATATCAATTTGACAGTTCGAGTAGCTCTGTATGTCTATAATGAAATATCAATTTGACAGTTCGAGTAGCTCTGTATGTCTATAATGAAATATCATTTTAACAGTTCGAGCAGCTTGGTCTATAATGAAATATCATATTGACAGTTCAAGTAGCTCTTTATGTCTATAATAAATATCATATTGACAGTTCAAGTAGCTCTGTATGTCTATAATAAAATATCATATTGACAGTTCGAGTAGCTCTGTATGTCTATAATAAAATATCATATTGACAGTTCGAGTAGCTCTGTATGTCTATAATAAAAGATCATTTTAACAGTTCGAGCAGCTTGGTCTATAATGAAATATCATATTGACAGTTCGAGTAGCTCTGTATGTCTATAATGAAATATCATTTTTGACAGTTCGAGTAGCTCTGTATGTCTATAATAAAATATCATATTGACAGGTCGAGTAGCTCTGTATGTCTATAATAAAATATCATATTGACAGTTCGAGTAGCTCTGTGTGTCTATAATAAAAGATCATTTTAACAGTTCGAGCAGCTTGGTCTATAATGAAATATCATATTGACAGTTCGAGTAGCTCTGTATGTCTATAATAAAATATCATATTGACAGGTCGAGTAGCTCTGTATGTCTATAATGAAATATCATTTTGACAGTTCGAGTAGCTCTGTATGTCTATCATAAACTATACCGACAGTTCGAGCAGCTTGGTCTATAATGAAATATCATTTTGACAGTTCGTGTAGCTCTGTATGTCTATAATAAAATATACCGACAGTTCGAGCAGCTTGGTCTATAATGAAATATCATATTGACAGTTCGAGTAGCTCTGTATGTCTATAATAAAATATCATACTGACAGTTCGAGTAGCTCTGTATGTCTATAATAAAATATCATTTTGACAGTTCGAGTAGCTCTGTATGTCTATAATAAAATATCATATTGACAGTTCGAGTAGCTCTGTATGTCTATAATAAAATATCATATTGACAGTTCGAGTAGCTCTGTATGCCTATAATAAAATATAGCCCTGTATGTCTATAATAAAATATCATACTGACAGTTCGAGTAGCTCTGCATGTCTATCATAAAATATCATTTTAACAGTTCGAGCAGCTTGGTCTATAATGAAATATCATATTGACAGTTCGAGTAGCTCTGTCTGTCTATAATGAAATATCATATTGACAGTTTGAGTAGCTCTGTATGTCTATAATGAAATATCATTTTGACAGTTCGAGTAGATCTGTATGTCTATCATAAAATATCATTTTAACAGTTTGAGCAGCTTGGTCTATAATGAAATATCATATTGACAGTTCGAGTAGCTCTGTATGTCTATAATGAAATATCATTTTGACAGTTCGAGTAGCTCTGTATGTCTTTAATAAAATATCATTTTGACAGTTCGTGTAGCTCTGTATGTCTATAATAAAATATACCGACAGTTCGAGCAGCTTGTCTATAATGAAATATCAATTTGACAGTTCGAGTAGCTCTGTATGTCTATAATAAAATATCATAAGTATACTGATACCAGTCTTTCGATGTGATCGCTTAAATTGTTTAAAAAATGTCTTCATGAGCGTTATAAAAGGTTAGTGCAAGTTAAGAATTTATAATCATTTTTCTACAGAGCATATGGTCGATTGTCTTGTTACAAAAAAACAGGAACAGCTCATTAGAGGACACATTAGAATTTAATTTACGTGAATTTTGAAAAGATGTCAATCAATTCAGAACAGGATAATTTAGACCGTTTATGTAGAAAACTCAACAAAGTGAGACTTTTTGTGGGACATCTATAATGCATTAATATCAACTGGAAAGTTATTCAGAAATGAAAAAGGTCGGTCTAAATATGCATGTGCTATGAGCTGCTCTATCTCGAATAAGGTTGTAATTTTAACAATAATTGTTGTCTTCCTTGTTGTCCTGATAAAACAATAGAACATGTTGCAACAAAACAACTCCATCACCCCACAAATAATAACAATTAACTAATTACTAAAAAACACCTCTCAGTCGTATTATCGCTCACCCAGCAATTAAATGTGGTTTCCGAAAATTTGCCTATATCAAATGCATGTAACAATATTTGTTCGATTGTGTTGGGAAATTTAGACATAATATCTACATGAGATCATGCTTCAGTCTAAGTAAAGATCTTATTTATTTTTGAAAACTTCCTAAATCGTTAGACAGTATGTGAAATGAATCGCATTAAATGTTAATTCTTTCAAAATCTAGGATAAGCATGATGGGTACTTCTGCTTAAACAGATATTCACATGACCAGATCGGATTATACGGATAATTATATAACATGTCTCAAAAGCAAGTGGTCACGTGGTTCATTTAGTTTTAAAAAACAACTAACTGTCCAGCGTGGCTTACAATGTAATATGTTTGTAATGACGAGTCACTTGTTATTTTTCACTTTTCAGATATATGATCTATCGATAAACAGCATTTGACGTGATCTCTACGAGAAACAATTAATGTATTTGGTTGTTTGAGGAGAAAATCTAGTCCAAACTATCGGATACAACCTTCACCTTCATATGCGGCAGACTGTCTAATTTTGGTTCGAAATTCAGGATTGGTTTGCGTGAGTCAGCAGTGTCAATGTTGGTGTATGCCAACGCTCAAAAAGTCCGTTTAAACTCAAAGCAACTATCAATCAATTTTCCATTACAGGCAGACATTTTAAAAACACAGCCAGAATATACTTTTTTAAAGGTTTTATTCCATCTTACAAACAAGCTTTCGTTTATCCCTATGTATATATGTACTTCATTGGTTACATTTTTTTTCTGAGGAAAGCTGCGTTATATACCCTCCCCGAAGGAATACTGAGCCGAATCTTGCAAAGGGAGCAATAATTAGTTTAATGTGCGGGGGAATGACGCTCATTTGCGAATAAAAACTATTGCTTAAACAAACATTTTTCTAAGTCATTAAAGATGTAATTTATTTTATGTTACACTTTTAAGACTATATTTGAAAGCAATTAAATGTTACTTAATTAACAATTTGAAACAATACACTGATCCCTTTGTTGTGATCTTGGAAAATGGAAATCGGTCAAAGTAACAACGAAAAGAAACCAATATCGATGGCTTTACCAGTTCATAATGGAGCAACGATTGACCATAACAAGAGCAGATATCCTCATTCCATCGTTTGGACGCCGATTCCATGTTTAACGTAAGTTAAATATGGTATACGTTGCAGATTCTTGTGTCCTTTTTTTGTACTGCTGAGTGCTGTGTACTAATTCTGACAGAATTTCTGGAATAATTAAGACGATAGTCCCAGTCACATAAGTGGCACAGTATTTATGAATCTATCTGTCCATGCATATAATTTATCAGTACTGCATATTTAATAAATAAAATGTTGTTGTTTTTTTTATTTTAATAATAACTCGTATTGTATAAATGCAATAATTATTATTGATACATAAACAGAAACGTGAAACATCAACTTCAAGTCAAGTCAGATCGCAAACTCCTTGCACAAAAGGTTTGTCCCTACTGGGACTTGAGAGTATGGAAGAGATTAAGGGTAAACATTAAAACATGGTAATTTACAATTTAACATGGTAATTACTTGTGCATGATTAATAGTTTCATTTCAGATCTTGTTTTTCTATGTAGAATCTATGAAATTTTATTATTTTGTTATATATATTTTATTAGTACCTTTTTAATATAAAAAACAAACACATTTCAGTTATAATTATGAAGGAATATTTTAAACGACAATATTATAATTACTATTTAAATCTTATGTGTTTTAAATATAAATAGTAAAACATTAAATTTCTATTCTTGATTTTCTAATTGATGCTGGCATCTTTTGCTGTTACATGATAAAACTGTGTCACCATAGAAAAATATCTTGGTAAAAAAGTCTCCTTCAAATATGACATTAACTAGACATTCTGGTGGTTGAGCAAAGGTGTGTGGCACGTACCATGGATTGTATTTTTGTGTGTGTACAACATGAAAAAAATACATTATCATAAAAAAACATTGCAGTAAAAGCCCACTGCGATTATAAGCCAGATATTCTCCATATTTTCCTGAATCCCTTTCTCTGCCGACTAGCAGTGGGATGTAATATACGACCCATCAAATTACTTCTTTTACATGTCAAGCATCTTCTTTTTGAAGATATGCCACGTTTCTAGTAAATTGTACATATATATCTTCAAAAATAATGATTGCATTTCGGTCACATAAGTATCTTTTAGGAAAACGATTGTACACCACTGGACCTTTTTGTAAGTCTATATTGTCTGAAAGATGTATTCCAACAACATACAAGTTCTGAAACTTGTAAAGTGTTTGCTTTTCATCAACATTGTCTTGTCATTATCATCATCATCATCCTTATTGTTCACATCAGCAGCAACAGCATTTGTAAATGGTACTTAAAAATTACAGTAAGTCAAAATCTAGATCCAATTGTTATCACAGTTTTTCATTAGACAGGTCCAATTGGGCTAATGTATATGGTCAAAATTAAACTTTTGCGCATTAAAATGACACTCATTTATTTATAACCGAGCATGTTTTAAAAGTAAGATTCATTGCTTTCACGGTTTTGAAAATATCAAACATTTTCTTATAGTGGGTAAAGGTTATATTTTTCTCGTAAAAAAAATCATCGTTATTGATATATTAGTAAGAGAATGACAATAGTTTGAGTATGTTTTTAAGACTTAGCAAATAATTTTGCTGAAAACTGTCAAGTACATATATTTCTGATCACTATTAACAAGAACCAACATGTCTTAACGTGAGTGTCTGCAGCATGTATACTTAATAAAACAACATTGTTCACAATCAATTGTGTAACGTAATAACTTCCTTAAAACAATTAAACACATAAAGACCTTTCTTGTAATGAAAAGTACTTCAACTGTTTGCATCAACTTAAACACAAAGAATGTGCTAAATCGTACACTGGCAAATTGCCTTTATTCATCAAGACTTTTTAGTTATCAAATAACTTGACAATCTTTTCTTTTTCAGACCTCAGTTTGTACATTCATTTTGATTTCCCTGTTGGCTCAAGGTTGGATATTTTACAAATGATTGTATCTCTTGATATCCAAATGTTGTCTGGTTTTCTTGGTCATTGAAATAAGTTCCTTTTATGTTCAAGAAAATTTACTTTATAATCATTGTCATCATCATCAATAGCAAGAACTTCGCCGATGTACCAATTCGCATCATAAATTGCAACAATAAAATCACTGACTCAATACGTTGTCTCATTGTTTGCTTTTGTGTTAGGAGTGGGGTTGGAATCAGATCCTGACTCAGAGGTTGCTTTTGTGTAAGGGGTTGAGTTTGAAATAGATTCAGACCCGCAATCGGTTATAGATGTTTTCACTGTTTTGCTTCAGCTGTCACAAATCTTAACAGAAATACATGACAGTAGCAACTTATGTCTCTAGTTTTGATTGTAGAGTGGCCCATACCCACTACCACATGGATTTTCATTGTGCCCTTAATGGATTTCAGTTTTTTTGTTTCCTGGTTTTTTTGTTTCCTGTGCCGCGTCAGTTTCCGTGCAACGATCCGAAAATACAGACTGAAACGTGATGTTGCTCATGCTGACTGCATGGCCCAGTCATAGATTGCCTTCGCGTCTTAAATAATAACTTTTCCGCTTCTCATAGATTCATCTGCAAGTCATTTGCATGTTCCACCTAGGCGGTCACACGGCCCCTTGCCATGTCCGGCCTCAAAGTAGTTCCACTTCAGGGACTTGACCGGTATCTTGTATGTCTGCTCATGGTTTGCGATAAAGTCAAAGATGTGCATATTGCAAAATTGACTTGTGGGCGAGTCACTCTAGTAAAGGATTTGGGACACAGCATTATCAATATCTCGTATGAGTGGCATAAGTTTGTCAATAGATGTGAGCACAGTTGACGATTTGTGTCCCATTTCATCATTAAACTCTTGTGTTCTAATTCTCCACTTTCTGAATGGTAGTAGACAACTATTGGGTGAAGTGTTAGCATTGTTTGGTTAAAATATATGCTCTGAACTTCTAGACTTGCAGTTTGTTATCCACAAAATCAAGTTGTAAAATCATCTCATGCCGGGGGAAGAGGCTGTTTCGACAATCTTAATTTCCTGTAACAAAACATTACCAAGATGTAAATGCTTTTTAACTACTTTCTGCTGGTCTGATGACAAATTGGCTTCTCTCATAAACTTTTATGTTTGCTTGCATGGTGTGTTGTTAGTAGATCTATTTATGTCACTGCTTTTTAGAACCTTTTCCTTCTTCAACATTTGTACGGATCTTTGTGCTGACTTAAGCTTCCACTGCATTTGGATTTTTTCTTCTTCAAGTTCTTTTGTTCTTAAACGTGCCTGAGACATTGCTCTCTTCCATCTTTTCAAAGCTCCTTTTCTTTGTTTGATGAAAATGACATTTAAACTGTCAGACGTCCCCTATCGGAAGGTGTTGCTGCATCCCCACTTTCATAGCCACTTGTTTTGTTATCATTCTGCATTCTTGCTTCTCGTTTCTCTGGATGTGTCTTAGTTTAACGCGATTCTTCTCATTTCTCAAGCATCTGTTATTTTCAGAAAGCTTGTGGGATAGGACATACTTATGGTGCATGCACTCTCTTTCCTTTCTTAAGTACTCCTCATGATTCTTCTGCTTAAGCCGATCGCAGTACGCCATCTGTTTTTTTGGGTTGACTCTTGCCCATGCTTCCTAAAACAAATGCAAACCTTCGTTACCATGTAACAAAACTTTCGTTACCGTAACTATTTAACCATATTATCGAAATATTAACACCAAAATATATGTTTTTCTTATTAAACTTATGTTAGAAGTATTATTTTACTCGACATTATTTATATATTACATCTGTGATACAAAACTAAATGATTTATTGCAGATATTCTCATATCATTATATTCAAAAAGATAGATGATTGTGAATATACATTTTAACCTTTTTCGAAATAGCCAGCACATGACAATGCCTTAAAGCAAAATACAAAGTATAAGTATGTAGATTACTATACATTCGTATCTTATTTTAAGAAAGAATATATTGTTCCAAAACAGTCTCATAAAGTTGAGAGTTACCAAGCCGTAACGAAGGTTAAAGCAATGCAACATGCCTTAAACCAGCAATAGTGCATAGTCATGTCTGATAAGTGCATGTTTTCCTTGTAAATACATTCTACAACTAACTAAATTAAAACAAAACATCAAATTTCAAGAAATACACGGTATGTTATGAGTAAATAAAAGTAATACAACCTTTGGCAGCACAAAGCAGACAAAGGTCATTACTTTTCTAATCAAAACATACGTTCCACTGAACATAAAATGTTTAATGACATCACACATGTCATATGACGTCATAAAGTTATGTTATTCTCGAATGATCTATAATGATCTGCAGTAAGTATTTTGGTAACGAAAGTTTACAACACAAAAGTTTAAAGTGACATTTGTTATATGCTTATGTTTGTTTACTATGAACAACTTTTTAAAAAGCTTTGCTGGTATACTTCCTGCACGATAAGCAAATTAAAACCAATGTAATGACTTTTTGAATACAACTGGTTCCCAGCTTTGCATTATGATAACTTTTAAGTTAAAATGTTGATGATGTTATTGAACAAAATCATTATAATTACGAAGACATGCATTTATTTTAGTGTTGATTATTATTATGATGTTGTAGCTGATGCCCTTTTATTGAATGAAGTGTACTGTATACAATATTGAGTTACACAGTTATAAAATCAAACAAAAGAACACATATAATATTGATATAAGGAAACACAAGTAAGAAAATCAAATTACTATTTTAACAGTAATTTACAAAATGTAAATATATAGAATTGCAATTTAATTTACTTAACATCAGTTGATGTTAAAATGTGAATGATGTGTAAGGAATTACCATGTTGAAATGTGAATCAACAAGTTTGAATTTTTACCCCAAATCCCTTCTATATGAGGCATTAGAAGTTAGCAATTGTAAATATAAAATATAAAATGAATATTTGTACTGGACATTCAACCTTTAAACATAATGTTTATCTTTTGTGATTATTTTATGTATACAGTTCACAAGTTTAATACTTAAACATAAATTTAAATTATTTTTGTTTAAAGATTTATTTCAAACATGCATTTAAAAATTTATAAAATATTTTAACAAGATCTAGTTCCATTTCTTTTAATAACACTTGGTATAACGACAACAAATAGTGCCTCATTAAAATAAGTTGCTTGGTTAAGTTTAAGCATGTTCACTATAATCTCTCTCCCAGGCACCCTAATCTCCCTCTCTGGTAGCTTAAGGCTGCATCTATGGGACCATGTGAAGAACAACACATTTCAAAAAATGAGAATAAAAATTATGATTTTAAATCTTTGGTCATTGACACTAATGTTATAATATAGAGGACTAATAATCACATTTTTGTGTTGTTGCTCTCTAAAAATCTTATTTCATCCATATCAAGCAAACTAACTGTCATTAAATGTAAAATAACAGCATAAATCATATATTAAGAAAATTATTTCATACACTGATGCTTGAAGGTCTTTTTGATTGAGCTCTCACATGTGACTTTCAAAATCTTTCGGATTTTGGAAGTTTATTATCATTCAGCATATAAACTGTTTATTTTAAACAATAAAAAAAGTAAATTTGATTTCGGGCAAGTGACTCCGTTTAGTCACTTGTCCCAGTGGGCAAGTGGTATGGGGGGAAAAATGCGCAGATACTGCAGTCTATAAACCTACAAAAAACCTTTATCACTTATCACATACTGTCTACTACCGTGGGAATAAAATGCTAATTACATAAGCATAGGAAGTGATGGGAGGGTGCATGTCCAGTATAACCAAAAAGCTGCTGGTAGTTTTTTTTTGCCTGGGAGTTTGCTGTTTTTATTGTGACTCAAAGCTGGCCAGCAAAGTAAATTTTGGCATGTAAGTACATGTAACTCCAAGTAACTTCATTCTGAGTGCATGAATATTTAAATACTGTGAGTGAATGGCCCTAGAGTTTTATAATTGATATTAAGTACATAAACAATGCCTGTTTAGATCTACATGTAAACCATCTTATTTTTGACATTTTCAGAATAATTATGGCTACTGTATTTAAGACTTCTGAATATGATTTGTGCCTTTTTCATTTATTATTTTGTCTCTGTTCTTTAACAGGTGGTTGTTTCCAATCATTGGCCACCTGGGTATTGCCACCAGTAATGGAGTCATCAGGGACTTTGCAGGGCCCTATTTTGTGTCTGTAAGTATAACATGTCTTTGTATTGGTAAAAAACTGACAATAGCTCTTGTAGATTACAGTTACTATTGGTGAAGAAAAACCCTAGTCAAAACAGGCTGAGCAGGGTACCTATGGACGAGTGATTAGGGAGGCTCACTTGTTACTCTTTAGCCAGTCACTGCAGGGTTTTTTGCCCCAGTCAGGATGAAAACTTTTACATGGGGAGTTTTTCCAGTTTTGCCTATATTTAGCAGGTGGTTCTACCCTGACATGACTCTGGGGCTTTCTCCAACAATGATAAGCTGGATGTCGCCTATATGATCTTGCTTGTGAAAAAAAAGTCTAGCTAGATCCAGCAATGCACCGGAGTTCAGTTGAAATCCCATCCTCCAGGTTCTTACCATGACGTTGAAACCTCAAGCTGACTTGTTTATATTGTTGTAGCAGTCTGAATTGCTTTTAAGTAATAAGCTGCGAGTCTACACATACACTTTTCATTCAGTCAACACATTTTTTAAAT
Organism: Sinonovacula constricta; assembly: GCA_007844125.1. Lineage (NCBI taxonomy): Eukaryota > Metazoa > Mollusca > Bivalvia > Cardiida > Solecurtidae > Sinonovacula > Sinonovacula constricta. The sequence goes on along the minus strand of CM017566.1, from coordinate 16,377,895 downwards.
TCAAATTATTATTTTTAATTCCTTACTTTTTGTCCTTGTAAATCATTGTTACTTCTGTTCTCTTTCAGGAAGATGATATGGCATTTGGTGTCCCAACAAAGTATGTTTTTGATAAGTTTTCTAGCTTGTCTCACAAACAGCATTATGATCACTATTTAGACTTAAAGCATTGATTACAGAAGACCGCATACAAACATCTGGCTAAAATCACAGGTCAGCTATGATTTCCCCAGGCCTCAAACCTATCATATGGTAAACTGCAGGATTTTATGGACTTGACGGATAATTGTTAACTTTTTGTTGTAAATTTATGTATATAATAAAACATACCAAATCATACCAAATGATATTTTTCATGACTATTGCAAAATTCTGAGCATTGTAAATATTGTATTCTGGTATAGGATGTTGTAATAAATGGTGGGCTGGAATCATTGAATTAGGACATATGAAGTTAGGACTTACCACGTCCTTACTTAATTTAAATGTATGTTTACTGATTTGAAATGGTTTTGAGCATTGAAAGTTTTCCTTTCACATTATATTGTTTTTTATTCTTCAAAAGATACTGGCAGCTGGACTTCAGTAAGGTGTCAGGCCATAAAGGGCAGTCACCTCGAGATACCTGGGACCGGGCAGTGTATGAGGCATCAGAGGAATATAAGACTAGAATGGTATGTGTGGGATGGCAGGTCAAAATGGGAAGGAGATAGAAGTTTGTATGATTTAACGTTACAAAAGTTTTACAAAAATAAAATGGAAAAACAAATTGTAAAAGATTATCTAAGAAAAAGTGACAAATGATACAATATATGAAGAGGAAGCAAGAAGGAAGTAAGGTTTTTGTGCATTAGGGTGAGAATGAGGAGAGAGAAAGTTTGACATTTAGATATTAGAAAGGTATTAGGTAGAAAAAAAGAGAGATGAAAAATAGAATATAATAACAGAACAGATTCGATGAGAAGAAAGAGAGAGCATAAATGGTGAAATGAGACAAATAAAATTTCAACATAATCAAATAAAATAGAGAATGTTAGAAAAAAGTCAGTTTTAAGAAGCAGAAATGAAATGATAAAAAATACACAAACAGATGAAGAGAGGAGGTATGTTTATAGATGAAAAGAAAAACATGAAATACAAAGAAGGAAGAGCAGATCGGATAAAAAAAATGGAAAAATAAGCAATAATGATAAGAGAAGAAAGGGAAAATGGTTGAGAATGAGATCGGAAGTATTACATATTCTTTGTCTTGATTTTTAGCTTTGTCAGTCTCCTTTCTCTCTTGGTTCCAGCACAATTTATGTTGTGACAACTGCCACAGTCATGTTGCCATGGCACTGAACCTGATGGAATATGATGGCAGTAAATCCTGGAATATGGTCAAACTCTGTTTTCTTATGCTGATCCATGGAAAATATGTCAGGTAAACAATATATTATGTCAATGCCTTTGCAACACAAGTTGACCAGGCTTAGGCATATAGGATAGATACGGAAGTGATTAGTGAGTTTTACATATAAATGTGTCAGACTCTAAGGATTTATGTTAATTTGTTTGCTTTTGAAGTACATAGTATATATTGTATAAATAGCTACATTTAGCTTTTGGAAACCACAGAAAAATGTCAAGGTAGAACTACCATGTACTACAGATCAGGTGGCTAAGCTGCCAGAAGGAGCTCCTGACAAGCAGTTTTCAGTGTCCCCTACCCTTGTTAAAAGTTGTGTGTATATGAAATAAGTTTTTTGGTGTTATCAAGAATTTTTAGGTAATGAATTCTGTGATCTAAGTTTAAAAAACAAATGGCTTGTTTTTGTCATTGCAGATGTATAACTTTATATTTTTCTTATTAAAAAGATAATAGTAAAACCAATGTCCTTTATGGGTATTTGTTATTTTTGTGTTACTAACTTTAGATAATTAAGTATTTTGATGGTCATTCAAAAATCATAAATGTTATATCTTTTGTCATTTCAGTGTTTGTGCTTTTCTGAAAACATGGCTGCCATTTTTGATCATGACTGGTATCCTGATTGGCCTCATAGTTGGATTGGGAATACCATGAAATTGGGAACCAGTCTAAAACGGATAAAGCATTAAAACACAGAACAAAGGGAAATAATAATACAAATGGTACATCAACTTTAGCACCCATCAATCTGAACTAAGTGGTATTAAAACACAAACCAAATCCAGTGAAATAATCCCGTTTCAACATACTGAAACTTTATTTCTTATCCACCTTAGTTCTTTTTATATTTTTAGTTAGTTCCCAAGTATCCGTTAATATAGGAAATCAACAACTTAAAACATCTTTACCACATTGAATTCCAATTTACCAGACCTTAATGCATAATTCCATCTTTTATCATCCCTTAGCTGTCAATTATATCTACTGTCTGGAAGGGTCTGCATTGGTCAGCAAATATTTAGTTAAAAAATAATACGCAAAAAAATGTTTATTATGTAAATGTACTTTTGCAAAATTCTTCATTTTTAGCACAATATCATCTTCATGTAGGTCTGTTATTGTTTTTTTTGTGAGTTTAGATTTTTGTATATTTACTGCTTTGTTCTGATCATAAAGAGGTGCAGATATTAGAATATGCATAGTTATACATTTTTTTAAATATATTTGGATGTATCAAAGACAAAGCGCAAACTCTCAGCATGAAATTAATTGTTTTAATGTGGTTTACTATTTAAAATTAGCATAAGAGTTTCTGTTGTTGTTTTTTGTCATGCAGTGATACATTTTGTTATATGTTTACAATGTAGCAATTAATTTAAAATAAGGGTCAGTATTCCTTTTAAGTTTTAGGTGTTTAGGTGTCCTTTTGCACAAGTGATATTTCAAAAATGTGCATTAGTGTTAATAATGTGGAAAGAAAGTTACATCCTATATGCTTTGTTTCAGAGATTCTTTTGTCAGAATTACTTAATTTTATTTTCAATTCCTTCTTGTTTTACCAATTAAATTCATACAGTTTTGAAGTCCAATGCAAAATACATGTATCTCCATGAAGACTAAAGTATATATTACATTTACTTCTTGGGTATTTGATATAAACTTTATATGAGTTAGATATTGATTATGTATGTAAGATTGCTTATTTCTTGTATCATACAATTGTAATACTGTTGTCATTATGCCTTCTTAAATTTCAGTATTGACCTGTTCAGGAATATGCTTGTTGTGAGTCAGAGTTGAAAACTGATCAAATACTATTGTAGAGAACAACACCTCAACTTTCCAGTTCCTATTCCAAATACTGAGAACACAAACTGAGATCATGTTCATACTATGTATATTTATTTCAATCTTCACATTGAGTACATTTTTAAATTACTTAACATGTGATAAGATAAATTAATGAATGTATGACCCAACAAGCTTAAATGAAAAAAAATATATATTTTTATTGCTCAACCCTTAAGAAAGTATGACAGGGAGTGTTAATTCATAAACAGAGAGTAATTTAAGGGAAGGTGTTAAAGTTGTTGTCTGATTACTTTGCTTAGGTTGCTTACTGCATGGGTTTGAGTCTGAGTCAAGACAAAAAAACTAAATCAGAGGACAACTTTTGGCTGACCAGCTGTGTACAATTAGTTTTACACACAATACTTTGTGTCTTGTTAAACAATAAAATATGGACATTGCCATGACGACTTTGTGTGATTCTGTGGAATGCAAATTACCCAAAACAAATTTTTATCTTATAAATTTAGACAGTATCTTTGCCCGGATTTAACCTGACCCCTCCTTGTTAAGGAAGTCTTTGACATTTCTTAGCTCTCCTAAGCACAACTTTTCCAATGTGAGCTTTTCTCTTTGGCCTTTAATCGTCGTGCAGCGTAACACTTTGCTTGAGAACAGCTAGAGGCTACTGTTTTTATCCAGTCTTCACCACACATGGGCAGAATGTTTGAACATTATCTTGGATGAGTTCGAAACATGGTCATGTGCTTTTAAAATGTATGTCACTTGGTCTTCGGGGGGTGGGGGGGACTTATGAACACGATACATGCATCATTTATGGTGCAGATATCTTAAAGCCTGGTGAGACAGTTTGTCTGCAATAAACCTTTTAACCTGGATCACCTGAAGTCGAAAGTATATCACTAATTAAATTCAGGAAACCAACTTGTAAATATTTTCAAGACCATCATTCTGTCCACCTTTCTGGCCCAATTTGGTCAGAATGTTTGCAGGAAATATTCGATGTGTTCAGTACTAAGACACTGAGGTAATAAACGGTCACTTGAGGTCAGATCAATGAACAGCCTTGTGAACACCCTTATAGAGCTATTTTGGGCCTAATCTTCACACAATATATCAGACCCTTTGTCATAATGGACTGTTTGATGGGATTTGCTATCTACAACCTCTTGATTAAGATGAGATAACATGCTCAGGTGAGCTATTCAGGGTCAGCATGACCCTCTTGACTGTCGATTAAATGGCGTTTGTATAGACCATCATTAATAGCGTTTTTAAAACTAGGGAATAGGGTCGCCATGCTGTTTATATTGATGTAATGCTCTAAAGAAAACTATTTTGTATATGTTGTTGCTATTTTTTGGTATTTTTTTCTTTAGATGTGTGCCCATTTCGATTCTGTTTTATTTACACCAACATGTTGATACATTGTAATTCAGAATAAAGTCGTTACCGTATTTACATGGCATTGTGTTGAATTCTGTTTCTCACATAGCAAAGATTTCCATTTTCAAAAGTATTAAAGGTCATAAGCCCCATGAACTTTTTTTAGCTTTCCATTTATTGTTTAAACATCGAAACTATGTGATTTTTTTATTTTGAAACATTGATGTTGCTAGTTTGAACAGAGCATTGTATAAAGTATTTTCAATATCAAAACTATATTTTGATAGTTTAAAAGGTTAAAGAAATACAACGGAAAATGATACACTGTTCATTTTGTTTTAAGTATAAGCCAAAAGTTTTATTTATTTCTGTGTATTAATTCTGTGTGCATTTATCAGTTGTAAAAATATTGTATTCTAAAAATATGAATTCAAGAGCTTTCCAATGGTGTATATTTAATTTTCGGACCACAAATGAAGAAATTCCAAGAAAATAAAATTTACCCTTCTATACAATTCATATGAAAATCACTTGAAGTTACCATCAACGATGGCTGCCAAGATAAGGGATTTTCATTGATGTAGAAACTATCTATAAACATTTTAAAAATATATTTCTTGTTTTAGAAAAATCTTTGAAACGTTTATAGACTTTAAAATAATTTGGTTACTGTTATAATCGCGCTAGCAAATAGTGTTTAATTATGGAGGAATCTTAACTGTTTGTAAACGATTAACATGGTTTGGTTATGTGTTTGGGACATACTGGAAAAAAACGTATGCAAATTTAATATATGTACGCATATATCAATCTCCGTGGATTATCGGCAATTTACCGAGACATAAACGCCGTGACTCCTAGATTATTCCGATCAGGCTAATGTAGATAATCCCTATCAGGCTAATGCATGTACATGTAACATATAAGAAAATCAATATAAGGGATTACTGGATTAAATTAACTAGTCGCAGTTTCTCCACTGAAACATGTTATTTTAAATATGCATATTCTTGTTGTAACGCTTATTTTTCTTTAATCGAAATTAAAATTTTATGACAACTTCCCATGTTGAATAAAAAAAACGACAGGCTTTTATTTGAATTTGATTGATAACTCTTGCTTTAGCAATCAATGACGAAAACAATGTCGCCAATCAAAAGTACAAACCTAATCCGATTGTAAGAGATTAAATTTTAATCTACAACTAGGTGCCAAACTGTGTTATTATTTTAAATTTTCTTTGTGAAATATGTGATGTATAAATGTATCTTTGAACAGTTCGTTTTATCGTTGGTATAATAGAATTATTGCTGAAACTGGGACAGTTGAATCCCAAGTAAACGGAGAACGTGACAAGTGTTTGCTTACAAACGTCAATCAATTTCTGTTCTTTTCGCGGCGGCTTTTATTTTGTAATTGTGGACATTTTCTTACAAAGGATATTGTTTTAATGTACCTCACATGCTTACTTTTTGTAGGCTTATTTTGTTGCCCAGGCATGATTTAAAGATATTTTATTGAAAGTGCCGAAAGTGGGCTCCTTTAAGGCTCCTATAAGGGACCCAATTTCGATTGCTTTTTTGAGGCATGGTAGGATCCCACTTTGGGCACTTTGATAAAGATAATGCCTGAGCAACAAAACAAGCCTATAACATGGCGGGGGTCACGATAACTTGCAGATGTATGTGCCGACCATTAAATAAATTAGTTGGAAACAAATATTTTGACGCTTCAGTTTTATGGAATTTGAACTTAGTATGTTCACTGAGTACTGATTTGGGAATATTTCTTTCGACAAAAGACTGTTAATGTAAAACAATAATAAAAAGAGGAAATGGTATTAAATAAAATGAACGCCCCGTTTTCTTTGAGCGTGCTCGTACTGATTCTACTGGGGTTTGCGCATGCGCAGACGATGCCGTCAGGATGTACACATGATCGAGGTATGACTTTTATTAATCCAGGTAGTCGTTGAAATATTTAAGCAGTACAAAGACATAACAAATATGAAGATAGTATGTTTCCAGGCACGGGTTCAACTTACCAAAGTCTTTAAAAATTATTAATAAAGCGCACTTTTTAGGGGTCGTTTAAAAAGTAACTGTTATAATCGTGCCAAATTTACACAACATTTTTTACTCAGTCAGGGCAGCATTATAGCTGTTTCAAGATGCAAGAGTCTCCGGATAACTGACAGGTTTGTCGGGTGATTGACCCCACAAACATGTCTTTTTTGTCATTTTTGTTGAAATATCGAAGGTAATTGTTATTTTGTTGAAATATCGAAGGTAGCCACTATGTATGGACCTATTAACAGTTTATTCTGTAAGAGAAGTTGATAAATACGCATACAACGAGTTTCACAATAGATTTTTAGGCTCCCCGACGGGCGAGCACATAGTCGCCGCTTTGTCCGTTCGTCCGTCCGTCAGTCATAATTTTGTCTGTAGTATAACTCAAAAATTGTAAGAGGTGTCAACAAGAAATTCCATTGGCAGATAGATCTTAATGAGTAGAAGTGCAGTGTGTAATTACTATAACTATGTTTGCATAATTTAAGAGTTAATGTCCTTTGTTATTTTTAATACTTAAATTTTGTCCGGAGCATAAAATAGCCGTTTTGCAACTAGCAAAGTTTAATTCACAGTCGTAGCTTCATTTAGGCACCGTTTGCCTACACATTTTTTCTCAAAAATCAAAATTTAAAAAAAAATGCTAAAAATGGGAAAAAAAATGTCGGTGGCCGTGGTCACGGACGGTAGATGCGTGAGCTTTAGATACTTTAATTACACAATCTATTGCGCCTAATGCCATAGATACATAGAGTTATTGATTGTTACTGAAAAGCGTAACAAAAGCATGTATACAAAATTCATATATAATGTATAAGCCAGTACCCGTATATGCAAAATATAAATTATGTTGAAGCTACACTAAGCACCGGAACCAAGCGAATGGGATAGAGCGGTTAACGTTTTAAATATAAACTTTAACATGGCTAAGTACGATCGTCCTTAACCAGATAGCATTCCCACGGAAACGCCCCCCCCCCCCCCCCCCCCCCCCCCCCCAATCCTCCCACGCCTACACATGCGTTTTCTGTCAAGCTACGTCCCAGTAATTGGGGAGCATCCATCGATTCTACCGATTCTCTTGTTTCTGATACTGTAGTAAATAATATGTTAAATGTTTTTAGCAATCTTCACGACGATAACCCAAACATTTCATGAAGTATTTAAGCGACCTTATAGGATTTTGAATTTTCTTGAATTTTACCTATCTTGTATTGTACTAAGTGTTTAGTAAAATCGGATTGCCGACAACGAAAACTGCAAAGTGCCCTTAATAATAATTCCAAAGTCGCGGATTAAGGCGTAAGTAACGTTTTTCTCGATGTATGTTTCTATTGTTCTTCATGTAACGTCAAAAAAGTTCAAACGGTTAGTTTTTAAATGTTAAATTTAAAAGTGATACATTTTACCATTTTCTTGAATGTAAGACTCAGAAGAAAACTTTAAATGACAACTTTAGAAATTCTTGTTCACGTCAGCATGCGAGTAGAATAAATATCTATCAGAAATATCATGCAAGTTAGTTATATTTGCACTGTTATCCACAATAGGAATGTATGAATGCAACTACAATTCTTTGAACTCCGGCGGAAACATCCCGTTGTTGGCTTCGTCGTTCAGCTCCCCTGTCGCTCAGCGCCTCCGTATTACCAACCTTCCGACGACGTTGACGTCTGCCATCTTCAGCTCGGATTTCGCTCTCATCAGCACAGCCAGCTACGACACTAACTTTCCCGCAACTCTCGAGATGAAATGCGCGGGAAATAGTGCAGTGACGATCGGGACGGCAGCATTCACGAATATGGGTCATATCCGGGACTTCAAGCTGATCAACTGTCAGGTCACTGCACAGGCGTCGGCTTTCAGGTAGGCAGACAGGATGGTGCATTGTAGTTGCTGTTTTAGTTTCATGTCCTTCGTATATAAACACATATGTATATGACAACTAGTCACTGTCGTTCTGCGATATTTACGCGGTAGACATGATTGTAGGCAAGATGCTGGTTCACAGTCAATAATGTATTCTAATAAAGTATTCTTACTATTGGCTGTACGCTTTTTAAACTCAAAACTAATTTTGTCCAAGTCTATGGATCGTGACCACTTAGAGCCCAGTCGAGTTCTCCTTATAGCAGAGCAGAACTAATTCTCTGATTCTAATAGGTTTATGGGCGCCATGGCGCTTTTTGGGGTGTCCGCTTAGCGGGCAGCTCTATACATGTTCACTAATCACATTGGAACACACAACTGACACGCACACATTATGTTAAGACAACTAAGCAGTACCATTTTCTTGCATTTACGTGACGAACTAGTCATTTTCTTTCAGGTCAATGAAAGTATACTTACCTTAACAAGAAACACTTTTAGTCGACACTAAGTGCAAAAGTTTGGTGCTATTACTGATTCAACGTTGTTGTTAACTAATAAACAACAAGAGACGCATTCGGAATTGCTTGGGATGACCGCCTCACTGTCAGTCACATCCGAAACCAATCGGAATCCTCAGGTAATTCCGTCCTCTGGACAATTATCCATTAGATGTATCTGGTGCAACGCTACTTACAGAAATAACGATCGTTTTGTTCGCCAGAAGTCGGAATAAGAATATGCCTAAAATGTAGGTTAAGACTGGATGATTTAAATTTGAAGCCGCCACAAGCTGAAGTTTTACAGGCATCGTACTGTTGTGAGCTGCCATCCGAGCTGCCATCTTTGTTTTGACCTCTGTCACAAAAGTAGTCCCATTTAGGGAAATGACCGAGGTGATACGACTACCTACATACAGAAATGGGAACACCTCGGATAATTCACAAATTATCTCTCGGATGTATGTCGGATTACCTCGGCCATTTCCCTAAATAGGGCTACTTTTGAGACATCCGAGGGCAATCGGAACAACTCGGATAATTCACGAATCATCTCTCGGATGTATGTAGGCAGTCGGATCACCTCGGCCATTTATCTAAATGGGACTTCTATTGAGACAGACGTCAAAACAAAGATGGCAGTTCGGGTGACAGCTCACTACAGTACGATGCCAGTAAAACTTCAATTTGTGGCGGCTTCAAATTTTAATCGTCCGATTTTTATTTACCCATCACAGCTGTCAAACGATGGCATTGTTTATGTTTTGTTCGAACTACTTAAGAATATTCTTCTTCCGACTTCCGGCGAACGAAACGATCGTGATTTGAGCACGTATCCTTGCACCAGATACATCCGAGGGATGATTGTCCCGAGGACGGAATTACCCGAGGATTTCCGATTGATCCGAGGGATGATTGTCCCGAAGACGTAATTACCCGCGGAGTTACTATACACTATAGTACCATACAGCCTTCAATATGGATGGAAAATCTCTGAACAGAGGGTATATTGAAAGATTCGAGCACAGCTCGGGTATCCGCTGACAGAAATTCATGCTGATCTGCAGAATGTTTATGGGAATGATGATTTAAAATATGCTCAGTTTGCAAGTGGTTACGTTGTTTTAACGATGGTCGGGATACAATTGAAAATGACCCCCGAGGAGGAAGGCCCTCCGAGGAAGGTGGCCAGTTTCCGCTTTGACGGAAAAGAAAGTTGCTGCCGTAAAAACGTTAATTAAAGAAGGCGCACGTTATACCGTGCAAGAGATAGAAGAATGAACTACCATTCATTCGTCAAGTGTTTTGAAGATCTTAAGTGAAAGTCTATGGCTACGTAAGGTCTGCGCGCTGGGTACCCCATTTGCTCATTGACGAGCAGAAACAAAGACGGGTTAGACTTGCATCACAAATGATAGGGAAATATGATTATGTAACCCACGTCGTTTGGAAGAGATAGTTACTGGTGATGAAACCTGGATCTATCATTTTGAACCCAAATCTAAGGCTAAAAATAAGGCTTTAGTTTCATCTGAGGTCGACAGACCTGTCATTGCGCGCCGTTGCAAGACATCAAATCGCATGTTGTATGCGATACTTTTTTATTGGAAAGGTCCATTTCTTCAAATTCCAGTCCCGAAAGGTAGTTTTGTCACTGAAAAGTTCTACAGAGAAGGCGTTCTTACTCAACTTGTTGATTTCTTCTAGAAACTTAGACCACGCACCGGCGTCCGCGGCATCAAATTATGTGGGTATCTGAAAGAATCTGGTGTTGACGTCTTCGATCATCCTCCATACAGCCCTGACCTATCTCCCTGTGACTTTTGGTTGTTCCCAAGACTAAAGGAAATCGGAAGAAAGATCAATAATGTTTGTTAATAAAAACTTCGGGTTACAAAACCCACACTGACACACACACACACGCACGCACGCACGCACGCACGCACGCACGCACACACACACACACACACACACACACACACACACACACACACACACACTAACTGCCACATATATATTTTCAATATGTTTTGTTATGTGCACACAGCCTCCTGGGAACCTTGGACAGTTTCATCATCGAGAACGGCACAATCGCATCCATGGATTCCACTGCCTTTTCTGGGGTGTCTGTCAAACGGGAGTCCAGCCCCAGTCCGGTATACCCGATTCGCTCAGGTCAAGTGGTCTTCAAAGACGCCAAGGTCACTGGTGGGGGTCTCCCAGGCGACCTGTTCAGCGTACTCACTGATGTCGTGTCTATTTCTATAGAGGTGTGGAGCACTAGTTCCGAGTAATTAACTGTAAATGGTTGTAAGACTGGCAATAGTATTGTGTTTTGTCAAGCAGCTTAAAGTGGTTTCCGTTTTAACATCTTTTATATATTATTGGACAAAAGAATACCTGGTAGATAAAAAAAAACCTGGACTGAATGCTAAGCCTGTAAATACCTTACTATGCTGCATGTACACGGATAAGAGTCATCATACAAACATCGGGTTTTCCTTTTGCATGGCAACTCCCTAACTACTCTAAGACATTAGCAAGCAGTTGTTGCAGTAGCAGTCAGGTCAACCACATCTTAAAGGCGGTAGCCGTTTGCCTATATAAAATGCATATAACAATATTTTCCACTATTTGGGGAAATTTAGGCAAAATTTCTGCATAAACTCAAGTATAAGTAAAACGATTTTGAACACAACCTAGATTGTTAGACTTACACATTGCGCAATGTGTTCATTGTTTTTCAAAACCTATAAATAAGCAAATAGTGATCTCTTCAAAAAGTAGATATCGACGTCAGAGTGGATAACCTGGACGACGATATAGCGTGATATTAACGAAGTTATTTGTCACTTGTTTTCACGTGGCTCAGGTAGGAAATAACTGTTTGCAGTGACAAGTGGAGATTTATGCTTCGCAGTTCAAAGTTATCCAGGGCACCAATATACAGCATTTTACAGGACATGTATAGTTAAAAATAATTTATTTGGCTATTTAAGAAAGTTTTGTAGTCTATATTGTCTGATACCACTTTTAATGTCTTTATATAAAGGTTCCTTATTTCCAGACAAAGTCTCAGGTGCCATCTTAAAGCTTCATCAACAAATACACAAGGTGTGCTGATGTTCAATTGGAGTTGTGTAAACAACTGAAAACGATTATTTCAATACTTATGAATGCACCTTGATACATGATTCGGCTGTTTTATTATTATTACAGAACGCTGGCCTGACTTCTCTCAGTCCGACCATGTTCACGAATATGACGTCACTGCGTTTCCTGTCTCTGAGTTACAACAGCATTCAAGATCTTTCAACGGATCTCCTGAACTCCAGCGACAGTCTCTCTGAGCTCCATCTATACGGGATAACTTACACGTGCAGCTGTTCTTCGCTCTGGTTCTACTCACGTGCCGAGAAAAATTACCTCAAGATCTACGGAGATATAATTTGTTCTACCGGTATAATAAGAATATATGACAAAGTCCTATGACCAATACAATATATACCAAAGTTTCAAAAGACACAGAACAAAGGTATTAAATGCAAACAATGCAAATTTAAAGTATAACAACTGCAAAGAAGCCCTGGCAAAGTCACTTAACAATCTGTTTCTACTTTACTCAAAGTTATTAAATTATTATTGTTTAGATTCTTTTATTTTTCTGTATGAAATACTGCAAGTAAACCTTACTCTTATAATGTTACAGGTGAAAAGGCTGGTGTCTATTACAGAACGAACTGTGTTAAGGCTGAACCCGAATGTGCTGACGGTAAGTTCATATACCAATAACGACTTAGATGATTAAAAACGACCGGTATGACTAGAAAAAAATCAGACCATCAAACTCAAACTCCGTGATAATGTTCTTATAATGATATTCTAATCAACAAAGAACAATGTCGTCATTTGCACGTCGTATTCTTGGGGCTAAAGAAATCGCCAATGTGATCAGGTTCATTCCTAATATAAATACAAAAACGAAGTAGTATCTTAATTTTCTGCCGATAGTGGGGTGCTACTAATATGTTATATGCAGCATTTATTCTTGCATTCATTTTTAGTGAGACGTGATTTTTGTCATTAGAAAACAATATAGCAATTTGCATGGTCCTTTTATAAAGTATGCACGCACATGTTCATAGTTACATGCTTGTAGGTATTGCAGTTGTTTTTCGGACACATTACATTTGAATCGCCCTCAAGCAACATGGTATATTAAATATTTATAGAAATCAACCTAAACAATTTTTATTTCAGGTCTGTTTATTGTGCTGAATGCTTGTTTCAAACCCCTTGACCTTGCCATGTATATCGTCTGCGTGCTGTCCGCCATCTTGGCTGTGATTCTGCTGATCCTTGTCATCCTCACACGCCGCGCCCTCAGTAATGGCGCCGGGCCGGGTAAACGCCCCCGGAAGAGACCGCTCAAAGGCGGTTCAAGGCCCCTTCCGAAGAAACCAGGCGCGCCTAAAAAAGGCTGGGCATAGAGACGTTACGTGTCCTGGTGATTGCGAGTGAGATTTTAGTACCAATTTTTTTTTCAAGTGTATTGTATTTATTGGAACAGTAGAATCTATCACAAAATTATGCTGAAACAAAATGTGTGTGGAAAATATGCTGTCAAGTTTGTGCACGAGAAAAATCACTTTGAAAAATGCTCAGAGGAAATAACTATGTTCGCTATGTTCGACTTCTTTGCGCGACTATGTGGGGTTTTTGGCAATTTATGAAGCCGTAAAACCATCACCACTTATTATAAAAAGTTTCGCTAGTTTTATGTGGAAGGGTTTTTGTACGATTTTTACTGTTTTCTTGTTTCGAAAATCATGAATTTTGGGTCAGACCGTCTAATTATCTTTAAATTGTCAGGGCGGGAAAAACTTTTTTGACGCGACTTTTCCAATCCTTGTTTCCTGTCAACGGTTATTCTGTTTTATGAGTAGATAAAATACAACACATCTCTGTGTGTTTGTTATTCAATAAGTTATATGTGTAATGGATTGTGTAAATAATTTTCATAAATAGATCTATTAGCATTACCCTTCGTTTTCTGTTATGTAGTTATATTTCTTTTGATACGACGACTTTAAGACATCTAAGATTAAAATAAACTATAACTATTACGTATTTGAACATTTTATTACAAATAAATTTCATATCAAAGAGATTATATATAAATATAGAACACAATTGATCAAGCAGAAAATATCAAAGATATATAAACAAGTTGAAAATCGAAAATGAATACATCAGTGTAAATACGATATCATATTTATGAAAACAAACTGTCAAGTGGTAACTGAGTTTCCATTTTCCGACGAAAGACCACATGGATTACATGTATAACTGGCCATTATGGCACCAAACATAAATGTCCTACCTAAACATTCAATGCCCTTGTAGATGATGATGGTACTGTTGTAGCAAATAAATGTTGCGGTGAATACAATGTCTGTCATCGTGTATGTTTATGTATCGAAAAAAGCGACCTGTCAGGAACAGCGTTATTCTTGAATCTTCGTCAATTTTGTAGATAGATTTCCATTCTAAAAACGCTCAGTTACAAGTTGCACAAAATATCTTTTGGCGCGTTATCTTCGCTATTTCTTAAAAACATCGGCTGGATAAATCTCCTTATGAAAGGTCAACTTTAACCTTCCACACCAATGGTGTATACGTACACCACATCGCGCCATATTTACATTCAACAAAAAGACCAATCGAAAGGGAGATGACTGTGGTAAAAATTTAGTTGTAATCCACTAAATACAACACAGGTTTAGTCCCTTACATCTTAAGGCCTATAAACAAACCTGTAAACAAGAGCGATTTAACATGAAATGCCGCCTATAACAATGACGTCTGCCTTAGTGGGTACTCATTTATGTCCTTTGTTTAGTATAAAACATACTGTTTTCATTTATACAATATCATTACTTTTCAAATATAAGTGCAAACTATTTTTACAAAACACAAAGTTTGTTACATGTAAGTATAAGAAAGACACGGTAAATATTGCGTATAATGATTCGCTATGTATAGTGTGTGGATTGATAACAACTATACAACTATATAACCCGTTATAAGTTACTGCTCAGCTGAGTGGTATGTATTGTTTAAGGATCAATCACATTTAACTGTTTGTAAAGAAAACAGCTTAATTGTTCATTACTGAAAGAAGACAATGAAATACTTTGCTGCCTGCCCTCAGATAATATAAACAAATACTGAGTAGTTGAGTATGAACATAATACAAATAAACGTTTACAAAATATTTCCTGCAGTAGAATTGGTGAAACGTAAAACGTATCTGGATTTGCAATGAAACAAGCCCAATTACAATGTGCAAAGTCAGGACATATGTACTAACAGTACAAAAAGTCACGAAAACGTATTAATTTCAAGAAAGCAATGTGTGTGCAATTATAAAAAATATCTGTGATTGAAACAAAGGGAGCACAGTAATCGGAAATAACAAAAACTTCCGTTAGGAAAACAATGGACATGACATCTTTTGTCAGCTGTACACAGTTGGATCTTGTTAACCATATACTTAAATGCTAAAAGAAACTGACATCTATTCCAGCCGGATTAATGTCTTTTTGTTTTTTTTAGTTTCAAGTTAACTTCATGTCATCCGGCCTATCAGTATTCGTCTAAAAGGTATGTATAGTAATCTATATTCATTATATTGATCACATTTGTAGAACAATGAAAATCCATCTTCTATATTATTAAAGAAATTACATGGTTGATAGAACTGAAAGTAATATATGTATGATCATTTGATAAAATTACGCCCTTGTTTGCAAACATGATAGTTCATATTTTTGTAGTGCTTATGAAAACTCTACAACGGGAATTAATTTTAAATTTTTAAAGAATCTTAAAAACCTACCAGTGTGTGCAAACATTGCACAGCAATAAAAACGTTCAGAAGCATAATTGGTGTTGATGTCATGTCAAAAGCACCACTGCATGTACAGACTTGCTGTTGTTTATTTTGTTCTTTCTCCATGGTATCCTCCCATTTAGTCTCATCCACGTCACCGTCGGGAATTTCCGGCGCAGGGCCTGTTTGCTGGGCTATCTGGACATCTGAATAGCCGACGGCAATGTCGGAACACCCGTAGAACTGTTCCTGAGGTCCGCAGCCTAAAATGTTACAATTGGTTTATGTCTACGTGGTACGTTAATCTGAGGTCCACAGCTTCAAATGTTACGATATGTTTATATCTACGTGGTACGTCAATCTTAAGTCCGCAGCATCAAATGTAACAATTGGTTTATATCTACGTGGTACGATAATGTGAGGTCCGCAGCATCAAATGCTACAATTTGTTTATATCTACATGGTCCGTTAATCTAAGGTCCGCAGCATCAAATGTAACAATTTGTTTATATCTACATGGTCCGTTAATCTGAGGTCCGCAGCCAGAAATGTTGCAATTTTGGTTCACAATTTCCCGGTTCGTTTATCTGAGGTCCTCTGCCTGAAATGTTGCAATCTTTGTTCACAATTTCCTGATACGTTAATCTGAGTTACGCAGCATCAAATGTTACACATTTGTTTATATCTACGTGATATCGTTAATCTGATGCCCCTAGCGTGAAATGCCACACTCTCTCTCTCTCTCTCTCTCTCTCTCTCTCTCTCTCTCTCTCTCTCTCTCTCTCTCTCTCTCTCTCTCTCTCTCTTCCTTATCTATCTTTCTTTTCTCTCTCTCCACGAACACACACACACACACACACATATATTACCAATATATTATGACTACATATTGCGTATACAATGGTTTTAGGGTATTGGCTGCCATTTTGCTGGAGCTTCTTCCCCACACCCACCCCCGCCCCTCCACCCTCACCATAATACCTCGGAGGCCGAGTTTATTTTTTAAAGGAAAATGTAACACTTACCAATGCAGCCTTTCTTTGTCACAAAATCTACGCCCCAGCTATTTCCGGTGTTGTATTTCCACTGCAGTACGCACGCGCGACATCGAAGTCCTGACGGAAGTCGAAGCGTGTACCGCTGTAAATCAACACCTTATTTAAGTGAGCTTTAATTACTACAACCTCTTTTTATTGTTACAGTTGTTAATTTGGTTGATTTATTTAAAAACAAGTTTGTCGGCAAAACAATATGAGACTGTGATGTGAGGAGAGATTACTATCATTATTTTAGTACATTTGTTGCTTTTGGGAATTGTTCTTATTAAAATAAATTCATAAACACATCACTTACAAAATACCCGGCAGAAGTATTGGTTATTGCAAACGATGATGTCCCGTCATCTGACCTTAGAAGGTTTTGATTGAAACACTCCTGGCTCACGTTCTTCTTTGGGTCATCGTTCTGGCACAGCCGGAACTCAAACGTTCCCTTGTGGTTTGCTGTCAGGTGGACCACGGCCTCCATAGAGGCTCCAACTTCGAACGTCCTTACAATTAGACCGTTGGCGTATTTGCCAGTTGGGGCCTCATTATCTCGTGGGCCGCCAAAACTATCACCGCACACTCCACATTTACCGTTATATACCTCCCACTGGATCTAATATTAAAACAAATACTACATCGTTCATTATGTTACAGGATTCCTTAATATTAAGATCGTCAAAGGTTGTCTCAATCATCATTTTAGACATTTATAGCGGATACAACAGGTATCACCTTTAATACTTAGTCCTCCCTTTGGACATGTAAGCCAAAACGTAATTAAATAACTTTAAAGAGACATATACCTGTCAGCAATAAAAAGAAGAAATTATTAAATTTAATGTAAACTTGATAAAGTCGTTTCTTAGATCATCACCCCAGAATATTCGTTTATCATGTTCTTAATTGAATCAATTTGAAAATAATAGATGTTCCAATTAACGGTTTTATAAATGTATGTATACATTGTACTTGAAGAGTGAAGATACATTCCCTAAGAAAATAATCTTACCGATCGTCCACCACAAAAGAGCTCATTATCCTGATAATTAATTGGGTTGTTGAACTTTATCCGCCACATTGAGGACCTAGAGGGTGGTTCAATCAGTCGACCATGTCCGGTCACGTGACTCACCAAGACCACAGAAATTAACCAAATTACAAGCCGGAAGTACATCATCAACTCTTATGACCTGAAAAATAAAGACAGATAGTGGTAAGATTGAGCATCTTTGTGAAATATTTGTTCGTTCAAATTAAGATATAGCCACTACACAATAGTATAATCACAACACATACATGTACACCAATTTGATGTGCATGATCTTTGCATCTTATTAACTCTCTTTATCTGTGGAACATCTAACTAAAAGGAAGCTGAACGAGAACAGAAAAGGATGGAATATTTTATTTTAAACCAGCTCATTGTCTTCATAAATCGTTGAAGCTTGTTAAACGTCTTTAGAAAACTCACCATAAAATAGTAGCAGGTAGGTATTAACATTACACGTTTAGTGTACTCGTAAATACAAACGAGGACATTGTAGATTTCTATATGTACATGTACTTGCTTTATTTTCTTACCTTAACTACTGGAAAACAGAGGAAGCTTGATATACAGATTGACTCAATCTATATGTACTTGGTTTGTATACATTCTGAAACTATTGTAAAACGGAGCAAGCTTAATATACAGATTGACTCAATCTATATGTACTTGCTTGACATACATACTAGAACTATTGTAAAACGGAGCAAGCTTAATATACAGATTGACTCAATCTATATGTACTTGGTTTATATACATACTGAAACTATAATTAAAAATATGCATAAAATATCACCACTATAAAGGTAGATGATTTTTTTGGGTATAGCCTATATATATATATATATATATATATATATATATATATATATATATATATATATATATATATATATATATATATATATATATATATATATATATATAACAATTATCATTATATGATACAGTTCTTCCCAAAACCAAATTCATGTAAATCTACAAACAAGAAAAGTCGCAGAGCCACTATAGGATATCCCATGCAGAAATTTAAGGTGCAGCAAAACGCCGTGAATGCGGGATAGTTCAAATCTCAACAAATCTGCGCGATCGTCTGCACAGACGCTCCAAATTCGTCACTATCCAGTACAATCTCCTCACAGCGATTACGTCACGCGTTGCTACTTAAGTCTCTGCCTCCAGCAAGGATCACGTGACGATAGAGTATCACGTGAAGTAAACATGGCGGCCTCCATAAACACGCCACGAAAGACTTTCATAATTTCATATTTTTTCATATTTTAAGTTACTTTTTATTTTTAGTATGATAAATTAACATTTTTAAAGGAAAGATACTATACTTTGAGGAGATAAGTCCAGAAAAAAATAAAAACATAAAAAAACTATCCGCCTGTATTTGGGCGAAAAACTTGCTGGTGGCAGTGATATAATGTACTGTCAAGGGAAGTAATCACTGCGGGGAGTTTGTATCCAGTAACCTTAATGAAACTATGGGAAAGCAAAGGTGAACATTTGAACTAAACCATCTCTGTACAAACATGTACCGATACAATGGGAAAACAAAGCAAACATAACACCAAAAATGTCCTATCTGACTAGTCATTGAATGCTAAAAATAAACGAGTTTGATGAAATGATACGAAAGGAGGATCTGATTCAACCAGTTTGGAAATAGAAACTGAAACCAGTTTTGAAGTAAATTATTTGGGGGATGAGGAGGGGACAAAACTCTTTATTTCAATTCGCATACAGCCAGTTTTGAATAACTAAAACCAGTTTTGAAGCAAACTTTTTTCCTCTGTCAGGTGTAGAACATAACTGAGTTAGGAGTTTTAGGACACTGCCGATGTTTCTCTTAGGTTGAACTCCATTTATACCCAAACCAATAAATCAGCTAATTTGTTGGCTGTGACTTGACTTTGTGACAACTAACTTGTGGTAAATATGGCGCCGAAGGTAAGGATAAAAGTTACTCAACCAAATCAGTATATCTGCATGAAAAGATCCAGCAACGTGCTGTTTATTCGTGCCTGACATCTATGTGAAAACTGAAGCATATAAATAGTGGTGTAGTGGTTGTAGACTGATTAGCCTCCCATCGCGTGTGTTCGAGTCCCGTTCGGGTTTGTGAGAAGGTCTTCCAGCTGACCTGTGTCGCGCCGAAGGTTCTACTCAGATATTTGTCTGGGGTCTTCCTCCACCAAAACAGGTGGACGTCGCTATAATGATCATAACAGGTCGCTGCGATGTATCTCAAAACAAAGACAGATACACACATATATACATTCTAAACCAGTGCAAACACTCGGAATGCAGCGGTGCGTCACGCAAGTTTAAAATCTATTACTAATATGTATATGTTACGAAATACATCGCTAGCGGCAGCAGCTACTTTCGGATCACTCCGGTTATTTGAAAAGACCGTAGATGATTCGACTGCAACAGATATTTGAAGTTATTATAATCTCTAAGCAAGATAAATCTATAAGCAAGATTTGTTTATCCAAACTAGTTATTGGCCGGAAACCCTCTGTTTGACGCTGCCCGCCCGCCCGCCATACCTCAATCTAATGAACAGGATTTTCGTTGAAAACCTGGTTAAAAACGAATGAAGACATTCGTTTATCATGGGGAGCATGGATAGACGGAACAATATTTATTTTTAAAAAAAATATGTACACGTACTTTTACAAGGCGCCCAACTTATCCAACAGGATCAGAATGGTCTAAACCAAACATCGCGAAACACGGGTGTAAGTATATGGTACATATAAACGACCGGGTATGTTTTTTTTGAGTGTCAAATTACAATGCCCTGCGATAAACATCAGGTAAGCGCCTCTATTGGTTTCAGTGTAACGACGAAAATGTGTAAAACATTCTCGTTAAACATAAAAAGCAATGACATATTTTGTTATGAAGGCGTACTTATGTCCTGCTCCGATAGCGCAAAGTGGGTGTCGTAATTTAAAGGTGCTTTCCAAAAGTTTATCAATATCAAATATATACATGTACAATAACTTACCAATGCTTAGTGGGAGTTTGTTAATAATTTCTACATAAACTAATACTTTCGTCTAACTATAGACGATAATGAGCACTACCTGTACTGTAAGACAGTACAAATCAGAAAAAAATCACTCCAAATCTATAACTAAACACGTAAGCGAGCCCTAGCACTCAAAATAGATATCGACATTAGAGTGGAATTACGATATAACGTGACCTCAAATGGAACTTGTCATAAGGATTCCTAGTTTAAAAATAGATATTTCAGCAGCGTGACTCAAATAGGAAATACCTGTTTGCGATACTGATTTATGTTTCGCCGTTCACGCAGATCTAGGGCATCAGTGAATAGCAGTTTGCAGTATCTTCTCAGGTAACAATAACCTATTTGGTTATTTAAGACAACAAAATTGTTCTAAAATGTCGAATACCACATTTAAGTTGTAGTTCTAAGACGAACTCGTGGACAAACTAACAAATGAAAGTACATTCCTTGATTGTACGTTGACTCCAAATAAAAATAAATATCATTGTCCGTATAAATTTGATATCATAAAACGATATTATAATATAAATTATTTGTTTTGCGAAAAAAAAAGTAATTATCCATTTTCTCATAGAAAAAAAAAGACATTTGAGTAATTTGATTTACAGATATTGTCAACAACGAGAATATTTAGATGTAAACAAAGATAATTAAAAAAATGTTATTTGTATGATTTATATCGTTTCAAATTGTACTTACTTTTGAGTAGAAATAAGTCCATATACAAATGCCTGTTCGCCTGTAACCCAGCCAAAAGCCTTGTTGAATTAAAACAAGGGTAACTTAATGAATCTATAAACAACAGACAAACAGTTAGTCTGATTTCAGATTAAAACTTCCGCTCTCCATCAGTCACTGATCATAAGGCAACTACGTCGGCCGCGAATTCAAACGCATTTCTGGAGTTCACGAGGATCATCCAAACAAGGGTATGATAGGTACATCACAAGTAACGCAATGATTAATTTCCGGTTGGGCTTAAGCGGTGAGATGTGACTGTTGACTCACAAAATCCGGTCTATTTAGTTAAAGGTGGTAGCCGACAGTTTGGTCAAACTCTTTTCCTTCAAATAACCAAATAAGTCATTGGTGCCTGAAAAGATCTATTGATGCCAAAATTTGAAACACTGAACTTTTAGAGTTTTTTTTTTTTTGGCGATTAGAAAAGTGTAATAATATATTTAGTATTCAAAATCTTCTTCATAACGACTAAAGTATGCGTTTAAGCCAAAAATATGACCAAATTCCCTAAAGCAGTGGTTAGATACTGGTAGGTGTATTTACACTGTCTGTTATCAAGTATCAAGTCAAATATAGTAGTAAACGTGTACGCGAGATACAAAACAACCATGAAGAGACGATGGTTTTAAATTGACGCAAGGGTGACAAGATACATTAGAAGTGTATGAACTAGCCATGACAGTCACGCCGATATTCTACCTTGAGTAACACTATGTGCAGCATATATCCATAGCATGTTAAAACAGAGACATATAGTTAAACTGATAGCACATCAACATCACCTTTATTTTGACGACTTTCATTGCCATATTAACTTGTATTACTGTTATTATTAACAAGCCAGGGGCGTGCCTATGCGACTTTTGAGTTAACGCACTATTCCTAGGGGAGTCGGGGAGCATGCCCCTCTCCACCTCTTTCCCCTCATCTCCCACCCTCGAAGTTTCTTTTTTCCATAGAACGCCGTAGATGCATTGTGTGGTGGGTGAAGGACTCTCACTGTCTCAGTACAATGAATTGTCTAAGTGCAGGAAGAGGGATGGGATTAGCCGGCATTTTTGCCGATACTGTGCAGCGACATTTCTATCATTATAGCACAGGGGCACTTATGCGGTGCCCAGGGACTGAACCCGTCGGTCCATTTTACTGACACCGACGAGTCAGGCGTAACGATGTCCCCTAAGCCCCGAGCGTTAGGAAGGAAGCCACTACTACCAACTTTGAAGTCTTTGGTTTGACCCGGCCAGGGTTTGAACCCACGACCCCGATCCGCATGCCGACGCTCTACCACCTGCGCTACATGCAGGATGAGACAGAAAAACGTCAAACAGGATTGCAGCAGAATGTTTAGAATTTGGAAAAATGCTTTAAATTACAATTTAAATAATGAACACAACTAACTGATAATGCCTTAGTACCAAAAATTGAAACAATAAAAATGCGCTAATAATATGCGCTTTAGGACGTTTTTATTGTTTCAATTTTTGGAAGCAACTGTACGCACGTGCGTAAGCCCAGGCACACCCCTGTAAGCGTATGATTTAAAAAAAAGCTTATTTCGGTTAACTGTTACAGTATACGCGTGAACTGCGTAAAAACAATCATATGCCTGCCACAAATTGATGTTTTCGTAATTTGTATAAATAGACGTGGGAGTAAGTCGGCGAATGTGCTTTACAGATGGAACCACGTGCTCTGCACACTTTATATAGATTTGAGTGACTGTTTCTTTATCGCGCCAACGATAGTAGTGTTATTGTTGTTTTTGTCTGAACTATTGACATGTATATTCCCGCATGCAAAGTGTAGGGCGATACTTTGTTATCAGACTTAAAATGGCGACAATATATATATAACTGAAAATGCGTCGCGATGCTTTTGACCCTCCAGGGTAAAGCTTACACAATATTTTAATGTACGGCATATTTAAACATATTTAACTGATTATAAGCAATACTCTTATCCATTATTGCACAAACTATTTCGCTTTTTTTTTTCAAAAACAAGTCCATTAAAAATGCAAATTTGATCACATGTGATAGTCACTAGAGTGCATTCCATACTTCCTGTGTGAATCAGCGAATATTGGAATTTTGATGAAATGACAAGTTCAATGCAAGACGCATACACAGAAGTAAATGCTGCAAGGCTTAAGGTCCTTGACCTGCAAATCAATGCGAGGTGTTTGATCAGGATCTACACCTTTTACTGACCCCTAGGTCTGGTACAATATAACTATATATGGAGGTTGTTGGCAACAGACCCTACTGGAAATGGTTTAAGTAAACAACCATTTCTATCATTAAACATACTCTATAGGGCTTGTAAACTTACTCTGAGAAATAGTGTGATAACAAAATGTCGGAGGGGGGCCCTTTAAGGGATGCTGATAGGGTCATGTCCCATCATTAGGTACATTCTATGGTTACCTTGATACCTAGGTATGTTTCTTTGTTTCAGTCAAATTCTCACTGGATATGTTCACTTTCATTAATTATCAATTCTTACACTGTTGACATCGGATTGAATTGAATGGATGCCAGTAACAGGTGTGGCCGGGGTTACAACTTTGATGGATCTAAATTCTTGAGCTGTCAAGTATGGATTGATAAAGCCTATGCATGATGACAATGGTGGTGATGATGACCATGTGAAAGTCTAGATTTCTTCTTTTTTGGTACTTGTTAAACGTACTTTGGTACTGTTAAACTTACTACTGTAGATCTAATTTGGAAATGAAGTCCAGATACATGAAGTAGGTTTATTATTACAGCACCTGGGCATTTGTCTTATTTAAGATAGATATGATTTATACCGTAGCTAATGCATGCCAAAATCTGGAAATATGTGCTGTATTAAACTCACCACTGTTTTATTTTTTTTCAGTCTATTTTACTGAATTTTATATCAAATTTAACAGCTTTTATGAAGCATTTTAAAATATCAAAACTATATTTTGATAGTTTAAAAGGTAAAAAAGATACAACAAATAAGTTACACTGTTTATTTTGTTTAAGGATGAGCCAATAATTTTATTTATTTCCGTGTATTAATTCTTTGTGCATTTATCAACCTTAAAAATATTGCACTCTACAAATATGAATTTCAAGAGCTTAGATTTTAATTTTTGGACCACAAATGAAGAAATTACAAGAACATAAAAGTTACGCTTCTATGCAATTCAGCTGAAAATCACTTGAAGTTGCCATCAAAGATGGCTGCCAAGATAAGTGATCTTCACTAATGTGGGAATGGGATGGGATTTGATGGCATTTTTGCGATACTGTGCAGCGACATTTCAATCATTATAGCACATGGACACCTGGCACTTATGATGTGACCATGGACTGAACAAGGCCGGCACATTATAGTGACACCGACGAGTCAGGCGTAATGCTGTCATCTTAGCCCCGAGCGTCAGGAGGGAGGTAACTACTACCAACTTTAAAGTCTTTGGTTTGACCCGGCTGGGGTTTGAATCCGCGACCTCCCGATCCGCAGGCCAACGCCACTAATGTGGAAACTATATAAGGGTTTCATCTATGTGGAGCATAATACTTTTTATTCAAATATTATTTAGGCGGAATAAGTACAGTATGTTGACCTTGCCTTTAAGTTCTGGTCTGTAAGATATGCTTCTGATATGTATCTGGGCCAAACTTATGCTATTTTATCAATTTAATTCATATTTAGTACATGTACAATAAAATAAAGTAATAAATATAAACCTGATAGTTAATTTAAAAAGATATAATCTTGGAATAAGAAATTTACCCGTTTCATAATTAAGATTTAAAAATTTATACATCTACTGTATTTAAAATTATCTGTTGACAACTTCATGCATTGGTAACAATGTTTTGATTTTTATAAAACACTTTTTAGAAAATAATTTCGATCATGGTAAGACAGCTCCAAGAAAGAACATGGCCGATCTGTATCAACACTGTTCCTCTATAATTTGAATAATTTGTAGCAGGGTAAGAGTTGAAAAATTTGTTAAATAAAAGGGGAAATTAAATAGTATAATTATATCACCCAGTAGTTTTGTTTTTGCAGAGGTATAGGGTTAGGGATTAGCCGGCATTTTTGCCGATACTGCGCAGCAACATTTCTGTTATTATAGCACAGGGGCACTTATGAGGTGCCCAGGGACTGAATCCGGCCGGTACATTATACTGACACAGGCGAGTCAGGCGTAATGCTGTCCCCTGAGCTCCGAGCGTTAGGAGGGAAGCCACTACTACCAACTTTAAAGTCTTTGGTTTAACCCGGCCGGGGTTCGAACCCACGACCTCCCGATCCGCAAGCCGACGCTCTACCACCTGAGCTATTGCGGAAAGGTGCAGAGGTATGGTAGAACAATGTGGTAGATTACGAATTACATACATGGCAGCTAAAGTAGTCGATTTTTAATTATTTACTTATTTGTATTGTTTTGTTCGTTTATTAGGTTTATGTCCAACCAACCGTATTTCAATTATCCGGAGACTGTGTTTACTTGTAACAGATATAGTGTTGCCTTCACTGTTAATAGCATGCCGTGAAAACTAGGCCTGATACCAACGGGCGAACCAGTTGTGGAACTATCCTTATATTTGCCTGAGGGTTAGCAAGGGAGCTATACGACTACCATTATTAATGACTTCAGTATGTTGCAGCTCGGGATCGGAGCCAGGACCTCCCGTACCTAGAGCCGACATGCTACCGATTGCGCTACCAGGTCCGTTGTTGTGGTTTGTAGTTTTGAAACAAAATCACAACAAAATAAATGCTGAGAAAGGAGTGTTTCCCAAAAATTACATAAAGGTAAAAAATAAAAAAATGCTCAGATCACTTGACTCTTATTAAACTATATTTGATGATGATCCACAGTAAAGTGCCAACAAATTTATGCATGGATTATTAGTCAGATCACTATAATGGAGGTGTATTCAGCATTAAATCATGTTTTCCTTTCTTATGATTTTTCAGTTACATAGCACAGACACAATTATCGTCATATATGCAACAGCCATCTAGTTATTGGGGGAAGACCCAGGCAGCCAGGCTTATGTCATCACCGGCACACGGCAGGTACACATGTAAGCTGGAAAACCTTCCCACATAGTTCTTGCTCCGAAAAGGACTCAAAACCACATAATGATGTTATGCAAAGCAGCCATTCTAACCATTTTGCCACGGTTGACCTGCCCTCCGATATCAGCCACATGCCTCAATATTTTGTTTGCTAAACACAATGTTCCCCTAATTTGTCCTCATGATAAAGACACACATTCATAAAAGCTAGAAAAAGCTAAAGAGCTGTTTTGCATGCCAGTTGCATCTTTATCTTTCTGGTCTCAGATCTTCATTATCCTCGAATTCTTTGAAAAATGCATAAGCAAATATAGAAATAATATTTAAAGATTTTGTGGCTTATTCCTGAGTAAGTTTTATCTCTGCTTGAAAAAAATACTGCATAAGATGGACATTTTTGGTTATCTGAGGAAACTTTTCAGCCTTTTGTCATAAAAACTTGGGGAAAAAACTCATTAATGCATCCGAAGCTAAAATTAATTATATAACATTTAAATTAGTGCTTCAATTTTACAAATACTTTATCATATTGAGGAACCAAAAACTGTAATATTTTATTTTATTTAACACAATAATCACTAATAATATTCACAAAAATAAGTATTATTACATGGTGTAAAAAAAGGCATGTTAATTTCTATATACAGATTCTCTCTCTCTCTTTCCATCTCTGTCTGCCTGTCTCTGTCTCTCTCTCCCTCCAGTGAAGTTTTAAGTACTTAATTGATATTTATTTCAAGATAACAAAGCTAACGCTCTTTCCCACTATTCACCTTTTCTTAAATGTTGACTTTCTTTTCTAAAGGTTTCCCTATTAGAATAACATCTCCTGCTGCCATATACAGGTGTTGTTTTTCTTTCTTTCCAAAGCTGCAACATAAATGTTCATTTTTGTTGATCAAATAATCTCAATCATTTAATTACACTGATGAATAATTAATCACCACACAGACCATTTTTTCTTTCATCTACCATAAATGCAGGATACTGTTGTTTTCAAGTGTCACATGCTGCTATTGTTCATATTCAAAGAGGACAACAACAGACATTATGTTATGTGACATAATAAACAGCTATCCTGATCAAACAACAGCTGTTTCAATAATAATCGCACAGCTGACTGTCTCGATATCTCCGATGTAATCATTTTCTTAAAAAAACAATAACTGAAGATTAATTGATGATCACACAGCTGACTCCCTCAGTCTGTCTGGTCCCTTCTCAAAAGACTGGATGTACTCTCGAATGGCTTCTGTTACTTCAGACTGGTACTGAGACTTGTTTGACAGGTTGTAAGTCTAAAACAAATGAAAAAACTAACAAATTGTAAAAAGTAATAACAAACTGTAAAATGTATATTTTGTGTATACATAATTATTGTATTCATATAGTACATGAGGTAATGTAAACATTATGCTTTGAAATAAATACGAAAAGAAAGAAAATGGTCAGCTTGTAACACATTTGCATCTCTGGCTTATTTTGCTTGAACAGTCAATTTATTAAAGTTAAGAAGCATGCTATTTCTTATGTTAATTAAAATCTATATGCTTTTTTGAACTAATATAATTTTAAAATCAAACAGAACATTTTGATAAAACTTTACAAATGTATACCAGTTGAATTGATATCTGCAACTCTTAGTTTTTAATCCAACCAAACTGACATTTGCAATGGTTCTTCTTTGAAAGCACAGCCATTGGGATCAAACATAACAAACTCATTATTAGGTTAGTGACCCAAAGTAAGTATAACATAATTTCTTACATAGCTATAAATTAGCATCAATTAGGACCTAAGTTACCTGCACAATCTCCAAGGGTGTTCCGGACATGGCCGGCAGGTCCTGTACTAGTTGACTAACATTGATCATATTGGCCGCTTCCTCAACCCTGGACAAAAAACAAGAATAAATGTATAGTTCCCTGGCAAGAAAAAGAAATTGACATAAAAGCAGATATAGAGGATATAGATGAGAAGAATGTAAAAACAGATACAGATGATTTATATGAGAAGAAATTAAATAAGTTATATCCAAGGCATTACAAAACAATGTCTACCTGAGCAATGTGAACCTGTATTGTATTTACTAAATATGCAGTAAAGCATAAGTCAACAAACATACACATTAAACAGGCCAGCATTTATTTAGCACCTTTTTAATCCTAATAATAGCAATAAACAAAATCAGTCTCAAAATCATAAATTAATATCATCTTTAATAATATAAATAATTACAATAATTCTTACTGTGATAACCAGACAAAAGGAGATGTAAGAAGGCAACAAAAGAAGTGACTCATTTAACTTACAGGTTTTTCCTCAGACAATCCACGAGTATTGGATCAAGTGACTTCTTTGTCCAACAGAAGTAAAAGATCATTGGCCCATAGAATCGAGTCCCTCTGATCTCAGAAAATAGCGCCTTCTGATAAATATCCTCGTACACTCTCTGGGTAACCTGTTGAGTGTTGATAGACATTGACTCGTTATAAGTCTTGTATGCATAAGGTGGAACAGACCAGTATTTAACAAGCATTTGATAGTATTGCGGGCAATACAGTAGTCCCCTACCGGTCCCTCAAAAAGTTATGGGCCTGACACGATTTTGCTGTGACCTTGACCTTCAAGGTAGCGACCCAAATCTTGTGCGTGCATATTGTACACATTGCTACCTATTAACATACCAAGTTTTATGCGCCTTGCTTTAATAGTTTTTAAGTTATTAAAGGATCCAGATTTTTAGCGGACAGACAGACAGACAGACGGAATGATGGACGGAGGGTAAACCTATAGTCCCCTCCAGTGTAAACACCGGTAGGGGACTAATAACTTAGAAGAACATGGAGGTTTATGATGTAGACAGTAGACAGTGATAAGACACCTATCTGCCTGTAAGCAGAGTATACCATTTTGTACTTTTGTCCTTAAAAATAAACAAAAAAAAGTTGAAAATCTGCAATAAAAATATTACCCTAGTAGGGGTAAAGTGTATAATAACTGCAACGAATTACATACCCTTAATTACACCATTACAAGTATGCACTGCTATTAATGATCAAAAACATTTCTAGAATTCCGCATATTTTTGAAGACTGTATACAGTTGCTAATAACCTATATGTGTCATTTAAATAATTTCCTTCTACAGATAAACACTGGCTTTAAGTTTAGCAATTTGAGTTCATTAATTTCCTTCTTATTTAAGACATCAATATACTTAAAATTACCATTGAAAGGCAAACTGTTCATTTTCAAATTGTTTATTCCAAACATAACTGAGTATAATGTTAGTGGAGGATATTTGTCAATGTTACAAAATATGCCTATTTGTGATATTTGTGCTTAGAGTATTTAGGCCTAAAAGAAAAAGAGGTTTGTTTCCGGTTACCCGACAGATCGTATAATTTACCTGCTGAGTCAAATGTTTTTATGGAAAAAAATTGACATCTGGATTTTTCGTCCAAATTTGGTGTGTTCCATCGTAATTTTACAATGCAATAGTTCTTACGCACTGTGGTGGGAAATTGTCTGCATCAATTGGATGATCGGTTCAATGTCATATTGATAGGATGTATACATCTACATGATAGAGACCATTGGTGCAAAGTTGAATATAAACAACGCTGTCGTGATGCAGCAAAAAGACAAGCTCGCGACTCGCAGTTCCTTTGGAAACATGTAATTACTGGTACAAAGTATTTACTATGTAAATGCATGGTCAGTCACTATCAAACATCTTTCTTGGTGAATAGAAAGTCACTTCTGATACCAACTTCTGGAATGGTGATTTTATTTAAGGTTCTTTAAGTTATACTACTCTTAATATACCAAATACCGATATTAGTGTTGATTAAAAACAACAACAACAACAACAACAAAAAAACTGACCGACCCACACTTTTCTGGGCCTGTAACCAGAAACAAACCTTTTATTTGTGCCTTAAGTGGTGCTCAACAGGAGCTCCTCAAGAACTGAACTAAATGCTACATTGTTATTAAAAATAAATATATATCATTTTTAAATCACTGAAATTGTTTCTGATTCTTTCATAAGTGTACACCCATCCCAGACCACATTAGAATATACATTGAAATGGGGAACATTGAATATATATACCTTTATTCTTTTTCCTACATGAAATTTTAGACTCATTTTTTCAATAGCCCTTAACGGAAACTTAAGAAATGTGCACATTTCATCTAGGGGCTCTTAATAGTTGATGGAAATCTACAAATGGAATAAGGGTATCACTAAAGCTGATTATTAACAAGATAAAAGAACTTGAAAAAAAGTAAAAATGTTTTGTTTTTGTATATAAAATTTTACTATTGATTTTACTCGCTTATACTTAAGACTAAGATCACAGCTAATGGCATCTAAAATGTAAGTCAGTCAAATTTAAGTTAGACTTAATAACGGATGTCCAATTAAAAAAAGAATATTTTAAAAATTTAAAGGACTGTGGCCTTGTGACACACCTGCCATTATATTCCTTAAAAGTGATGCACATGACTAAGACTTTCAGGCGTTGCCTGTTTGTTTTTTTTGGATGACGGAGACCTCGGACCACTTCGATCTCGTACCACTACAATGTCGTGCCATTCTTGGAGACTTCATA
This sequence comes from Sinonovacula constricta, assembly GCA_007844125.1. Classification (NCBI taxonomy): domain Eukaryota; kingdom Metazoa; phylum Mollusca; class Bivalvia; order Cardiida; family Solecurtidae; genus Sinonovacula; species Sinonovacula constricta. The sequence continues at coordinate 16,346,366 of CM017566.1, read as the reverse complement.
CCACCTATAGGATATATAGGGATTTATTTTCGCACCTATTAAGTACCCGCTATCGATGTCATTAATATCACAATAGACATGTAATTGGTGATTATGCAATTATGCGGTCTTTAATTACAACTTAAAATAATGCTAACAAGCGCTAATTAGCGAAATACATCTTTTTTTTTTATTTATTTATTTTTTCAAAATAATGGCAAACATGAACATAACGACAAATTAGCATAGAACATTTATTGAATCAAATACTAAAACAAATTCATTTCATTGTTCAATAAAAATATTACAAAAACATTGTAAATTTACAAGTAATTTAAGCATTAACTGTGGAAAAGAAAATCGTTCAAAAAATTTCATTGATATTTTTTTCTATATTTATAATTATATGTGGTACGAAGTCTCCATGAAAGTGGCACGAAGTCTCCTGGCACGAGATTGTAGTGGTACGAAGTCACCCTAATTCGTTTTTTTTTGGTTCTTTTTTAGTAAAAAGCCAAAACAGAGGCCATTTAGCCTCATGAAAGAATGAAAACAAACCTAAAAGCCATGATGGCCATAGAGATTTTCTTGCATCTCAGACCACTCAGTCAAGCTCTGACCTGAACCTCACCCACCACAAAAAAGAAAAAAGGTGTACACGTGACAGTGTAAATGAAAACACCACACAGCACTGATCTTACCCTGATGAAATGGTCATTGTCTGGCTCAAACTGAACACATGCCCTCTCTAGGATGTAGTGATACGCTGCAGCACCTGTCTTTAGTAGATCCTGGAAATATCAGTCAGAAATGGTAACAAAATAAACAAGATATCGGTGGAACTGATAGATGCGTGCCCGGGTATTACAGGGACAGTAGAAAAAATACAATATGTAGCTAAAAAAAGGGCCATAACTTGGTTAACACTGTCACTTGTAGCTTTGCTTTATTATTTTGATCTCCACAAGTAAGTTAAGCTATATATAAATAAATTTATTGAATGTATCAAATGTTTGCTAAAAATTAGTTTCAGCAAAGAGTATGTTTAAAAGTTTTACTATAAAGCTAAACTGGTATATGGAATGTGGCCAAGCTCCTACTGGCTATGTTTTTTAAACAATCAAATTTTTACTTTATAGTGATATATGGTCTATATCACCATATAGGAAAATGGCCATGCCCCTTGAAACCATGTTTTTTGATGGGTCAAAATTCTTTCACAAATTTTTATCCCCCTTGCCTACTGCAGGTTTTGATGATGTCTGGTCGAATTAGGGCCAGTGATTTTTGCGGATATGTGGTTTAAAGAATGCTGGAAAAAAGTGTGATGGACAGACCAAGTACGGACGATCGATCGGATCGACGAGATGCCACTATATGCTCCCCAAAAAATGTTCGGGGAGCATAACAAATTTATTTAAGTGCATGTACTATTTGACAAATGCAACTGCCATTGTGCTTCTGCCTTCTGGTTAAAAAGTCATATGAGATCACACAACAGACAAGATTCACAAGGATACTACATCCTTGTCCCCTTGAGTGTACAAACATTAAAAAAAATCCACAAATATATCTTTTGACACAAAATCCTTCTGACACAAAATCCTTCAACACAGATTATGCCTTCTTACTTACAGTATTTAGGTTAACCTGACGCTTCACTTTTAATCTTTAAATTTAACACAATGGAATGATGATAGTTAATACTTTTGTTACATAGTTTAAAAGTGAAACATAAAAAATATGATGATTAATCTCCTTATTTAGAACTCTGATTACAAATCTTAATACACTTAACAGAAAAAGATAAAAAGAATCGCACTAGACATCTTACCTCTAATGTTTGTTCCTCAAACATTTTTGGCATGTAAATTTCCCTGCTATTAACAGGACTGTATACCTGCATAATTCTATCATATGTCTCCCAGTCTGCAGTTGTTAAATCACCATTCTCATGTCTAACAACAACTGGTCTATCTCCATATTTCTGTAATATATCAAGCCAGTCAATAATACCTTTAGCTATCTTGTAAATGGATATTAAATATACCTCGTCAGAGAAAAATAGTAACATTGTTAAGTAGAGTTGTTGCTATCAGAAGTTGTGCATGTATCACTTTTAAGATACTTCAGAAATTGTACATAATTTATATCACATCAAAGGTTTATCACTTGCGCATAAATGCTTGAATTCAAACAGAAATAAATTTCCCTGTGTGTTGCTGGTTATTTGTGAACATTTGAAACAGACGTCTAAAAACCTGAAGCAAAAATATAACTGTGTATAAAAGGATTAAATCTCTTTTTGCCGACCATCATGCTTTGTGAAAGCAGGTCGCTGTGAAACCAAAAAAAACATGAGGCACTAGTTACTTCATGTATTTGCATGCAAAGCTAACTGTGCTGGAAAGCATGAACAAAAGCAAAACCAAAGTAAGATTTAATTCCAACCTTTATGCGGCCTGCCTCTGAGATATCAATAAACACATATTTGGCGTTGAGGGCAGGTGCTATATCAGGGTCAGAGCTTATTATATTTTCCCTGGGCTCTCTTGCTGATAGAAATGGAGGCATCTGAAGGTTTGCTTCAACCATCTGTCGCCCTTGTGCAAGTTCCTGCCAATGCAATGATACAATTACGACCATTATGGTGTAGCCACATGTTGTTTTGTTTTTTGTTACATCTCATTGACACAATTATGGTAATATTGGCGACATCCAGCTAATTACTGGTGGAGGAAGAACCAAAACTTACGCCTAAGTATATACCAATGCACTGCAGGTTAGCTGAAAAACTCCCTAGATAAAAATGCTCGCCCCAAACAAGACTCGAACCCATGAGGTGCGGGTCTGAGGACTTACAAGTCGGTGACTAACTTCTCAGCCACATGTGACCCCTAGCTACATGTATTACTAGAGTAGAAGTCCACAGATGAAGGTCTGCATAGAACTGTTAATGCACATTGTCATCTAGAAGATCTTCTCACATTAAAATGTTCACAAAAAAATGCAGCCTGAACCAACAAAGTTACCGAGTCGTTCTTGGCTGGTGACACTTTTTACTTTGTAATAGGTATACTCTCATTTGACACATTGAGTTTAAATAAGATAGTCATCAAAAGGTAAAAAGTAAAGTTTGACAGATAATGTTTTTTCTAACATTTAAGACAGAAAGAAAATGAATTAAAATTGATTTTTACCAATAAACTAAAACTGTTGTAAAGATGAGCACAGAAACCTTAAGTTAAGGTAGAGCAAGTGTATGGGACACTCTAACGACGCAGCAAATTAACACTACTGATGTGTTTTATTCTCTGAATACAAATTTTAAAGAAAATTTGCTATCCAGTTCTGAATTTATGGACATGGTAAATTATTAAACAATGGCATTGAAATGTACTCTTTTAAAAATATGGTCACTTTAAACATAATGCTCCATTTACAGAGTGTTGATTTGAAAACAAACAAAAGAATAAGGCAAACAAACAATATAATGTTACCTGAATGGTTTGAATCAACTTACAAACTACTTTTTTTAACACTTTATCCACAATATTCGCTGCAGTGTTTCAGACAAAAATGCCAAAAATAAAACACTTTTACCGCATAGTATTGACATTTTTAGCCTTTGAATGTACGTGTACCAGGTTAGTATTTGTTAACAACTTAAGCACAATTTATCAAGTATAAATTAAAATCTTTCAGCCTACTAGAGGTGCTGCATTCATTATGATGTTTAAGTAATACAAAATCGAAATATTATGAACTAGCTTCATCCAACCATTTTAAGTCAGTAACCTATATGGGTGTTCGTTGAAACAATGGTGCTGTCTGTATACCAGGAGGGTGATTCTTAGATCTTAAATCAACTTAGGACATATTCTGAGAATCAGATGAACTAGGGTTTTTATTCAAGGCACCCCAGGTCAAGTACATGACTTTATCCCGCATGACATGGGTTTGCATTCCATTGACAACTTCATAACATAATTTATTAAAAAAATATTATTTATTGTCTTTACATGGAAGTTGTGTTGTCTCCCATTGATTGCACATATTTTATTAAAATGTGGTTTTATAAGAACAACAGGCCTACACATCTTTAGATATCTTTGTACTAAGAATGGTGAAAAAAATCTGTGCAAAAGTGTTCAAGTTTTGCTCAAAACAGGAATAGTTTCATGACAATGACGCCTGACAATGAACGATGTGCCTACCATGTTGAACAGGTGATAAAAAGATACCCAGCTTGTGGGTGTAGTTATATTAGCTTTACAGAACAACTAGATCATAAAGTGTACAGCATCATTTACCTCCTGTAACTCTTGATCTGTGAGGACTTTTATGGTAGAATCAGCAGTAAGTGGTGCACACAGATTCTTGAAGACTGATTCAGGACCGGCTGAGGAGCGGGTTAGATGTTCCAGTAGCTGATGTATATCATCTCGCATGAATACAGCAAACGGATCTTTCTTGGCCAGAACTGCATATGACAACAATGACCATAATTATCATCATATCAACTTCTTGTTTCTGTGTCGTAAAATTACTTAATTCCTAAATTTGGAATATGGTGGCATACCAAAGTTAAAGTGCACAAGTTTTTATAAGGATTCTGTGCCTTTTACAATGTCTGGGTTGGTAGATGCTATGAGACTTTAATACTCAGCCTTTATGTTGATGATAGATCTAAAATTGATGACTTTTAGTTTTTGTTCCGTAATTCGTGGAGAGGAGGTCTTTGGATTCTTTACTTTTTGATGTTTGTTCTGTAGTTTTGTAAGAGCCAATGTGTCGTTTGTTATGACTATATGTGAGCTTACAGTATGGGTTTAGAATTTCAAATTTTTCTAGGTTAGTTAGTGATTCATTTGTAGCATTGATATTTTCACATAAAAGGCAAAAGACTGTACAATTTGAGTTATGTTCAAGTTTATCATATAGGGAGTATGAGAAATTTTGACAGTCTGCATGGTTCCAAATGCAGCAAATGTTACATTCTACTTTCTTACAAGACAATGTTGATCATTGTTGCAGAAGCCACAGACTGTGTCGGTCCTGGGCTTTTTTCCACATCATGGGACAAGATCAGTAGTAAAGTGCTCAAGAAGAGGGCTTTTATGCTGATGGCTATTTTGTTATTACATTTCTGAGGACTGAGAATGTAATTTTTATCGATTAGTATCTAGGAGCTGCATTTAAGATGAAGATTTTGCATCAAGTTCTTGTGTTGAGTCAACTGTGTAGCATGAACTTGGTGAGTTAAGAAGTAAAGAATTAAAAATAACACTTTGCTACAGAAAATTTAAATATTTAAAGTACACTGCTCGTACTGAAATGTGATTGTGTTGTTTTTCTTTACACAGTTTAATGAAAATTTGTAAGTACTGTTAGTATATTGTGTTGTTGTGAAATACAGTTGTAGACAAGATTACTGGTGATACGCAAATACCGTTTATTTCCAAGTTTACACATGGATACATTATAATTGGGGAAAAACAGGGAAAAACATACAAAACAGGACCAACTGACAATTGTTTTATATGAATTTGAATATTGCTGTTGTTGATAACATTGCTGAGTTATTTAAATTTAGTTTGCTGACAAGTGTAAAACAAGGTTAGGTTACCGGTAATAGGGCTAACCAGGATAAATAAAAAATTAAATAGGTTGCAAAGATACGGGCAAAATAATAACAATTAAAAGCACATTAGGTGTGAAAATAAAATACATATTCTTTACCATTATAATAAACAGTAATAATAACAGTTTATTTACTGAACCTACAATACTTTTAAAATTTGATCCATAGGTACTAGGAACATTGAAACAGCTAGACATACTACAGCAATATAGGGGTAATAGAGGGGATCATGTCAATGAAAGACGAATATGAGACACAAATGATGGAGTTCACCTTTATAATAATCGAACCTTACCTCAGAATGTATCAACAAGAATAACAAATATTAAACATAGACAAAATTCCAATATAAACAGTGTTAATTTGACAACTTGAGAAAGATCACATTTGAACTACAGTCCAATGAATCCGTGGTATTCCCAAGAACTTCACGATGCTGAACATTTAAGACGCCAGTTAGAGCAAAGTGGCGATTGACTGGATTGACAATTGATCACGCAATTTACAGAAACCAATGTGCTGTTGCTAATAAGCTTCTAAATATGTCCAAAGTCAAATACTACACTGAGAAAGTAGAGCTATGCAGCCGTGATATAAAAGACCTTATCAAAGTGACCTGGCATTTGATGGCTGAAACCACAGATGTTGTGCTGCCATCTGGAAAACCTGCAAACATTCTAGCACTTGTGATTTCTTTGTAGATAAGGTTCAAGACATACGTAGTGATATAGCCAGGACCAAGTCTCACCAACAAAGAGACAGTGTTGTCCCTGAAGCACCTTACCATGGAGAGAAATTTTGAAACTTTTCAGTAGCCTCCTGTATGGAAATTTCAATGATTATTTGCAATTCTCCAAACAAATCCTGTGAACTTGACTCCATTCCAACATGGCTGCTGAAAGATTGTTTAATTGAACTATTACCATTGATCACCAAAATCACTAACAATTCACTTGAGAAGGCCTATGTATCACCAGCTTTTAAAAGTGCTAGAGTCAGACCTTTAATCAAAAAGACAGGGTTAGATCAAGAGGTTATGAAAAACTACCGGTCTGTATCTAGTTAACCGTTTGTCTCACAGAGCTTGCAACATGTATATTTGCGCATTGTCCTACTAAAACAATCAATGATTTTAAATTCATTTTTAAGGCATTTTGCTTACTGCATATTATTTAGGACATTATCGGCACTCACAAAACAACACATTGTATATCACATGTGGGCAAACTTCTAATGTGGGGTGGGAGACAAATTAGGAGTCAAATCTTCAAGGGTCACAGTAACATTCGAACAGATCAAATCTAAGAAATGGTGAACATTTCCCAACATTATGTAAAGCTTACTTTGACTTTAGCTTTTTAAGAGGAGTAAACTTTCCTTCACTTTACAATAGTGTTGTTTCTATTTGAAAGAAAATTTATCTTCTTCCTGCAAATATACATTTATCATAAAAGTAAATGGTTTTCATGACAGCTGATACCATTTCATTTTGTGCATGAACAGTACATAAAATTCCAACCTTAGACACTTTTAAAACATATTTCCAATTTCAACTTCTGGTAGTTCAAACTAGTTTACATCATACATTGTCAAAAGATGAATTCTTTAATTAATGTAAAATAATTTTAACTTGTTTTACATTAGTATGTGGTTTATATATGTAAAAAAAATTCTGGACAGTTATCTATGTACTACTTTGTCATACAAAAACACTTGTTTGCTATTTATTCTTGATTAGTATAATTTCTTCATGTATTCTAAATTCATTTAACTTTGTTTACACAGTAATGGTATCAATATGTTTACCACTAACATTTTATAATTATCAAAACTCTTTTGTCACTAACTTACAAATTTAATAAACTATTTTTATGCTTGCATACTCATTATTTCTTTGGAAACCTTTTTTCAATTCATTAGTAAGTGCTGTTGACACTTGACTTGTTTACAACTATGTTTGGCTGTTGTTTTTGAAGGCCACATTCTTAAAACCAAAGCATACAATTTATGTCTAAATAGTGAACTTAAATATGCCAGATATATTCCAAAATTCCTTTTTAAATATTGCAAAGAACATTTTTATCACTGAAATTACTTTTATTATTAATAAAAAAAGACAAAAAATACTGTTTTACGAAAAGAAATAAGCCGCAGTCAATTTAATGCGCATTCACGGAAATCTCCCTCCCTGCCACCCCAATCTCCCTCTCTGGGGGCCTAAGTCACCCTCTTTCAGTCTTTGGGACCAAGGAAATATCACGTCTGATTAAAGGAACAACATTGGCTTCCTGTACACATCAGAGTCGAGTACAAACTCCTTACATACGTGTTTAAGGTGCTTCACTGACAGGCACCAACTTACAAACAAGATATTTATATCCCACCCAGACGATTTAGGTCCCAGAATTACTGTGACTTATGGTGATCGTGTGTTTATGACGACAGCTCCATAACTCTGGAATGCCCTACCTAAATTACTTAAAAGCTGTGAAACTTTACAAGTGTTTATGAAGGCACTTAAAACTCACTTATTTAAGAGGTTTTATTTGGACTGATTATTTTTTGAACCAGTGTCGCATGTCTTACCTTTATTTTATTTTTATGTGTGACTTGAGCAATATTTATGTTTAAATTTGTTTTTAAATATAGTAACATTTATTTGGTTATATGGTACATTACTTTTGAACGTGTTAATGAACATGAAAAAAGTGCTCAAGAAGTTTGGTTTATAATAATAATATTAAAATCACCTGTCATACATGATACAATAAATGATCAATGACATTGAGAAGTTCCGCAAGAAAATCTACTTAACTGTTGACAAAGCTAAATCAAGTGAACAAAAAATTAATCAAACTCACGTCGTCTGCAAGTATGTATTGACTTTGCATGCTGCTGACAAAGAGGCAAGTCTGACTTCGGAGATAAAGTTATCAATTTTCGCAAAACATGCACATTTCTTCTGAGGGCTGCCATTTTGGAATTAAATATAAGAATCAATTTTTAGAACGGAAAAAGGATACGACTACCTAGTTAAAAAGTATGTTGATATTGCATTTGAAATATTTCATGTTTTTGAATAAAAGGATTTTTTGTTTAAAAATAACATATTTGTTGGAATTTAGAACAGTATTGTTTTCGTTAAATGTTCTTCCAGTTTGACCTAACCGGAAACAGGTATTGTTGTAGCAACGCTACTTCCGCGCACTAAAGTAAACGAAATAGTTCTAAAATTAAACTCTATTTACTTGCAGTACTTTCAGGAAAGTTTTATGATGACCATTGTTTCTATCGAAGAAAATCATTTTCAACTTTCTTTTCACAGTAAATGACCAGATGTGCAAATGATTAATATCGAAATCTTCACTGTGTAGGAATACAATATCTGTCATCTGTCAACAATTTCCCGCAATATCCATGTGTGTTTAGAAAGTGGACTTTATGTTTACAGTAGTGTAATTAAACAAAATGGCACAAGGTGATCCAATGAAATGGCATATGCCAGGATGGAGAATAGAGCAAAAATTTTCACCTGGTGTTTTAATCGGAAATTGGAGTGAAGACAGATATACGGTAGGTGAAACCGTCTTCATTTTCAACATGTCATAGGCATAGATAATAGAGCTGGCATAGACTAGGCGTTTATGGTTATATCTTATATCGAAATGGAAATAATACTCACAAGCAGAGTTGAATATAGTTATCGACATCCCTTTAGATAGATATGAAATACATTTTTAATATGAACAACTTAAACAAATAGTATTAACGGACAATCGTTTAAATGGTTAACTAGCAAATTCAAACGGTGTGTTAACTGGGCATTTTTTCTTGATTGCAGCAAACTTCAGAAGGATAAAAAGTGCGACATTTTTTTGTCAACCATTTAGCTCATTTTAACTTTGCTGCTGTTTGATTCTTTAGAGATTCATAGTGATTTCAGTTCATGATAGATTTTTTTTTTTTTGCAATTTTAGCGAATCTTGGGAGTAAATGAAATTAACAAGAGTATATTGGTACATATTGATTCAGAACTCAGTCACTGAAATCATTGAGAAACTTTGCAACAACATTTCACCACTCAGCCAAAGACCACAAAACACCACGTTCATGGGTTAATTATTTCTCTGTAACTAAAATTTTGTTTTGGCTAAAACTTTGAGCCTGAGGTGTATCCCCAAAAAATCTTTTTGACTCTGTGCATATAATATTCACATAATGCAATTAATTGTGTTTAATATGTATAGATGTCTCTGAAGTTTGTTTTTTCAAACTGCAGAAAAGACTGTAAATTTTACTACAACTATATATATACATATCTACATTGTGCTATTTTCTATTTACACCTTGTTGGTTTACATATAAAATGCCATCTATTGGCTATACACATGCTGTTAAACAGGATAGTGAAAACATCTAGATGTGCAACATCTGAGGTGCAACACATAACAGGTTGCAGAACAGAAGGTAGCAAAACATTTGTAAATTGAATCCAACAGAATTACCTACTTTGCTGTGCAAAACACAGATGCAGCTTCCCATATTTTTTTGTTTTATCACACACTTCTATCTATAGGAATGATGTAATTTCTTATGGCAAAACCAAGTTGGCAATCTTTGTGTAAAAATCTTTGCTTTTTACAATTAATTTTATTGATTTCGATGATGAACTTACAATTCATCTATACGTTTGTTTATTTATTTGTTTTTGTTGTTGTTTTTTTGCAGTTCCAACGTGGAAATGTCCAACATAACAGTACACACAGAGTGGATTTTCGTAACTTTGGCAATCACAGACCTGATGTTCTCATTCGAAGAAATGCTTTGTTAAGAAATGATGGACTTGGTGCAGAGAATTTGTTTTACCACCATGGTCAGCGTTATACTAATAACATGTTATCATGGTATGACGAGCACTATAATGGCAGATGGAAGGAAAATACACTACCACCAAGTCGACAGTGGAAGAGTCATCAGCTAGCGTGGGCTCCAGAGAAATCAGACTACCCTCTTCAAGGTATTCATGTGTACTTATTTTATTTTAAAGTTTGATTTAAAAAGTTGGAAAGTTTGGTACTTTAGGCATAGATATTAAAGTTATGTTATACTTACTAGTTCATTAAGTTCCTGTAGCGAAGAAATCAATCAATGATTATATTTACTAGTTAAACCTTTTTTAAAGTGTAGACACTTGACATAAACATTATTATATCATTTTTTTACATGAACATGATCATTTTGTATGTAATAGTGTCATTAGTTGTTTGTGACCTTTAATTAGCTTGTTTAAGTAATATGTACATATGCATAACTTGTTGTTATATGAAGGAAAAATAAAAATGGAACATATACCTGTGCAATAAAGACTGAGATTTAAACTTTTCTGTTTCACAGCTGTTAACAGTTTTCATCAGACATCAGCAAATAATTTGCATGTTACTGGCATTGAGTTTGCCCTCCATATATAAATGCCGATTTTTGGTTGATAATGAGGCTTATTGTGTAAGTTGTCCATTTTCCAGTATCACGTCAAGGACCAAGAGATGATGGTAGACAATGTTAGTAAATGTTTTATGTCCTCACAAGACATCATTGATATTTTCCCCCAGTTTAACATTTTCACAAGACATGTTCTATTTGTTTGACACACAGTTCTATGTTTTCACAAGCCAAGTTTCAGTGAACAGTTCATTCACCTTGTTTCTAATTGTGTTCACCCTCAGTTTCATTTGTAAAATAAATCAGCAGACATTCTGAAAGATAAAGATCTGCGGAGATTCTATGTTTTTTGTATAACTTATTCTGTTACCTAAGGTCGATCTTTCTAACTAGCCCTCTCTCCTGGCATTGGCTTTATGTTTGCATTGATTCATTTCTGTGTTGGTCATGTTTTTGTTTTCTTTGTGGCCCATGGGTTATCACAAGGTATTTTCTATGCAAACTTGATACAAGCAGAATAGAAAATGTTACATTGAACACAGTGGTAAAAGTTTTTAAAACAATAACCAAATAACCATTAATGTATAGTAGCAACTTTAACAATATTTTCTAATTATCTTTTTATTTAATTATGACCTCTTGGGTAGGACAGTAATCATAGGTAGCTATTCACCCTTTCTTAAGCTTTGTTTAATTATACTTTCAGAATGTCTGTGAATTTTGAATGGTAAATTTTGTATTTATCACCTACTATCCACAAGAACTTTTTCTCCAGTTAAGGAAGTTCTACAATGAGTGAAGTTTATGAATTTGTTTGCCTTGGTGTCTTAATACCTTCCATTGTTTTGAGATGGTGTGTTGTTTTTTCTCCTCAAAGTTTGTTTAAAGTTCTTTCAAGAATTACTAACCCATTGTTTACCATAAATTCATAGTTTGCAGGATTTTATACTTGTACTTGTTTGCTGAGAATCATTGTTAACTTTATTATGTTTTCATAATACTGGCCATTTTTTAAAGGGTTTGTTTTAAAGAAGTAGTACAGTTTGTTCTAAGAGTCTGTAGTTCCATCCAACCACCATTTCATTTCCAAATGATATCAGACAAGATCTTAACACCTTGTATGTACATACATGTAATTATTAACACAAACTTTGAAGACTTGTGGTCCCACAGAAGTTATTTATTGTGCAAATTATAAGATTATCTTACCGACGATTTCTACAATAATAATCCTTTCACAGAATTTTCTAAAAAAAATTATATCTTTAGTTGGATTCAATGGCCATTCCTTAAATGAAAAGAAAAAGTAAGGTTGTTGAGCTACTTTTTTAAGTAGAAATGAAGTTTCTATGGTAACCAATTTGGTGAAATCTTACAAAATGGCTCAATTTATTTAAGTTACTTAAAATATTCTAGATATTTTACACAAACTTAACAAACATGATTTTGCACACAAACTAAATTTATTTTATGTAATACTTCAGTAATTATTCTATCTGTTCCAAAAAAATACATTTTTTCAGCACAATACAGCCATTTTGAATTTCCTCACAGGATAAAAATGAAAGAAAAAACACACATGTTCTGCAAATAAATTTAAATAAATAATAATCCTTTCATAGAATGTTTCTATTTTTTGATATCCATAGTAAAATTTAATGGTGAGTTTAGAAAATGAAAAGAAAAAGTAAGGTTGTCGGGCTACTTTTTTAGTAAAAATGAAGTTTCCATGGTAACCAAATTGCCAAAACTGTAAAAAAAATTATAAAACTTTTTTTTTAAATATCGTTATTTCATGTTACAAATGTATGCATTGCTCACTTAATAAAACACAAAAATAACGCAAATTTATCTCAAAATATTGAAAAATAATATTTCTGAGTTAATTTTGAAATGTCTGAATAATATTCAACTATCTCCTTTGTGAAGAGTAAAAATCGGCAATTTTCTGCCCTATGATGAATGATTCGATGAAATTACTATTGAAAGCATCTTTAAGTTGAAGGGAGTTTTATTAGTAGTGAAGAGCTTGTGGCTTAGTTATTAGTAACTACGCTACAAGTTATTAATGTTGTATTTTCTCTTCACTAGTCTCACATATGTTTGATAAAAGAATTAATCATGTTTGTAAAGTCTCTACAAGCCATGAAAATTGTCAAGGTTGTTTATACACTCTTCTGTATGTAAACTACTTGAAGGTCAAATGTCACAAAATAGAGCTTCCATTCATCAATGTTTATATGCATACTTTATCTTCTTAAAGAATATGAATAGGCACTTGAAACTGGTATAATAAACTATCAAAGATTCTCATCAGAACAAGTGCTTTTTAATAATTTCATCATCATGTAATAATAACTTTCAAAAATGTTATCTGAATCCCTTTGATCAATTTATTGTGCATCCTAACATTGAGTCTGTTGTTTCACTCAGCCAGAAAACTGAAAGCCAATGTATACATTATTGACTATTTGTTTTTGTTTTGTTTTAAATTTTACACTATAATGCACAATTATAAAATTTGGCTCTATTCCTCCCCTTTAAAGACTATGCCACTTCCCTAAAATTAGATTGTGAAAGATTATATTGTTCAGTGTGTGCTGCCACAGTGATGGCAACACTATCTGCTTTAACTAAAACCCTGTTATTGTATAAATAAAAACTTGTTGATAGAACCTTACACCCCACTAAACAAACAATCAACTCCACTTAGCTGCTTGTGTACACCCTTATTATGCAGACTTTATTCAAATCAACAAAGTTGACAGTTTGCATCAAGTGTTCTTAAGCCTTGGCTCACCTTAGACCTATTTTAACTCCTATATAATATGGATGAAAAGGTTTCGTAAATAACTCTTTTACAGTATCACATTTGCTCAATCTACCAACAATACACAGTCCTTTGAAGTTTTTTCATTATCTCAATGTGTATCTTTCCGTATGAATGATTGCAAGTTGAATGGACACGTTAAATGTTAATACTGGGTTGTGAATACTGATTAGGCAAAATAATGTTTAAATGTTGGCACTGGGTTGAATGTAATTAATGGACCTGTGATTGGTTTATTATAATTTGAAGTGTCATGATGTCATTGTGCTTTTTTGTGTTTGTTTTATAATTGTAGCTTACTTAGATCATTTACAAAATATAAAACTTATTATAAATGGGGATTTGACCTTTTGTCATGACACAATTATTAAGTCATTAATTGGCTAGTTCGTATTTGATTTTTGTTGAAAACTCACATAAAGCTTTTTTTGTGTGTCAGTATCATTGAGATATGAATTTGTTTAAATATAACAGCCAGAACTTGCTAGACAAACTGTTCCTAAATGCATGTAAAGTTTAACAACCAAATATGTCTTCAGACTGTAATATATCAGTCATAAACAGTGAGATGGTTTGCTTAATAATGACATGATCATTATTAAAATAGATAAGAAGGGCAGACTGTGTAAGTATGTGTCATGTGAATACTTTTAAAGTGTAGCCATGTTGCCTAAAATAGAAATATTGTTGCATGCTTTGCTACTTTTTAAGATATAAATATCATGGATGGATGGCTTATCTTTTATATTCAAAAAATATTTGTCTTATGTAACATTTATCCATGTTGTAACATTTCTCCATGTAAATTTTCACCATGGCATCATTCTTGAAAAGTAGAAAAGTGTAAAAGGTAAAGAGAACCTCTCCCCTTAGAAGTTGCAGAATAATAAATTTAAGTCCAATGAAATGTTATCAACTGATCTTAAACCCAAGTCCAAAACTGTTCACATTTTGTGCCAACGGTGAAGTCCAATAATTGAAAAACTGCATGTTAGCTTTAATCCATACTTTACTGACAATAGAAAGCATTGTGTTGAGAGCTCTACCCACAGATCTATAATTCCTTAAGCAGGGACTGACTAGAAGGAGTTTAGCCAATACCAGTCTTTATAGCTTTTATTCCCATTATGTGTAAAAGGTAATGTATTTACTGTTTACACATAATAGGTTAGGCTTGAGCAGGTCAGATATACAGAAAGTCGTAAAATAATACTTTTCTTTCTTAACGGAGATCACAGTATATCTTTTCAGAAGAAAATAGATTTTATTATTTTGAATAATTAATGTGGAAAAATTACAATACTCTATTTGACAAAGCTATTGTTAAATCAGTCATATTTAGATAGCAGTTTAGGGGGTCAATAATAGACAATCCGAGCTAATATACTAAAAATATGAGTAGGTTGTGTGTTGGATGGTTTAGACAAACACACATTCATTTATAGCAATGATATTTTCATTACCTTTATTTATTTAAAACTGTCGCCAGAGTTGCATAGGAGAAAATTTGGGAAAAACACTGCACCTTAGGCAAAGTGTAGTTAGAATATGACAATTTTTTGTGAGGTTTGCATTTCCCTACAAACAATTTTATATGATGTTACTTTCTTCAGGTGCCCCAACCAACTTTGGCCTACTACAATCTCTCCAAAAGAAATGGGCAGACCAAATAGCAGATGAGACCAAAGGAGATTTCTGTTCCACATACCAGTCCTCGTTCGCAGATTTTGATTCAAATGCCATGACCAAAGTCAGGTATGTAAATTAATCCATGCTTCTTAAAAACTTTTCAACGCTACTTTACATGCAGAATCTTATCAGGCTTAGGCAAAAATGATTAAACCTGAAAATCAAAATCTCGCTGTGTTCCCCTGCATCTAGAATAATGTATCTTATACATGTAACCTTTGCATGTGACAAAGGTAAACACATTGTGTATGCATCTCACATTTTAATAAACAAAAAGGCTATTTTTATCATTTTTGTACATACATTACATTTTGTTTCTTTTTAGACAACAGGAAGGGAAGTATAAACTTGGAAATACTGTTGCAGTAACAGTTGTTTTGTCACCAGTGGTGGTTATTTATAAGGTCTATAACAGCTTATTGACTCTGTTAACATAATGTAGATGGAAAAATCAAAGCAGAACATGTTTAAGTATCCAGACTCGACAAGGTACTTCAGTACACAAGGACTGTCACCCTAAGGTACAAAGGCCCTGGTTTCAAACCTAAGCCCTGAAGTACCAAAGTCATAGAATATTAAGTGGTTAGGCTCCTTTGTTTACACTCAAACTTAAATAACAAAAGTTCCAAGACTGGTTAGAATAATTTGCCTTGGTGTGATGTCATGCCAGGTTTTTACTGCATAATTAAAGTAACCATTGTCTCCGGATAATAGAAAAATTGTTGGTGGGACGACAAAATCAACATGCAAGCTAATATAGTGCCTATATCTTTTCTTTTCTTACTCCAGGTATGCTGTTCCACGCGCCCAGTCCACCTCCCTCCACCCAATCAACAAGGTGAACAAAGATCTACATTTCCGTGGGGTCAGTGCTCTTAAATCACCTGAAAAACTGCCGGAGATGCCACTGAGGGCCATGACATCCGTCGGAATCTAGGTCACTAGGTTTTGGTGTTTCAAGGTCACAAAGGACAGAGAAATGATTCATAAAAATCTTCTGGACATTTCCTAAATATATTTTCAACTGTTTTCCTTTCTACATTTTTTCTAATTTTAATATATATATTTTTTCTGAACTAATGATTTCTTGTTTTTATCTTTTCCACTATAAGCCCTTCTTTTTTAAAGAAAACAAAATGCATGTATTTATACATGTAACAATGTTTTTGCTGTATGATGATCTTACTTTAATCAATTGCCAAATTATCTGTTTCTTTTAAATGTCAATATCTTAGTTTCATTTTTATAAAGACAAATGGAGTAGGAACGAGCTTTACGGTGACAAAAAACATCCATTACAAAATGAAATGAACATTTGTATTTTATTGAAAGCTATCAGTATTTTTGTATTGTATGAATGGTATAAGGCTGTATTGGTGTTGACCCTTGTTACCTGAAATTGTTTGTTGTTCATGAATGGCCTGTTTGCAATCAGTATTGGTGTAGTCATTTATTGTTGTTTTGTTTGTTTTTTAAATTTTAACCAAAGAAATAATCTTCTAAGCAAGTAATAAATAGAAATGAAAATTAAATGTTTAAATTTCATAAATGGTATTTTCATATTTATGATGTCTAAATAAATTTAAAACATAACAGAAAATTCAAGATATAATCCTTGTTTTCTTTTTGTAGAAGGATTGTATCTTAATTGTTTTATTTATTTACATTTATTCAAGGTTACTATTTTATAACCAACAGTCATACAAAACATATTTTTGTCTTTATACATGTGCATTGTTCTATTACAGAAGACCAAATTCATGTTTTTGTGTGAATTTTGTCAGTGCCTTACTGTGATAAGGAAAAATATGTGATAAAATAGTTTTATTAAGCTTAGTTGGATTTCAGTTTAAGCTCATGGTTGTGATTGTTTATTTCTGTAACTACTGGACAAATATTCTTGAACTGCTTTTTTTAATAAGTTTAGTTTAGTAAAAATTATTAGTTGACTTAGGCAGAAAAGTAATTATTGTTGCTTGGGACAATGGAAGAATAAATTATTTTGTTAACTGTTGAGGTTTCTCTGAAACAAGGATTC
This sequence comes from Sinonovacula constricta, assembly GCA_007844125.1. Taxonomy (NCBI): domain Eukaryota; kingdom Metazoa; phylum Mollusca; class Bivalvia; order Cardiida; family Solecurtidae; genus Sinonovacula; species Sinonovacula constricta. The sequence continues at coordinate 16,328,747 of CM017566.1, read as the reverse complement.
TATATTTTCCATGCTTAATGAAAACCAAAACAATGCTCACTGTGTTAACAAATTGTAACCCTGGGGAGAAACAGTATTAATTGAAAAATAAGTGGTATATGTCAGATGTGTATTATGATACAAAGAGTATCAATTAGCAAAGTATTAATATTGAGGCCACATTAAAATGTTTACCTTAAGATAAACATAGCAGTATTAAAATCAGAATTCTTATTATAATAACTACTTTATAATAATTATTATGCCTTTCAGTATTGCCTCACAAAAGGGTACCGATTGTTATGTTTTTGATATGCTTTAAGAGTTTATACATATTGTTTTGTTGTAAAAGTATTATTATATCTGAAAGTATTAAAATATATTGTTATGCAGAAGTATTATTAAATAAATGGTTATGTAGAATTATAAATGCAACAATTTATGCTTGTTATTTGTTTCATAGCTGCTTTTTACCATAAGATGTTGCTAGGTTTCTTATATATAGTATGGGTATTGGATAGCATATTCATTTATTATTATTCAGAAAAACATGTTTTGAAAAATATGCTTAAAATTAACTTTTAGCAAAAACATCTAGGCGTGCCTAAATTGATTGATAAAAACCTGTTATACATATCAATAATTATTTCCATTTCAATCTCATTCCTAGAAAGTAATATTCCTTTTTATTTTTTATTGTTTTTAATATGCTTATAAAGTTTGTATTTAAAATAATAAACCTTTTTTTTAATCTTTATCTTCTATTTATTTCAAAGTAATACATGCACATTATTTGAACTGTTGTCAATATTTTGGACGAAGAACTGTCTGATGTTATTCTAATGTACTGTTTGACAGTGAATATATGAGCTACATATATATGTAAATAAGATCCCAAGATAAATCAATATGGTGTTGGCATTATAAGAATAAAAATTGACTTTCATAAAAAATGTTTTTTACATATATTTGCACCAAGTTTTGATACTTGTATATGTCTATTCCAGCCTTGTTTGTACTTTTGCTATTACCTTTATCAATGCTTTCATCATTAAAGTGTGTTATCTATCAACCTTTCTGTTTGCTTACTCATTTCAGTGAAACTTACAGTGTGTGAGTTCTTGTGTATGTGTATGCGAGGGATAAGGCTTTTGCAAATAACCATAACATACTAAGTACATGTAAACTTGCAGGGCTACAACAGAGCACATATATAGCTATAGTGGCTCTTTACATCACACACAAAGAGGCAACTTTTAAATGGTTTAAAGATGGTATTTGACTGCTTGCTTTGACTATGAAAATACTTTTACATAAAATGGTATGTTAACACTGCATTGGGGAAGATGGCCATAATTTCCTCATAAACTCGGTACAATAATCTGAGTAAAGACGATTTTGTACACTACCTGTATTATTAGACAGTACAAGTTGCACAAAACTGCCAAAACAATCTCTAAATGTTATTCTTTTCAAATGTGTACAAAATTATGGAAGTAATCCTTTCTTAAAATAGATAATGAAGTCAGAGCAAATTACCCAGAGGATATAACCTGATCTCAAAAGTTAGCTGTCACATGGTTTTAATAGTGGATAAATAGCTATCTCTGCAGCTTGGCTTAGATAGTAAAATACTAGTTTGCAAGCAAGGATAAAAGCTTCACTTTTCACACAGATCTACTGCATTGATGAACATCATGTTGCTGGACCGTTTAAAGTAGCAATGATCTATTTGGTTATTTGAAAAGAAGAAAAAAATGGTCCACATTGATAAATACCACATTTATACAAGTTTCCAACAGGTATATAACATGCCAGACAGGATTACCGAGTGGAAACTCAAACCATTTGCTAGGCACCATAAGTACAAATGGGATAACAATGAAAGAATCAACCACTTATACATAGTTCAACATCTTGTTTAATTAAGATATTGCTTGCCCTCTTTTGAATTGAGTTATCTCCCCTGTAAGTTTTTTTTCCCTACACAGGTAGGCGTATTATTTACTTTCTGTCCGAAAATAATCTTGTTTGTTCTTTTAATTTGCTTATTTTCGTTATAATCAATGCATTTTTCCTTGCTTAAGAAAACTTAATTTTAAATGTACAAGATATGGTATGAATATTGTAACATTAGAATAGTTGGCTGATGTATAACATTTTTACAGTAGTTCTATACCAATACCTATTCTTATGATTGTGATCAAGAAAGTGGTGAATAACAAGTAAGTTGATGTTACATGCATTAGACATTTGCGGGGGGAGGGGGGGGGGGCGGTAGTTCACAGAAATGAGACATTACACACAAAAATAAAAATGAACAGTTGCTATCTTGGAACGGTAAATCGGCAAAGTACCGACTGTGGTGTTTTAACCTGGCTTGTAAAGCGCTCCAACCTCGCACTTCCTGAAGGTCTTTGTCACAGTTTTAATAAAAAAATATCCCATCAAAATGAGACAAATAATAACAAGCACCTGCATCGGTAGTTAACACTGATACAAGGATAATATATACAAACTATCACTTATTATAATCAACATATATGTACAATAATTACAGGAGATGAAGCCTCGGCAACCTCAAACTTCCTAACCGGAGAGAGGTTTTAAATAAAACAGCCCAAGCGATGACGTATAATAAGAACAATTTAATGACGTCGTAGAATTAAATGCAGTAAAGTCATAAACATGTCAGAATTAAAATGTGAAATAACAAAACAACAACGAAGGAGATTATCGAACTTTAGAAAGCAATCCAAACCAACAACAAAAATATAGTATTGTGAAGAGAAATAGGTAATGAAATCCAAAAAAATTATGTGCTTGGTAATTAGTGCAGTCTGTCCAAATATAAACCAAACACTCCACCACTAATTGTTGTAATATTCACCGAGCTGTTATTGCGCGATTCGCCACCAAATGCTTTTTGATTTGTTGAAATAAAAGGCCATAACTGCGATTACTGATTATTAAAAAAAGAGAACATATCTTTTATATGAATAAATGTTTAACGAATAAATATGGCACTGAAGAGATTGTGGTCGAATAAGTGCAGCCCTGCAATTTGAAAATAAGAATTTGGCAATCGATATGTGTAAAAGTTTACTTTTTATTTTATATTTGTTTATTAATTAATTATTTTGGTATTTCTTACGTTTATTGTCTTGTTTATTTAGTAGTCCTTGAGAAGACTTTGGTATAAATGTATCAATGTGTTTTAAAACTTGTTATTATGATGCATTATGGTGGTAAAGGTATCGCTTCTGATGACGATGGTACAGTAGTTATGCTCTTGCTGACGATAATGACGACGTAAAAAGTAGCAGTTCGAATGTTTTTAATGAGGTTACTGCATCCTAGTATGGTTTTTTATGGTCAAAAGGCAAAGACTCAGGAAGTATGGTATTCCTTTCGGACCTGTCCTATACATAGTAAAACATGGACAGGAAGTACGCGAGGATTATAAGACGCATTGTCTAATGAGCACACCATTGAACAACTGAGGTTTTTTTTCTGTCACCTGACCTGTGAGATGTCTTTCTCTTTTTAATCCTTTGTAAATTGAATGTTCATACTATCGGCATTATTGATTAATTACACAATTTACCTTCGCATAATTTAACTGTACAGACCGCGTATCATACTTTACTCGTACTCAATAGAATAGTTTCAAAACGAAAACTATATGACACAATAGACTAAACCAATACATCGGCGATTGACTTTCTTTTAACTTAGCTGATAAGCGCCGGTTGGGGCCTGGTCGAGATCATAATTTATGTTATTTTGAAAGGTCTTTGCCAGATACAATCTATAGCAAAACTTCAATAAAATGTGTTGTTTTTTGCCTCTGCGGTGCTGTCAGCCGATGTCACAGGTTTGAATCATACAAACAATTTTTATTATGCTTTCATTATTGTTTTTTTTTATTGTTTTTTTTTTTTTTTTCACTTTCCTCCTTTTCACTGGTCTGTATGCTAACAATTCATAAATGTATCGACTAATATATTGGACGATGTATTTACAACCAAATACCATATCTTAATGTTATGAAGTAGGTAAGCACATTTCGCAATGTATTTTTTTATAAAACTGTTTTGAGACTTTTTACTGCTTCAATTACCTGCCCCTGATTTTGAATGCCCTTATTTTAAAATGCTAAGGAGTATAAATTCGGCCAGAGTCATGGTACATATTTATAAATGCAAACTAGTATTTTAGTCCCTGTATCGTGTTAAGTTTCGAATGCTTGTTTTCATTTTATATAATTTCCTATTAATTTATCAATAAACTTTAAAAATATTTTTTTAGATATATACTACCTTGGATCTTCATAAACCTAAAATGCAAATAAGTAAATAAATAAAAATACAAAATATACATTATTTTACCTCCAAAATTCCGACGCACTTCTGAATAATACTAAAGATAAGATATTTATTTTCTGAATTTAAGCAGATCTGAGTTAATGAGTAACATTTAACAGTATGGAATTCTCTTATTGTCTTTTATTCTTATGAAAATGTCCTTTATCTTAACACAACTGTGTTGATGTTAGGATATTATCAAACAAGAAAATTAACCAACCAATTAAAACGTGCCGGTCGATTTTGTAGAAGGCATTGGAAACGAAACACATATTGGAGTTGGTATGCCTGTGTAACAAAAAAACAATATCGCAAGTGCGTTGTTTTCTGCATTTTTGCTTTTGTCAGCTTGAGAGAAAGCAGGAAATCGAGTATTTGCAGCAATCATGCAGAGAAAGATCTGGATATACAAACTTGAAGAATTATCATGTATGATGTTACTGGCTTTTCCTTTCATATACATGTATTTTCTTTCCTTACAAATGTTTAAAGGTGTCACTGTGTATGTTTCAGTTGGACAGTTAAAGTCGCGAAATATACTGCTTTTAATGTCCATTATTTCCAAATCTATAAATAAGCACGATGGGGGCATATGGTGCAAATAGATGTTGACGTCAGGGCTGACTACCAGGATGATCATGTAACGTTATCTCAAAAATAAAAAGAAATTGAAAAGAATAGCTTACTGTGCAGCGTGGCTCGGATAGAAATCACATTGTTAATGACCAGTGGGCTGTTATGCTTTATATTTTCACATGGATATAGGGCAATAATAAATAGCATTTTGTGGGATGCTCTCAGGTAACAAAAAATTATTTGGTTGCATGAGAGAACGATTTTTATCAAAGCTCTTAGATACCAGCCTTAAAAAATACGTGTATATCATAAACCGTACTTACAGTAAGTATTTACATACATTAGTATTGGTAAAAATAAAATCAATTGTCTGTACAATGTATCAATAAAGTGCACAAAATAGGCTGGTGTAATCAAAAAGAAACATTGAAAACGAGATTAAACTTTCCATAATCGTTTAAACATCATTTTCCTAGGAGCACAAAAAGAAATCCCTTCTTGCATACGATTCGTTTGCAATATTATTTTTTAAACAATAGTGATAGTGTCGAATTACCAATGGATAATACCATTAAGAAGAACGAAGTTTCGTTGAAATTTCTATTGTTCAAACGAACTTCATAACGTTATCATGAGAAGTCTTTCTGATTGTGAGGACAGATTGATAATATGTGTACAGCAATCAAATCAAGAACAATAAAGTACGGAAATTGTATGTATTGTTTGTTAAACACCACTATATAAGTGTGCCTTCACTAACATATACGTTTTAGAGGGAAACTAAAATAACGGCTAACAAACCCGCGTGTGCGTGTAACATTCTTGCAACCTTCAATTAAAACGTGATTATGATTAATTAACTATAATCGATTGGACTCTTACCTATCTGCTTGCGATGATACCTTGTTTACGTGTATTTTAATGACAAGAAATTACATGGCAAAACTGTACTTGTGACTATAAACAAGAGTCTTTAGTGATATATACTCAGCGACAGTGTTGCTTAGGTTGAACATAGGCTTCACCTGTAATCAGCAGGAATAGGAAATATTAAATTGTTACTGGAAGGATCGAGATATGTGGTGTAAGAAGTGTCACTTAAAATGCAATAAGTAAAAGGTTGTCATTTTTTGTTTTATCGACGGAATAAAGTTCAATATACGGGTATGTAAAATATTATACACTATATATATAGCATACAGAGTAGTTTATTCATGTATATTTAAATATCCAAGATGGTGTTTCCATGACGCAAGTAGACACCCGCCAATAAAAGTGAGTTAATACTTGTTAAGTGAGTTAATAAATTTGTTTTAATAAAATACCATAATCAGCGCCACAAAAAAAAAAACACTAAATGCTGGAGCTCTCTCAAATAGTAAATAACAACAATAGATATAGTGTGGTTTTTTAATTATCATTTAAAGCAAACAATGCTTTAAACAATGCTGTGATGTACCGGCCTATCACTCTGTGCAAAATTCCAAAAGTCGCAAAGGATACAAAATAAAACAGCGCGACTTAAAGGTTTGAAATGGGGAAAAATACGTAAAAGCGAAACACGAGAATCCTCCCTTTAAAGCTAATCGGTAAATGCAAGTCAGTGCTGTCAGCGATATTCCAGTGATCCGGAGCTGCCCTGCAGGAGACCGTATCCCGGGGAAAACATTGTCAGGCTGCCATGTTAAGGTAGGTTACGTGGGTTACTACATTAGTCCATACGTCGAGGTACCAGAGTTAGGACGGAAAAATATGACTTATAATAACCATCTGATTGTGCGGTCTTAGGATTTAAATAGTAAACTTTTCTTTTTAATGGTAAAATTTATCGTGTTCTATTTGACTGTCTATCATCTTTTACCTTTACTTAAATGACTTATTTTGATTTCTTTGCGGATATCTTTATATTACTTCCTTCATTTCTTTCTAAAGGGGGTGGGGAGTAGTTGTCTTTTGTTGTTTATATACACGTGGTTACTGGAACTGAAAAGCGAAATATTGTTTACAAGTATAAAAGAGGCATCACGGATATTCCAGTGACGCGGGAAGGATCATACAGAATATCAACAATCTGAAACATTGCCTGTCTGTCAAACCAAGGTCGGTAACGTAGGTTACTTCATTAGTGGAGCCTTTGGTTGATGTACTAGAGAAAAAAGATATAAGCTGTCAATATTCCGAATACATTATTCATATATATTTTGTAAACAGAAATGAAACAACAGACACGTAAAACATCAAAAAAAGTGAAAATAATATTGTTACAAGATGAATAATGTTATCTAACTATTAATAAATTATTAATTTAAAATTATTTAATATAAAAAGCGATTTTAGAATGACAATATTTGTTTGTTTCATGCCTGTTATTATCATACAACACACACAGCATCACCATTTTATGTCATCATGGTTTTATTATCTAATCGATCAACTTTATTTTGGGAAAATATAACATGGTCTAACTTCTTAAGAGACAAATTTTGATATTTTATCACCATTCATCAGCAGAAATGATATAAAATTTTACTGAAGTTTTCGTTTTCATGTCTTACACAAATCACATTATAAAAAGCTATTGAATTTATTTTACCGCTCAAATCACAACATGCTTTGTGTTTATGCTACGCATACATGTACTTGGTACGATTGTATTTTAAAGGTAATCTGCCACTCAGAAATATATCTTGAAAACTTTGATATTTTAAATAATCTTAGTAAAATATTCATCATTACTAGTTTTATTAAACTTTCGAATGTATATTAATTACATGTATTTTACATAAAACAACAAAATTCCAAATGAATATTTTTGGTTTGTCAATAGCCTCACAAAATTATAAATATACTACGCTTTGTGTCCACTTTTAATCCTTTTATCATAACACCGGTCTGCAAGTAACTTTTAACGCGTTTAAATGCGACAGGAAACGTTGCGGTATTTCCTTTTACTTCAAACACATGACATTTACATTCACTTACAATGAGGTTTCAGTGTTGTATGCTGTCAGAATAGCGCCCAATAATTTTTAAACCGATACTATTGATATACTTTCATCATTGTACAGTCGGGTTCAGTTACAAAATGCTTCTTTCCGGTATGTTCATATTTCAAAGTCGAAAGCTTATAACCTTGTACAGTGTACCAGCTCAAATCCTATTCAAATCAAAAGATTTATCACATTTATTTTACTGCCTCTTTATATAAATGTTTGCTTTCAACACTAACGAATTCTTTTTTTTCCCCAGCGAAATGTGCCAAGAAGAATATAAAAAAGAGGAAGTTCCCTTTGATGGTCTCTTACTACAGCTGAGCACTTCTATGAGGTCTATAGGGCAACATTTTAAACCAGAATGGTCGAGTTTGAAAAATATTTATGTGTGTATGTTATATGGGCAAGGTGTACGAACAAATATTGTATGTGTATATTTTGCTAAACCTTTATGAGCGGCATCAATTCCGCATCGATCACAATAGTCAATGGGTTATGTGCAAGCACCGCATACCGATTCAAACACATGTCCTGTCTCTATCATAACCCATCTTTTAACCTGTAGTCCCAGACTTTTATTGAGGGCATTCCAATAACAGTTGTACACTACAATATTTATTTCTCTTATACAATGTATTGATATACTCTAAAACACATCTTTGACACTTGGACATGCATAAAATTTTCAATCACTTGTTCTAAAAAGGCAGACATTTGTTGAATCATGATGAATAACAGAACAAAATGTCACATGTGATAATTAGATTTTGTGTGTTCACCAACGAAATGTGTTGTCTTTAGATTGGGAGATTTAAAATCGTCGTTATGCTTTCTTCACTAATTTGTGAAGAATTGTAAGGTGCAATGCTTCGGGTACAATGACAATACAAACGAGTGAAACTGTGAATATTATTTGACTTTATTGTATTTCACTACTATACAAGGTTCAGAATATTCCAAAGACTGCATATTACTGACATCCAGTTATATAATCAATAATAAATAGAAAACAATGGCAAAAAGTTATTTTTAATGAACTCAAATATCGGCTTTCCAATTTTCAGGCCTTACTAGCCAAGCGCACTTAGCATTGTACGGCAAAATGCACTATCCATTTCAATTATTTATTAGGTCACAGTTTGCCCATAATATAATTGCAATTAGCACCATTCAATTTGATTCAAAACGTGCCATACAAATATGAGCAGATGCAAACCATTTGCCATCGACATTAATAAATTAAATAACAAGAACAACAACACAACTGTCTTTATTTACCTTTTGTGTTTTATCTACGCCATAGATTCATTTTGTCATTTATCTATGACAATCGCCAGATCAATTTTGAGCTTCAACTACAGAGACATCATCGGGTTGTTTCCTATGTTCATATTTGATAAGGAACCAGTCAGCCTATTCAGTAATGCTGTTTTAAACTGTACACGCCAATAAGCTTATGTTTTGATTCAATGATTTTTAGAAATCTTAACTTCAGGTTTTATAACGGTGTTAATTTATTTATAACCTTTTCACTTAGCTCGACCGGCCAACCATAACATACACACTATCAGGGTTAAAACGTCACAAATGGTCTGTTGTGAAAATAGATGTAACCTTTACAGGAAGTTTCGTTTGCCGACACAATGTTAGCGGAGGAATTGTATAAAACACTGGACTCAGATTAATAGCAATAAGGATAAACTACAGAAACTTTGGACTTCAGAACCAGAATAGGAAATAAAATATGAACTGACAAAAGAAAACTTCGTATTAACGACTTCGGTCAGATATGCAGCATTGTGGATACTCGTATACTCCTTGTGTAGAGGAAATAATAAGATAATTAGAACAAAGAAGTGAAATTATAATTTGTCATTGACCTCGACAACACCAAACATGCCGTTTCAAAGTGTCGATGTCAACGTCAGTGGCACGAGATTTACACTCTCCAAGATTACATGGGAACGTATATTGGACAAAATGGCGGACAAATCTCGTTTGCATGAGATCAACAGCAGCGAGATCTTCCTTGAAGGGCATCCAGATGCTTTCCAGGTCGTAGGCTTACATATCCGTTAAATGTATTGTACATAATAATTGTGTTTATTTCTTTGACAAGTCTTACATGCATAACATTATATAATGCTATATTTTATAATTTAATTGATTAGGTTAAAAGAAATATGGAAATATGTGTTGTATCATATTCACCACTGTGTTATTATTTTTTTGGTCTATTTGACTGAATTTCATATCAAATGTAACAACTTTAATGAAGTATTTTATATATCTAAACTATATTTTGATAGTTTAAAAGGTAAAAGTAATACAACCAAAAAAAATACACTGTTCATTTTGTTTTAAGGATGAGCCCATACCTTTATTTATTTCTGTGTATTAATTCTTTGTGCATTTTTCAATTTTAAGAATATTTTATTTTAAAAATATGAATTTCAAGAGCTTTACAATGATCTATAGCTTTTATTTTTTGGACCACAAATAAAGAAATTACAATGCCAAGATAAGGGATCTCCAGTGACGTGGAAACTATCTATAAACATAAACTATGCTTCTGGTGGCAGGCTATTCTATACTACCACCAGGCCGGGGAGCTCCACATACCGGTGACTCTGTGTCCGTCATCCTTCCAGAAGGAGCTCCAAATGTACGGCACGCCTCCCACATCTCTCTCCAAATGCTGCTTCGCCAAATACGTCACATACTTCGACGATAATGAAGTACTCCAGGTATACGGTCTAAATCTGACAGCAATTGTCAGTTTTACCTTATATGAGTATATCCGTTCTCTCGTTTATTGCAATTAAAATGTGTTGAAATAGCCATAAAAACGTGACATATTTTCGTTCTTATGATTCACGTTACACAAATGAAGCTGCAAAGGTTCCTTTTTTACGCCGAAATTGATTTGTTTAAAGAAAGAATAAACAGTACTCTGTTCTCATACCCTTAGTGTCGACATCGAAATATGGGTAACCCAAAGAATGAGACTGTTTTATGCCATTTTTATGTTTTAGATAACAAATACAAATCCTCAAATGCAACATTGTGTATTAGACACTGTTGCACGAAAGTTAGACTCTTTAATCAAAAACCCTCTTAGGCAATGACTACTCCGAACACTTGCCTGGAGGTTGTTACGCAAATTGCAGAAATTTTAACTCTTAATGTCCCAGGAAAAGCCTGCTAAAGTTGAATGCAAACAAAACACTATTGATGCGCTTGTTCCATGAAGAAAGAATGGTTTGTTCATGACAGTTATATTTATCTTCAATGGCACGGACAGCCAAGTCTGTTGACCTTCATATGATAGAAATTTCACTATATGTATGTTTCAGCCTTTTTTTCAACCCGCTCCATTTTGGAGCAACGTTGAAATTTCTTTTTGTCATCAACTATGTAGCGAGAAGACAGAAACTTCAGTCATTGGTATTTTATGTTGATTTATTAATTGGCCAGGTGTTGGAGTGTGACGAGGATCGCCGGCTGGCGGAGACTACTAGACTGAAGGCTGTGACCAAACAGGGAGGTTGGAAGGGAATCAAGTCTTGGACTAACCTCGTCATGAATGAACCGTTCTACTCCAGGACATCCAGAGTAAGAGCACTGACCCAGTGTAGCTAACATGTTTGCAGGCTTAGGTTAGGTAAACAACTTCTTGAAAGTACTTTCTCGCAAACGAACACTCTTTCGCACGTTTTTCCTGGGTAAGTATATATATCCAGATTAACCGACATTTTAGGAAAAAAATGGACTTCATTAAAAAACAACAATCAAGCATTGGTTTTGTCACATGAAGGTCCCGATACATGCAGAACCGCCAGGGTACTTCTGAGTTCTTAACTGCTATACTGATCATATTTGTAAGTGAAAATGTTTTTTGAAGAAGGTGGTTTGACAGACCCAGCCTCTCGAATCCAGGCGATGGGTGGCTAAATAGCCAGCTCCTCTAGAAGTACCAAGTACAAAGACTCTACCACAATGCTACGGGCGCGCCTCCGTATTTTACAAATGGTAGTTTGAAATAGAATATGTGTTATGTTCAGGTAATTCAAACACGACATTTCCCCGTTGCAGGTCTACTTCATAATCTCCAGTATCATCATCATCGTCTCCTTAGCAACTCTAATTGCGGGAACCCATCCATTGTTTCAGCGTGATCTCAATGAGGAAGAATGGAAAACTTATTTTGGCGATAAATGGCAAAGCAAAAAACACCTATTTGCGACAGAAGATGGCAAAGACATTCATGAAAATGGGTTCATAGGAGCAAATGTCGAAACTGATGCAATACCCGAAGGCAACTGGGAATGTGGGCCACTTGAGGAAACAGAAATCGACGCAATATCTGATAGCGTTGCAGAAAATACAACTGATGCAATTGATGCAGAACCTGAACCTGATCCTGAAAAAAACCAAGGGACTGATAGTGGAGTTGAGGAGAAAGTAGATTCAGGATCAGATGTACAACCTGAATCAAATGAGAAGCCTCCACTGGAAAGCAACGTTGTTTCTGACATCGCTGATGCTACGGGAGAAAGTGAAGCAGTTAGGTCTACTGCTGGGGTAAAAGGTGACAATATGGAAAATTTCAATACAACTGATGATGAACCAGAAACAAACCCCAAAACATTTGATTCTGAACCAGCTACAGAAAACGATTCTACGAGAAATTCTGGAATTGAACAAGAACCCGTTGCTCTACCCGAAAATGCGTATGTAAGATTTTCGTTCATGGAATACATAGAGTATGTCTGTGTTGCCTTCTTCACAATTGACCTTCTGCTGCGCTACATTTTTTGTATCAATTTAAAGGTGCTATTGACATCTTTTCTCCACTGGGTTGATGTTTTTTCGCTACTCGTCATGTACACCAGATACACATTTGAGCATTTAAACCCAAAGGAAAAATACGAAGCTTCGTTTGTTGACATGATTCATTGTCTGCAGGTAGTTCGAGTATTCAGACTTTTCAGACTGGTCAGAAACTATTTGGGTTTCAGGGTTTTGTTGTACGCATTTAAGGCAAGCTTTAAAGAGCTTCTGTTGATGTCAATGTTCCTCGTTGTGGGTATGCTTATTTTCTCAACGCTTGCATTTTTCTCCGGAGATCCAGAGTTCACAAACATCCCAGTATCTTGCTGGTGGTCCATAGTTACAATGACAACTGTTGGCTATGGAGACATGGTTCCATCAACAGCTCTTTCACGACTCATTGGCATCGTTTGCGCAATAAGTGGCATCTGCCTACTGGCTGTCGTCATACCAATCTTTGTGAACTATTTTGTTATGTTCTACAATTATTCAAAGGTTCTTGGGAAAAGATTTGAAAATATTTGTCCTGACAAAAATGCGATCGAAGAATCAACTGTGGATGTTGTTAATGAACAGAAGAGTTCCAGTTAAAGCAAAGAAACTCGAATCATTCAGAGGTGTTGACTGGGAACATGCATGCTTTGTTCTTGGGTGTGACGTCTTTTTCAGTCATCCTTAGACGGTCAAGTTTTTCAAGGCACATATCTTAAGGCTAATTAATGTGTTGTTTGTTACACAGTGTTTTGGCATGAACAGAATGTAAACTATCAATAAGAGTTGTCCTAGACACTGTCCTGGATAGTATAATGTACGCTGTCAGTAGCCGCAACAAAAAACACACAGAAAATTCTTATTAAAAAGTAGCATAACTCAAAATTTTCTTTGTTTCTTTGCCCGTTTGAAATAGGCTCTGCATTTGATAGTGATGAGTATTCGAAATTTGAAGTGAATAATGGTTTCTTAGAATGGGACCTCCACAAACAGGTTTACCACCGCTGACAAGAGGGTCATGATAATGGCGTTTTTTCTTAGAAAAGAGGAACTTAACATTATATTGTCCAGATAATAAATTGAACTTCTATTTCTTTACTATGTAGGTCCCAACAGTTTCACTTATAATTTGTAAGAGAAATGGTTCACTGCAAACTTAAACTTTTTTTCATATTTGATTAAGGTTTAATTTACCCTCTACTCTCTTGTGTTAAACTTATTGCATGAATATTTGGTTTAATATTGCCTCTACTCTCATGTTAAACTTATTGCATTAATATTTGGTTTAATATTGCCTCTACTCTCATGTTAAACTTATTGCATGAATATTTGGTTTAATATACCATCTACTCTCTTATGTTAAACTTACTGCATGTATGATACTTGGTTTAATATACTCTCAACTATCTTGTGTTAAACTTATTGCATGAATATTTGGTTTAATAAACCCTCTACTCTCTTATGTTAAACTTATTGTATGAATATTTGATTTAATATACCCTCTACTCTCCTGCGTTAAACTTATTGCATGACTATTTGGTTCAAAATACCCGCTACACTAGTTCTAAACTTATTGCATGTAGGATAGTTGGTTTAATATACCCTCTATTCTCTTGCGTTAAGCTTAATGCATGTAGGATATTTTTTTTTTATATACTCTCTACTCTCTTGCGTTAAACTTATTGCATGTAGGATAATTGGTTTAATATACCCTCTACTCTGGTGTAAGGCTTATTGCATGCATGAATATTTGGTTAAATATACCCTCAACTATCTTGTGTTAAACTTATTGCATGAAAATTTGGTTTAATATACCCTCTACTCTCTTGCGTTAAACTTATTGCATGCAAGAATATTTGGTTTAGTATACCCTCTATTCTTTTGCGTAAAACCTATTGCATGTATGATTATTGGTTTAATATACCCTCAACTCTCTTGTGTTAAACTTATTGCATGTAGGATATTTGGTTAAATATACCCTCAACTATCTTGTGTTTAACTTATTGCATGAAAATTTGGTTTAATATATCTTCTACTCTCTTGTGTTAAACTTATTGCATAAATATTTGGTTTTATGTACACTCTACCCTCTTGCGTAAAACATATTGCATGTAGGATAGTTGGTTTCATATACCCTCTTCTCTCTTGTGTTAAACTTATTGCCAGCATGAATATTTGGTTTAATATACCCTCTACTCTCTTGCGTTATACATATTGCATGAATATTTGGTTTAATATACCCTCTACGCTCTTGTGTTAATTTTACTGCATGCATATTTGGTTTAATATACCCTCTACTCTCTTGCGTTATACATATTGCATGAATATTTGGTTTAATATACCCTCTACTCTCTTGTGTTAATCTTACTGCATGCATGAATATTTGGTTTAATATACCCTCTACTCTCTTGTGTTAATCTTACTGCATGCATGAATATTTGGTTTAATATACCCTCTACTCTCTTGCGTTATACATATTGCATGAATATTTGGTTTAATAAACCCTCTACTCTCTTATGTTAAACTTATTGCCAGCATGAATATTTGGTTTAATATACCCTCTACTCTCTTGTGTTAATCTTATTGCATGAATATTTGGTTTAATATACCATCTACTCTCGTGTTCAAGTTATTGCATGCATGAATATTTGGTTTAATATACCCTCTACTTTCGTGTTAAACTTATTGCATGCATGAATATTTGGTTTAATATACCCTCTACTCTCATGTTAACCTTATTGCATGAATATTATGTTTAATATACCCTCTACTCTCTGGTGTTAAACTTATTGCATTAGTGATATTTGCTTTCATATACCCTCTCCTCATGAGGTGCTAAACTTATTGCATGTATGTTTTATATACCCCCACTTGTGTTAAACTTAATGCATGAATATTTGGTTTAATATACCCTCTACTCTCTTGTGTTAATTGCATTAGTGAGATTTGGTTTCATATACCGTCTACTCTCGTGTTAAACTTCTGCATGAATTATATTTGGCTTATATTCTTTTTAATTTACCAACTACCCTCTTGTGTTCAAATAAACTTTTTGTTCAAAAGTTGTGTGTCTGTTTCCCTCTCTTCTTTCTTTCTTAAATTACCAAATAACTTCTTTCTTTCTTTTTCAATAGAAATTAGTATAACAGCAACCTCTGTTGGTTTTCACTAGAACATGGTGTAACAGGAAATAACGAATAGAAATAGTGTCAATAAAAGTTGCTGTTGAAACAAAAAGCGTTTTCACTCGAAATTTTTTGTTTCGTAAATATAATTAATTTTAATAAAGATTGGTGTTAACAGAAAAGATCTTGGGTTTTCTTTAGAGATTGATATAACAGATAACAAAGCATTGTTAATATTTGATAAAATGTATTGCTTTTTCACACAACTGTATCAGCATGATCTGGCAAAAAAACTAAAACAACTAATTTTAGGCATCATAATTTATAATGTACAAAGGCATGCATAACATTTAATACACAGATCAGGTTGTTTTTACATGTTTATTTGAATTAAAAACCTCTGCAGCTACTATACAAAGACTACAATAAAAAAGTCTTCACTGCTTAGCATAAAATTAACAGGACTTTGAACAAAGTGTACACCAAGTTCATGGTTAGCAGTAAGTCTCATCATTTGCTGTAGTGTCAATAGTATTATGTCTACTTCACTTTCCTGCATTTGTCAACATATAAGTGTTAAGATTCATTATGGCTTCCTGATAATGAAGACAGGTTAAGGATAATTCAGACAGCATATCCTTTATGAATGTTTGGTGCAATCTACACTCAGAAGCATCTGTAACAGATGCCAAACTTAATGGCAAATATGCAATAAGTATAAGAACATTTTGTCAGTTTTCCTAAGAGATGGTTTATAACTTTACATCTATGTACTGATGTGTCCCACCATTGACCCTTCTAAACAGTTTCCAGTAATAAAACGATTTTTATTCCATACAACACTCTTGATATCAAATATCCTGACACCAGTCTGATGCAAAACCAGGTAACCATGTGCAAGCAAAGAAACTGGACCACAATTTTTTGGGGGGACTAAGCTCTGTTGGGACCTTAGTTTCAGATCTGAAACATCCAGAATCTGGGGTTGTAAAAACATACGTGATTGTCAAACTTTCTATTACTGACACTGACTCTAATTAAGCAACTACATCTACGCAAACCTCGTGTTGTAAGGGATACCAGCTATCATAGACCAAGGTTTTAGACTTCTTAATTTCATACATGTTCACAGATTACTCATCACTCAGAAATAAATCAGAACATCCAGCAAAAATATCTGAAGAACCAACAATCAAATTTTGGGATAAAAGATTTGCATTTTAAAATCAATTATAGTGTATTGAGTAATAAATAAATTCTTAATTTGTTTTTAAAAAAAAAAAAAATGGTCCCTTGATCAAAGTTATCTTTTTTTTTATGAAAAACTAAATAAGAACAAAATGCAGTAAAGAATAAGACAGAACTACATTGAATCAGATATGCAGAACATAACGCACACTTGACAACACTTTCTGCATCGAAAGCGAAAACAAGCAAAAGCTGCATAATTTTCAAAGGTCAGTTTCTGGAGCTGACCTTATACCTTGAATATTGAAAATATATCAAGGACAAAACACACGAGGGCATGATGAGAGCGATGACTAAAGTAACATCATTAGCAAGTTTACATGTTGTCTAATTATCACAAGGTCATAAACATAAAGATCAGGTTATCCTAATGTAATATGCTCAAAATATCACATCAGCACAAGTGATCCAAGTTCACACTTATCTGAAGGTCACATGAGCCTAAGGTCATATGATCCTAAGGTCAAGGATGACTAAGATCACATGACTACAAGTTCAACAGAGTTAGTCTCTAGGTCATATGATTACATGATCCTAATAGAGAGCACATGCTCAAATAAGTCACAACAGTTCAAGACGACAAGGTCGCTAGGGTTGGGTTCAAGGTCACACAATTACAGGGGTCAATTTTCAGGCTCCTCTGCAAACTGGAATGGCTCTTCCTCATCCTCTTTCATCAGATGCTCTAAAAATAGAAATTATTAATTTAATTTTACATTTTTTAAAGGGATTGTAATCAAAATTGCTCTCTTATCAAAATGTTCAACAAATTAAGACGTGAAAATATAAGGGCTGCTTATAACTGTTTGTTTGAGTTTAATGTCTCACCAAAAAATTTGGCAGTTAAATAGATATGGTGCCCACTTGAAGCAGATAATAGAACTGCCTTCACTATGTATAGCATGCCACGAATATCTATTTAACCAACATCAGTCAAATTATGGTGACACCTGGCCAATTAGTCATGGAAATATATTCATAACATTACGCTGGAGCTTTAAAAAGGTAATTGTACCACTACTATTCTTAAAACTTTGATCAGAACCTGGGGCCTCCCATACCTAAAGATGAGGCTCTACACAAACAAGAGGGCCATGATGGCCCTTAATCGCTCACCTGAGTACACAATCTTTTAGCAGGCTCATATCTGGCGTCAAGTTATTAATAAGAATTTTTTACTTTAGAAATCTTTAGAAGATTGGAACATAAGTGAAGTTTCTGGTGGTGTGGGTGGGGGTGATAACATATTGTAGGATTTGACTTAGTGACCTACTTTTTGACCTCACATGACCCAGTTCAAAATTCATCAATATTCATGCAGGCAAATATTCAAATCTGGCAAAGCCTCCAGTGTGCTGCCAAGTTTTTCTAAGATTAAGCCTAGTAATCTACTTTCTGACACCACATGACCCAGATATGAACTCATCCAAGATTTCAATCGGGTAAACATTCAGGACAGGTTTGGTATGCTCAGGTGTGAGTTTAACAGGCTTGACATTTCAAAAAAAATAGCTAAGGCAGAGGCTTTAAATTAAAAAAAGCCATGACAACTTTACAAAGAGTGCATACTTTGCTGTGGAAGACGTATATTATCAGTGTCTGAAAGTGTGACATGATGGAGCTTCTTTCTGAACTTATACTTGATGTACAACTTCTTCTCCTCTCCCAAACAGGGGTCATAGAAACCAGGTAATGAACTCTGCAACAAGTCACAAAAAGAAATTAAAATATTTTAATTAGAAAAAAATATTTCTGGAAATTATGAAGACAGAAAAATGAATATTATTATGAGTATAAATGAAATACTGAAACAGAAATATTTTTTATGAATTTCAAGATAATATTATTTTGCTATGAATAATAGTAAAACAGTAATATGAAAAATACAATACAAACATCTATCTTACAAGCATCAAGACATATAGAATAGAGAGGACAGTCAGGTAGTGGGGATACAATGCTGCATTCACTGTATATACTAGCAGAAACAGATTATTTTTATTTTTGTCTTTTCTTGTTGCACCTTAATATACATGTAGTTCCAACATTAAAATAAGAAAGTTTCATATGAAGAAAGAATTATTAATTCTGTCCACTTTACCTTGGAGTTTTTCTCTGGTGAGATGAGTTTGGAGTCCTTCACTAGAGCCTGGAGTGGTAGAGTCACATCTATATACTCATGCTCCTCCAGGTCCCTGTAATGTGAACAGCAGTCAGAATGGTATTATCCCTACTTGAGAATTAGTCTCATAACAATGACATATTCATGCATAGAAATGACACATAGTCAAAATAGCAATGCACAGACTGACAATTATAATCTAAGGAGAACTATCTCCTGTGATGGAAGTTTTTTCCTCTAATATAAGTCCACATGTTGGTGAGTTTATAAGCAGGTCTAATCATTAGGGCATAAGCACCCATACCTTCTATCTTACCATCTCCTAGGACATTAGCTTTATAAAGCTCTAATGTAATAACAGCTGCTTTATCAAACACGTGTGCTTAAACCTGTCACACAAATCTGGACAGACTAGTTTTTAAATGCTAAAATTCCATGCCACACTTGAACTTCCAAATGTTGTCAAATCATTTTTTTAGATTTTAAGGGATGCAGCAGATTATGATAAAAATATTACAGTTAAGAAGGATTTTAATCCCTTTGTTTTTGTTTCATTTACGTCAAATGGCGTCACGTAATTTATCAATGTCAGTTTGTAAACAAGAGTTTTAAAGCAACAGAAATTGTTATTCATATAAAAGGCCAGCTAATACATGTACAATCTGGATTTGACTTAGTGCGATGATAAGATGTGCAACTGCATCAGTTTTTCTTGATTTTGGTCATTGCGCATAGTGTTAAATAAGACTCAATCCAATGGTCCAGCTAAACTTAAATCTACTGACTCTGTATGCCAGCCATCCAGAGTTTAGTATGAGTTTAATAACATGGCAATGCTCTGATGTTAAGTTTTATTGACTTCAGTTACAAGTAAGTTAACTTTTATTTATGTTTCTTACGCATCATATTTCATTAATGATTATTAATTTTGCTATTTTTAATTAAGTGTGTATACAAACATAACATTGAATTCCATTTTTTGAAAAAGAAAATAAATCTTAATAGTAAACATGCTTTTGTTTATAAAACAGATGGTAGGATAAATAGAACACCAGGTTATTGTCGAACGAGGAAAACGTCATCACCCTTGACAAGACAAAACTAAATTGCTCAGCAAGCCGTATAATTTAGATTTGACTCAGCCTTGTGTGATAACAGTTTTTTTATTCAACACTAATATAGTATATTCAAGTCTGATTTAAAATATTTCAAGAAATTTCCTGTTGTAGTTTCAAATCGTATAACTTGATGAAAATTGACGAACTTCAATGGTCAAGACTGGAATTTTCTTGGCCTTGGAATAGATGGGATTGAGTCTGAATTCAATGCTTAATTAAACTTGGTCATCAGCACAAACCATGCTCATATGAACATACTTCAACTCAGTATCTTTTTTTTTCAGTATTTGCTGAATATAGAATAAATGTTATGAATTGATTTGAAGTTTAATTACTTTAAAAGTTAGAATGGGTCCAGTTGCAAGATAAAATGGGGTTGTTTTTCAAATCTTTTAATTATGTATTGAGGAAAATAGAAGCATTTGGCATATGACATGTGTAGTTTTGCTTATAAAATGAATAATACTAAACTCACCCTTGTTGTGTTGTCAGCTTGCCATAGAGAGCTGTCACTATGATAAGTCCGTTCTTTCTCTCCTCCACCTCACGACTTCTCTCTACTGTCTCTGTCATCAACTCAATCTGTAAACATTGGTGGGAATATTGAGACAAGAAAAACTTAAAGTGAGACATATACACTTCTTGGTCATGTTGAGCATACATGTAATTATATGTAAAACTTATATACATTGTTTTCAGGAAATATGAAATTGCAGGAAATATGAAAGCATTTAATACTAAACTCTTCAACTGCTGAATAAAATAGAATTGAACCTTGGCATTTGTGTGCAATCTTCGTAATGTTAATGTGTCTAATTTTCAGTATATTGTAGAAGACAAATCAAATAAATTTATAGATATAAGACTTACTAAAACAAGAAGTGAACTTTATGAATCAATTTAACATCCAGAACAGATTCATAATAATACACTTACGAGTGCCTGTGCTTCCTTCTTTCTCTGTAGCATGCTATCTTGCTGTTCTTGTTTCTGCTTTTCAAGGTCTCTAAAAAATAGACAGGGGAGGTAATTATGATAGTCTTATTTGCAATATAAATGAAGAGTCGCTTCCTTACACAGTTCCATATTTAAAATGTATACATGTGCCAGGGTAAATTTTGTAGACCTGGCAATTCAAAGCCATGTCTATTTTTCAAAGTTATTGATATCCTAATTTTTTCTCCAAAATAATTTAATACAGTCAAGCCAGAAAAATAAATGACAATGACATGTACAACTGACTTTCAAGTCCCATAAAATGTAATCAAAATCCGAGCAATGATTACTAAGAAAATCTTGGACAAGTCTTTTAAGTCTATTGACAACTGAAATATAGAATAGACTGGACACATGCAATGTATTTACAGATATAACATACTATTTAGTATCTGATTAACTTGCTAATCTCACCTTCTATTCAAGAATGAAAATATGACCAACTTGTTTCCATGGAAAATTGTAAGAACTAAGCAGGTAGAAGTGTGTAAAAGCTTTGAATTACTTGAATAGATTTTTACTTACTTTTCTCTCTTGCCTGACAAGAATGGATCTACAATCAACTTTTTCACACAGAAGTAGGTGATTAGCGGAGTGAGGGTGGCGTAGAATATTGCTGATGGTACGATATCCTCAGACAGTCGAACCGGCATGACTAATGTTTGATTCCCTCTGTCCATCCTAGAGGAATATAGAATGATAAAAAAAGGTAAGATTATTGTTCTGTTTTCGGGTGAGTTCACATTTACAACAATTCAGTCAATAAGTCAGTGTTTCTTAAAAAGGTACAGTTTGGGATGGGATAGGGATTTGTCGTCATTTTTTGCTAATACTGTTTATTGGGTTTATCGTCCCACCAACAGTATTTCAGTTATCTGAAGACGGTGCCAATCCTGTGCAGCAACATTTCTATCATTATAGCACAGGGGCACTTATGAGGTGGCCAAGGACAGAACACGGCCGGTCCATTATACTAACACCACAGAGTATGCTATCCCCTTAGCCTGGAGTGTTAGGAGGGAAGCCAGTACAGTTTGGCATTCATGTTAATAGCAGTAACAGGCTATTTCTTATATTTAGTCTTATTTATGCCAACAGAGGAAAGTCTTAAACAAATACGTAAATCTATTTCAAATTATATAAAAAACAATACTGCAAGGTGCCAAATTGTTTTCTGGGGATTGGAAGGCACTTGTTACGTTGTATAGAAACTTACTTGTCCTTCACACTTTAGAATATTTGATGTTCCATATGCAACTTTTAGAATGTTTGATATTCTAATAAAACAAATACATTCGTCTGGTTGGATGACTACTGGAAAACTGCTCCCTAACAATTTTTTTCTTGTCAGGATGCTAGGATGATACAATTTTTCATAATCATTTCTGTCAAAACAAACCAACTATAACAAAGCTTATTTAAGCCGAAGCATAATGCTTAAATTAAAGCCCATGCATAATTAACTAACAAGAAGAACTTGTATTCAACTTTTAAGTTTTCATCGTATTAAACTAGCCTTAAGTTAAGAAAATCCAAAGTCTTACAACTAATTATTTAGCAAAAAAACAACAACAACACACAATAAGAATCTAGATAAAATATATGTTTACAAAAACTTAAATAATCTTATATAACATCTGAATTAGGGCAAACAATAACAATATAAACAAGAGGGCAATGAGGACACAGGCTTTAAGTAGGGTCATATCTGGTGTCAAGTAATTAAAAACAGTTATTTACTTTAAAAATCTTTGGTTAAGATTAGTGTGGCCCGTGGGCTGATAACATTTTCTAGAATTTTACCTAGTGACCTACTGACAACATGAGCCAGTTCAAAACATATCTAAGATTTCATACAGGCAAACATTCTGGCCAAGTGTTGGGAAGATTGGGCCATCATTGTGGCCTCTAAGCAGGTTCACAATTTTTTTTAAATTTGACCTTGTGACCAAGTTTTTGATCCCACGTTACAAAATCACCCAAGATTTCTTGCAGGCAAACACTCTGGCAAAATTTGGTGAAGATTGGGTTATAAATGTGTTCACAAGTGTTTTTCTAAAATTTGACATAGCGACCTACTTTATGACCCCTTTGACCAAGTACTCAACTCTTCAAAGATTTCATGCAGGCAAACATTCTGGCCTAGTATGGTGAATAATAGGTCATAAATATGGCCTCTATTGTCTTCACAAGGTTTGGCTAAGATTGGACCTAGTGACTTACTTTTAAACCAACGTAACAATTACGAAACTATCCAAGATTTCATGCAAGCAAACATGCTGGCAAAGTTTGGTGAAGATTAGACCAATAATGTGGTTTCTAGTGTGTTCACAAGGTTTTTCTAAGGTTTGACCTTGTGACTTACTTTCTAATTCCGCATGACCAATTTATGAACTCATCTGAGATTTCATGCAGGCAAACATTCTGACTAGCATTGGTGAAAATTGGGCCGTAAATGTGGCTTCTATCATGTTCACTCTTCCAAGATCTCATCCAAGCAAACAATCTGGCCATGTTTGGTGAAGATTAGATCAAGGATGTGGTCTTTAGTGAGTTCACAATTTTTATTTTTTTTAAGATTTTACCTAGTGACTCACTTTTTTGACCTCACGTGACCTAGTTATTAATCCGTCTAATATTCCATGCAGGCAATGTTTGACCATAAATGTGGTCTCTAGTGTGTTTACAAGGTTTTTCTAAGATTTAAACAAGTGACCTAGTTTTTGTGATTCAATTACAAACTTAACCAAAATTTCTAGCAAACATTCTGACCAATGATGAAGACTGGATAGAAACTGTAGCCTGTAGTGTGTTCACAAGCATATTGTTGACGCCACACAACGGACAAAGGGGTATCAGAAAAACTTAGTTTGACCACAAAGTAAGCTAAATACAGTCACTTCATGTAAACAGAACTGTAACACAACACAAACACTGTACGCAGTAGAATAAAAAAATCCATCTTACTTCAGCCTTAACATAACCCCTGAATTAAGGCCTATGGAGACAGTAGCTCCCAGAGTGCTGAATGTGGACACCTTCTTCTCAATTCCATATTCCATCACCATATCTAGGGTCCCCAATCTGCACGCATAAAATACAAATATCTCAGTTAATACTTCTTGGGAAAACAAAACAATAATTTGATAAATGTGCGGGAGTTAACATCTGACTAACAATCTTTTAGTGTTGTTTTTGATAAAGGTATACCATTTTTTTAAAATTGTGTAATGCAACAATGTTAATAAAAGAACGACAAACATTTGTATATATGTAATAAAATAAATAATAATTGTTGCCTTTTTTCACAATGGCATTGAGTTGTGGAAATCTTAAAAACATTACTTACTTTATAGCAGCTGTTGCACCTCCTTCTTTCTCAGCAAACTTTCTTGTATAGGAGGCGAAGAAAAAACTAGATTTAATACTAAGCTGAAAAAAAAAAAGAACAAAATGTTCATAACATATATTGTTTTTTTTAGAATACTGGTCATAATAAACAAAACTGAATTTTAAAAAAATCAAATTGAAAGGAAGAGAAAAAAACTTAACTGAAAATGTGTACATTACAAGTGTGACAACCTGGTTTAAATTAATATTTTCTTTTAAGGTAAGTCCAAAAAGATATATATATATATATATATATATATATATATATATATATATATATAACAGTCCAATCATGATACTCAAAATGTCCATCTGACTGGTCAAGTTAATTGTTTGATCGAAGAATCTGTAGTGTCGTAACTTACCACATTGACATTGTTGATTGCAGCAGTCGGCCATTGTTGTTATTGTAAACCATTTTCTACTTGACATAATATGTTTGTCATTATTGTTATTTTCGGCATTGTAATAGGAGAATAAAATTAAAAGCAAGCTTAATGTGTATTGCATATATATTAATAAAGAAGCATGTAATCATCATTATCTATTATAAAATAATACACATCCCCTTCTCCGTGTTGTAAATTACAAGTAATGTGACAAAAACAGATGACTTTACTACAGAAAACAGTGAAAGTGCTTAGGTGGTAGTATGGTAAAAGCGTTTAAAGCGGAGTAGACAGATACTGAATTTCCGACCACATAGCTTTCTTTACCCTTGCCTTTCACTTTTCGACATATGGCAAGCAATTTATTTGCCGTTGTCAAATGGTTTGCCTTTCAATTATACATTATTTAGACCCTAACGTAATTTACTCAATACTATATCAACACCAGTAAACAACATGCTTATTGTTTGTTGCTATCATTATCGTCATGCCAATTAGAAAAGCTGAAGTCAGCAAGCAAGTGGAGATGCTTTCACTCTTTGAAGTGTGAAAACGTGGCAGTGGGTTTCGGTATTTGTAAAACTGCAACTTAATTATGTGCATAACCGGTTTAAGGGACAAGGACAATCGAGTGTAGTATTCCAAAGAAGCGCAAACTGAAGTATCACCACATTTTCTAAATGCGATATATAGAAATACTGAAGGGATTATTGAATGTACCCATAGTTGCCCTTACATTTGTTCAATTGTTTTTCGAAGTATCGTGATTGGACTGTATATATCAGATGGACTATCTACTTACAATAACCTGCAGAAGAATCTGTGGTGTGTCAGAATTGTACACGAGAATTGAACTAAAACTTCAAAGGGACTATATACTTACCATAACTTGGAGAAGAACCTGCTGTGTGTCAGAATTGTACACCAGAATTGAACTAACACTTGATGGATTCAACAAGTTGTACTTTAATCGTCCCTGCCAGTTTTTGTCAAATGTATAAACAAGGCCTGGAACAAATGTTAAGGAATAGGTACAACTAAAACACCAATTTAAATATTTGTTTATTGGGTTTATCGTCCCACCAACAGTATTTCAGTTATCTGGAGACAGTTTCCACTTGAAGCAGATATAGTGGTGCCTTCACTGTGTATAATATGCAGTGAACACCTGGCGTGATACCTCACCCAGTCACATTATCCTGACACCAGGCCAACCAGTCGTGGAACTTCCCTTATATTTGCTTTAACGTTAGCAAGGGAGCTATACCACTACCATTTTTAACAACTTTGGTATGTCGCAGCCTGGGATCGAACCTGGGGCCTCTCGTACCTAGAGCTGACACTCTACCGATTGCGCTACCAGGTCCGGTATTCAAATATTATTGCACTATGAACAGGTATATTAAGTTATAATAGGCATGAATAGTGCTGCTTAATTCGTTTTTACAAAAGGATAACTTGTGCTAGCAAGGAGATAAAACAAAAACAACAGAAATATCACTGCAATTAAAAAATGCCCCCAAATATGCCATAACCTCTGATATAACCTTGACATTGAATATGATGTTGAACTAAACCTTAACTGTTGCACTTGTAATTATGCACAATTCACATTCAAGTGTATGTCTCTAGAGATAGTGCATTTTTATGAAAGAACTGTACACAATTAGCAAGTTAACCAAGGAAATGGCACAGACAGATGTAGGATTTACAGATGAAGGGACTGTAGAATGCCACCCTTTGGTGGCATTAAATATTGATAAACCCAGCGGTTTCAAATAAATAAACACAAGAACATAATTATTCAGAATCTGTGGACATTTAGGTCTACCTATGTTTGCAGTGTAAAACAATCTTGGTTTTACCATTAAACTTATGGCTTCCAATACCATAAGCCAATAGCAAGCTTACATGGCTCACTTAACCAAACATACGAAACTAAAGTAAAATAAACTAACCTATATCTGCCCGGGGTATCAAACCTCGTGGTGTAACTTTTAATCTCGTTGAACAGCTACCTGTACTATTAAATTGAACAGAAGAAATAGTGAACAAATAAAAGTATTATAAAAAAAAGAGATAATATCTCAGAAAAAATAGGAACTTTATTTGTATAAACTCTACATAATAAATTGAGATGACTGTTCAACAGTAAGTAACTTTTATAATTTAATGTACTGAAACTGTTTCATTCAAATATGTGACAGATAAAAAAGATAGACATAAAGTCGGTTTAAGTTTAAACATTTTAATGTATTCAAAAATATAAGAAAAAATCTGAAATTGAGTGTGTTATGTTTTGCAACAGACTGTCCATGACACATGTTCTTACACAGAGACATGATTCGGACAATGGGATTAGTATCAAAAGATAAGTAAAATCATTTAAATCTTACATTAAACAGAAAAGAATAGTAAATCACACACTATACATACAAGATGAAATGGTAGTCAGAGATGGGATATGAATAAATTAAATAAAATTTTAAGCGTTTGTGGTCTAGTGGTTAAGACATTGGACTCCGGATCGGAGGGTCCCGAGTTCGACCCCGAAACTGACCACGTAATGTAAGTCCTTGAGCAAGACTTTTTACTGCGCATTGCTCCAGTGTTCAGTACCTGAGTACTGATTCTACCCAGGAAGTGGACACTCAAGAGGGATTAATATAAGTTAAAAGAACTTGTTTCCCAATTGACTTTAAAAAAATAGGTTTAAACTAAAATAAATAAAAGCCATACTTACAGAGCTCTAAACAATGGTTTTGAAAACCTAACAATTATACCAGAGTCACTTCCAAAAGCTGATTCAACCTGAAAACACACACAAAAAAAATATTTGAACATAGTTAATGAAATGAAAGCTTCTTGTCTAGAGTTGGGAGTTAGTACCAAATAGTCAACCATTTACATGTATATCTTGTGAACATTCAAAAGCTGAATTATTTGGAAATGTCCACATGCCTTGGCAAAATCATTGATATACCACAATATATTTGACTTGTAGCCTCCCTCAAAAAAATAGTAATAATGACCTCTGCAACACTTGACATGATACCCAGCCACATATCCTAATACTGAGCAAAGCAGACTTAAAGCAAACTATGTCACTACTACCTTTTTTACTTTGGTACATCTAGGCTAAAAATTGAATTCATGGCCAGCCAACCCTAAGGCTGATGGTCTACCTACTAAGCTACTGGGGCAAGTCATCAAGTTTACCAGTTATCTTACCTCTAGTGTGCTTCTGTTCTGGAACCATCGTTTCCACATGGCACAGACGGTCCCCTGACCACGCCCATTCCGTGAGGCCACATTCCCAGAAAACACCACAGTGTTCTGACTGGTCAGGGGACATTCAACAGATTGATGAATACTGACAGCACTCAATTCCACGTTAGGTACACTGGAACTGAGTAAAGACAAACTCCTTATAAGTAATGACAAACACTTTGAGTATACTGTTTTGCGCCAATTACATTGATTCATAATAGTAAGATTGGCTTTAACTTAAGTCATGACTCTACATATGGCCAGTAATACTAAGTAAACCTGAAAATTTTTCACAAGCACACTACCATTTCATGTATCAGATAAAGGCCAATTGTTGGATACCACCTCAGAACTAACAATTGAATTACATGAACAGAACTTAACTTTACATGCATGTTTGATATTTGATACCAAAGGTTTACAGGAAAATGATTAAATTGAAAAAAAGCTCAGTCATTGTTAAACTGTGGGTTTTGCAAGATATTTTACCTGTAATCATCCTCAAAGAATTCACCCTCTTCATCCTCACCTTCGTCATATGTATCAAACAGTTCAGTGGCATTTACTTCCACAACCACACTGCTCTGAAGAAAAAATTGTATACATCATTTTTACAAGCTTAGAAATACAGTGATACATGTTTACTCTAAAACTCAAGAATGATTATCATTGTGCCTAGAAGTTGCATTTTTATAGGGTTAGGTAGGGATTTATGGGATCAAAACATAATAGATCTACTCTCCTTTATGAGCACTGTGTTATGCACTGGCCCTATTCAGTGAACCTACCCTTGGATTAGTTCTCTGTTGAAGCCTTCTCTCTTCCTGTTCCTGTTGCATCCTCTCATAATCAGCTATGATTTCTGCCGGTGTCTTTGTCCTTGCCACAACCTTTATGAACAAAAAATGTATAACTGTAAGTTCTAGTGCTAACATCAATTATTGTAATTGGAAAAGTACTTCCATTGAGGTCAATTTTCTTAAAGTCAGTAACTAAAAAAACACATACTTTGGTACAAATTTTATGAAGAAGTCATGTCTGTGACTGAGTATTTACGACTTTAAACAGATATGATATGATTAGTTGGCAGTTATTTAGTAGTATAGACTTCAGACAGTCGTCTGTGATATAATGTTATAGATTTTAGACAGCTATGTCTGTGATTTAGTGGTATAGACTTTAATATCCAGATAATCAAGAAGAATCTGTTTTGAGCCTCAAAATGCTTATTATTTTATATGCATTACCCCAGATAGATATTGTGTATTACCCTGAAAAGCAGTCGGGCTACAAGGATTACTATCAGATGAAATGCTCAAGTTAACTTAAAACAAATGAATCTATGAGGATAGTGGTGGTTATAATCCCTATCAACATTGTTTGTATTTTTTAAGACTATCACCATCATTATTTTGTTACTTTCCTTTATGCAAATCACCTGAGTAAAGGTGTATAACAAAACTTTCCATAAAGACAGTACCTCCAAACCCAAGTTTTCCAAGCCTTTCTCTCCATACAGGTCATAAATGACCCTCTTGTGCTCATCCATGAGGACTGAAACAGAAAACCAATTTGATGAAAGAAATGTTACATAGAGCATTATACGACAAAGGGTCAAGCCACAATAACAGATTAATAAAATTTGCCTATTAAGAATTTACCCTGACCAATAAATGAGTAATATGCAAAAGAAAAACAAAAGGGCAATAATTACAGAACAAATACTGCAATCCATGATATTTTATGTTTACACAAAACTACTCACGAATATCATTAATTTTTGCAAGTGTGTAGAAAAACTAATGAACAATAAAGGAGGAGTTGTCCACAAAGTAATTTGCTATGAAAACAAACCAACAGGCAATAATTCTGTCAATAAAGAAAAAAAATGCAATATCCCTGTCAATAAAACAGTGCATTCTGAGTTATCTAATGTTTTCTTTTGATTTTATTTTATTGGGTTTATTTTCCCACTAACAATATTTCAGTTATCTGTAGTCTCATGCTTGAGTACAACTACACAAATATATCAAACATCTACCATATGAAAGTGTGAAAAAAATCTGATGTTTTTTTCTCTCCAGAAGAACAAAGGGCAATATCCTCTAGAAAGAAAAGTGCATTCTGAGTTATCCCAACTTCATGCACAACTCCAGGCACAAGTCTGAGACTCTAACAGACTTACCTTTTAAAAATAAAAAGTGTAGCAAGTCCACTTACTGCTATGTGCTCTCTTGAGCTTGCTAAACAAAAGGTCAGCATTTTTCTTTTTGACTGGATCCAGGTGTTTATCAGGGTGAAATATTTTAGTGAGCTGCTTATAGGCTTGGTTGATCTCTTCTTTTTTGGCCTGTGAATGAAGACAGTTGATGAATGATATTATACAACTTTAATTGCAAGCCTTAAAAAAGGACTAGATCTATTGCAGGGCACTCGTTTGGCCGTTTTTGGGGCCGAATATCGGCCCCATTCCCCTATCAAAATAGTATGTTTTTTCCCCTATCTATGAAAAAAATTCCCCTCGAAAATGAAAAAAAACAACAACGAAAGGGTCGCCCGAAAATACACGTAAAACTTTTCGCGAACATTTTTGAGTACGAAACCCATATAAAAACACCGTTTTACTGCGCATGTCTCGGCTTAGGTTGACACGTTTATTTACCGATAACGACTGTGTAAGAGTCTAATTAAAAGAATCCTTCACGAGTAATTTCCCCTGACAAATTTGGAGCTCTCGGATATGGCCATTGTAAACAAAAATGCGCACAATCAAAAGCACTATCGTAAGAAGATCACTTCAAAAACTTCAGAAAATTGCAAAAAAAATCGATTTCCTCTTTAAACAGCAGTCACTGTCTTCGATCCCAGAACCTACTATATCTAGTATTGAAAATGACGTAAGTGAAGAGCCCTGTACAAAAAAACAGAAAGCAGACGTTAGCAGTAGCATTTCTTATGAATCTTCTGACAGTAGTACTGATTCAGACTCCGAGTCCGATATTGAGACTGACATTGCAACAAGTAATAATGAAAAATGTGTAATGGTGCCAGACAACCGTCTTTCTGAGCGGGGATTTTAAGTTTAAAATTCTTGCATTTTAATGCAAGCAAGTTTGACTTTTGAATATTAAGTCTGAAATAATATACTGGCTATTATAATATGTGGTAAAAAACAGTGTTAGGGTTCTAAGGAGTTAGTGTGACACTAAAATCAAAATGTGTATATGACTTAATAAAATTCCCCTTTTTGTCTTTTTTTTCTTAAAACGACATGAAATTCCCCTTCCTGAGGGTATGGGTACCTGTCCCCAAAAGCTGTCTAGTGTCCTGTATTGTAATTAACTATAACTAAGTGATAAGTTTAACAAGTAAAGTATTAGGCATGATACAATGCATCCAGTGCTAGCCTCTGAACTCAGTAACCTTGAACTGACTGTTCCTAAGATGGGTCATAGCACCACCTACAACAGCAATGAGCCCTCACTGTAACTAGGTAAGACAAACATTAGCCAAAATGGCGACCTCACATTGAAACATTAAGTTCAATTTTTAAGGGGGGGTTTAGCTCCTTAAATGTGTCCAAACAGATTGACTTATACAAAGCTTGAAAGACGATTTTTACACTGTATAATAGTGGATATTTGATGTTCTTATTCAAAAGAATGACTCAGATTTAAGTAAAAATATGTATAATACATCTAAAAGTTATATATGGTTTGGAATTTCATCACCAAATTTGGGGCAAATAATATCTCAGATACATTATATGACATATATAATGGCTGTTTATCCATAGATCTTAACATTATTTTAAATCTGTCAACAACAAAAAAAATCATAAAATTTATAAAATCTTTTACCACTGGGAGTCATGACGATTTTAAATTACTTTGGTTGAATCCTTAAATGTTCCAATCAGTTACACAAGTGTTCGTATTTACCCATGACTAGGG
Source organism: Sinonovacula constricta (assembly GCA_007844125.1). NCBI lineage: Eukaryota > Metazoa > Mollusca > Bivalvia > Cardiida > Solecurtidae > Sinonovacula > Sinonovacula constricta. Next base: position 16,296,397 of record CM017566.1, on the reverse strand, counting down.
GTGTCACGATATACTGATATACCGGTATATTGCAGTATACTGCCGAACGATATTGTACCGCGATACGAAATCAACATACCGGTTTTTAGAGTTCCACTTTCAATCCGCAGCGATTCCAAAATTAAATAGACTTCTGGTGAATTAATCGTTCGTTTAAATAAAACATTGTGTTTCTAAATATTTATCGAACCGCTCATCATTCCGGGTGATGCAGACGCTGGTACATATAATAAGCACATGAAGCCAAACGTTTACTGACGATGATTAAATATAATGTCAGAAGAATTTGAAATCGTTCCGAATAAAAAGGTGAAGAGTGACTTATGGAAACAATTCCAAATGAATATGCAGTAATACTTTTTTTATTGAGCAATATATCGTGGTACGTATCGCAATACGGTGCTAGCATATCGCAGTATATCGTGGTACGCTTTAGGCGTATCGTGACACCCCTACCCATGACCCGCACTTAATTTCATCTGTGACCCTAAATTTGTAATTAACAAGGGCGGATGAAGGTATGTTATATTTTTATTCATTTTGAGCACGTAAACATTCATACTATAAGATAAAAACACAAATTATTTGGCAAGAGAAAAAGTTTAATTCTAAAGCCATACAAGACTTTCAACTTAACGGAACAAAAAACTGTCTTTGAAAGAATGCCAGTGTATTGACAGTAAATATTATTCTATGCCAATGGGTTGTACCTATGGCAATCACTAGTTGCAGTCATCGATAGGAATACACACCAATGATCACATCAAAAACGTGATCACTCAGTCATTCAGTGAATAGGTTTTACTGAATAGGTATTTTCCGAACTAGCAAACCATCAAATTGTGGTATTCACCAAAATGAATTGACAAAATGTTGCATTTAAATCTTTTTTTTCAACAACATATTGCATAATCCACTTCTGATCTTGTCAATAACATTTGCAATGTTGCAAGACCGGCGAGTACAAATGTTGGAAAAAGTATGTAAAACAATGATAAAACAGAAACCCACAGCTGAGATTAAATAAATTACAATGATTAAAGTAAATAATATTTATCTAAAATACTCTTACATCTCTGGAAACATTCAAAAGAGCATAGAAATCATCTGTGACTTCTGGCAGATCGTCCAGTTCCAAGGGCGACGCCATCTTGCTTTAAAATATAGGTAATAATGCGGACATACTTTGAACACGGTAACAATAATTCCTATTAAAATTAATAAAAGAAAAAAAAGAAGAAACAAATTCCCATAAAAAATATCTGATAAAAGTTTTAGTCATTTTGTTCCTTTCACCATACAGCGTACAAAAATACATCGTTTCTTTTAAAACCTATCGATTATTTTATTGTCCGTATTATAACATTTCTGTATGTAGCAAACAATAACAGACCTTAAAAAAATGGGATTTTGTTGTTTGAATTTTTTATGTAAATATTAATGCTTAAATAAGAAATGTGAATTTTGCGAGAGACGTTGCTTCCGTCAACATTCACTAAACTCCGGCAACATTCGGAAATTGCAGACGCTATTTATAGTCTCCAACATATTGTTATTACTGTATTCCTTTTTCAATATTAATTAGCACCGCCGTCCAACACATTACGAATATTAAATTTTGATTTTATTTTCAAACGAAAAGATACTTCTCTTATTCTACCAGAAATTAATAGCAGAAAGTGGGGCGAGTTTAGAGACTATATGATAATATGTCAGATTGAAAGATGGCGGGTAATGCTGTCAGATATACACAGTGATGCTGAATTCACCGTCAGCCAGTCTTTGGATTTGATAATAGGAATTATCAATGGTAAGTGACATCATTTTTAACTTTGTTTACCAGCTATCGCTATCGTAGATTGCAGATTATATATTACCATTGAAAAGAGTATAAATTTTGTGTGTAAATGGCTAATAAGCTTCAATTATTTGTATGTAATGTATATATGCTATTCTGCTAAATGTCAAGTACATTACATAAAGGTTAAATGCCTAGGTACAAACAAAGGGAACAAAGTGACTGTTATGTTTTGTTACTATAGGTAAACTATATTTACTGTTTTGTTATAATGAAATAAAATGTGTCCATGTAACAAACATGCTAATTACTTTTAAATTAGCAAACACACTGATCAGTGTTTAATCTTTACTTATGCATTGCTTTTATTTAAATCACTGGAAGCATTGTATGGTAAATGCAGTAATCAAATGTTTGTTTTAAAACCATTAAAGATTGTCGTTTAGTGCCATTATTAATAAAAATATAAGACACTACAGTGCTTACTATTCACATTATATATACAGTTGAATAGATTAATAAGTGTGGGACACAATGGCCACCTACCCCTCTTCCCCAGACAGTGTTACACATAAACATTTTGTTGTAGCTTCTCTGTTTAAATGGTTAGTTGAACAATTAAGGTTGCATCAGAGCTCTTTATTTGATTTGTTAGTATCTCTGCATTGCACCCATTGATACATACTTTGGAAGTGGTCAGTTATGATGATTAAAATTCTCAATTGAATGTAAACAAACAAAACAGACCCACCCTCAACTGTAAGTGTGAGCTGAGTATATTGGCATTAAATTAATTTGCATGATTGCTTTATCATTATTTACATGTGAGAAATCTTGATTCATTTCTGACATATGCAAATGCATATTGATATTACTTAAAATGATGTCATGATAGAAATGATTATATTTCTTGCTTCCTGTGTTGAATGTTTGTTTGCCAGGCAAGCTTATGCTCGTAATTGTGATTATATTGAGGTTTCCTCAATGTGCATGAAGGTCTGCACACTCATCTATGTTTCACTATGATACAGTAACCACTGCTATCTTGAGGAGCATGTGCCCATAGTGGGGATCATGCTTGTGAACATCAATATTGGAATCACTGTAAAAAAAATCATAGTATTTAAATTTAATAAATAAAAAACAGATCCTTTTAAAACAGATTTTTTTAGACTATATGATTAGAGTTAAACTATAATGGTATATCATTTAAAAATATCATAATATTATCATCTCATTCAAATCTGCTTCTTGAAGCCCATTGACAATCCTTTCTTCCTTTTTGTGGCAAAGGTTACATGATTTAAAGGCAAATGACCTGTGGTGTGGAGATTTGAAGGTTTTAAGAGCTTTAGATAAAGAGAGTTAAAATGATTTTTACAGCAAGCAAAAAAGATACTAGCTATGGAAACTTACATGAAAATTTGGTCACTTGAAGAAAATTAGAAAAAAGAACCAACAATTACTTAGAGGGAAAATATTGGTATATTAACGATTCGCCACAATAACGATTCACCACAGGTGAATAACAATTCGCCACAGTAGTGAAAATGATTGACAACAGGTGTGATATATGTATTATGTGTAATATGAAGGCTGTTGAGGATGACTACCACTTTTTACTAGTATGTCCTAAATACCAAGAATTAAGAAGGAAGTTTTTTAAAAGATATTATTGTTGCTTTCCTACAAAAAATAAATTTATATTGCTTATGTCTTCAACAAATAAAAATGTTATATTAAGCATAGGAAAATATTTATATTATGCATTTAAAATGAGGCAATAATAGTCCACCTAGGTTCTTCTGTTAATCATATCAATTATAGTATTAAGCTGTCAGAGAAACTCATTAATTTTTCCATGCTGATCACTGTACCATTTTATTTTGTTTTTGTATGATGGCTCTGTGTATGTGTTTGTACATTATGCCAATAAATTTATGTCATGTTATGTTATGATATTGATACGGAAAGTACTTCGCTCAAATTTGTTTGTTTACAAACAAATGTGTAACAATGATAACCAAAGTTATTAAAATGACAAACTGCAAACATTCCTTTCTGATTAAAGGAATTCTTCGGGAATAATTAAAAGGAGTCGGTCCATTATTGGACAAACTGAGAACATTAGTTTCTAATTAAAGGAATTCTTTGGGGTTAATTAACAGGAATCGGCCCCTTAATTGACAAGTGCAAGTATGACAAATGTTTAACAATGATAACTCTTCCTTAGAAAGATGGCGACATGTTGAAAAAGTGTAAATAACTTTCTTGATTGGGAAAACAACAGTACATGTGGTTCATTTACATTTCGATGACATTTTTAATTAAAAATCATAAATATCTCAATAGTTTTCTCACAATAATCAACATTATTATTCATTATTAATTTGTGGCGAATCGTTATATAAGTGTGGCGAATCGTTATGTGGCGAATCGTTATGTGGCGAATCATTATTGTGGCGAATCGTTACTAATTCAAAATATTGACCTGTAGTATCACCCTGTTTAAAAAGTGTTATCTCGATATTTTTTTAGCTAGAATTTTTTTTGCAGTTGTGTTTTCTTATTTGAATAACTTAATATGTTTGTTTTTTCATGCAGTCTGTTTTTGGGATACAACTTACTGAGGTAAGCTTTTGTGTAATGCACCAACCTTTAGGGATATTAATATTTAGTATTGGTTAATTGGGAGAGCTCTAGATAATGATGGTAACCACCTACACATGAAGAGTGAGCACATTTTTCATGGCTGACATGTAACTTGTTGAGAGTATTTGCTAAAAGCTTCTGAGGGAATTAAGTGACATTATCATAACACCTTGCATATTGCACTTGATCCAACACTGCCCCACCCCTTACCTATATTGTTACAAACTGATGGCAGATGCAGAATCCCACACCTGTTGTTACATAAGGGTAGGTTGGATGCAATTATGTGTTGTTTGACCAAGTGTGTGAACCTAGGGCTGTGTTTGTTGCAAAAGTCCACAGCTAGCTAGCCAAGCATATTTTGTTATGTTTTGATCAATGCACCTTTACGTAATGGTTAGAATAATGTAATCTGTCCTTTGTGTTTCTTTTAAATATAATGTCACTATATGGTACATCCTTTCGAAGCCACGCTGCAGAGACAGTTATTTTTAAACTAAGAAATTCATTTGAGATCACCTTATATTGCCATCCGGGCAGTTCGCACTGACTTCGGTATTTATTTTTGGCAGAGACCACTTTCCTGCTTTTGTATAGATTTGTATAGTTTATGAACATTTAGAGTGATCAATACAATGTGTACTGTCTTAAATTCAAAATTGTCTTTTCTTGAACTAAAGTATGGATTTATGCAGAAACTATGCATAAATTCCTAGAAACAGTTGAAAAATATTGTTCCATGCATTTGATATAAGTGAATTTTAGAAAACTACCTTTAAAAACATCAAACAACACTTATTTTCCTAAATAGCACATATTTATAGAATTCTATGCAAATATAATGACAATATGAGTGATGAAATTTGATTTACTAAAATTTCACTGTATTCCTAAGAAAATTATAATTTTCTATACAAGAAATAAGAGAAAAAATACAAAGCAGACCACCTGCCGCCTAGCTGCTTTAAAACTGTCACATTGTGACACTTGTGATACAAAACAGCAATAAATTTGTCTTAAAGATTATTTGAGTCTTGTTTTGGAAAAACACATCCTTTATCTGATTTGTTTTGTATCTCATCTGCTTTGTAATTAATATTCAGACAAATCTTTGCTAAATTATTACCAGCCTTAACAAAAAATTGGAAACAAAATCAGATATTCAGAAAAGTTTCAATTCATGACTTCATTATAGCAGACCTCCTGTCTGAATAAGACTATTTTCTAAATATCCGTGTATTACAGTGATCTGCTAATTGGCATATATTCTTTGTCATTGTTAAGTAATTGGCAAAACCAGTACAACCCAGAATTTTAATTAGAAAAGTTAAGTTTAATAATGTTTCTGGCTTATAAAATTAAAGCTTTTTATTTGTTGAAATCTTTTTGCAATTATACTTCAAAAGTGTATTGTGTCTGCATCAGCAAATCTCTAGGCAAATGTTAATTTCTACTAATGCTACCGACGTTGTTAAAATAGTTAAACAAGAATTAAGATTTTTAATGCATGCTTTTGAAATTAGAAATAATTATCTTAATAAAGCTTAGGTACATTGTTGTCAGTGCAAAATCAGTTTAATAATACATGTTAATTACTTACATGTTTTGGTAAGTGTAATACCCTGTTATTAATAACTCTTTTTTTTGGTCATTTCTTTTCTTTAATTTCTGTTCTTTGTTATATGTTTTGTACTTGTAAATGCATCTTTGCTGTGATATCTACTTTGTAAATGACCAAAGACTTGCATTTTGATTTGCCAATAAATTATATTTCTTAGATTAAGCTGTGGTTTGGGGTTATATAATTGACTCTTAAGATGACTGTCTCTTAGAATGATTGTCCCTTAGAATGTTTGTCCCATAGGATGATTGTCCCTTAGAATGATTGTCCCTTAAGATGATTGTCCCTTAGGATGATTGCCCCTTAGGATGATTGTTCCACAGGATGATTGTCCCTTAGAATGATTGTCCCTTAGGATGATCGCCCCTTAGGATTATTGTTCCTTAGAATGATTGTCCCTTAGCATGATTGTCCCTTAGAATGATTGCCCCTTAGAATGATTGCCCCTTAGGATGATTGTCCCTTAGGATGATTGTCCCTTAGAATGATTGTCTCTTAGAATGATTGTCCCTTTGGATGATTGTGTCTTAGGATGAGTGTACCTTAGGATGATTGTTCCTTAGGATGATTGTCCCTTAAGATGATTGTCCCTTAGAATGAGTGTCCCTTAGGATGATTGTCCCTTTGGATTATTGTCCCTTAGGATGATTGTACCTTAGGATGATTGTTCCTTAGGATGATTGTCCCTTAAGATGATTTTCCCTTAGAATGATTGTCCCTTAGGATGATTGTCCCTTAGGATGATTGCCCCTTAGAATGATTGTCCCTTTGGATGATTGTCCCTTAGGATGATTGTTTCTTAGGATGATTGTTCCTTAGGATGATTGTCCCTTAGGATGATTGTCCCTTAGAATGATTGTCCCTTAGGATGAGTGTACCTTAGGATGATTGTCCCTTAGGATGATTGTCCCTTAGGATGATCCCTTAGGATGATTGTTCCTTAGGATGATTGTCCCTTAGCATGGTTGTCCCTTAGCATGGTTGTCCTTTTGGATGATTGCCCCTTAGGATGATTGTCCCTTAGAATGATTGTCCCTTAGGATGATTGTCCCTTAGAATAATTGTCCCTTTGGATGATTGTCCCTTAGGATGAGTGTACCTTAGGATGAGTGTACCTTAGGATGATTGTCCCTTAGGATGATTGTCCCTTAGAATGATTGTCCCTTAGATTGTTTGTCTCTTTGGATAACTTTCCCCTTAGAATAAGTGTCCCTTAGGATGATTGTTCCTGTGGATAAATGCCCCATAGGATAATTATCCCTTAAGATGATTGCCCCTTAGGATTGTACCTTAGAATGATTGTCCCTTTGAGTGATTGTCCCTTAGGATGATTATCTCTTAGAATGATTGTCCCTTAGAATGATTGCACCATAGAATGATTGTCCCTTAGGATGATTGTCCCTTAGAATAATTGTCCCTTAGGATGATTGTACCTTAAGATGATTACCTCTTAGAATGACTGCTCTTTAGAATGATTGCCCCTTATGATAAATTCCCCTTAGGATGATTGTCCCTTAGGATGATTGCCCCATAGGATCATTGCCATTAAAAATGATTTCTCTTAGATGATTGCTCCTTATTAAGGTCATCCATAAGGTTTTGGCTGAATGCCTTGTAGTACAATAGCTCTGTGAGTTGACTGACCCACAGTATGATTGCCTACTAAAATAATTGTCCCTTAGGCCACTTGATGTTACCAATCAAGAAAAGCATTTAATAAAGCCAGTTATGTATACCTACGATTAAAGTATACACATAGTAAGACTATTTATTTAGACAGAGAGCGTACATACAATCAAATTAAACGTAAACAAAAAGCATCGTTTAAGATGACCGAAGGTTCGCGAATAGCCGCATTATCTAGACAAAACACTAAATCCTTTTGGACAAATAATGAATCTCAATATCAGAATAAATCAAATGATTCTGTTGATGTTTCTTTTGATGACCTGTTTCAACACTTTAGTGGATTATACAGTCTTCAACTGGTTCTAGAAGATAATAATCACCAAATTACAGAAAATATAGATGATGAAATAATAGATTCAATTTAGATGGAAATTTTACTAATGCAGAAATTAAAAGGGCAGTGTTCACACAAACTATTTCAAAGAGCCCCAGAAATGACAAGTTTATAGCTGAAATTTTTAAGAATACATATGATCTTATATTGCTGTTTTTATTACAGTTATTTAATAAAATTTTCAAAGATGGGCACTTTCCGGATGATTGGACGGAAGGAATTCTTGTTCCTCTGTTTAAAGCAGGAAGCCACGAAGCCAAAAACTTTCAAGGAATAACTCGAATGTTTTTTGGCCAAGATTTATTCTAAACTGTTAGTTGAAAGACTTACCAAATGGGCTATAAAACATAACACTATTATTGATAATCAGTTTGGATTTCAAAAAATAAGTCAACTACAGACTGTATATTTATTTTACATGCATTTATTTCAAAAACGTTAGCTAATAATATAAAATTATATGTAGCATATTTAGACTGGGAGAAGATGTACGGCAGGATAGACTGTGTACTACTATGGCAGAAACTGTTGAATGCTAATGTTAGTTCTAGGTTTATTTACGCACTTATGCATCAGTTAAATTAAATATAGTATATCAAAATGTAAAATCTAACCCCATTCTATCAAACATCGGGGTAAAACAAGGAGACCCAGCCAGTGGTATGTTATGATTATTCTTTCTAAATGACATAATTACCAATATTAATAGTCACCTTGATGGAATCATGACTCATAATGATGTAAATGTCTTTATGTTCCTATTTGTTAATGATGCAGCCTTGTTTGCTCAGAACCGCAAGTCACTACAATGTATGTTAAATGATGTAGAAAGATATTGTAAAAAGTATAAACTTAATCTGAATGTGACAAAAACTAAAATCATGATATTTGAAAAGGGTTGTCCAACAAATCATGACTTTTTTTAAAAATGATACAAAAATTGAGAACGTAAAATCATTTAAATATCTAGGTGTGTATTTTTATAAGAATGGCAACTGGATTCAAACTCAAAACCGTATTGCTCAACACGCCTCATTCAAACTACATAATCTGTTTACCATTTACAACCAAGTTAATCTGCCATTCTCACAGAAAATTCTGTTATTTGATTCACTAGTTGGATAGTGCTGAGGCTTGGGAAGCACATATAGCACCAGATATAGAAGCTACACATACAAAAAATCTGTAGAAAAATATTAGGTGTTTAAAATTCAACTTACCGGGAAGCATTATATGGTGAACTTAGTAGATTACCCATGTATATACACAGAAAAATAATAATGATCAAATATTGGATAAAAATATTGAAACTTGATCAATCGTGTCTACTTGCAAAAACTTATAGAATGTTAAAATCAGATGGAGATAATAGTATTGTATATAATGGTAATAACTGGGCATTTAATATCAAACAAATACTAGATGAATCAGGATTAACAATCATATGGCAAAATAAATTTATTACTCAAATAGATTTACAACCCATAAAACAGCGTATTCTTGATATTTATCAACAACAATGGTATGCACAAATCAATAATTCTCCTTGACTTAATAATTATTGCCCATTTAAAAATTCATTCAATTTTGAAAAATATCTTAACATAATTACAGAACCCAAGTATAGGATAGCATTAACAAAACTAAGAACACCTTCACATAACTTAGCCATAGAAACAGGACAACAAAAAAACTTGCCAAGAAATAACAGAAATTGCCAAAACTGTCACCTGAATTATCAAATAGAAAATGAATACCATTTTATCTTAATCTGTCCAAAATACTCAAATATAGTAGAAAAAAGTATAAAAAGTATATCAGACTATATTATTTTAGATGGCCCACACTGCAAAAATTTATAAATTTAATGTCAAATACATCTTTTTATGTTATAAATAATTTAAGCAAATATGTTTATCTTGCTTACTTGTTAAGAACAAATTTATAACGAAAGTATAGTTATATATATATATATATTACCTTGATATAATTCAGCAGTACTCCTCTGAAAACAATCCATGTCAGTTGTGCTAAGTAATATTATATTATATTGTTTTGCTATAAACATGTATATGTTTAATGCAATAAAATGTTGTATTGTATTTAGTAAGCTTGCACTTTAATATGATGGACCCTTACCCCTTAGTAGGAATACATCTTAAGATGATTGTCCCTTTATATGATTGCCCCTAAGATTGATTGCACTTTAGTATGAATACCTCATAGGAAGATTGTCCTTTAGTAATTATTGCCTCATTGGATGATTGCATCTTATGGCAGTTGAACTTGAATGATGGTTGATTTCTCCCTTAGAATGAGTTTAATCTAGTTTCCCTCCCCCTCTTCCCCAAATAAATGTCAACAGTGACAACAAAGTAATATGCAGGTATATAGCATTGTTTTATTGTTTTCTTACTACATGTTGAGCATTTCATGCATATTTTTACTACAGTTATAATTTATACTATTATTTCATAGAGATGAATAACCTTAAACATTATAAATTTTATGCACAAATATTTTATCTTATGAAAATACTCACAGCTAATTTATTTCAAATTGTAAGCATTTTTAGTTAACAAAGGAATTTTCTTACAATCTAAGTTATGTAGTCAGTCAGATAAGAATTTAAGAAACAATCTGTAATGATGTGTAATGCTAAATAAGTGTATAAAACTGTAAGCGGGGTTAATTGATCAAACTTAGGCAAATAGTAGAGGCACAGATCTTCAGGGAGCTGGTTCACCAGGACCTACACTGTTTGTAATAGGGCCTGTTACCTATATATGAGGCAATCTAAGGGTTTATGTTTATGTGTGTGCATGTGTGTGTATGTGTGCATTTGCATGCTAGACATGTGTGTGTGTGTGCATGTGTGTGTGTATGGGGGTAATTAAACCAGTCAAGCAGTTATCTTAGGATCTTTTCTAAAATAGTCTCCAGTGCATATTTGTCATGAGGAATTTATATATAAACTTCTCCATCCCATCACATTACTACAAATAATGTTCCCTAGAACAGCAGGTGGTTTCCACCGTGATAAACAAGCTGCCTGCATGAGATGTACTAAACTACCCACTCCTACATGTTAATTCTGAATATCTGCATTGTATAGTTTTATATGAAGCCTCCTGTATAATGGTGTATGCACTGAAATTCCACAAATATTGTAGTAAGTGATTCTTATTTACAAAGCATCAATTTATTATTGTGAATGTAAACTTTGTTGTCATAAGCAAGAATTTGGTGATTCTTGATAATTGGTGATTAAAACATCAAGGATGTAATTTACTTCAGACAGATTTGCTTCATGTATGCTTTTAAATACATAATTAATAAAAAAAACCTGCAAACTTATTTTGCAGGCAGTTAATATTTAGATTTTGGAATGATTCTTAAAATCGTTTATAAAAACTTTTTTTTTTTGGTAAGTCTTTTTTTTAGAAATTAAAGCAAATCTTTTTATTTAAGTGGAAAAAACTTAGTTTCTATATGAATCTTCATTATTACAATTAAGGCGCCAATATCTCAACCAAGGAAACATCTCCATACAACTAAAATATTGTTGGTTCCAAAAAAGAAAGTTACACAAATCAATATTTGTTTCGTTCTAACCATAAATTTGGGCTATCTCTCTTATGAAGAAGTTTCATAATTCAAAAACTCCTACAGAGACACAGAAAAACACTGTGCGGCAATAAGACTGACTTAAAAACATCTAGAGGTTCATGTGGCATTTTGTTTCATAAAAGATGGTTTGTATTAGGTCTAGCATAAATGGAATGCTTCAGATAGGAATATAAGATTAAATTCCTGTGTTCTGGATTAAACAAAAATGTTTGGTAATGTTGATTCTTAGTAAGATATGCTAAATTTACACTCACATTATATATAAAGGTGATAGCAGTTTTATTTGAGAATTCAAAATCTTTAGGTATTTATAGGTAGGAGATTCAGTATATTAAAGTCAATTTCAAAACTTACAGGTTTTTTTTGCACCCATAAAATTGAAAACCCACTTCACTATGAAACGTTTCATTTTGGTTGTTAAATGTTTAACATAGGCACATATGTTTGAAGGTGTTTGCTACCCTTTATTGGACACTTTTTTTTAATCAGAATTATCGAAAGTTCTGTTTAAAAATAATAGGAAGCCTTTGTAAAGTGATTTTTGTTATTTATGCTTGGTCTCTTCAGCAGAGACTTGTGTGTTACATGAGAGACAGGTCTCTTACACCAGAGACTTGTGTGTTACATGAGAGACAGGTCTCTTACACCAGAGACTTGTGTGTTACATGAGAGACAGGTCTCTTACACCAGAGACTTGTGTGTTACATGAGAGACAGGTCTCTTACACCAGAGACTTGTGTGTTACATGAGAGACAGGTCTCTTACACCAGAGACTTGTGTGTTACATGAGAGACAGGTTTCTTATACCAGAGACTTGTTTGTTTCATGAGAGACAGGTCTCTTACACCAGAGACTTGTGTGTTTCATGAGAGACAGGTCTCTTACACCAGACTTGTGTGTTTCATGAGAGACAGGTCTCTTACACCAGACTTGTGTGTTTCATGAGAGACAGGTCTCTTACACCAGACTTGTGTGTTACATGAGATACAGGTCTCTTACACCAGACTTGTGTGTTTCATGAGAGACAGGTCACTTACACCAGAGACTTGTGGTTTACATGAGAGACAGGTCTCTTACACCAATGACAATAAAGGAATACTCTAGGTTAAATCTGTTGACAATCTATAACAAAGTCAACATGTATTTTTTGTTGAGCCCACGCATTATAAGCTCAATTAAATATTGCTGTTACAGTTAAATTTTGGTTAATTGGTGTGTACACATATGCATGTGCATGTGTTAATGTGTCCATTTGTACACATATACGTGAATACATCCAGATTTTGTTGTCCACACTGTTACATTGTGTCAAGGGATTTTTAAGTCCTGTTTGAAATTTTGCATTAAAACACATTACTACCCCTAAAATCAAGGTCACAATGACAAGGTCAGAGGTGAAAAATAGTTGTTTTTTCTTTTATTGTCCATGATGAGCCAGTGTGTTGTGTACATGATTCACATTGGAAAATGGAAGTTCACTATCACAGTTGGATGTCAAAGAGGAAAATAATTGTATGAAGGCTGTAAATAACTAATTGTTTATGAAATTTTAGCAAAAGTATGTTGTGTGCAAGGATACATAGCTAGCCTTAAGATAAAGATATCACACAGAGATTTAAGAAAAACAATTTTCCCCCCCCCCAAAACTTCTTGGACTCTCTAGTCCACCATATGTTTGGAGATTAACAATTTATTTAGCATGCATGTTACAAGAGGTCTTGACTCATTACTGGAACAAGATGGTTATAAAAATCAAAAGTTAAGGTTGCATTTAGATGTAAATGGGGAAAATGAGCGCTTTTTTATTCATTTTGTTTATTTTTATTCGCTTTATTTATTTCTATTATTTAGTCACAGATTTTAATCTGCCCACTTTTTCAATGTAAAAAGCGTAACAAAATTATCAAAAGGCTAAATTCAGCAAGTGTCACAGTGTGTTTGTAGGTGTAGGTGTTCATTTGCCAAGTTTATTCTCCAGACTTGAAAAAGAAATAACTGCATTTAAAATATATTGTCATTGCAGGCTCAATATGTGTATAAACATTTAATATAAATTAATTTTAAATAATCTTACCAGCTTTCATAGTCAAGTTCTTGATCATATGTCATAATTTCTTCTGATTTTATGCTCTTTCTATGCAAACTATGCTGCTTGTTTAAATTAACACTTAATGTTCAGTGTAAACTTCCTGACAGGATTTGGTGTTTGCTATTTACAACTTAGTATAATCTGGACAGTGGTGTAATAAGAAATTGTCTTTGCCATACCATTCTCTAATAGTCACATCACGGACAAATACACAATAAATGCTGGTTGACCCACTGTATGGCAGGAGTCTAAACTACCAAGACTGGTTGACCCAAACTACCAAGACTGGTTGACTGTATGGCAGGAGTGTAGAATACCAAGACTGGTTGACTCAAACTACCAAGACTGGTTGACTGTATGGCAGAAATGTAAACTACTATTGGTTGATTACCTGTATGGCTGGAGTCTAAACTACCAAGATTGGTTGTGTGTATGGCATGAGTGTAAACTACCAAAACTGGTTGACTGTATGGCAGAAGTGTAAACTACCAAGACTGGTTGACCCAAACTACCAAGACTGGTTGACTGTATGGCAGGAGTGTAGAATACCAAGACTGGTTGACTCAAACTACCAAGACTGGTTGACTGTATGGCAGGAGTGTAGAATACCAAGACTGGTTGACCCAAACTACCAAGACTGGTTGACTGTATGGCAGAAATGTAAACTACCAAGATTGGTTGATTCACTGTATGGCTGGAGTCTAAACTACCAAGACTGGTTGACTGTATGGCGGGAGTGTAAACTACCAAGACTGGTTGACCCACTTAATGGCAGAAGTGTAAACTACCAAGACTGGTTGACTGTATGGCAGAAGTGTAAACTACCAAGACTTGTTGACTGTATGGCAGAAGTTTAAACTACCAAGACTGGTTGATTCACTGTATAGCAGGAGTGTAAACTACCAAGACCGGCTGACCCAAACTACCAAGACTGGTTGACTGTATGGCAAAAATGTAAACTGCCAAGATTGGTTGACTCATTGTATGGCAGGAGTGTAAACTACCAAGACTGGCTGACCCAAACTACCAAGACTGGCTGACCCAAACTACCAAGACTGGTTGACTGTATGTCAGAAGTGTAAACTACCAAGACTGGTTGACCCAAACTACCAAGACTGGTTGACTGTATGGCAGGAGTGTAGAATACCAAGACTGGTTGACTGTATGACAGAAGTGTAAACTACCAAGACTGGTTGACTGTATGGCAGAAGTGTAAACTACTAAGACAGGTTGACCCACTTAATGGCAGGAGTGTAAACTACCAAGACTGGTTGACCCACTTAATGGCAGGAGTGTAAACAACCAAGACTGGCTGACCCACGTAATGGCAGGAGTGTTAACTACTAAGACTTCCTGACTTAAAGTAGGAGTGTAAACTACCAAGACTGGTTGACTGTATGGCAGGGGTGTAAACTACTTAGACTTGTTGACACACTGTATGGCTGGAGTCTAAACTACCAAGACTTGCTGACTGTATGGCAAAAGTGTAAACTACCAACACTGGTTGACTGTATGACAGGAGGTAAACTACCAAGACTTGCTGACTTATGGTAGGAGTGTAAACTACCAAGACTGGTTGACACACTTAATGGCAGGAGTGTAAACTACCAAGACTGGCTGACTGTATGGCAGGAGTGTAAACTACCAAGACTGGTTTGGCTGTATAGCAGGGGTGTAAACTACCCAAACAGGTTGACTGTATGGCAGGAGTGTAAACTACCCAGACAGGTTGACTGTATGGCAGGGGTGTAAACTACTAAAACTTGTTGACTGTATGGCAGGTGTGTAAACTACCAAGACCGGTTGACCTACAATATGGCAGGAGTGTAATTTACTAAGACTGCTTGACTGTATGGCAGGTGTGTAAACTACCAAGACTGGTTGACTCACTGTATGGCAGGAGTGTAGGTCATTATCGCCTTGTGCTAGTTATGTCTCATGAGCATGTGAATACTCTATTGATGCACTCTCAGTAGATGGCTTTTGAATAAATTCTTAGCTCATTTAGTGTTGCAATGTGTTATCTCATTTGCAATCAGGCTGGACCTATTAATGTAAACAGTTGAAATTTGTTCAATTTTAACTGAACAACAAATCATGGAATTAACTAGAACTGTATCACACTGGAATTGTCTTACATTGGCAGCTTTTTAATGCACAGCTGGAACCCTATATATAAGCTGCTTAATACAAAGGGAAACAACTCATATTGCCCATTTGTAGTTTGTCACACCTTTGTTGCCTCCCTTTACCATAATGTTTCTCTTTATTTTCTTAAGTTTAGCGTCTGCTCAGAGGAAATAGAAATTGAAGGGAAAAAGGCGAGATTTTTATTGATTGAATGTTTTCCCAGTCCTCCCAACCTGTCTCAGCATTCATTTATCTCCTGTCAGTTGTGGTAGTGAAGTAAAGTAACGGTTTTCTTCTCTCTAAAAGATGTCACAAACGTTGTGGGAATAAAGTATTTTGTGAGGTGATTTGTTCTGAGGACTTTATTGACCACAGTTGCATTTCTTTTGGAGATCTATATAGGGTAGAGATTGGATATTGAAGTGGATTATAGTGCATGTATTCATGTACAAAGATAAGTGAGGGTTTCTGTTAACCCTTCCTATCTATATTTATACAATAAGTAATACAAAAAGATATTTTTGCGAAAAGCTTCAGGAAAATATTTTGATCTGGATCTACACTTTTTGCATACGTGGGTTCAATTTCTGCTTAGCAGTTTAAAAATAAAACCTTACCTGGAATTAATTTGTCAATAACATTTCTGGTCTAAGTTATTTGCTCACAATAAAATGCAGAAGTAGATATATATATATATATATTGCTAGAAACTTAGAAAATAGTACAGATTCTCCACAACAGCTACTAGTGGGGTGAATGAGAATGTGGTTCTGTACAGTTTGCATTAAGCCTGTTGAATCTGTGCATAGTAGCTTGAGATTTAAATATTGCTTGCTTTTAATAATTGATAAGAGTGCTTATATACATGCTTGTAATTGGTTGTAGTTAAAATTGTACTGGGGTGGATCTTGCAATTTGGTTATGAGGAGCGGCCGATTTTGGTTTCAAATGTCATTTAGGTTTTATAACACCAGGATAAACATGTTTGTATTTCAAACCTTTACATAGTATAAAGAACATAATTATGATAATCATGCACATTTTGGTATTTATTTTGATGTCTGTTTAATTTAAAGTGGGTTTTTTTTCATATGGTAATTTAAAGTTTTTTTTCCAAATGATGCAGGATTGGGTTGGGGAGGACTCGGTCTGCCCCTTTCTAAATCTGCCCCTCCCTAAAGTGTGCTGAGCATATTTAAATTAAATGTGTTTTTAATCAACTTGGAAGCACTGAATTAATTTGTAATAGTTTTTTTTTTCAAATATATTTTCCTGTTACAAGCAAGTGCCTTGTTCTTTCTGTTATGTTGGCTAAGTAATAGTAATAGCTACATAATAATATGTAATAATTTATGAAGGTCAATATTTTTAATTAATGTTGTCATTGCTCTTACCATATTCTAATTTAACATTTTCTAGATCTGCATGGAATCATTATCTGCATCTTTTATTTTTCTATAGTAGCATGCTACGTCATTGACCCAGTTCATTTTGTGAAGTGGGTAAAGTGTTGAAATTAGTATTTGATTAGCTGGTGATCCTTTTCATCAAGTTTTATCAGCATGAATTTCTGAGAAAAGTAAACAAGGCTACATTTCTGCAGCCATAAGGAATCTTTATCAATAATAAAAACATTGCTGAAAAAAAATCCTTCAGGTTAAAGGAAATGTCATTGTTTAAAAGATTTTATAAATGAGACAATTTATTGAAATTAAGGAAATTATAGGTAAGTTATAGATAAAACCAATTTACAGTCTGCTTTTAGGCTATATTGCTTATTCAGCCAACTTGTGGTTTATCCCCTTGTCATTGCCTTTTAGGTATAATAGTCAATCCTGAACTAGCACGGGACAGATGGCCTTGCTTCAAAGTCATTATAAGGGCGCCTGTGACCAAGCGGTTAGAGTCACTGACTTGAAACTCCTCACCCCCTCTCCATGTGGGTTCGAGTCCCGGTCGAGTTGAGAACTTTCATGTGGGAAATTTTCAAGCAAACCTGCCGTGCGCCAGTGGTTCTACCCAGATGGGATCTTCCTTCACCAAAAATAAGCTGGACTTTGCCAGTATGACCATAATTGTGTCGGTGTGCTGTAACAAAATACAAAAGAAACAAAACAATCAAAGTCATTATCAAAAACCCAATAACCATCACAGGTACCTAGGTGGAGGTAAGCAATGGGAGGTTAATATCTTGCTGAAAGAAATAAGTGTTAAACTGAAAAGTTCTTAGAGCAATCCATTTAATATACAGTAGTGTGTTAAAGCATTGGAATATCAAGCTTCTATAATTAACATAACATTTTTAAAGAATGGATATGTTTGCTGTCTGGCCTGGAAACTTGACCATATATATAAGTATGACTAGCATGTTAACACCTCCAAGACAGTATTTAAGTTATAACAGTCTGTGTTTAACTGTGAAAGTAGCATTATTCTTATGTAGAGAAGGAATGTCTCCATAATTATAAGGTATGTGTATACATTTTAGTAGGATAATAACTGGACAACCACTCCCTTTCTAAACATTTATAATAAAGCATGGTATCCTGATAGTTGCAGCCTATAGAATGATTTGATTCTTCTCCCGGGAGATGGTGATGTTAATGCAGTGTCCAACTCAATTAGGTCAGGTTATATTCATGAGGCTCTGCCATAATTCAATAACATATTCTCTGGTGCTAAATTACTGCTGCTTGATCTTAAAAGCTAATTAATTTTCCCTCATTGAAATCAACTGGTTTGAAATGGTTCAAGTATGAACTGACTCAATGTCCTTAATTACTGTTGCTTGACTAATTAATCGGTAAAATTCTTTTCTTAATTTTCTGATTGGCTGAACTCATCTGATTTGAAATGGTTTAAAAAAAGTCATGAGATTTCATTTTGGCAACTCTTCATTCCAGCCTCAGGTTTTATTTGAAACTTATAAGCAGATAAAGAAAGGGCTTATAAAGGTGCATTTGCCTGAGGAAGATCCAAATGGAGGGTCAAAATGAGTAAAAAAAAGTGTTTTACAACTGACATTGATTGTTCAACTCCTTTTTTTTATATTTTAGACTCCATGAATTTTGTTCTTTTATGTGCCTTTTTGTGCCTTATACTCTTCTGTGTGTGAAATTGTTTTAAATACAACAATTTATAGCCTGTGTTCTAAGCAACACAAAAGTGAAAGTCTATAACTACTATCAGATTACCAAGCATTTCTTGAAGCAGACCTCTTCTCACTCATAAAGAAACGCATTGGTAAAATTTTGATTATTGTACTTTGCTTTTGGAAAATGTGGCTGAGCAATTTGAGTCACCAACTTGTAACTCTCATGTGGGAAAGTTTTCAGGCACACCCATGGAGCTTGGTGGTTCTACCCAGACATAAGTATGAAGTCGTCCTCCACCAATAATTAGCTAGATATCGCCACTGATCGTTTCTGTGTTGGTGCGATGTAACCAAAACAAATCGCCCATCCCTTCACAGTGAAGGCAGTACTCAGTATATCTTTTTTCCAAAATAAACTCTGACATGAGGTTACTAAAAGTTCATTGTTTAGGGGATATTAAAACCCCAAGCAAAAGCAAAAGACAGTTATTAAATATATTAGTCACTATTCTCTGTTTTTACAAAAGGAACCTGATAACACATTTAAATACATGTTGCATATTATGGGGAAATGGAGATAATAAATTACCCTCAGCTAATGGAAAATGACACAGACAGAACTTCAAAGGAAACCTAATGTTGCCATGCAGCTGGTGTCTCATAATTTATATTGGCACATTTAGTTGTCTCCACTGCAGCAACTTGATAATTGAAATACAGGCAGTGTTATTATTCATGTTTGTTGGGTTTATCATCCCACAAACAGTATTTCAGTCATTTAGAGATGGTATCCACTTGAAGCAGATAGTGCTGCCTTCACTATGTATAGCATGTTGTGAACACCTGGTATGATACCACACAAAGTAACATTATCCTGAAACAGAGCTGACCTGACCTTGAACTGACCTGTCATGGAACTACCATTAAATTTGCTTGAGTGTTAGCAAGAGAGCTATAGCACTCACATTTTTAAGGACTTTGGTATGTCATGGTAGAGCATAAACTCAGGGCCTTCCATACCCTGGAGCTGATGCTCTAGTGATTGCACTACCAACTAGATTTATAACTCATGTAATTAAGAAGGTTCTTTTAGGTACCAAAAGTAATGGCATCAAAACCATTAAGATATACCTGCACAAATGTATTGTAAAAATAATTTTCTTATTTACATTCAGAATATAAGGGAACTATCTGGTTATTCTGGTTTAAGGAGTACTGAGAGGGTTTTCTTATAATGTCACACTCTCATTTCATGCTTTCACAATGAAGGCACCATTGTAGCTGCTTAAGTTTGACATTGCCTTCAGATACCTGGTCGATTGTAATAGAGAACAAAATCAATTATCCAAAACATTTACTCGATTTTATGTGCTTTGTATGTCTACTGTTCAAGACACTGCTGAAGTTAATCTTTTAACGTACAGATATATATGTTGCATTGAGAAAAATTGAAACATTATTTCTCTCTGTTAATAGAAATGGACACAGTCAGGGAACTTTAAAGGATGTATAATATTATCATGCAGCTGATGTCTCAGCACTAATACTAGGACATGTTGTCCCCACAGCTGCGACTAATGTCTGAATAATTCAAATACTGCCAGTATTATCAACCCTTTAGCTTGGATGGCAGCGTTCTAAAGATGGTTTGACTCTTGGTGTCTGGAGACAATATACCTTTGATTTTTATGTGCAAGATTTTGTAACAAAGAATTTAATATGTATTTTGATGGGGATTGAATAGCAACCATTGTTTTTAACAAAGTTTTTACATTTTTCTTTCAAACTCCTGTTATGCTTGTTCATTTTATTTTTTTTACTTTCAAGACGTTATTTTGTTTTTATTACTTTTAAACCTGTGCTTTATTTTGTTTTTAAACCTGTAACGTTTTGTTCCTGCTACTGTTTGAAATCTCTCAGTGTGATGATGCAGATGTTAAGATTTGTTTCAGCATTATGGGATTTTTAAATACAAGTAGCTTGACTGTTATTATTCAGATTTCCTACAATTATCTGCATAATTAGAACTAGCATATCTTGACTCATGTCCTCACTATGAGCTCCTCGTGGAGTTGCAGTCTTCTTGGATCTGAGGAAAATAGGTGGGTTTGTGGGACTTTAAAAGGGGCATATTCTCATGCATTTAAAGCTTTAGCTGAAAGATATAAAGTAAAGGAAAAGATATTAAGTATAGACCCAAATCAGCTATTGTTCCAGCTGGGAACCTGTCTGATCAGGACGTACATTAAAATCTGTTAAGTATGTATCAATATATGGAATGGTAAGCAGACAAGTTAGAGTTAAGGAAAGGATTTGAACAAACTGTAGCCTGATAAGGTTTAATGGTTAGTTTGCATGTATAGAGCTTGTCTGGTGGACTTGTTGAAATGTTTCATGCTATTTATATCGACTTAAATTTAAGATCAATACTCCAAGCTTACGATTGTATTGGTACATTCCTTTTATGCAGATAAATTCTATAGAAATTAAAAAATTAGCATGTGGCTTTAAATTATGATTAAAATTTAAAGCTTACAGAATGTAGCTTTTTCTATTGAGATTTTAGAATATGAAATAAAATATATGTTTATAGCATTTAATTAAAGAAAATTACTAAATAATCAAACTTATCATTTATATGTGTCTTTAGATTTATATTAAGTTAATTGAAGCTTCTTACAGCACTGAGTCAAACCTTTTTATGCTGAATATGACCTAACATGTTGGCTTAAAGGTCTTGCAAGAAATAGCAGATTTTCTCATTTGAATGCCAACTTCTATCACTACCTGCCACACATTGCCTCTACTTGTACAGGGCACCTGAATCAATATTAGATACCCATTCATTGCACTGAAACATGCAAGCTTTGTGAAGGGAGACATTTGTTTCTAGCAGGATTTAATCTTCTGAAGATTTGTTTTAAGATAATGGCAATTGTTGTAAAAGGATCATATCTTATGGCCTGTGAAGAAACAGCACAATTTTTTGTAGAAATGTTTTTGCAGTTTTATTGATAACCAAAATGGCAGTGGTGTGGCTTTCATTTTTCCACTCAGCTCAGCTTGATTTCAGCTTGATGTCAGGATCATGTGATAATTTATTAACAAATAAACATTTCAGATGTTCACAGCAAATGACAAAAACTTAAACAGCAAAGTAGTTCCAGAAAATTGAACTGTTTTAAATGACTTAGGTGAGAATCCACATATGTGGCAGTGGAATTGCCACAGAATGGTTGTTGCAGTCATGCACTACAACAATCTTTTAAATCAATATTTGTAGCATGGTAAATAGAATCCAGCCATTTATTCATGTTTTTTTCCTCAATGTAGCAACATGTTATATCCTAACTTATTATTATCTTAATTCTTTTTGTCTAAAGAATACTTTGTTGGTGAATATATTCTTACATAGGAATTCACAAAAACATGAAAAATTATTTTAGTTGCACTTACATAAAGCTATACATGTACATCCATCAAGTTTTAGATACTTTTTTTAGCATATCTGAAACCGCTTCATCCGTCATGCGGCGACAAAATTTTAGATTGTGAACACACTAGAGGCCACAGTTTTTATCCAGTCCTTATCAAACTTGGTCAGAATGTTTGTCTGCATGAAATCTTGGATAAGTTCATTATTGGGTCCTAAAAAGTAGGTCACTAGGTAAAATTTTAGGAAAACCTTGTAAACACTAGAGACCACATTTAGCCCAATCTTCAACAAACTTGGTCAGAATGTGTTTCTGCATGAAATCTTGGATGTGTTTGTTATAGGTTCACGTGGGGTCAGAAAAGTAGGTCACTAGGTCAAATCTTAGAAAAAGCTTGTGAACACACTAGAAGCCGCATTTATGGCCCAATCCTCACCAAAATTGATCAGAATGTTTGCCTGCATGAAATCTTGGATGATTTTATTACTGGGTCATGTGGGTTCAAAATGTAGGTCACTAGGTCAAAAAGCTTGTGAACACACTTGAGGCCACATTTACAGGCCAATCTTCAACAAACTTAGTCAAAAAAATGTTTGCCTGAAATCTTGGATGAGTTCGTTACTGTGTCACATGGGGTCAAAAATGAGGTCACTAAGTCAAAACTTAGAAAAAGCATGTGAACATACTAAAGGCCACATTCATAGCCCAATCTTCACCAAACTTGATCAGTTTGTTTGTCTGCATGAAATCTTGGATGAGTATATTATTGGGTCACGTGGGGTCAAAAAGTAGGTTTCTAGGTCACATTTTTGAAAAACTTTGTGAAAACACTTAGAGGCCACATTGATGGCCCAATCTTCACCAAACTTTGCCAGAATGTTTGCCACAATAAAATCTTACATATGTTTTGAAGTTGGTCATGTGGATTCAGTAGGTTACTTGGTAAAATTCTGGAAAATGTTATCAACCCAATGGCTACATTAATGGTCCAATCTTTACCAAAGATTTCTAAAGTAAATAACTCTTAATGATATGAGCCTACTAAAAGCCTGTGTCCTAAGGTGAGCGATTAAGGGCCAGCATGGCTCTCTTGTCTATAATTCCTACAACATTGAATTTTTTGTGATATTTAATCATTACTTGCATTAAACAGTACTTATTTCCTGTCCATTTTGGGTGCTGTACCTCTCCTGCAGCTGATTGGTTCCACTGTCAGTAATGTAGCTCACGTATCTGGCGATGAACTTGAAATATTTTCAACATCTGGATCACGTTTAGTTACCTAAGCACAACGAATCTGGATTTTCTCAATTTGAATATAACAGGAGCATTATTGTAAGGAAATAACGGGTTTTCTTTTCTCTCTTTGAAGATTTAAGTTTTATCAGTAATCATGCACATTGCCTTTACTTGAATTGGGCTGCTTAATCAATAGATATTATTATGTACAGAAGATACCAATTCATTGAACAGAAACATGCAAGCTTTGTGCATGGAGAAGGCATTTGCTTCTTTAGCGATATAAAAAAAATGAACTTTTGAAGTTATCAAAACAACATATCTCTTAAAATATTCACACTTTTACAATTGTTAATATTAAATGACATTGGTTTTTAGAAATATTTTATAGATGACACATTTATAAATAAAATGTCTTTCCATTTATTAAAAAATAACACATATTTATTTAAGATTAAGATTTATTTTCCATTTTGAAGATATTATTTGTTTATTAAAAGAGTTTAATTATTACAGATTTAAAGATTACATACTTGTTTATGAACAGATTAAAATTGTTGCAGTTTTTAAGATGAAACATTAGATTGTATTAAATTAGATATTAAAATAATTTAATTAAAGGTATGGTTTGTTTAACTCAGTTTAATATTTTCTTATGATGATATAGCATGAAAAGCAGAAACTTAGAAATGTTATGTCATGAGCATGTGACCTAGTGGTAGCATCCCTATCACGTAACTCCTCTGAATGCTCAGCATCACATAAACCTTTTGGTCACTGGCGCCCCTAGCTATTTTTTTTTTGCATTGCCAGAAAAAAATGCAGATTTATTTCAGCTTGATTCAAGTCAGTCTAACAAAGTCAAACTCAGTAGAATCTGGATTGTAAGATATGATCCTGTATTATTTGCATGTACAACATCAAATTCTTGGTAAATTTGCATTCAAACATATCATCATCTGTAATTTGCATGTAAAGGGAAGAGTTATGAAGTCTTAGTCTGCCTAATGTACAAATCGACCAGGCTTAGGAAACAAGTGTAGATCCAGATCAGCCAGCTATGAGCTTCAAGCTGTCAAATCAAGATTTTTGTGCTAAGTCTTTATTATTTGTTTTTGAGCCTTTGTTATAGTAATAATCATACAATTAAAACTATAATTTGGGTTATTGACAAATAAAGCAGGCTTAGGCTTTATGAAACATAGCTGAAGATAATTGATTATCAAGGGATGCATATGCTTGTTAACTATTGTAAATGCTCCCAATCAATTTTCAATTATGCTCTTCAGCTTCATTGATTTGTACAAAGAGCACTGCATATTCCACCAGCAGCAAATAATGTCAGTAATCTAATCATGTGAACCTTGCCCTTTTAGAATTAAAAGCATTGGAAAAATTCTTTCAGTTTTGTTAACAACTACATGCCCAGTTTAGTTGATAGTCTTGTTAAGACTTGGCAGCAAAGAGTTCCTATCTTGATCAGACAGCTTCCAACTAGAATCGCTTAATCTGGATTTCAAAGCACACAATTAACATAGGCTTGATGAATGGAAGCTAAGTAGGTTAAGAGCCAAAACTTTACTTGAATAAATTCTGGATGTGCTTTTGGTCAAGCAGTTAGAGTCACAGACTTGTAACTATTTAGTCTCTAGCTGCATGGTTATGAGTCCTGACCAGGGCAAGCAATGATATATGAAGAGGTTTTCCAGCGAACCTGAGGTGGGCTTGGGTGATTCTACTAAGGCATATTTTTAAGGTCTTTCTCCATCAATAATTAAATTGATGTCACCAATATTACCACAAGTGTGTCATTGAGATGTAAAATAAGAAAAGAAGAAGAAAAAAAAGAATAAATTCAGTTCAAGTACACGGGCATTATTTTGCATTCAGCATTCAAGACTAATATTGGCAGATAAATGACACATATTATTATATAATGTCTATGTTAGTCTGGTAGGCACAGTATTGATATAGCTTAGGCAGATAGTGTAGACCCAGACAGTATGGAGCTATCTAATCAGGATCTGCACTGTTTGCTGCTGAATCTTAAACAAACAATCTAGATTCCTTTCTATCTAGATGTAAGAAGAAGGCTGAGAATTTAGTATAATTGGCTTTACCCAATATAGAATAACAAAAGATAATTAAACCTTGTCTATGAATGCAGCAGTGGATTTCCATGATCACTAAAAGTAAGGACTAAAAATGTCTGAAAACAGATAAACAATCCTTTCTGAAAGTAAGTTTTATTTATATATAAGCTTCAGTTTAAAAAATGAAATAAGGAAGCTTTTGTTATGACCCTCTCATTGGCACTGGTTAACCCTTTTATTGAAACCATCTTAGAAATCATTTTAAAATTAGAATACTTGTTTTCTACCAAAAGTGAAAAACTTTCTGCAAAAGGGTATATAACCCAAAAATTAATCTTGGCAGAGTTATGTCCCTTCTCCCAACTGGAATGGTGTCTTCTGACATCTTCTGTTTAGAAGGGGGTTCATTGGGATCAAAATTTCCATGTGTTAGCCCTTTGTTTTGTAACTTATGTTTAAACCTCAAAATATTAACCTTATTTTAACAAATACATGATAACCTGTAGTTTATCATTGGCAAAGTTATATCTTACAATTCTACTTTCCACAATAATAGCTAGACTAGGCAATAATCAAATTATTTACTTGTACATACAATTTTTATTTTAAAGAAAGAAAAAAAGAAATCAAAGCTTGAGAAATAGCTGTCTTACCTTAAAAACAATTTACAAGTTTTTCAGACATTAGCAATGCATTGCAAAATTTAACAATGTTAGGATTGCAGATATTTTATATTTTATAAACTTTCTTTGTCAAAAGGCAGTGTTTTGTGTATTGTAGTGTAATTGGCTTATTGTTGAATACCTGTATGTTATAATGTCTTGTTAATTATAAACTAGTCAGAAATAACAACATAGATATTGGCAGATGTTGAGGACTCTTCAGGATAGGAGGAAGAAAATAATGATTAATGATGGAGAATATTGGTGTTTTCATTATAAAAGAGTGCTTTGTTATTTTCATACTTGAAATTATTCTAGTAGAATGTGGTTTTCGTAGATAAGGAAAGAATTTCAAGCAGAAAGCACTTACAGTTAACCTGTGTGTGTTTTAACTAGAGAAAAAATTGTACAAGAAACCATATAATTGGAATGTGCTTGTGTGTATAAAAATAGCAGCCAGATGTATTAGCTAAGACTGTTTGTGTTGCTTTTATCTAATGGTTGGCTCTTTGATAATCTTATAGAAAGTTTTTTTTTGTATAAGGAAATAAATTAGCAACTTACTAAACTGAGAGAGTTGGTGAGTGATTTCTTTGTATTCAAGAGCACTTTGTACAAGCAATATATAGGTGGATTGTGATTATTTTAGAGAACAAAAAACAACATGTTACTGACTGAAAATATTTAAGTTTCCATTTTGAAAGGGTACATTGACTAAGATATATTGAGTGGAATGTGTAATTTTAGCAAGTGACTGGATATACAGAATAAAACACAACAATGTCTTATGGGGACATGGAATTCATTCGAGTAAGTATTTAAATGTTGTGTTATTTTTATATTTTTATTGTTTTGATCTCTTGCTCAAGAACTTGATATTGAAGTGTTTAAATTTAATCGGCTTGCAATAAAAATGTCAGTTTTGATTGTTACAGAAATGTCTTTATTCTATGTCATTTACAGCCAATCTGTTTAATTTAAGCTTAAAAACAAGTTCTAGACAGGTATAATTTTAATAAAACCCCTTATATGTCAGTTCTTGGCCAGTTGTTAAAAATTTACAGTTAACATATGATTCATCGACAATATCTTACAGTGGCAGAGCCATGATCATTAGTGTAATCACCTGCCCTAACATTCGTAAAATAATGAAGAAGTTTAGCTCGCAAGCCTACTTTTAATATCTGTTTCATTCAGTTAGCTATCCCTTTTAAGTGGCCTGACATTGAGATCAGAATAAGGGAGTTTGGCAAATGGGTTGCAAAAGCTGAAAATCTGTCTCAATAAAATTAAACTTATTCACTTTATAATTAAATTATAGAATGCATTCATTATTAAATTACTGTGCACATACCACTGTATTCAACAGGTTTTATAGATTACTGAATACTAGAAACGATTATGCTTAAAGACCATTAGCTTAGTCTCAAAGCTACATGTTTAACATTTTGCACATATCTTGATAAACATGTCTTTAAAAAAATGATACTACATTATTATTATATATATGTATGCAACATAATTATGAATTTTTGTGTTTGTTAGGACCAGTGGTCTTTTTTGGGGTAATAATAATATAAATATTGTTCTGTATAATAAATCACACTCAGACAGTCTTACAGTACCGGTACTTTAAATTCTGGGTTTCAGCCGTAGCTTAGTGGGTAGTTACCTAAGACTCATTATCTTCCTTACTGTGTGGGTTCAAGTCCTGGTCTAAGCAATTATTTTCGTGTAGGAAGATTTTCTATGGTTGGCCAGTAGTTTTATCCAGGCATTTGTCAGCAGTCTTCCTCCACCAATAATAGATAACCATTGTTATAATGACCACAATTGTGTTACTGTGATGCATCTAGACAAACAAAACAAACTTTAAGTAGCTTGGTTCCAAAATAGATCTTTTGAAACAAAGGAACTCATTTATGATGACATACATCAGCTTTTTCTTGTTAGTTCCCTAGCAACCAGACTAGAAAGCAGTATACATACCAATATTACTACATAATAGAGGATTTGTATGTTAAATGTGGTATTGATTGAAGAAACTTAACACTTGACTAGTTGTCTTCTGAGCATGAATTGATCAGGCTGTATTTGGCAACCTGTAAAGATCCAGATCAGCAAGCCCCAAGGGTAGTTGATAGATCAAGAACTACACTTTTTGCTGCTGAGTGTTTGTTTAAATACCTCTTGTGATGATACTGTGCACAACAAACTGATGAATTACTTGAGATTTAGACTAAGTACATGTATAATATGGGTTATTAACAACTGTAAAATTTTAATGGATGTTAAACTACCATGCTATATCAATTTGACACTGAGCAGGTCTGTATGCCTTTATTCTGAAAGGAGAGCTAAAAACATAGCAAAACATGTGTTTTATACATGTAAACTATTCTGTATGTGACATGAAGTCACTTCCCATTAGCCTGGACTCTGCGGGTCTGATTTGCTTATTTATTACATAACATTTCACAAAAAATAAAAACGTAGAAAATAAGTAGTGGTGGGTATATTAGCCCCTTTTTAGCTCACCTGAGCACAAGGTGCTCAAGGTGAGCTGTTGTGATACCCCTTCGTATGTTGTCCCTCAAGCGGCTTCTA
This sequence comes from Sinonovacula constricta, assembly GCA_007844125.1. Lineage (NCBI taxonomy): Eukaryota > Metazoa > Mollusca > Bivalvia > Cardiida > Solecurtidae > Sinonovacula > Sinonovacula constricta. Next base: position 16,267,325 of record CM017566.1, on the reverse strand, counting down.
CAATTTAGCTTGTGAACACACTAGACGGTACAGTTTTTATCCAGTCTACATCAAACTTAGTCAGAATATTAGTATGCATGAAATCTTGGATGAGTTCATTATTGGGTCACCTGGGATCAAAAACTAGGACAAAAGGTCAGGTGTTAGAAAAAAAACTTGTGAATACACTAGAGACCACATTTGTAGACCAATCTTCATCAAACTCAGTCAGAATGTTTGCCTGCATGAAATCTTAGATGAGCTCATTATCGGGTCACATGGGGTCAAAAAGTAGGTCACCAGGTCACATTTTAGAAAAACCTTGTGAACATACTAGAGGCCACATTTATAGCCCGAACTACAACAAAGTTGGTCAGAAAGTTTGTCTGCATGAAATCTTGGATGAGTTTGTTATTGGGTCACGTGGGGTCAAAAAGTTGGTCGCTATGTCGAATCTTAGAAGAAGCTTGTGAACACACTTGAGCTTCATTTATGGTCCAATCTTCACCAAATTTAGTCACAATGTTTGTCTACATGATCTCTTAGGTGTGTTCATTATTGAGTCACTTGGGGTAAAAAAGTTGGCCATTAGGTCAAATCTTAGCGACCACCCTTATGGCCCAATTTTCACTAAACATGGTCAGAAATCTTGGGTTTGTAACAAGATCACATTGGGTCAAAAGCTAGGTCACTAGGTAAAATTTTAGAATATCGTTAAAAAAACGCTTTAGAGACAACATTGATGGCCAATCTTTACCAAACTCGACCTAAATATTTGCCAGTATTAAATCTTAGATATGTTTTGAAGTGGGCAATGTGGATTCAGCTGGACAGTAGGTAAAATTCTAGAAAATGTTACCACACTTATGGTCCAATCTTCACCAAAGATTTCTAAAGTAAAACTTGTCGCCAGATATGAGCCTACTAGAAGCCTGTGTCCTCAGGTTAGCAATTAGGGGCCATCATGGCCCTCTTGTTATAATTTATTTTTGAAACAAGATTATACAAAATTGTAGCCCCACAAGCCCTTTTTTAGGGTTTGACTAGCTTGCTTGTTCAATTTATAAGTACCGTTTAATTTAAGGTTACTTCTCCCATAGGCTACAATGGTGGCCTTTGCGCATAATCGTATAGTGGTTAGATTTATGTACGTCTTTGATTAATTCTCAATGCGTTGTGTTTGATCATTAATCTTTCCGCGACTTGATTTTCTACTCAGGGTCGTAACTTTAGCGATTCGTTAAAATTTATAATTGGTTAGTTTCGAAGGTAGAAATAAAGACCTAAAACAACGTTCGATTACAGAATTGTATTATAATCAATAATATCTAATATCTAATATGTGATAAATACATAACGATGTTTAAGTTCAGTTATCAAATCAAATATCTATAATTAGTATCAATTCATCGTTAATTAACGAACATAATATGATATACAGAGCGTACCTTTAATTGCCGTATCACTCGGCTAGTGATGTTTAACAATATAAATTCGTGTGGCAATTCTCCTCTAGTTGAGATAAATAGCAAACAAGGATATCTATATAAACCTAAACATATGATTATATCAATACATAATTATGTCGTAATTCTTCTATCATGTACAGAACAGCAACTTATTACGATTGCCTATTTAGATTCATAGCAGAACAATCTTTCATCAAATCAGTAGATTCTGTGATAATTAATTAAATAAATCTCTTAGTTAACAATCAGCATTATTTAGCTATTATAAAATCTATGCAGAACCAGTACAAAGTTGTTACGTTATTATAGTACCAAATAATACAATGTATGTATCAGAGCTGTGAAATACATAAGTACAATAATACAAAATAACTTATCTAGTATTTCTCTGTTCGTTAAATCCTCCCAATCACGAAGATGGGCGCAATGTCCTTGACCAGTTGGAGCGACTGCGTAATAAGGGCGGCAATCTTGGTCTGTTTGGTTTCAGTATATATACACCGAGGTGGAAGTTGGGATTGTGGGCAGTGAAAACTGTAGTGTAAGCACCATCGGTCATTGTTGACAACTAACAAGGAGCACTAATTTATTTTTCTTTGAAGTTGGACCATGTCTATCTACTTTGACTACAATTTGACTTCCTATACATACTTCCATACATATGTCCCCTACGTGAGGTTCCCCTTTACCTTGTATTTCGTGATAGCGTCGTGGTTTTTAAGTACTTGACCTCTTGATAGTACTGACCTCACGACAGCTGTAGTGGACAGCTGTAGTGTTACATACGCCCCTTATTTAAAAGAAAATTAAATAAATTTTAATTTTCCAAAGTCTATCAGGTATAAGTGTAATACAGTTCCTTAAAGTCGATTCGCTTCCCCTTTAAGTATTCTACCTTGACCTCGACATACCATGAAGTGAGTAAGTCCTCATTAATGTCGCCCATTCATAAGTCTTGTTAACTAGCCATAAATGTGTTTGGACCGTCCTCGTATGCTAAGTGCCGGTGCGTGTGGACACTTGTCATTCCTACGTCGGCCCCTAGCCATAAAATTATCATCTTCAATTATCGTCTAATAAGTATTAGCACGCCGTTCCCCCGCAGTAATGATTAGATATTGGCATATATACATACAAACATGTTACGAACACAATAAAACAACAACAATAAAAGCAATAACAGTGTTGTTAGTCTTTGTCGTCGTATACAAGCACACATCACTTGTTCGTCATACGGTCAATGTCAATTGGTATACATCCGTCCTGGTCGTCAGAGATGTTGATCTGCATCCGCGTCGTCTGCTCGATGGAGATTGGTCGTTGTCCTCGTTGATTGGTCGTCTTGTGAGCTCGTCGTGATGTGATGAGTAACGACTAGGTAAACTTAACACACTAATTATTCTAATTATAGAAGGAGTCCTTCCGCGATTTACCGTCCTTAATACCTGATGTGACACTGAACACATGCCATCTTGGCCATTTCACGTGTTTTACATCATTGGTCACTTCGCGGGGCTCCACGTCGGCATATGAAAAACAGATAACATAAATACAAGGCAGTAAAATCCTCAACCCAAAATACATATAACCCTTCACCATGTTCTATGATCATAATAAATGCGCATTTTCAAATTTATACAAAAAAACAAACAAACTGGGAAATCCCTACAATACGCCCTACAATACTCCCACGCCATATAGCGTTTACAATTATGTATTCCGAGAGATATTCTTCTCTTCGTATATATCAATACATACAAAATTGCTTCTCTAAACATGTAATGAGGCGTTTATCCGATCAACCTATGCAACTGGTTTTGTGAGTTTCGGATACAACGCTATATACTCAACTTCCTCCTTTTGTGGCCCCACGTTACTGGTGGGCGAACCCAAACTGGGCGCCGTGGCATCCAAGCCAACCACAGGTGGATCAGGTGTCTTCTCGAACCCTTGCCTCCTTAAGCAACACAGCCGTCCGACCGATCTGTACCTATTCCTTAAGCAGTAAATGTAAATGCCTATACCGATTATCATTCCGATGGCTAGCCCAGCTATTGCGATGTAAACTGACCAGTGATTAGAATGCCTTTCAGTGTGATCGTCATGCATCATTTCCTCTATTAATGAGTTCATAGGTATATATTGTAATTCCTTTAGTTTCGGCGGGATAAGGGTCTTGTTATACTTCTTAGCCTTAGTGGTAAAGTCTTCCCACATTGATAAGCTTGTCATATTAATGGAGATCCTGACCTCCGTGAGTAGATCGTCGGTGACATCGCTTTTCATGTTATGTTCGTATGACGCTGGCAGAGAAATGTATTCGTTTTCAGCACTACATGCCGTCTGTAAGCGCACTATATCAAAAGGTATTTTAGTGGTGAGGGACTTAGTCTCTAGTCCGTGTATTTCTTTACATTTAATCGACAGTCGTAGAGGTTGTGCGGGGGTTACGGCCCAAATACCAGCTGAAATGTGTACTGCAAAAGGCAGCTTAATGTATGTTGTGACGATTTAACGGCAACTAGACGGTATCTTAGCTTTATCATCGACAATTAGTTGTACTATACATGAATCGATTAATTCGGTGGAGAATAACGGTTTCGATACATGACAAAATGGAGTTCGCGAGTAAAATCGAATTTTCGCGTTATCGAGAATACATACTTAGCATTTTCTTTATTTATGGCTATTTCCAGCTGATTATAAATTTTATTTCGCGGCTGTAATTGTGCGTAATATATGGTCAGCGGTAATTCGTTGTTGAATTACCGGTATATTGAATATCTTGTAAACGGTGTATGTTTCATATCGTTCGTTTAAAGGAATTTTAACGAGCGTTAATATGTAATATGATTGATTTTTCTCATTAGACTGATGTCTCATGGTATAGGAGCCTCTTTACATCATGCCCATCGTGCCTAACGCATCCGATATCCATGCCTTGTGGATTGTTATCACGGTCGTCATCGGTCAGCGGTTCGAGTCGATCGTGCTGTCGTCGGTATTTTCGTCTTAACTCAGCTAACGGGATGTCATCGTCACTGTCAGATGAGTCACTGCGTTCGTTAATATGTCTATTGCGAATCTGTCTCCTTAGTTCTGCCAACGGTATATCGTTATCGCTATCGGAAGATTCATACTGACCGCTTGCATGCAATGGGTGCATCTGCCCCATCAAATTATCGTCGTCATCGCTACCCGGCGAGTTATCAACCTCGGGCGGCACTACGTACGTGGCCTTCCTCCGCCTATTGTTGGGTGGAAGCCTGTCCTTGGGAAGTTCCCAATGCTCAATATCAATCGCCTTGATATTACGGGCATGCACCGTTTGTGTGCTGCCGTCAACTATATTCTTTATCTTAAACGTTACTGGTGATTTCTGCTCGATTATCCTAAAATATGCTTTATAATGGCTGTCTAATTTATCTGTACGCGCGTTATTCTTTAATAATACTGATTGTCCTACCTCTAAGTTTGGTTCGCGTGTATCCCGGTTCGCGTACCTATTTCGTGCGTCCTTCGCTTTACGCATGTTACGCTGGGCATACATCATTGCGCGGTGTAAGTTTTCTATATATATCCTAGATAGATCTTCCCCCATGTATTTGCGCCGCGGGGCAAGTAATGAATCTAAAGGTAACACCGGGTCACGTCCGTACATCAAATAAAATGGACTGTAACCTGTAGACTCTGATGGTGTACTGCGTATTGCGGTCAGACATGCATTTATTTGTAAATCCCAGTTATGGTCCCCATCACTAATGCGTTTTGAAATCATATTATTGAGCGTGCGGTTTATCCTTTCAACCTGTCCGTTAGCGCGCGGATTATATGGACTTGTAGTAATATGTATAATATTAAATTCCTTACAGATATGATTTATGATAGAATTGCAAAACTCTGTTCCGTTGTCGGATCGTATTTGATATGGTACTGAAAATCGGGGAATTATTTCGTCTAAAAATAGATTTGCTACAATTTCGGCGGTCTTATTTTTAACCGGAAAAGATTCACACCATTTTGTACTTTCGTCCACGAACGTAATAAGGTATCGATTTCCTGAGATACTTTGTCTATACGGTCCTGAAGTGTCTACAGACCAGGTGATTCCGCTAGAGTGTGATACTCTGGTGTCTTGAACTGGGGGTTTTATATTTGAACTGGCGCGTCGCGCGCACACTATGCAACGATTTATATGCTTGTAAATGCGTCTATACATGTTTGGGAAGAAATACTTGCGTCTTAGTGTATCATAGCATTTGTCTACTCCTACATGTGATAGATTGTCATGGTACTCAGTTATAAGTCGGTCGCTCAAATGGTCAGGTATGTAAAGTCTGAGGATCGGGTCTTCGTCCTTGTCGCTTAAATAATATAGCATGTCATTAACAAGAATATACTTTTGCAATTGACTAGCTTCTTCATTGTTTTGTAATTGTGTTATGAGGTTACGACATTTTTCATCATTCAATTGTTCTGCCTTTATGTCGATATTTGCGTCGAAGTATTCCGGTGTGCTCGCGACTTCCGGCGCGACAATTGGGTTGTAAGCATCCTTATCGGGCCTTATTCTATTCAAATTTACTACGTTAACCTCGCGATCTTTAAGCTCGTGTTCAGGCGGCACTACTTTGTAAGCGTGTTTTCCTACATCCATATACCCGGGTACCGTATTTTCGTGCACTGGTTCGTCGCGATCATCGTGTCTACATCTGGAGAGCATATCGGCTACCCTATTCTTTTTCCCACTTATGTATTCTATGGTTACATTGTATCCGGAGATGGCTAGAGCATAGCTTTGCAACTTTTTATTGGTTAAATTAGCTGTTAGTAAATATCTGAGTGGTTGGTGGTCAACAAAGCAGGTGACATGTGATTCTTGCACATAAATTTGAAATTTATCTAATGCGAATTTTAGTGCGAATGCCTCGCGCTCAATAACAGACATTTTCTGCATAGTCGGACTTAATTTGTGTGATAGAAAATGGATGGGTCGTTCATTTGGTATCCCTGGGACGATGCTGTCTTCAGGGTCACAATCTTGGCAAAGAACAGCGCCGATGGAAGTGGCGGATGCATCTGTATATAAGCGATAGCCTTTATTTCGATCTGGGTACCCTAACATGGGAAGCGCAGTGAGTCCTTCTTTTAATTTCTCAAATGAATCTTGACATTCGGGTGTCCAGTTAAATCTAGCGTATTTCTTTGTTAGTTGTATAAGGGGTTCCGCTGTACTGGAAAAGTTTGGTATCATGCGTCGGTAAAAACCCGCCATTCCAATAAATGATCGGATCTCTTTAACCGTTTTGGGCGGTGGTACCTTTTTAATGGCTGCTACCTTATCTGGGTCTGGTCTATAACCTTTCTCACTAATTATGAATCCTAAATATCTAGTTTCCTTGAGTAGAAATTTGCATTTACTAGGTTTTGCCTTTATGCTGTGATCCCTTAAACGCTGCAATACGGCCTCTATGTTGGCTAAGTGTTCTGTTAGCGTGTTCCCTAAAATAATGACGTCATCAAGATATGCTATACATATGTTCTCTAGTCCTTTGAGAACAATGCTCATCAGTCTCTGGTAGCAGGAACCAGCTGACTTAACGCCGAAGGGCATTACGCGGAACTGATACCCACCGATTCCAGGACATGAAAAACTAAGTCTTTCCCTACTATCAGGTGAAACGGGTACAGCAAAATATCCACTGGCCATATCAAGGGTAGAGAAGAATTTTGAACTACCTAGTAATGGGAGAATCTCATCGATTCGGGGAAGGGGCCACGAATCATCTTTAATGATTTTATTCAATTTCCTAAAATCAATGCAGAACCTAAAAGTGCTATCTGGTTTCTTAACTAATACAACCGGGAAGTTCCAAGGTGAAGAAGAGGGTTCAATTATCCTTGCTTGAAGCATTTCGTTAATGGCCTTATCTATAATAGGTCTATGTTTCATGGGTGTGGGATATGGTCGTTGCTTAATTGGTGGGTGGTCGCCAGTATCTACTGAGAAAGAAAGTGTGCTGGTTTGTGTTACTTCCGTTAAATCTTTAGCAAATACGTCTTTGTATTTAAACAACAACGGTCCAAGCAAGTGTTCGAACTTATCGTCATAATTAAATCCATAGTCCTTTTCTAAGTCCGGGCCTGCGTGGAGGTGATTGTTCATTTCTTCCCGGGAGGTGACCAAGTTAATTTCGTTTATGTGAGTCACTTGTGCAATGACTGCCTTCCTTTTTATCTTAATTGTTTTTCCCGTGTTATTGACCAACATTAAGGGGATAACGCGATCATGTTTAATGGTAATTAAGCTGTCAGTGAGCGTGAGTCCTGGCTCATCATTAATGCAGTCCCCTAATTGTCTTAATTGATAGCCCCCAGGTGGTAGGAAGTCGTGCGTTTTTACCTTGCCTGTTGTTGTGACGGCGGTGTATGGTTTTATTACTATGTTATTGCACGGACGTACTAAAGATGCGATGTGTATGTCACTCTGTAGAGGAATGTACTCTTGTCTAATTCGAATGCGTTTCAAATCGTAGTAAATCCTAGCGTCAAATTTTCGAAGGAAGTCTCGCCCTAAAATACAGTTCCTATTAATGTCCCTAACTACTACAAATTCATGTCTAAGCCTACTTTTACCTATTGTGAACTCAAATAACGCTACGCCTTGTACATTCAACGTGCTTCCGCTAACTGATTGTAAAGTTACTTGGGATTCCCTCAGTTTTGGTTTTTGCTTTATCTGGTCATATATGCGTTTGCTTAATAATGATACGCCCGCACCTGTATCTACTAACGCCCTAACTTTGTGTGTGTGTGATATTTTAACTAAACAGGAAGTAGGGTCCTCGTTAAAATTCATTTTAATGGCCTGTTTATAAAACGCCCCCTCTTCCGGTCCCTGCTGAGGGGGCCTATTTAGTTTAAACGCGCTTTTGGGCAGTCCCTCCTAAAGTGGGCTGTCGATCCGCATTCCCAACATTGATTTTGACGGCTCGAACGTTCTTGCCTATATTGATCCGGATTAACCGTTATTCGCCTCGGGGTTACTTCGCGAACGCTGGTTCTACATTCACGGGTGCTGTGATTTTTACGTCCGCATTTTGCGCATCGACGCGTTGGCCGTGCGTGGTCAATATCCATAGGCTCCGAAGCCTCCCTATCGGTATTTAAATTTGATTGCAGTTGACCGTACTCGCGACCTATGCTGGAGCTAAATCTCTTTCTCAGATTTTGCTCCGATAGTGCAACATTAACCGCATCTTGAAAACTTGCTGGGTTTGTCCGCATAACTTTAAGTTTTAAATGATCGAACGCTAAACCGTCTACAAATTGCCCTATCATCACCCGCTCTATAGTGGTGGTTCCCCCTGGCACGCCATCTGTGGCCTCGTGCGCCAGTGAGAGCAACCGCTCAGCGAAGCTGACCACATTTTCGGTCGGTCGCTGCTTAATTTCTCGTAATAAACGCAGCGCATGTTGAGGGTCGATTACGTCACCAAACCTTAACCTTAACTCATGCTTTAATTGGTCAAATGTACTGCCGGCATTTGAGATGAGGTATCTCTGCACAAAATCGCTGACCGTGCCCTTACAGGTTTGAAAAGCTACCCTTTTTCTGCGATCGTCATCGCAGCCCCCTAATAAACAAAATTTTTCTACCTCCTTTATCCAAGTTTTAAATTTCTTCGGGTCCCCGTCGAAAGGATTTATCAAATGTACGGCCGACTGGCTAGCTAAAGTGCTGTGCAGTGAGCTAATCTCATCTGCTAGCTGTTGTATGGGCGGGGGAGGCTCATCCATTTTTTACAGATCGTTAGGACGGAAGTGCGAGGCCAAGGTAAGTAGAAGCACTGACCTTTTCTTTTTCTTTGTGGTTGATTTCCTGCCACGTCGTACCTGCTCGTCTTTGCCCACCGTTACGGGGATCCGTATCTTCTGGATTTATCTCTATTTTATAAACAATAATACACAATCAGAATCAAAACACTCAATGAGTTTTATGAACAATTTTCAATAAAAACGAATCGCTAAATCCTGGGAATCAGGCACCAAAACGACTCCCTGTAGC